>CANSNZ010000190.1:842500-1557500 GCA_947646795.1 Beta lomatogona | reverse complement strand
TGAAAATATTAATAACCGGGTTATTGTCCGGGGTTAATAACTAATTTATTAATAAAGGTTGTGAGCTTACCAGATAAAATAACATTTATTGCAAATTATAAAATCTTGTCGCAAGGTTAAACGATAAACTGCACCGCACCAAGCTGTTTGACTCGTTGTGGTAAGGTGTGGCTTGGGCCAAAGAGCAGTGCAATCTGGTTTGGAAAAATAATGCCAAATAGTTATCATGCGGTTTGGTTTATGTTATGACTCAAACTGTACCAAAACAATTCGCGAACACCCTAAAAGTATATAATCCTATGCCTACGAAATTCATGTTAATTATACTCCCTCTGTTTCTTGATGTAATTTCAATAGGGAATGTGAAAAGAAACCAAAGAGATCCCACCTTTTACAATCTCTCTCTTACTTTTTGGAACTTCATTCTTTCTTAATTTTGGAACTTCTCTTTGCTTTTTAGTAACTTTGGTTTCCTAATTTTTGTTTTTTCTATCTTGCGTTTTATTGTCCAAATGAAGTAATATTCCTTCTGGCCTTTAGGAATAACTTTTTGAAACATCCTAAAGTAATGATCATGAAGAATGTTAACAAAGTGAGTATCACTATAATCATACTCTTACCACAAACTTTCTTATAATTATTACGAACTTTCTTGTTTTCTTTTTTCTATTTTTTGTGTCAGGCTTACAATAAATCATCGATCACTCTTTCTCTATTGGAGAATTTTTCTGCCCAATTGTTGAGTTATTTCTACCCATTTATTGGATTTTAACTACCCATGCATATATTGGGTCATCTCTCTACTTCAGACAGTTTGAAGCTATGTTTTTTTCTCGAAAGGAACCCAAGAAAGAGGACTAATTCATTAGATCTGAGCAAGTATCGTTCACAACAATCAAAGGAAAATCACAAAAAAAATGTGTTCCCCCATATCCGAAGGTTGGAGATGAGCCAAAGCATGGGCACTTTCCTACTACGCTTAGTTAAAGACCATAAAACACCATCAATGTCATCAACATTTGATTTGTTGATGAAGCTAAGATTTATGCGGTATTGCGTCAAATATCAATTAACAATGAATACTATCATGGTTTTTCCAATTAAGAATTGTATCTAATTAAAACTATTGTACGTTTACTGGTTTTGATTTGCATTGTAGATGTCATAACTCTTTCATTAATATATAAATTTTACCTAAAAAAAATTATATGTCTATGGCCCTGTTTGGCACTAAGCTTTTTCATCAGCTTTTAGAGGTTTTGAATCCATTTTAGAGTTTTGACCAGTCAAAACTCTAATATGGGTGTTTGGTGAGAAGAGGTTTGCAAAAAGAGTTTTGGGTCAAAACTCTCAAAACAAAAACGCTGCAAAATGCAACGTTTTGTTCAGAGGTTAACAAAACAAAAATTCTGAAGACAATTTTACCCATTGTTAATTATCATTATTAACCCAATGCAAAACCACCAACACTTTCACCACCAATAACATACACTTCCACCACCAACATTTCCACCGAAATCAACCACCCTAAACACCACCACCGACATCCACCCAAACAACCACCATCACCAAGAAAACCACCACCGTTGATGAAGAATCGCCTATGGTGATGATGAACGGTGATGATGATTTAGATGATGTTGCCTTATATTGATGATGAACGATTGTCGATCGATGATGATGATTCTTGATGATACTTGATGAACGATTGATGATGATGATGATGAGATGGTGTTTGCACATATTTGTTTTAGTAAATTATTTAAAAATAAAATAAGTGGGGTGGAAGTAGGGATGGGCATGGACCCAATACCCGACCCAGACATGTTGGACCAGACCCATTTATAAGCGTATGGGTCTAAAAATTGGGACCCATTGTATCTGGGTCGGATTTGGGTATGTGTGTTATAATTCGGGTCTAGGTCGGGTCTCAGTATACCCATTTTCGTTTTTATATATTAAATATATGTATTATAATACAATATATATAAAGTGCAATAAAACTTTTTACAAGACTAAAGTCAACTTGTTGTAGATGTTTTAATTTTAAATGTTTGTACAAAAATTAAACTATTATTTTGTTCTTTTATCATTTTAATAACTAAAAAAACGGGTGTAAAAAATTCGCAGGTTAAAAAAACAATTGAAACTCCTAATAAACTTAAGACTCTTTTTGGGTCCGTTTTGGACCAAGGACTCGCCGGAACAATTGAATCTGGGTAAGGGTCCGAATTTTCTAGACCTTGTGGGTTTGGGGCAAGTCTGGGTCTAAATCAAAATTTACAGGTCCGGGTCTGGATCTAGTTGGACCCGCCCCAGATCCAACCCATGCCCATCCCTAGATGGAAGTGAAGGATAAAGAGGAGAGATAATGGGGTTATGGTGGTTGGTGGCATGTACTGGGGTGGGTTAGAAGGGGAACAAAAGATAAAAGATAAAATAATAATAATAATAATAATAATAATAATAATAATAATAATAATAATAATAATAATAATAATAATAATAATATAGACCAATGTCTATAATTGTCATTATACACCATAAAATACTTATCAGCTTTTATCAAACAGCTAAGTGTTATCAAACACATTTATATAAAAACAGTCAAATCCGCAGTCAAATCCACTGAATAAAAAATTCAAAACTCTAACCGCAAACTCTAAACTCTAACAGCTAAACTCTGTTTATATCTGCATATGTATGAATAGAATAATAAACAACAAGTAGTTGAGCTTGAGTGGATAGAGTCTTCGACCACGCAATCCATGTGATTTCCTGTCTTCCACTTACAAATTTCATGTCGTTTCTTATGTTCCCAATTCCAAAAGTTGGGACTAATCAACAAAACTTATTATTCAAGCTAAAACAAAACTAATATTCACCCGATCTAATGATCAAATCCTAGACAATTCGAAATTTGACTTTGACAAACGAGAAAATTCATAGTAACTTTAGGTGTACCATGCTCATGGTACACCGAAGAATATTTTTTGCTCATTGTTCATTTGATATTCTCTAAGAGGATGGCCAATGGATGATCTCAAATTTGGGATCATCAATTACTTTATTAATTTCTCACTCTTCCACCTCATTCAGGATCCACAATTGATTTTTATGATCTCTTCACTCCCAATGGATGATTTATAATTTTATATCTTCACATTCTCTTTTCTACTTTTTACCATACCCCACCATATATTCTCTCTCCTCAATCTCTTTTCCATTCCATCTTTTTTATTTATTATGGATTATTGAAGAATCAATTAATGATTATTGAATGTAAATAAATTTTATGTTTGTGAATAAAAACTATTAGTAAAAAATAATTTCGCTAATATTGTACATAATTAGATACGATAATTAACTTAATACTATCGATTCAAATATATAATCAGAAAATATAATAATAATAAAATATTGTATTAAACAATAGAAATCACACATACATATAGAAGGGGAACAAAAGATAAAATAATAATAATAATAATAATAATAATAATAATAATAATAATAATAATAATAATATAGACCAATGTATATAATTGTCATTTTACACCATAAAATACTTATCGACTTTTATCAAACAGTAAGTGTTATCAAACACATTTATATAAAAACAGTCAAATCATGATCAAATCCACTGAATAAAAAATTTGAAACTCTAACCGCAAACTCTAAACTCTAACCGCTAAACTCTGTTTATATCTGCATATGTATGAATAGAATATAAACAACAAGTAGTTGAGCTTGAGTGGATAGAGTCTTCGACCACGCAATTCATGTGATTTCCTGTCTTCCACTTATAAATTTCATGTCGTTTCTTATGTTCCCAATGCCAAAAGTTGGAACTAATCAACAAAACTTATTATTCAAGTTAAAACCAGTTTGAAATCAAACGAGCCAAAACCGCGATAAATTAGTTTGGTTTTACAATTTGATGCGGTCCAGACGATATTTACTTTGATGGTTTTGTTTCCCATCGAAATCTGATTGAACAACTTTAGCTAACTTCAATAGTATATCCATGCATGTTTTCTTAATTTCCCAAATATAACACTCCCTTGCTTCCTTTTTTAATGGTTTTGTTTCAAAATGTCACTGTCATGCATATAACCAATATTGTGATCATAAATTGTCATAAATATATGTAAGGGCAAGTTCTCTCCAACTTATTTTCAGTTCAGTTCCTAAATTATTATCATTATTATTAATTAGTTATAATGTAGTTCAGTTCAGTTGTTTTATACCGAAAAGAACAGACCCTAAGAATTATGACAATCGTGTGAGATTTTGTTAGATTCATTGTTTAATGTATATTCATATTATCAATGTTTTCATTACTATAATGTTGTTGCGTACAAGAATAGTAGTTCTCAAAAATTTGCATTTAAAAGTGAAAAGGTAAATAAGAACTTCAAAATAAAATAGGGGAAATATTAATTACATTTTTTGTGGGGATTCTTTTGGGAACCTCATGGTAAGATATAGAAGACAAAATGCATTCAATTGGCACATACTCTCTTTGTATTTTTCTTTCTTTTTTACTTGCATTGTGCGCGTTTGTCATACGCACTTTTTTGACGTTAAATATCCTTCACTACATATTAATAAAAATTATAATGATTGAATATTAAAAAAATACTCATTGAGACGAATTAAACAAGATCTCACATGACTATATTTTTCTTATATTTTGAGAAGAATTTAGAAGATTTTCTCTGATTATAAATAGTGTTAAGATTCCAAGTGAAAAAGATAAAAAAAAAGTATAAATGAAGTACTTTTTTTTTGCCGGCGCGCTTTGATTCGGACGCTACTAATAACATTATAAAACACGTAAAAAACTTATATGGACTTGGTCCACACTAAATTAGTGTGGACCTAATGCTAATTCATGTGATTTATGAAAAAAATGGATCACTCTATACAAAAATAAATATAAAAGATAAATAGATATAAATTACTCCCTCCGTCCCATAATATAGTCCCCATTTCCATTTTGGGTGTCCCAAAATATAGTTCCCATTTCCATATTTAGTTCCACATTTTTCCGTAATTTGTCTAGAAAAACCGTGTCCCATCATTTATTTGCTTCTTGAATTTTGTTATTTGCTTTGTTTATTCAACCCAAGTGTTACAATTAATGCTCTTTCACCAATTATTCTCCATTCTCTCTCCTAAAATCATCTTTTCCCATACAACATTTATTTAAATAAAGAAAAAATATTTACCTTCCCTCTTAGATTCTACTTGCATAAATTACCGTGAAAAAAAAGGAAATGTGAACTATATTTTGGGACGGAGGGAGTATGAAGTTTGACTATGAAAAAAAAAAAATATTACTATGTCACAAACTGAAAATTTCATCATGATAAACTAATGTGAGAAAGAGTTACTATATTAAAAAAAAAAAATAGATAGTAACTGTATAGTGTAACTTAAAATTTGAAAATGTTATTATATGGAACTAAAGGGTCACTATGTTAAATAAGTGGTTTTGGTCTACAATAATATTGTGGACCAGGTCCACACAAGACTAACTCATAAAACACCATATTAACCTTGGTATATCCAAAAGTTGTCCTGTAAATTTGAAGAAAGTGTAGACTAATAAATCACATCTCCACTGTTACATATTAATATCGTAACATATAGGGATGACATACTTATTAATTAAGAGGTCATGTGATTACAATATAGACATAAATAGATTAAAAGATGGACCTATGATATGATGCAAGAGGTAGAGAAAACCTATTAATTTTTTTAGGGGATGAGAGAACCTATTATAAAATAAGATAATGTTGTAAATAATGTGAAAACTAGGTTTTAGGTCCGGATTATGCCCTGGTTAATATAATTTTTATTTATTAATATTTTACTTTAACATTATAGTACCAAACACTACTTGTTTTAGAGGTTAGGACTTTAGTATATATATATATATAAGTTTGAAGTCATGGGATAAAATCTTATTGCATGCATTTTCTAATTTTTTATATTGTACTCCCTCCGTTTCATTTTAATCTACACACTTACACTTTTCACGCATGCCAATGCAAAACTTTGAGGACATATATCTTTAGTTTTGTATTTTTAAAAATTATAAAAAGTACATATTAATGAAATACATGTTATGATGAATCTAACAAGATCCCACATGACTATATTTTCATCCGCATATAAATCACAAATGATGGTCAAAGTGAAATTTGTGAATAGTGTAAAATGTCAAAGTGTGTAGATTAAAATGAAACGGAGGGAGTATATGGAGTACATGAAGTAAACGCTCAAAGGCATAGCGTCATGTGGCACAATCTCTTGTTTAGGAATGTCTTTTAATATATTAGTATAGATTCCATATAAGTGAATGTTGCAATTTATATGCAGCTAAATTAGATAATAATATTAGCATTTAATCTTATACAAAGCATATACATCAAGAGAGTACACCAAAAGCCCATCTAAAAACATATATACTATCTGTTTTAGATATATGATCCATTTGGACTTTTACACTATTTACATATTCTATGTTGACCATATTTTTCTACATGTGCATAAACCCATTGTTAGCATACAAGATATTGTAAAATTTGTCTCAACATATCTTTTCAAAATATCAATTTTATAATTTTTAAATAATGGATAATTAGAAATATTATGGCCAAGTTATACATTGACAAATATACAAATTAAACAAAACATCTATTTCAAAACAAAGAAAGTATTTAAATTTTTCTTTGTGGAACATCTGTCACTTAAAGTTAGTTGATCATCTTCTCAAAACATTATTGTAATTTAATAGCTAGGGTAAATCAAACGTCATGGATTACGGAAGCCATCTATACAATTAGTTATAGAAGAATACTACTCCCTCCGTCCCATAATATAGTGCTCACATTCCTTTTTGGGTGTCCCAAAATGTTGTGCCTATTTCTTTCTAATCAATTTGTTTGGACTAAAATATCATTAATTTCTACACAAACTTTCCAAAATACCCCTACATTTCTTTAAAAATATGTGCCCCTATTTATTGTTTTACACCATTCCAAGAAACATTTATTGCTTTTTGATATTTTTTTAAAGGAAAAAGACAATAAATAACTAGTTCCAAGATAAAAGCACTAAAAAAGCACTTCATTACTTATTATTTTTGGAACATCCTATACTCCTTCCATTTACCTTAATTCCCGTGAAATATGAGAAGTACTTTATATTATGGGACGGAGGGAGTATATTTTAATAATATGTAGAATAGTTCTTATGACAAAAGAATTGGTATCTGGAATATATAAGGATAATTTGTCTAAACAAACTTTTTATATATAACTTTTTATGAGAAACAATCTTTTATAATTTTTCAGGTAACTTAAGAAGTTAATATTTTTTGAGGTACAACTTTACCCTATTTTCAGACATTGATCTACCGATTTCCAGTGTTGACCTACAAAAATATGAGTTTTAATATTCCATTTCTCTATCGATGCTGCAGCCTGCATGTGGGTCGAGTTTTTCCTTTTTCCACCCTTTCTCTCCATTTTCTTCTCAAATGATTGCAAATATTCGACATACATGTAGAGCATATGTGAGATTTAAGTGGGTCGACATCCAATACTGGTGGGTTAACACCGGAGATTAGGATAATGTTGTTTCTTATAAAAAGTAAAATTATATGGTGCTAAATTGCAAAAAAATTACTCCATCCGTTTCGTTTTAAATGCAACAAATGAATATTTTATATCTCACAAATAATACCCCTTTGTTGCATTTAAAACGAAACGGAGGAAGTATTAAAAAAAAAAAATTCTCGTAAAAAGTGGTATATAAAAGATTGTTGTCGCAAATTTTAAATTTTAGCATGAATTAATAATGATAGGAGATGAGGCAAGCAGATCGGTCATTGAGATCTGCAATAATGCATGTGAAGCTATAGGTCAACTACACAGGATATTTCCTATAAAAGAATACCCCTGATATCCTTCATTTCGTGACCTAAGTAGTAAAGTATTTTCCATTTTCCACTAATAGTAACTTCACTGAGTAAATTTGGCAATAACTATCTATAATCTATGGCAGGTCTAAAGCGTAAGCTAGAAGGTGAGATAGAGATAAGAATTGCAGGGGGTGATGCCTTCCATGAACTGTTTCAAGACAGGCCTCATCACATCTGCAACATTCATCCTGAGTTTGTGCAAGGCTGTGACTTGCATGATGGTGCTTTTGGTACTGCCGGATCTAAAATATGCTGGAATTATACTTTAGGTGATTCATGCTTAAACTCGTGAATTTATAAGCTTTACTTTATTTGCTCCAATTTTGAAGTATATATACGTGCTTTTTTTATATGCAAATTTTAGTATCCTTAAATGTATGTTTATTAAGGTGGAAATATATACACCATCCGTTCCACTGTCATTACAAAACAACATCCTTGGGCATATACTTCCTCCGTTGTGATTTATTTGCTTTTATCTTCACATGACTTTCTTAAAAAACTACTTCCTCCGTTCCGATTTTAGTTGCAACAAAGGGGGGATGCACAATAGTTTAGGTGACCATAGAGAAAAAAAAAAGGCAACCAGTGGGATGAGGAGAGACATCAATAAAACGTGGTACTTATGTGATAAAAGAGATATAATCATAAGATATTACCAAATAAGAGTTGTAATTAGGGTTGTTCATGATCCGATAGATCCGACCCGCGATCAGGTCGATTCGATCCGAAAAATCGGATATGTGGTTTGATTTCTTAAGTTTATGTTATTTCGGATCAAATATCCGAAAAAAATCGGATCGGATACGGATCACTATCTTTTTGTTTTCGGATATCAAAAATATCCGTATTTTAAAAAAGTTTATAATTTTGTTTTTTAAAACTCTATGGGACTTTAAGTTTGTTAACTTTATTGTTTTAAACTTTATTGTTGGATGAATGTATGGATGTTGGTTTTTAGATGAATATTATTAGATGATGGAGCAGCCAACGTCCAACAATGATGCATGAATACTATTAGATGAATGTATGCATGATGCTAGTAGCCTACTTAGCTCAATGTGAGTAATTGATTATTACATTGATGGTAAGAAAATGATCTACTGTAGTACTACTTACTACTAGTTTACATTTTACAACTCTATTGACTTGTTGTTGGGCCAACAGTATACATGGCCAAATGGCAAATGCCTAAATTTGTAAAAATAAAGGTGCCACGAAAAATACTAAAACCGAGTAAAAAAATGGATCGTTAAAAAATTTCGGATAACTGGTTATCTGATTCGGAAATTACATATATTCGAATTTTTTCGGATCGGATTTAGATTGCAGTTTGCTGATCCAAAATTTCGGATCGGATAATCCGAAATGAACGGCCCTAGTTGTAATTATGGCAAAACTTTCATATAAGGAAATGTCACAACTAATATAAAACGGGAAAATTATTCAATATAGCTTAAGGCGTGTCCCATTTTTGATAGATTTGAATATCAAATTGAATCCATGTCATGATTAAAATAACTCTCATATTTATTTGAACTATGTTTTAGCACTTTTATGATTTTATTGATTCTTTACCATTGATCTTTTATTCCATATGATTATAAATTAAGGATTTGGAGAACGAATACCCATTGTAAATTTACAAAGGAACAATTAATCCAACCAAAGAACTGGATTAAAGTAAAAAAACAGTTTCAAGCTTTCGCACATGGAGAGACATCCAAATTGCATAAAAATTAAGAAAATTTGTGAGAAACTACCTTATATAATGTACTTTTTGTTAAAAATTGTCTAATAAAAGGATAAGGCCGAAACTACATTAATATATTTTTTGTGGCAAAAAATAACACTAGCTAGATTTCAGTAGGTTGACTTTATTTTCTGCCTTTGATTTTTTATTTTTCTCCTTTAATTCCTTTTACCTCTCTCCTATTGCATTTCTCTCTCATTTTAACAAAATTCTTCCCCATCTCCTTTAAATTAGCCATTCATTAGAAAAGATGGTATTTCTCTTGGGTATAATAAAATGACAAATTTCTATTCAATATTTATCTTTGGCGGCAAAATATGAGGTTGAATCACACCGATTTTTTTGTGCCTATTAAAAAAGAGCCTAAGGGCTGAATTTAAGAATGGGATGGGAAGAAATCATGCCAGGAAGAGAGGGCGGGAAAACAAAGTTGACCCAGGCCACCAGAATCCGGCCACCGATTTCGCCACAAAAAAAGAAATTTTAGGGAGTTTTGTATCTCGAATTTTTTTTATTAGGTAGTTTGTGGTAAATTACATTTTATATAGTAGTTTCCAAAAAAAATTCCAAAAAACTCTATAAAATTACAGGCCTGTTCTCCCTAGCTTATTTTCAGTTCAGTTCCTAAATTATTATCATTACTATTAATTAGTTATAATTTAGTTCACTTCAATTCAGTTTAGATCAGTTCAATTGTTTTATGCCGAATAGAACATACCCTAACTCTAGAAACAAACCAGTGCAAATTGGGGGCTAATCACCGAAAAAAGTTCAAATATCCAATAATAGACGATATACCTAGTAATAATGGAGGCCAGTAATAAGTAAAAAACTCTTCTGTTAGCCAAAGACAAAAGTAGAGCTTCTTTGATTACTTATTGTTCAATCTTGTATACTTGTAACATTTCTTGACATATGCTTTTGTTGTAGATGGAAAGCGTCAATCTGCTAAGCAAATACTTGAATTGATCGACGAGGAGAATAAGATCATCAAATTCAAGATGCTGGAAGGCGATTTGATGGAAGACTATAATACCTTTGTTCTTACTTATCAGGTGATACCAGAAGGTAAGGAAATCAGTTTAGTAAAGTGGATATTCGAATACGAGAAGAAGCATCCAGGTGTTTCTGAGCCATCGTCTTTAATGGATGCATTGCTCGTACTGGCGAAAGAGATTGATGATCATCACGATCGCCAAGATAAATAGACTTACACTGAGCCATATATCTATATTGCTTGGGTTTTTACTTGCATTGTGTGATATGAGTATTGTTTCTTTTAAGTTGTGTGTGAGATGTAATATTTGATTTGTTTTGTAACCTACGGCATTGTTTGGTAGGAAGGATTTGGATGGAAAAGAAAGGAAAGGAAAGGTAAAAACAAACTTTCTCATGTTTGGTAAAAGAAAACAAGAGGGGTTTGATTGGGAAGAAGATGAAATGGAAGGAAAAAAATACTCCTAAATCCTTGCTTTCCTTTCCTCCCAAAATCAGAGGAATTTGATAGGAAAGAAAGCTAACAAGCTTTCACCTATATTTTCCTTATTTCCTTCCTTTCCTTTCCTTTCCTTTATTAATGACAACCAAACATGTGATTCCTCTCAAATCCACCAATTATACCAAACATTGGAAACTACAACTACCTTCTTTTCTCTTCTTTTCCTTTCTCTTCCTTTCTTTTCCCTTCCTTTACTAAAAAAATACCAAACAAAGTGTACATGTGACATGTATCGTTATGCATGAGTGTCAAGTAACTTATTTGGTAAAGTCTTGTAAGGTCGTGGTATTCAAGATCAACTGTGCAATGTAGTACATATCACTACCTTCCGTGGTTTTCTATGACCACAAAAATAAAGCATGCATTGTAATGCATTCTTCTTAAATGTATGTCATCATCTTTGGGATAATTGTATTGAGAAATGTCAAGTACTCCCTCCGTCCCAGAATACTCTTGACACTTATCAATGCACGTAGTTTTAGATAATAAGTTGTTGTTTGATTATCAATTATTATTTTATTGAAAAGTAGATGTGATAGGAGTTAGTAGTTAGTAAAAGTAGTATTATTTTATTTTAAGGAGAGAGAGTGTGGGCCATGGTTAGAGTTGGTGTGTAGTAGGAGTGGTATTATTTTATTTGGAGGAGAGAGAGTGTGGGCCAATGCTTAAAGGTAGAAGAATTAAAATAATAGTGGGTCATATCCAAAAATAGAAGTGTAAAGAGTATTATGGGACAGATGAAAAAGGAAAGTGTAAAGAGTATTATGGGACAGAGGGAGTATATTATATATAATCGATAATTTGCTACTTTTTTAAAAATTTGATGATTTGCTACCTGTTTAAAACTTTTATTATTTACTTTTTACCATGCAGGCCGGAGAGGGTAAAGGTCCCCAAAAAAAATAATAAAGACAAATATTTTATTATAAATGAAAGTTTTCCTTATCTTGCCCATTGCACAATATTCACAAGATATACAAAGTTAGGCTACAAACTAGGAAGCAAATAACAACTTTCCTAACTATCCTAAACACCAGAGATAATCAAGGATTACAAGATCCTTGACTTATGTACATCAAAGAATATTCTACACTAATATTCTATTACACCCCCATAGTCGAAGCGGGAGGAAATCGAACACTGAGACTGTCTCGAAAATCTTCAAAAAGAACCAAAGGGAGACCTTTGGTAAAGATATCAGCAAGCTGATGAGAGATGGAATATGTAATACCCGTACCTGGCCGCGGGCTACCTTTTCACGAACAAAGTGAATATCAAGTTCAATATGCTTGGTACGCCGATGATTCACCGGATTGCCAGACATATAAATGGCACTAACATTGTCACAATAAACAAGTGTAGCTTTTGGAATAGGACAATGTAGTTCAAGAAGCAGATTACGTAACCAGCATGATTCAGACACAACATTAGCCACACCCCGATACTCAGCTTCAGCACTGGAACGAGACAAGGTGGCTTGGTGTTTAGCAGACCAAGAGACCAAGTTGTCACCAAGGAACACACAATAATCGGAGGTAGAACGACGAGTATCAGGACAACCACCCCAATCTGCATCTGTGTAAGAAACAAGAGTGGAAATGGAAGAAGGGTACAAGTGTAAGCCATGAACAATAGTACCCTGAATATAGCGCACAATGCGCTTAAGTGCCTGCTTATGTTCATCACGGGGATCATGCATGAATAAACAGACATGTTGTACAGCATAAGAGATATTAGGTCTGGTAAAGGTAAGATACTGAAGAGCCCCCGCAAGGCTACGATAATGAGATGGATCCTATAACTGAATAATTTGGGAATTGTGGTGGAAAAACCAAGAAGGGGGAGCATCATATAACTGAAAACATGACCAAGAAAGGTCACAACAACTACACGCAACAACCAACAATCTCCAAATATAATCAACAACCTTATTAACTCAAGAAATTCAATCATAACCCTTTTTATTTCAATTTATTCACAACTTTTTTTCACTTCTTTTTCATTTCCTTTTTCACTTTTTTTTTTCTTTTTTTTTTCGAACTTTCAATTCAATTTCAAAGCTCACTAAACATACTTTTCCATCCTTCTAAACCACAAATAGAGCATTTCAATTCAATACAAACCAAACCAAAACTAATAATCGCTCCCCCAAGCTAGGCTTAGGACAAATATCAAATGAGGCCAATGGCTTGTAATGTGGGTAGCAATCAAACATAGTAAAAAAGGCTCAGTGGGGCTAGAGGAAGGATAAAATGAAAACAAGAATAACTCTGGAGCTAAGATCATGAAATAGAATGCCTCAATCATATCAAAATGTATGTACTATCAAATATCAAAGAGTACCAAGTCAAAATCAAGATCAATAAGACAAATAAGGAACTAATCACACATGAAAGAACATAACTGACACAGATACGTCAGTTTATAGGCACAAAAGCTCACTTAGTTTAAGGTGTCTGCACAATATAGTTAAATCGAACCAGAGAGAGATCAATCAATCTTACCACAAACAATCAATTGCGAAACAATCGTGCTATAAAGTATCATGCTCAAGATGAATGACGCTTAGGAAATGTAGTAATCGAAGTTCTCAAAGAGTGCCAGCAATAGTCCTATAGATGCAACTAATAAAATGAGATGAAGTCTAATATGAAATGAAATATGCTAATGCAACTAAGAAAGCAATTCATTTTTTTTGGTCACACGTAAACTCCCACTCCTAATGAGCAGTACAAACCGTGCAACAACCTATGAAAGCAATAAAAAAAACTACTCTAAATGCAACTAACATGCACAAAGTAATGATGACAAACATCCTCCCCCAAGCTGAATGACACATTGTCCTCAATGTGAACAAAGAGGAATTAAATGAGGGAGAGGTACAACTTACAAAAGGGGTAGGTAATCAAAGGGAGTGTCAAAAAGCATCGACACCTCCACCACAATCGATAGTTGTAATGAGGCAGTGAACTTAGCCAAAAAAATTGGCTATGCTTGTACCTAGAAAAAGACTTCATCACACATTAGCAAAGTTAGTCAAAAAAAAAAAAAAAGATAGGTTGTCGTACACCTGTCAAAATATAATTCCTGCAAAACCTTCTAACAATGTAGTAGGGTAAGTAGGGTCGAATCCACAAAAAGATGGTTGTTTTAATCTACCTTCTAATGCATGGTGAAACTAAACAAGATCAGGAATAATGAATTAAAGTTCTAAACTAATCAAACTACGAAAATCAAGCTAAAAAGGATCTAGGGCAATGGTTCACCATGTTCATAACTATAATCTATCAAAATATCATCAATGATTCAATTAATCAGATATCTAGAGCACATGTTAATCCTACGGTCGGGCCCTAACGCTCTCAAATCAACATATGCTAGTACGGTCGCTCAACATAACCAGATTTGCTAATTGTAGGTAAGCCTCTAAAGAGTACTATCTCTCGATCTATGACTCGATATTAGCAATATTTAATCAGACAATTGATCAGATTGCAAGATTAACAGTAAAAACACTAATCAATTAGAGATATCAATAACTAATCAAACCATTAATAAATATCAATCAAGAATCATAGCATATAAACATGGATTCCCAAACCCTAGAATATAAACTACTCAATCATGAAATAAATAAAGAAATTTAAATCTACAAAGAAAAGCATGATCAAAGAAATCAATGAAAGAAAAGAGATGAAAATTATAAACTCATGGATTAATGAAGAAAAGAGAAACTAGGGTTTGCCATGAAAAACTAGAGAGAAAAGGAAGAAGGAAACTAAAGCTAAACCTAAGAATACAAAATATAACGTCAGAAAAGAGGTCGGGGCGAAGATAGAGAGAAGACCTATTTATTGTTTTTACAAAACCGGCTAAAAAAGGCAAAAATTAACCTTCCGGAAAAACCGCCTGGTCGGGCGACGTTGTTCTGAAACTACGACAAAAATGGAATTCCGCCCGGTCGGACGCGCAAGCACTTTTGGAGCCACTTTCGCCCGTTCGACCGGGCAAACATGCCTTGTACTCTGAAGAAATTTTCGTCTCGCCCGGTCGGGCGGAAAAACTGTGATTTTGCAACAACTTGTGAAGGCTTTATCCCTCTAACCAAAAGTCCATTTGGGGCGTGTGGCCTATCATTGGAAAGCTCTTGAAGTCTAGTTTCCAACTCAACTGGAATTTCATGATTATCAATTTTCTTTCAAACGTTATGATCAAAATAGTAAACAAGTGTCAGTTTTGGCACTTTTTCACTAACTCTTTGTTTCATTCTAACTCGAGATTGTCCCAAACGGATGCATTGTGATCCTTGTGCAAGCTATCTTCATCCTCAATGACTAAAAGGCTTGATCTTAGATAATCATAATCAATTTGCATCAAAATAACCTGAAAATCATCGAAACACGCAAACGTGGAGTAGTAGAGCACAACTTACGTAATTCATGCCATTATGCACCTAAATGCTCTAAAAGGAGTTCTAAATGCAATCAAAATGCATCTAAAAACTATATATAAAAGTGACACATCAAACTCACCCCAAGCTAAACCATTGCTTGTCCTCAAGCAATAAGACACAGACATTGGAAAAGAAAGACAACCTACGATATAGGATTATAGGGTCAAACACTCAATTGAAAACACGAGAGATATAATCACTACACAAACCATGCATCGAAACAATCTCGAACAAAGCTGCATAGCATGTCATGTATCACAATCAACTCTCCAATCGTACCACATACCATCTTTCCCAAGCTGGATTTAACCAAACCTGACAGACCTCACTATAGTCATGCGCGCTCAAATCTCTCATGTGTTTAAAGGATAAATGATGACACTCAACAATACAATACACAATGATCAAGAGAACTTTTAAAGGTTGCAATGGGGCTGAGGTTAAAGGTATGGAATAATTTGGGAATTGTGGTGGAAAAACCAAGAAGGGGGAGCATCATATAACTGAAAACATGACCAAGAAAGATCACAACAACTCCACGCAACAACCAACAATCTCCAAATATAATCACCAACCTTATTCACTCAAGAAATTCAATCATAACCCTTTTTATTTCACTTTATTCACAACTTTTTTTTTCTTTTTCATTTCATTTTTCACTTTTTTTTTCTATTTTTTTTCGAACTTTCAATTCAATTTCAAAGCTCACTAAACATACTTTTCCATCCTTCTAAACCACAAATAGAGCATTTCAATTCAATACAAACCAAACAAAAACTAATACTCGCTCCCCCAAGCTAGGCTTAGGACAAATATCAAATGAGGCCAATGGCTTGTAATGTAGGTAGCAATCAAACATAGTCAAAAAGGCTCAGCGGGGCTAGAGGAAGGATAAAATGAAGACAAGAATAACTCTGGAGCTAAGATCATGAAATAGAATGCCTCAATCATATCAAAATGTATGCACTATCAAATATCAAAGAGTACCAAGTCAAAATCAAGATCTATACGACAACTAAGGAACTAATCACACATGAAAGAACATAACTGACATAGATACGTCAGTTTATAGGCACAAAAGCTCACTTAGTTTAAGGTGTCTGCACAATATAGTTAAATCGAACCAGAGAGAGATCAATCAATCTTACCACAAACAATCAATTGCGAAACAATCGTGCTATAAAGTATCATGCTCAAGATGAATGACGCTTAGGAAATGTAATAATCAAAGTTCTCAAAGAGTGCCAGCAATAGTCCTATAGATGCAACTAATAAAATGAGATGAAGTCTAATATGAAATGAAATATGCTAATGCAACTAAGAAAGCAGTACAATTTTTTTGGTCACACGTAAACTCCTACTCCTAATGAGCAGTACAAACCGTGCAACAACCTATGAAAGCAATAAAAAAAACTACTCTAAATGCAACTAACATGCGCTAAGTAATGATGACAAACAACCTCCCCCAAGCTGAATGACACATTGTCCTCAATGTGAACAAAGAGGAATTAAATGAGGGAGAGGTACAACTTACAAAAGGGGTGGGTAATCAAAGGGAGTGTCAAAAAGCATCGACACCTCCACCACAATCGATAGTTGTAATGAGGCAGTGAACTTAGCCAAAAAAACTGGCTATGCTTATACCTAGAAAAAGACTTCATCACACATTAGCAAAGTTAGTCAAAAAAAAAAAAAAAAAAAGATAGGTTGTCGTACACCTGTCAAAAATAATTCCTGCAAAACCTTCTAACAATGTAGTAGGGTAAGTAGGGTCGAATCCACAAAGAGATGGTTGTTTTAATCTAGCTTCCAATGCATGGAGAAACTAAACAAGATTAGGAATAATGAATTAAAGTTCTAAACTAATTAAACTACGAAAATCAAGCTAAAAAGGATCTAGGGCAATGGTTCACCATGTTCATAACTATAATCTATCAAAATATCATCAATGATTCAATTAATCAGATATCTAGAGCACATGTTAATCCTACGGTCGGGCCCTAACGCTCTCAAATCAACATATGCTAGTACGGTCGCTCAACATAACCAGATTTGCTAATTGTAGGTAAGCCTCTAAAGAGTACTATCTCTCGATCTATGACTCGATATTAGCAATATTTAATCAGACAATTGGTCAGATTGCAAGATTAACAGTAAAAACACTAATCAATTAGAGATATCAATAACTAATCAAACCATTAATAAATATCAATCAAGAATCATAGCATATAAACATGGATTCCCAAACCCTAGAATATAAACTACTCAATCATGAAATAAATAAAGAAATTTAAATCTACAAAGAAAAGCATGATCAAAGAAATCAATGAAAGAAAAGAGATGAAAATTATAAACTCATGAATTAATGAAGAAAAGAGAAACTAGGGTTTGCCATGAAAAACTAGAGAGAAAAGGAAGAAGGAAACTAAAGCTAAACCTAAGAATACAAAATATAACGTCAGAAAAGAGGTCGGGGGGAAGATAGAGAGAAGACCTATTTATAGTTCTTACAAAACCGGCTAAAAAAGGCAAAAATTAACCTTCCGGAAAAACCGCCCGGTCGGGCGACGTTGTTCTGAAACTACGACAAAAATGGAATTCCGCCCGGTCGGATGCGCAAGCACTTTTGGAGCCACTTTCGCCCGTTCGACCGGGAAAACATGCCTTGTATTCTGAAGAAATTTTCGTCTCGCCCGGTCGGGCGGAAAAACTGTGATTTTGCAACAACTTGCGAAGGCTTTATCCCTCTAACCAAAAGTCCATTTGGGGCGTGTGGCCTATCATTGGAAAGCTCTTGAAGTCTAGTTTCCAACCCAACTGGAATTTCATGATTATCAATTTTCTTTCAAACGTTATGATCAAAATAGTAAACAGGTGTCAGTTTTGGCACTTTTTCACTAACTCTTTGTTTCATTCTAACTCGAGATTGTCCCAAACGGATGCATTGTGATCCTTGTGCAAGCTATCTTCATCCTCAATGACTAAAAGGCTTGATCTTAGATAATCATAATCAATTTGCATCAAAATAACCTGAAAATCATCGAAACACGCAAACGTGGAGTAGTAGAGCACAACTTACGTAATTCATGCCATTATGCACCTAAATGCTCTAAAAGGAGTTCTAAATGCAATCAAAATGCATCTAAAAACTATATAGAAAAGTGACACATCAAACTCACCCCAAGCTAAACCATTGCTTGTCCTCAAGCAATAAGACACAGACATTGGAAAAGAAAGACAACCTACGATATAGGATTATAGGGTCAAACACTCAATTGAAAACACGAGAGATATAATCACTACACAAACCATGCATCGAAACAATCTCGAACAAAGCTGCATAGCATGTCATGTATCACAATCAACTCTCCAATCGTACCACATACCATCTTTCCCAAGCTGGATTTAACCAAACCTGACAGACCTCACTATAGTCATGCGCGCTCAAATCTCTCATGTGTTTAAAGGATAAATGATGACACTCAACAATACAATACACAATGATCAAGAGGACTTTTAAAGGTTGCAATGGGGCTGAGGTTAAAGGTATGGAATAATTTGGGAATTGTGGTGGAAAAACCAAGAAGAGGGAGCATCATATAACTGAAAACATGACCAAGAAAGATCACAACAACTCCACGCAACAACCAACAATCTCCAAATATAATCACCAACCTTATTCACTCAAGAAATTCAATCATAACCCTTTTTATTTCACTTTATTCACAACTTTTTTTTTCTTTTTCATTTCATTTTTCACTTTTTTTTTTCTATTTTTTTTCGAACTTTCAATTCAATTTCAAAGCTCACTAAACATACTTTTCCATCCTTCTAAACCACAAATAGAGCATTTCAATTCAATACAAACCAAACAAAAACTAATACTCGCTCCCCCAAGCTAGGCTTAGGACAAATATCAAATGAGGCCAATGGCTTGTAATGTAGGTAGCAATCAAACATAGTAAAAAAGGCTCAGCGGGGCTAGAGGAAGGATAAAATGAAAACAAGAATAACTCTGGAGCTAAGATCATGAAATAGAATGCCTCAATCATATCAAAATGTATGCACTATCAAATATCAAAGAGTACCAAGTCAAAATCAAGATCTATACGACAACTAAGGAACTAATCACACATGAAAGAACATAACTGACACAGATACGTCAGTTTATAGGCACAAAAGCTCACTTAGTTTAAGGTGTCTGCACAATATAGTTAAATCGAACCAGAGAGAGATCAATCAATCTTACCACAAACAATCAATTGCGAAACAATCGTGCTATAAAGTATCGTGCTCAAGATGAATGACGCTTAGGAAATGTAGTAATCAAAGTTCTCAAAGAGTGCCAGCAATAGTCCTATAGATGCAACTAATAAAATGAGATGAAGTCTAATATGAAATGAAATATGCTAATGCAACTAAGAAAGCAGTACAATTTTTTTGGTCACACGTAAACTCCCACTCCTAATGAGCAGTACAAACCGTGCAACAACCTATGAAAGCAATAAAAAAAAACTACTCTAAATGCAACTAACATGCGCTAAGTAATGATGACAAACAACCTCCCCCAAGCTGAATGACACATTGTCCTCAATGTGAACAAAGAGGAATTAAATGAGGGAGAGGTACAACTTACAAAAGGGGTGGGTAATCAAAGGGAGTGTCAAAAAGCATCGACACCTCCACCACAATCGATAGTTGTAATGAGGCAGTGAACTTAGCCAAAAAAACTGGCTATGCTTATACCTAGAAAAAAACTTCATCACACATTAGCAAAGTTAGTAAAAAAAAAAAAAAAGATAGGTTGTCGTACACCTGTCAAAAATAATTCCTGCAAAACCTTCTAACAATGTAGTAGGGTAAGTAGGGTCGAATCCACAAAGAGATGGTTGTTTTAATCTAGCTTCCAATGCATGGAGAAACTAAACAAGATTAGGAATAATGAATTAAAGTTCTAAACTAATCAAACTACGAAAATCAAGCTAAAAAGGATCTAGGGCAATGGTTCACCATGTTCATAACTATAATCTATCAAAATATCATCAATGATTTAATTAATCAGATATCTTGAGCACATGTTCATCCTACGGTCGGGCCTTAACGCTCTCAAATCAACATATGCTAGTACGGTCGCTCAACATAATCAGATTTGCTAATTGTAGGTAAGCCTCTAAAGAGTACTATCTCTCGATCTATGACTCGATATTAGCAATATTTTATCAGACAATTGATCAGATTGCAAAATTAACAATAAAAACATTAATCAATTAGAGATATCAATAACTAATCAAACCGTTAATAAATATCAATCAAGGATCACAGCATATAAACATGGATTCCCAAACCCTAGAATATAAACTACTCAATCATGAAATAAATAAAGAAATTTAAATCTACAAAGAAAAGCATGATCAAAGAAATCAATGAAAGAAAAGAGATGAAAATTATAAACTCATGAATTAATGAAGGAAAGAGAAACTAGGGTTTGCCATGAAAAACTAGAGAGAAAAGTGATAGGTTGTCGTACACCTTTCAAAAATAATTCCTGCAAAACCTTCTAACAATGTAGTAGGGTAAGTAGGGTCGAATCCACAGAGAGATGGTTGTTTTAATCTAGCTTCTAATGCATGGAGAAACTAAACAAGATCAGGAATAATATATATTTCTAAACTAAACAAACTACGAAAATCAAGCAAAAAATGATCTAGGGCAATGGTTCACCATGTTCATAACTATAATCTATCAAAATATCATCAATGATTCAATTAATCAGATATCTAGAGCACATGTTAATCCTACGGTCGGGCCTTAACGCTCTCAAATCAACATATGCTAGTACGGTCGCTCAACATAATCAGATTTGCTAATTGTAGGTAAGCCTCTAAAAAGTACTATCTCTCGATCTATGACTCGATATTAGCAATATTTAATCAGACAATTGATCAGATTGCAAGATTAACAATAAAAACACTAATCAATTAGAGATATCAATAACTAATCAAACCATTAATAAATATCAATCAAGAATCATAGCATATAAACATGGATTCCCAAACCCTAGAATATAAACTACTCAATCATGAAATAAATAAAGAAATTTAAATCTACAAAGAAAAGCATGATCAAAGAAATCAATGAAAGAAAAGAGATGAAAATTATAAACACATGAATTAATGAAGAAAAGAGAAACTAGGGTTTGCCATGAAAAACTAGAGAGAAAATGAAGAAGGAAACTAAAGCTAAACCTAAGAATACAAAATATATTGTCAGAAAAGAGAGGTTCTCTTGGGGAGAGAGAGAAGACCTATTAATAGTTTTTACAAAACCGGCTAAAAAAAGCAAATAAACCCGTCTCGAGAAACCGCCCGGTTGGCCAAAGAAATCCGCCCGGTCGGGCGACGGTGATTGAGGAACTTCGACAGAAAAGCAAATCCGCCCGGTCGGGCGCGCAAGCGATTTTGGCTCCTTTCTCGCCCGGTTGACCGGGCTAACATGCTTTGCATCCTCTGAAATTTTCATTTCGCCCGGTCGGGCAAAACCGCCCGGTCGACCGGGCGGGATAACAGTGATTTTTGCGTCAACTTGCGAAGGCTGTATCTCTCGAACCGGAAGTCCATTTGGGGCGTGTGACCTATCGTTGGAAAGCCCTTCAAGTCTAGTTTCCAACCCAACTGGAATTTCTTGATTCGGAGAAGTACATCAAAAGTTATAATCAAAAGAGTATACATGACTCCTTTTTCACATTTCTTCTAATGATTTTCCGCTTCGTTTTCGCTCAAACTCGTACTAAGACGTATCCATACTATCCTTATGCATCGTAGCTTATTTCCAAGTGCTCCTATCCTCAAGCTCAGCTAAATATACTCCAAATACGTTCTCATTACCTGAAATTCATCAAAAACAAGAAAACATACCGAATAGGAGTAGAATAACATAACTTAAGAATATAATGCAATAATGAACCTAAATATGAACCTAAATGCTCTAAAATGCAACCTAAATGCACCTTAAAACTATATGTAAATATGATTTATCAAACTCCCCCAAGCTAAACCATTGCTTGTCCCCAAGCAATAAGACATAGACATGGGAAAAGTAAGACAACCTACAATATAGGACTAAAACAGGGCTAAACACTCAACTGAAAACACAAGAGATATAATCACTACACAAACCAAGCATCGAAACAATCTCGAACAAAGCCTCATAGCATGTCATGTATCACAATCAACTCTCCAATCATACCACATACCATCTCTCCCAAGCTGGATTTAACCAAACCTGACAAACCTCACTATAGTCATGTGCGCTCAAATCTCTCATGTGTTTAAAGGATAAATGATGACACTCAACCTAATCAAGTCGACTCAGATGAAGCAAATACTCTTTAACTTTGACTTTTTGACTCACTTAACACTCAACAATACAATACAATACACAATGATCAAGAGGACTTTTAAGGGTTGTAATGGGGCGGAGGTTAAAGGTATGGAATAATTTGGGAATTGTGGTGGAAAAACCAAGAAGGGGGAGCATCATATAACCGAAAACATGACCAAGAAAGATCACAACAACTCCACGCAACAACCAACAATCTCCAAATATAATCAACAACCTTATTCACTCAAGAAATTCAATCATAACCCTTTTTATTTCACTTTATTCACAACTTTCTTTTTCATTTCTTTTTCATTTCATTTTTCACTTTTTTTTTTCTCGAACTTACAATTCAATTTCAAAGCTCACTAAACATACTTTTCCATCCTTCTAAACCACAAATAGAGCATTTCAATTCAATAAAAACCAAACCAAAACTAATACGTGCTCCCCCAAGCTAGGCTTAGGACAAATATCAAATGAGGCCAATGGCTTCTAATGTAGGTAGCAATCAAACATAGTCAGAAAGGCTCAGCGGGGCTAGAGGAAGGAAAATATGAAAACAAGAGTAACTCTGGAGCTAAGATCATGAAATAAAATGCCCCAATCATATCAAAATGTATGCACTATCAAATATCAAAGAGTACCAAGTCAAAATCAAGATCAATGCGACAACTAAGGAACTAATCACACATGAAAGAACATAACTGACACAGATACGTCAGTTTATAGGCACAAAAGCTCACTTAGTTTAAGGTGTTTGCACAATAAAGTTAAATCGAACCAGAAAGAGATCAATCAATCTTACCACAAACAATCAATTGCGAAACAATCGTGCTATAAAGTATCATGCTCAAGATGAATGACGCTTAGGAAATGTAGCAAAATATCACCAAAGTTCTCAAAGAGTGCCAGCAATAGTCCTATAGATGCAACTAAAATGAGATGAAGTCTAATATGAAATGAAATATGCTAATGCAACTAAGAAAGCAGTACAATGTTTTTGGTTGCACGTAAACTCCCACTCCTAGTGAGCGGTACAAACCGTGCAACATCCTATGAAAGCAATGAAAAAACTACTCTAAATGCAACTAACATGCGCTAAGTAATGATGACAAACATCCTCCCCCAAGCTGAATGACACATTGTCCTCAATGTGAACAAAGAGGAATTAAATGAGGGAGAGGTACAACTTACAAAAGGGGTGGGTAATCAAAGGGAGTGTCAAAAAGCATCGACACCTCCACCACAATCGATAGTTGTAATGAGGCAATGAACTTAGCCAAAAAAATTGACTATGCTTGCGCCTAGCAAAAGACTTCATCACACATTAGCAAAGTTAGTCAAACCAAAAAAAATAAAAATTAAAAATTAAAAAAATATGAACAAAGTCGGGTTGCCTCCCGATAAGCGCTGATTTAAGGTCTTGCATGACCGTTTAAGACTAGTACATCACTCATAATAGTTCAATGCTCTAAGAAGCTTATCATATGTTCCTGCAAACATCTCAGAGCATATTATATAAGAGTGGAAAGGAAAAATGAAAAAAATTAGTACTAAAAAATTACTAAAACTACAAAAAGAAAAATCAAAGGAAAAATTATATTTACAAGAAGAAGAAAAAGAAAAATTGTTAGTCTTTTTACATGACTCAAAAGAAGGAAAAGAAACTAACTGTACATCATTTACATTATCATGAGAGTCATTTAAAAGGGGAGAAAGAAGGAACGATGGAGGATATAATATAGGAGAAGAAGGAATAAGGTCAAGTTTTTGAGAGAAAGGAACATGAGACTCAAAAACAATAGGTGGTACCGATAAAGACTCATAAATCACCTCACTCTCAACTTGACTTTCCTCCAAAGAAGAAATTTCAACCACGTTTTCTTCCTCCAGCAAAACATCCATCACATTGGTCTTTCTCTCAATCTTTTCATCATCCCAATAGCTCTCATTTATTATCCAACCCTCCTCATCATCATAAATAAACGGTTTGGGGCTAGAATTTTGAGCAGATAGACATTCATATTGGGAAGAGGGGTTAAAACTATAAACTAAAGTCACATCACACAAATAAAAATCATGTGAAGTAGACTGACAATTTGAACAATAAGGGGTTGGTGTCATGTAAGTTTGGGGTGAAAGAGCAGATGAAGACATCTCCCACTCATAAGTATCCCTAGCCAACCACACAATTAAATCCCAACAATAATCAGGTGATCGGAATAGAAATTCCCCATTAGACATAGATTCTACCACCATCCTAGTTTCTTCATTTAACCCCTCATAAATCACTAGGCACATATCCCACAGTTCAATTCCATGATTAGGACCAATATAATCACCAAGCCTATGATAGTATTTCCAAAACGCTTCATTCTCATACTGAGGAAAAGAAAAAATTGCTCTAGAATTACTAGCATGTACATGGGGGTCACAAAACATATGAGGTACTTCAGGAGAACTCATGCAAAAATTGGGAGGATTTTGATATGATGCATCAAAACTGTAAACATGAGAATCCCAAGAATTATTACTATGTTGCCTAGCAAAAGAATTATCCCCATCATCAAAATAGCATGACTCCATGATACAGAAAAGTTATTAAAAAAAATAAAAAAAATATATTCACAAAAGGGAAAAAAGAAAAAAATTATATATATATATATATATATATATACAATTTAGTCTCACCAAATAATAAAAACTAAATAAAACTATACCGTCTCCCCGGCAACGGCGCCAAAATTTGATAGGTTGGCGTACACCTTTCAAAAATAATTCCTGCAAAACCTTCTAACAATGTAGTAGGGTAAGTAGGGTCGAATCCACAGAGAGATGGTTGTTTTAATCTAGCTTCTAATGCATGGAGAAACTAAACAAGATCAGGAATAATATATATTTCTAAACTAAACAAACTACGAAAATCAAGCTAAAAAGGATCTAGGGCAATGGTTCACCATGTTCATAACTATAATCTATCAAAATATCATCAATGATTCAATTAATCAGATATCTAGAGCACATGTTAATCCTACGGTCGGGCCTTAACGCTCTCAAATCAACATATGCTAGTACGGTCGCTCAACATAATCAGATTTGCTAATTGTAGGTAAGCCTCTAAAGAGTACTATCTCTCGATCTATGACTCGATATTAGCAATATTTAATCAGACAATTGATCAGATTGCAAGATTAACAATAAAAACACTAATCAATTAGAGATATCAATAACTAATCAAACCATTAATAAATATCAATCAAGAATCATAGCATATAAACATGGATTCCCAAACCCTAGAATATAAACTACTCAATCATGAAATAAATAAAGAAATTTAAATCTACAAAGAAAAGCATGATCAAAGAAATCAATGAAAGAAAAGAGATGAAAATTATAAACTCATGAATTAATGAAGAAAAGAGAAACTAGGGTTTGCCATGAAAAACTAGAGAGAAAATGAAGAAGGAAACTAAAGCTAAACCTAAGAATACAAAATATATTGTCAGAAAAGAGAGGTTCTCTTGGGGAGAGAGAGAAGACCTATTTATAGTTTTTACAAAACTGGCTAAAAAAAGCAAATAAACCCGTCTCGAGAAACCGCCCGGTTGACCGGGCGACGGTGATTGAGGAATTTCGACAGAAAAGCAAATCCGCCCGGTCGGGCGCGCAAGCGATTTTGGCTCCTTTCTCGCCCGGTTGACCGGGCTAACATGCTTTGCATCCTCTGAAATTTTCATTTCGCCCGGTCGACCGGGCGGGAAAACAGTGATTTTTGCGTCAACTTGCGAAGGCTGTATCTCTCGAACCGGAAGTCTATTTGGGGCGTGTGACCTATCGTTGGAAAGCCCTTCAAGTCTAATTTCCAACCCAACAGGAATTTCTTGATTCGGAGAAGCACATCAAAAGTTATGATCAAAAGAGTATACATGACTCCTTTTTCACATTTCTTCTAATGATTTTCCGCTTCGTTTTCGCTCAAACTCGTACTAAGACGTATCCATACTATCCTTATGCATCGTAGCTTATTTCCAAGTGCTCCTTTCCTCAAGCTCAGCTAAATATACTCCAAATACGTTCTCATTACCTGAAATTCATCAAAAACAGGAAAACATACCGAATAGGAGTAGAATAACATAACTTAAGAATATGATGCAATAATGAACCTAAATATGAACCTAAATGCTCTAAAATGCAACCTAAATGCACCTTAAAACTATATGTAAATATGATTTATCAAAAAGGAAGAAGGAAACTAAAGCTAAACCTAAGAATACAAAATATAACGTCAGAAAAGAGGTCGGGGGGAAGAGAGAGAGAAGACCTATTTATAGTTTTTACAAAACCGGCTAAAAAAGGCAAAAATTAACCTTCCAGAAAAACCGCCCGGTCGGGCGACGTTGTTCTGATACTACGACAAAAATGGAATTCCGCCCGGTCAACCGGGCAGAGCCTCCCGGTCGGGCGCGCAAGTACTTTTGGAGCCACTTTCGCCCGGTTTACCGGGCAAACATGCCTTGTACTCTGAAGAAATTTTCGTCTCGCCCGGTCGACCGGGCGGAAAAACTGTGATTTTGCGTCAACTTGTGAAGGCTGTATCTCTCGAACCAGAAGTCACTTTGGGGTATATGGCCTATCGTTGGAAATCTCTTGAAGTCTAGTTTCCAACCCAACTGGAATATCTTGATTATCAATTTTTTATCAAAAGTTATGATCAAAATAGTAAACAGGTGTCAGTTTTGGCACTTCTTTCACTAACTCTTTGCTTCATTCTAACTCGAGGTTGTCCCAAACGGATGCATTGTGATCCTTGTGCAAGCTATCTTCATCCTCAATGATTAAAAGGCTTGATCTTAGATAATCATAATCAATTTGCATCAAAATAACCTGAAAATCATCGAAACACGCAAATGGGGAGTAGTAGAGCACAACTTACATAATTCATGCCATTATGCACCTAAATGCTCTAAAAGGAGTTCTAAATGCAATCAAAATGCATCTAAAAACTATATATAAAAGTGACATCAGTGTGACCCGCGTTTTACAAGTTATGACCTATTAAGCCAGTTTAAAGTCACTAAGACCCGCTAAAAGTTAAGATCCCCTAAAGTCGGGACCTACACAGGTTAGTCAATAGTTCGGACCTTTTAAAAATTATCACCCAAAGTTGAGACCCCTATTGTCAATCTCTCCTCATATCGCCACTCTCTCTCCTTAAATCACCACTCCCTCACTTCAATTTTGATTTCTACCATTTCACCCTTGTTTTCGTCTTCATTTTCGTTTTTGTTTTCTCTCTCTCTCTCATCGTTTTCTACTGTTCATTTTCATCCCTAACCCCGAATTCGATTTCTCTCTTTCTCATCGTTTTCGTCTTCATCATCCACAAATTGTTTAGATCTGGTTCTCTGAGTTTCTACAATTCAACAATTTCGCACTAGTTTTTTTCATTTTTTTGCTTGAAAAGAATGGTTAGTTCAATTGAAATATGCGGAAGATTTCTATTGCCTTCTTGTTCGACTCTCTCTCCCTTTCCATCATGGTGAAGATGGAACATGATGTTTAGATGTTTTCTTACCAGAAAGTTTTAAGGAGAGAAATTGATTCCAAGAAAGGCTAGTGAGTGAGATGAGTGAAGAGAGATGATGGTGAGGAACAAAGCTGCTGTTGTTGGAGCTTGATTCTGGTTTTCTTTTTCTCCGCTTCGACTTGTTCATTCTTCTGGTATTCTTCTTCCTCTCTCTCTCCTCTTTTCTATCTTTCCCATTTTCAATTTGAATTTCAGTTCACATTTCCATTTCAATCTTTATTTTCTTGTCGAAATAGTATAAATTCTGCAATAAATATTTATCTCGATCTGTGATGATATACTATCCTCCATTAATTTTTGTGATGATGTATTATACTTGAAGTTAATTTTATTTTTATTTTGATTCTTTGATTTGCGGTTTCAGTTTGTGATGGTTAGCTAATGGTTTTAGATGATGATCATTGCCCCCTGATTTCTCTCTCCTCTTTTCCTTTCAACCCCATGTGCAGTGGTCCCCATCCCCTCTTAATCACTTCCCCTTACCCCTTTTTAATACCCCATTAGAATTTTGCATAGGGAGTTGTGAAAAAAAAAGTGTCACAACTAAATTGGAACGGAGGAAGTATATAGTTTGCAATATGTCATATATTTTGTTACCTCTGAAAAGTAACATATGTGTTGAAATGCTTCCTACATTATTGTATGTCATTGTACTTTTCTACATTGTTAATTACGTTGTTGGATCCTCCATGGCAAATTGCAAACATCATAGAAGACATAAAGATCTTCCTCAATTCTTTCAACAATTGGAGCATAAAAAACATCTAAAGAAGCAAAAGGCAGTAGACTGGATAGCCAATGTTGAGTACTTAGTCGGTTCTCATTTTTACATAGAATCTTGTAATAATACGGCTTTAACTCTATCCTTATAAACGATGCATCTCCTAATTCTCTTTTTCATTAAATTTATTAAAAAAATTGTTGATTGCCTGGAAGAATATAGGATTTTTTTACTTATGGTTTGTTTTTCAAACGAGGTGTAAAGAAAAATTCAGGACACCCTTCTCTCAAGGGACACACCTAAAGAATTAACAAGAATAAACTGATCTAGTACAGGCTCAACAACATTTATCAAGGTTGAGATGGAGTACTAGCTTTTTTTTAAATGATAATATGAAGCCATGTTAGCTTACGAAAGATATGACTAATGGAACAAATATTAAAGTATCGAAGAAGAAGATGAATATAATCAATTAAGGGCCTGTTCTCTTCGGCATAAAACAACTGAACTGAACTGAACTGAATTGATCTGAACTGAATTAAATTATAACTAATTAATAGTAATGATAATAATTTGAAAACTGAACTAAACTGAACTGAAAATAAGCTGGGAAGACCAGGCCCTAAGATATGAAAAGACCACAAACAAGAGTAAAGCCCCTGTAAAATACAAATTACCACCTAATTGTCATCTTTAAACTAAAGGTCGCGATTGTTTTGTTGGAATTTTTTTAAATTAATTTTATGGGGTTATCATAAGAAATAGAGTACAGTTCGACACTTAATTCTAGGAACTAAATACAACATTACTTAACGACATGTCTACTAAATTCACTATAAGGGCATAATCGATCTCAACACAAATCATAACATTGTAGGTGAGATTTAGTCACTCACCTAAGTTAATTAGTTATAGTAACACATTTTAATAAGTTCATATGAGTTAAATATCAGTAAAATTTGAGTGACTCTTTGCGGTACTTATTATCAATTTACATTGTTTTGTTACTGATCAAATTTTGTACGTATTGATTTTTCTTTGGAGTATTTCTCAGTGAAAAATAGTTGTTAGTGTTTTGGTAATTTTCCTTTAAATTTTTTCTATCAAATTTAATATTCGGTGTAACCATAACATTCTCATCCTCTCTCAACGATTTACCGAACAGCATGTGCTTATAATTGATCGGTTTCTGGTTATTTTTTTGATGTTTATAGAAAAACAAATAAAGAGTATTTTGGGAAGCAATTTAGGAAATATTCTTCAAGATATCTAAGTTCAGGTGAGAGAAGAGGGAGAGTTGTGCATGGGGTGCAGGTAATGATTATTATGGGCGACTTCAGCCATAAGTGGTGATGCACTAATGGTCAAAGGAACTTGTAATAGAGCTGCTAACTACTTTCTTCTTCCTTGTCCTTTTCCTTTTTTATTATTCGTCTGATTCATTGATGGTAAAATTATTGATTGATTATTAGGAATGTGATTAGTATTGACTATGATTATGCATTGTTAATATTCTCTTTTGTATACGAGCAATATAGAAAGTTGTATAGTGCTGCTCTTTTTGTCTTTTTCCGCTACTTTCCCTTTTAGTGATCCTAGACAGATTAAGATGGAATATCTTTGTCTTTTTGTACAATTTGTACTTAGGTTTAGGTGGTGCATGCTTTATATATATACATAGGAATGTATAACAACCGTCTCATGTTGTAATTTTCAGATACAACACTTGAATGAAATAGTAATAAAACATAAGTATATTTTGAAAACAAAACCAAAACTTGAGTCTTTGAAATTCTTTATGGTGTCAGAGCAAAAATATTAAAAAATCCCGGTGAATGGGAATTTTAATGGCTCTTTTAAGTCCTGAAAGATCAAAACTTTCATTTGGAAGTGGCCGAAACAAACACAATAACTCAAACAACCAGAATCTCTATAAAGATCCCTTGTTCATTGTTGTGAATGAGAGTGGAGCAACTCCATTAGGAGGAATCATATTTGATGGAAACAATTTCTAGAACGGGAACAGTAGCTTAAGAATAGCTCTTGGTGCCAAGAACAATCTTGGTTTCTAGGAGGAAAACACTCAAAGCCAAGCAGAAGAAATGATGAGATTCAGAAGTGGACTAGGTGTGACATCCTGGTAAGGTCATGGATTCTTGTTACTATGAAGCTTTCAATTACAAGTACTCTAGTGACTATGCAGTCTACGTACCAAGAGATTATAGGAAGACATACTTGAGAGATATGGGCAAACAAATGCTCCTCGGTTTTATCAACTCAAGAATGAGTGTGGAAATTTCAGCAAAATAACTTTAGTGTGAATGAATATTATTGTAGGCTTAAAGACCTATGGGATCAAATAGCTAAGATTGAAGATATGCCGGAGTGCGGATGTGGGGCTTTGGGCAAGTGCACCCGTGACCTCACTAAGAAGTTGTTGAAAAGGGAAACTGTAAACAATCTCATGTCTTTTATTATGGGACTGAACACAGGATATGATCAAGTCAAGACTAACTTCTTCAGCATGGATCCTCTTCTCCCTGTGAACAAAGCCTACAATCTGATTATGCAAGTACAGAAGCAGAAGCAAATAACTAGAGAGATCAATATTGGTGTAGATATAAATGCATTGGTAGTTAACCGAGAAACCAAGAGTATTGTAAGTCTTGAGAAATTTCAAAAAGAGGATTATAAGAAGATCATGATGGAAAAGTTGGAGAAGTAGTTAAAAAAGTGTGATACATTACAATTTACAATCTAATACATTAAACATTACAATTTACAATGTGGTAATATCACATGTCAATCCACAAGGAATAGAATAGCAGCACACAATCTCATCGCATTTTCCTAAGTGTCAATCATTGAAGAGCAAATACATTCAAAGGCCTCGCATTTCAAAGATCTCTCTTTAACACAACATTGTGGTTAGAAGAGCATCTCATTAATGAGTGCTTTCAGATCATGGGATCACTTGAATATTGGATAAGCCAAAGTAGAGAATTAGTTCAAAATAAGCTGGAAATGTGATGGAGAAGAGAGCATCCCTCTGGATTTGGAAGTCATGGAGAAGGTAATGTGAATAATTATCTTAATTATGACAGCTTCATTTCTTCTATTGTTCAGGAAGTTATGAAAAAAAAATTTGGAGACAAGGAGAGTGCTAGAACCAGCAACCATAGAAACCTTGCAGGTGAAAAAACTATGTCAAACGCTATAAATGGTTCACATGATTGTAAATTCCAAACCTAACTAGTAGATTCGGGTACAAGTGATCATATGACAAGAAATAGATTCTTGCTTAGCAATCTAAGAATGCTAATAAGTTGGATTAGGGTAGCATTGCCTGATGGAGATGTTAAGATAGTGAAGGAAGTAGATATGTGCAGTTGAATGAAGGCATCACTAGGAATAATGCGTTATACATAGATGGTTTTAAATACAACTTACTTTCAGTCAGCAAGTTTATGAGAGAAATTTATTTGAGGATGATGTTTGACAAAGATGGATGTTTTTTACAGAACCCTTCCACTGATAGGAAGCATTTCTTTGCGAAGAATGAGGATGATTTGTACAAACCGAAAATGCACAACACAAGTAGAAAGGAGGAGGCATGTATAGTAACGTAAAAGAAAGAAGAGAAGAAGGAAAAAGAAGTCTAAGAGAATTAGTAAGTTAGATTTGATTCGTGTAAGATTGGGACACATTTTGGTTTCTAAGACAAAACATCTGGATATTTGCAAGTGTGATGACTTAGCAAATTATTTTTGTGACAATTGTTCTATTGCTAAGCACCAGAAACTTCCTTTTGTGCTAAGTAAATCAATTGTTAAAGATGTTTTTTAACCGATTCATGTTCATTTGTGGGGTACATATAGGACAAAAAATATACCAGGTGCTACTTACTTTATTACCATTGTGGATGACCACAACAGGGTTACTTGGACACATTTATTGTGTAATAAAAAGCAGGTAAAACGAATCCTAGTTGGATTCTTTGCTCATTCTGAAAATCACTTCAATATTGTAGTTAAAACTCTAAGAAGTGACACTAGAACTAATATTTCAGTCTGACTGTGCCTAAATATAAGCTGAAAAAGGGAATCTTTCATCAAAATTAGTGTGCAAGGAGTTCCACAGCAGAATGCTAGAGTGGAATGAAAGCATAGGTTTTTGCTTGAAACAGCTAGGGTAATTAAGTTACATGCAAGTTTACCTAGCTAGTTATGGGGTGAATGCATCCTTGCTGCCACTCACCTAATCAATTTGTTTCCTAACGCAATGATTGATTGGCAAAACACCCTATAAGAGATTAATGAAGAAAGAAGCCACCTATGACCATTTGAAGGTCATAAAGCGTCTTTGTTATGCAAGTCCACACGAAATCCAGGGGATAATTTTTCTCCTAGAGGAATTAGGAGCATCCTGATAGGATATCCTTATTGCCAAAAAGGGTATAAGCTGCTTGATTTAGAGAGGAAAAAAGTGTTTGTAAGCAGAGATGTTGTCTTCAATGAAACCGTCCTCCTTTTCTACTTAAAGATGGAAGAAATGGTTTCTTAACTGAACTGAGAAATTATTTGAGCACAACTAATAATGTTGATATTGTTGATGAGTCTGATGAAGCTGAAACTAGAAATAAGGAACAAGAGAAGGAAATGCCGAGCAAGAAATGTTGAATGAAATAGATGCAATTATGCAAGTTTAGGTTGCAAACGAAAATCAGCAAGTTACAAGAAGATCACGCAGAGAAACAAACATTCCTAGTAGATTCAAGGACTTTCATATTGATCTACCAGGAAAAACGAATGAAGTGCAATCAACAAAATTCATCATTGCAGGATTGATGAATTCTAAGTATTACACACCAGAGAATTTGGCTTCTCTCAGTAATGTTTTGAGAGTAAGAAATCCAAAACACTATGGAGAAGTTGCTCGAGATGAAGGGTGGGCGCAAGCAATGGAATCTAAATGGCTAACACTGGATGTAAATGAAACTTGGGAGTTGACTGAACTTCTAAACGACGAGAAGGCAATAGACTCAAAGTGGGTGTACAAGATCAAGTACACTCCAAAGGGACACATTGACAAATTGAAGGCTAGATTGGTGGCAAGGGGAGACAAGCAGGTAGAGGGAAAGGATTATAAACACACTTTCTCTCCTGTGGCCAAATTCACTAGTGTAAGAACTCTTGTTGCTTTGGATACTGCTCTAAATTGGAAGCTAAACCACTTGGACATCAATAATGCTTTCTTTCATGGGTTTCTTGATGAAGAAGTGTACATGAAGCCTCCAAGAGAGTACGCATATGCTAAGAAAGGGAAAGGATGCAAATTGAAGAAGAGTTCGTATAGATTAAAGCAAGCATCCAGGCAGTAGAATGTGGAGCTTACTAAGCACTTTCTTAATCTGGGATATATTCAATCTAAGAAGGATTATTCTATGTTTAGTAAAGCAAAGGAAGGTAAGCTAGACAACAATCATCCTCGTTTGTGTTGATGATTTATTAGTCATTGGTGATGATGAAGAGGATATAGGTAAGGTGAAGCAAGGATGGGATGAAGTTTTCACCATCAAAGACCTAGGTGAAATGAGATAATTCCTAGGAATTAAGGTTCGTAGGACCTCTAGAGGTACAATATTGAGCCAGAGAAAGTTTATTCTGGAAGTTTTGAAGTCTACAGGCACAGAGAACTGCAAGCCTACTAACTTTCCATGTCCTAAAGGCATTAAGTTGTCTCTTGATCAAGGAGAGCTATTGAAAGAACCTGAAGTATATGGTAGGATTATTGGAAAGCTTTTGTATCTTAATCTTACAAGGCCAGTGTCCAAAAGCTTTGTCAATTCATGACTAAGCCTAGAAAGCCATACTTGCAGGCTGCAATTCATGTTAAGAAGCACCTAGCAGGAACACTAGATTAGGGTTTGTATTATCCAGCTTATTCTGAAATCAAATTAACTAGTTTTTGTGATTCTGATTGGGGAAGTTGTGCCTTCAGTGCTATATCTCTCACAGGATATTGTGTCTTCTTGGGAAATTCTTTGATTTCTTGGAAGACTAAGAAGCAAAAGACTTTATCAAAGTCTTCCACATAGGCTGAATACAGGTGTATGTCACAAACTACTAGTAAGATTGTTTGGCTCACTAGTATTCTAGAAGATATGGGTTTCAATGTTCCAAAGCCTATTGATATGTTTTGTCACAAAAAAATTAGCAAATCATCTAGCTCACAAACTAAATTTCCATGAAAGGATAAAGCATCTCAAGGTTGATTGTCATTATGTGAAGGTACAAATTCAACGTGGTTGCTAAATGCTTATCACATTAGAACTTTTCTTCAACTAGCAGACTTAATGACTAAGTCTTTTAGTGAGCAAAGCCATATTCATCTATCCTCCAAGTTGGGCATTATTACCACTGCTCCTTGAGGGGAGGGTATTAAAAATGTGATTAGTGTTGAATATGATAATGCACTGTTAATATTCTCTTTTGCATATGAGCAGTATAGAGAGTTGTATAGTGTTGTTCTTTTTGTCTTTTTCTGCTATTTTTCCTTTCAGTGATCCCACGTAGATTTTGAGGTGGAATATCTTTGTCTTCTTGTACAACTTGTACTAGGTTTAGGTGGTGACTGCTTTGTATATGAAATACTAATGCAACAACCATTTCATGTTGTAATTTTCAGATACAACACTTAAATGAAATAGAGAGAAAAATGAAGAAATTATATATCTTCTGAAAACAAAACCAAAACTTAAATCTTTGAAATTCTTTATTGATAATGGTGCTATGGATAGTTGAAAGGGTCGAAGTGTATGGCCAACAATAATCTATTAATGGTGTTGGGAGATTATTTTCGTGATTGAAATAGAGTAGAACACAGGAAGAGAACAAAAAGAAAGGGAAGGGGTGTGTTCGTTGACGGTCATGTGAACCACATGTGATGATGTGATCCAGTTTATAATAATAAATAATGTTAATAGTAGTAGTAAATGGTAATAAATGGTAATGAATAATAGTAATAACAATAATAAATAATAAAGAATAATATACAACAATAATAATAATAATAATAATAATAATAATAATAACAACAACTACTTAAGTAAATAAAGCTGAATTTGTCTGAATTAAATTGAATTGAATTTGTGTGAATTAAATTGAATTGAACCTGTCAAAACTAAATTTGTCTATAATAGACTGATCTGAATTAAACTGAACTGAATTTTAATTAATTCAGTTCAAACAAAGAGGGCCTTATCCAGTTGTATATGAATTATGGGCTAAACGATTTTTTTAAAAGGTAAGGTCAATATCCGTTATAAAAGTGTGGGGAAAATTGGGGTCTTGTCACAAGGGTGGAAGGAGGACCTCCAATCAACTAAGTCAACCTTTATTCTTAATTTTTTTTAATACGGTGAGATGAAGTCCCTTGCAAGTAGAGGTGATCATGGGCTGGGCTGGGCCGGGCCGGGCCGAGCTTTGGCAAAAATAAGTGGCCCATTTCGGGCATCGGGCGGGGCCAAGACTCGGGTCGAAATTTTCGCGCCAAACCCGCTAATTCGGGCCGGGCCAAAATTTAACCTAGTTTTTCATAGTTAGGTTGTCTGTGGCCCGTTTTTCGACCCAAAAACCAAGTCGGGCCCGAAGCACGGGCTAGGAACATGTTGATCACCTCTACTTGTAAGTAAAGAGGAAACTGAGGATCCCTCCTTACTTAGGTGAGACTCGATTCTAAAATCTCTGTAATCGATAGGTGATAGTAATGCCAGTAAGCTATCACCTGCTCACCTTGATTCTTATTATGGGCTAAACGATTTGTCACATTCACTCGCATAGCCGTATAAGTATTATTTTCTCACTTGCACTATTTTCAGTCCAACGCATCAGTCTTACCACTGTCATCATTGCCTATTTGCCTTTGCCTCATTGGTTTTCATATGTAACAACTAACTACCATTATGCGTTGCCCCCAAAAAAACCTCCACTAAACCCCTCCTTCCCCGCCTATCTTTTCCCTCCACGCTCTCTCTCTCTCTCTCTCTTTCTGTCTCTCTTTATTTTTCCCTTTCCACTGTTTGTCTTCAGCAGTAAAGGGAGTTTTCTCGTTTTCTCTTTCAACTGTTTTCATTTCTTTTTATCCAATTCCATAAATTTTATCTGTAAAGATTGAGCTCAATTTGATGAAATATGGGGACTGAAGAAAACCCAGTTCGCAAAGATTATGATAATCAGCATATGCCCACACTTCCTATTCAACAGGTGCTCACTTTTTCTCTCTTTTTTTTTGCTATTACTGTTATTTTTGTCTTTTTTTTATAAGCAAAATACCAAAAAAAAGTAATTTTTAAAGGCTTCCAATAATATTGAAGTTGATAATAATTGTAGAAATTATTCAGAAAAACTTCGTGTTTATTATGATTGATTCATTGATGATTGAATCTAAATAGCTGGAACCACATGATGAGACCAGGTTCATTGAACTGTAATTTGTCTTATTCATTGCTGTAATTTGTCAACTCCATCTTTTGTTATCTGGTTGCAGTACTTGCACTACTACCTTCATTCTATATTAATTGCAACATATATAGATTCACGGCTCCCAGCGCACAACTTTAACCATCTATGTCTTCTGTTGTCAATATGTAAAATATTATAAAAAGTTGATATCTTGAAAAGGATATATGGAGACGAAGTATTTCCATGTTCAAATATGATTCCGATTTCTGGGTACTTCGACTTGCTGAATTATGATATTAATATGAAAGATTCTGAGTTTGTTAAAGCCTCATCAAATAGCTTAATTTGGTAGCAAGAAAAAGAAAAGAAGTTTGCTTTAAAAGTTTAGCAATCACTGTTCCTTTTTAGGTCTTAGGATATTAGGACTTGGATTTATCAGACTACAAAACAGCTTAATTTCACTTAGAAATAGGACCCAGTATTAGTTGATGCAGATGTTTCGTATCATGCATTTCAATTAAGTTTTCTTGCATTTGATGTTTGGCTTTTAGTGGGTTCTGATTCTTGGCGCATTATAATTTTTGAAAGCTGTATGGATATGATTTTTTATATACTTTAGATTTTATATTTGCCTGTTTTCTAAGATATGAAGGCCTTCTTGTGGATGTCCTTAATCCTATATATTGACCCCTCTATTTTTCAACTCTATGCTTTTTGGCGCACTAGCATTCAACAGGCCGCCCCAGTAGAACCTTGAGTATTGAAAGGGGCTTGATCTTGAAGAGAATAATTAAATTATTTGTGTTTATATGATCAAGCTTTCACACTGATTGAGTGATGTATTCTTCATATTTAACTATATGCGTACCTAACATCAATATTAGATAATGTGATTGGTAGGAAACCAATTTCCTTCTTTGATTTATATTACAGTAGTCTAATCCTAATTTGGTATATTTAACATTTTGTATTCAATATTTATTTCATATTTAACCAAGCATCAGTTGGGGCTATGCACTTGAATTAAGGAATTAAAGTAAGCCATTAGGTTACTATTGTAATATATTCTTGGAAGATAAAGAGTGAGATATCAATTTAAAAGTATAGGATGATCGTTATGTTTAGAATATGACTAGTACATTAAATTTGATACTACATATATAGGATAACAGGGAGAAGTTTATTGTGAAACATGTAAAAGACTATTGAACAAACTTATTTAAATATTGCTTTCTTTTGGGAGTAAATTGATGTTTGATGCCCGTCAAAAGAAAAAAAAAAAAAAAAAAAAAAAAAGAAAAACATTGATATTTGATACTGTCAACAATTATTGTAGCTCCCAATAAACAAAGGAAACTTGTAGCTTTCCCCCTATCTTTGCTCGAGGTGTTTAATTTAGTTAAATTTATGCGAGTTTATACTTGCTTGTAATGTTTGTCATTTGCATCAAGCATGAGACCTAATAAAGTGGCTGCGCAAACTTAAATTATAGTTGTTTTGGTTGGGTGGAAGGAGAATTGCTGATTCCTGAGTATAGATTATATGACACTCCGTTTGAAGTACAGATTTTTTTATCCCAATTTCCCTATTTTCTTCGAGTGGTATCGTTGCAAAGTACAACTTTATGTGCTTTAGGTTGTATTTTGTTCTCTTTGATTATGTAGGAGGATCAACATATCCGAGATAGGAGATTGGCATACGGTGAAAAGTGTGAGTAGCCAAAAGGTTTTCTTCCCATAAGAGGAAGTGACTTCCACCTTATGGAGGAAATGCTTCCTTCTTAAGCTAGTCTACCTACATGTAAAATGATTAGGATATAAGAGAATTTTTTTGAAGTAGAAGGAGCTTCAATATTGCAGACTTGCAGTATTTACTCTATTGAATTGGATCATTCAGGAGCTTCAGCTTGGAAAGGTTGACCAATGTTGACACGCCTTAAGTTACATATATACTGTATAAAGCTTTTCATCAGTGACCGTTTTGTCTTTTGGTTATATAGGTTATTTAGTGTATGCTCTCACTTATATTGGTTTTTCTGCACTCTATTCTTTCATTTGCTCCCTTTACTTTTCATTGAGCTGTTTTTATCTATGTAGTTCAACCTCAGAATGCAAAAGTTGAAGTGGTGATGTAATAGATAAAATATCGTCTTTAGCCTACCTGCTAAACCAACAAGCAAGTATTACTTTATGCTCTACGTAACGATGTAAACAATCAGCAGCCTGTAATATTTGCCATTGTTTGTTCTTGCAGATGGAAGAATCAACAGAAATAACTGAAGAAATGTCCCCTGGCCAGCGCAGTAGGCCACTCCCACAAAATCTCGTGTTAGATATACCATCAAGAAGTGTTCAATGCTCCCCAGAGGATTCTGTGCAGATAAGCATTCTTCCGACACCCAAAAGAGTGAATTTCTCACCAATGAACAGCCCTACAGTCGCTGGATTAAACAGATCTTCAAGCTCCACCATGCGTAGGGACAAATCATCAATAAAAAACCTCCTCCCAAGACTAAGTTTCAAGTTCAAGAATTCTTCTTCAGATAGTGAGAAGGCCGCCATTCTATCCATTGGATCCCCATCTTCGGTGAGAGGAGGAAGACCACGAATGACAAGGACATTTTCTCTTTCAAAGTTTTTTACGCCAAAAGGAAAGAAAGCATACTCTTTGCCTACTACTCCAATTGCACACTCTAATCCAGGGTCCACACACGGAAGCTATGTAAGTGAATTATTGTTTTATTTAAAGGTTCTAGCTTTTACATGGTTTCTTCACTTCATTGATAGTTATTGGTCATTGTTGAACTAAATTTTGGCATATCATTAAAAAAATCATAGCTCGGAGAGAATAGGGTTTAATGAATGCAGTTGTCCACACTTGCTGCTGTTGCGTTTGCATATATTCATTGCTTCAAGATGTCTTATGATGTTACATTGGGCAGTAGCTTTGTGTTTGTTGTATCACTTCTGGTTCTGTAATTGTTCTGTTTGCTGATTTCTAGTGATATTTTTATGAATTTGTTATATTATGGCTAGTATCTCATACTATTCTACCTCATCTTGGCTAGTAGTCGAGCTTATATATAGTCCTTTCTCTGAGCTTCATAAATGGGTAGTTGGCCTTTGTATAATGTTACAAGGTAATTCAGTTAAGAAGAGGACAACTTTATATGATTACTGAAGCGCACACTTTTTTACTTTCGTTGTTCAATCTCTTATCTTCTATTACACATATCAACCGAGAATGACAATGTCCTGCATAATCATACAAAAAAAATATGGTGATCATATATCAATGCTTCCTTCCCTTGTTTCTGCTTTCCCTTTATTTGGGGGAGGAGGGTGGGGAAATTTTAGTGTTGTGGGAGGGGTTGCTTATGTAGAGAAGACCTCTCACAGGAATTTCATGCACCCATGTATTTGATTCTTAACAGATTTCCTCACTTTACAGAAAGGAGGGCTCCAATTACCTATTCATCGTTCACATTCTGTTCCAGTTCTTATCAAAGATGGTAGCATACGGCAGATAGATTCTCTTGGGGGAGTATTTCGTGTAATACCAACCACTCCACGCGTTAAAGATGGAACCGCCCTGGGGACAGATGCAAGTACAACTGATGCTGATGGTATAATTATTCGACTCTATGTTTGATTCTTTCTTGAATAACAAAACGTTATTTATCAATAAATGCGAGAATAACTTCATTTGAATACCATATGGTTCAGAAATTGATGAAGAGGGTGAGGACATTCCTGAAGAGGAAGCTGTTTGCAGAATTTGCTTTGTTGAACTTGGGGAAGGCTCAGAGACACTGAAGATGGAATGTAGCTGCAAAGGTGAACTTGCTTTAGCTCACCAAGAATGTGCTGTAAAATGGTTTAGCATCAAAGGTAACAAGATTTGTGAAGTATGCAAACAAGATGTTAAAAACCTACCTGTTACACTTTTGCGAATTCAGAATGCTCAGGGTCAGCAGACGAGTGGACAGCAGGTTGAGTCAGCTGGTTTCAGGCAAGTGAAAGATCACCAGTTCCTGCAATGCAGAGAGTGCTTTCCAATATCAATATAATTGTATTCTGGGAAAAAAAAGCTCTAAATATTGCTATTCAAATTAGTTTTAAAGGAGATATATTGATTTTTCTCAAAGAACAATATAAGATATATTGATATAGCCATGAAATAGAGGTTCTTGAGAGGTAAAAAAGGGATATATGTTTTCTGGAGAAAGATTAATTGAAACTTTAGCATGCATATTATTTCACGGGACGATATTTGTTCGATAATTAATATCTCATCAACACAAGTGAAAAAGCTGCAGTATTTGTCTAAGTAATAGTAATAATATAATTATACAAGCCTTAGTCCCAAGACAATTTGGGGTCGGCTAACATAAACCATCATAAGGAATTGTCCCGTAATATACTGACAATAATTGAAATTAAGCTACTTTTTCATGTTTTGGGATATACAAAGCAAACTTTGATTTTCTTTGCTCTTTTCTTTCAGGGTTTGGCAAGATGTTCCTGTTCTGGTAATAGTAAGCATGCTTGCTTACTTTTGTTTCCTCGAACAACTTTTGGTAAGTTCTATGAATTGAAACCAACATAATTTGCAAGAATTGCTTTAGGAAGTACATAACTCTTGTAATGGTCCTATGAACAGGTTAAGAAAATGGGTTCAGGTGCGATTGCCATTTCACTTCCATTTTCTTGTATATTGGGTTTACTTGCATCCATGACGTCAACAACAATGGGTATGCTTATTTGACTTCTTAGTTTCAAGTATATTGACTTTGTTTCTATTTCTATCTCGATTTTTCTCTTGTGCGTATTTTGCTCTAATCAAGTTATGCTTTCACATTGTGTTCAGTTGGAAGAAAATTCCTTTGGGTATATGCTGCTGCCCAGTTCATTTTTGTGGTTCTCTTTGCACATATTTCGTACTCCCTGGTATGTTCTCCCCTTTGTAGTCTACAGCTTTTAGAAAGAATTGCTACCATTATTCTCATCTTTGAGTTGTCCATTCTTTTCTTTAACCCGATTGAAGCGTTGTGATTCTGAAGCATAACAAGCTTCTTTTGACAGCCAAAAACCACAAACCCTACCCAAGAATAGTGATGAGGCTACACCATATGTAGAAAGTCTGCTTTGATTATGCTTCTTGTATTATGGCAAACACTAATGTACTTATCATATTAAGTAAAATTTTTGCTTCTACAGCTACACTTGCAAGCAGTGGTGTCGGTTATAATTGCTACATTTGTTGGTTTCGGAGTTGCAATGTGTGGATGTTCCATCCTCTTTGAGATATCGAGATGGAGGGAAATTTGGCGAGCTCGCTCAAGTACCCAACCTACTGTTGATGGAGTGCCTGCACAAACATCTGAAACAGTGAGCGTGACACAAGCAACCCCTAATCAACCTGAAACTCTAGCCAACAGTCCTGGCTCGCCTCATGGAGCCTAGCTCACTGCAGAATGTACATATCAAGCTCTTGTACAGAAAATGTTGGTCGAACTGATCAGGCATTTGAGTGAATTATACATACCTTTGTATAGTGAGTGGGACTTTTTCCCGCCTTCCTATTTTAAAATAGTTTTCTTGGTTGTTTTACTAGGAAAGTCGGGACTCGGGAGGGTAATCGATTGATATAGGAAGCATGTTGGATATTGCTCAAATTTTAAGCCTTATGATTAGTTCTTTGAGTTCAAACTTTTAAGTTTCCTTTTGCTTTTGCAGTTTGCTTAGCCGCTTTGTCAATGTTGCTTCGAGGAGTTCTTACAATGCAATCTGATTCTTGCCTTCGTGAATGTTGGACAATTAGAATGTTGTGCGGTTGTTAGTGAAGGTGCTATCCTTCGATCAAGTTAGCAATTAGTCAATTACTAATAATATAACATGATTAAGTATGAAGATTAACTAAGTTGGATATTTTATTTTATTATAGAGTTTTGTTAGTTACCAACTATGATCGGTGGATCCAATGTGTTTATGTTTAAACACAAGTTATATACAGATCCTATGAGGTTACACCTAACAAGCAAATGAATTAGAAAAAGGAACCCTAAACCCATTAAGGTTGTGATTTTGACCATAATGAGGAAAAGAGGGTAGGTTAATTGTTCTCCAAATATATCTAATGCTTAAATATATACTAAGGAGATGATGTTTTAAGGAAACATAACAAAAAGGCAAAGAAATCTCCCTAGCATTTTCCTAAAACCAGCGCGCTCCTTGAGAGAAAAAGAGAGTTTCCCCATTGCTCTAGCAAACTAAAGTGTAGGTTCTAATTCATTGCTTGGTGGACTAAATACAGAGATCATATCCAACATCCTTGATCTTCATTGGTTGTTGAAGCACTCGAAAAGCTTGTGAAATTCACACTTCAAAAATAAATTATTTATTTCCTTATTGATTGATATCAATCTATTCACGAGATCTTAGAATTTTACCAATACATGAAGGATTCACAAGTAGAATAGAACTTCCGAGAGATAACAGCTGGTAAGAAGGAAGTAGCAAATACTGACAAAGACACCTGAAAATCAGGCAAGGAAACGGTGCTCTATAATTGAACAATAACCATATATACCCAGCCCAAGTAACGGGTGAATCAATTGTTTGAAATTCAACCCCGTTGCTTGGTAGTTAAACACTGGAATCTCTGAAATACATCAAACGTTTCCCCTACCATCAATTATACTATATACCCAAACCCGCTTACCAATCGATATACCCAAAATAGTTACAAAACAGGCTAGCATTGTGGCATTTTCCACTTTATGAATCCCTTACCCTTACTAAGTGGCGAGGATAACCAACTCCTCGAACTGGGACTTGCCCAAGCCATGGGAATGAGAACAATATATCCCTTTAGCTTTTGCAAAAGCCTGTAAAAAGTTCAGTTGGATCAAAAACTGTGCAGAAATTTTATTGCTTATAACCAGATATACTATTTTTCACCATCATCACTCTCGAACCGGCATTCAAAATCGTCTCTGAATTGCCGGACTGGTTTTCAACACACCCAGGTCTCATCCAGACTTTTATGTGACCTTCTCGACAAGCAGTAAGTACAGAGTCCTGAGTAAACATCACACCTGAAAGAGGTTCAGTGTGAACACGATGCACAACCATAGGAGAAAGCTTTGGTACATCTCGCATGCTGGGTGAGGGCTGTAATGTACCCGCCACGCAGGCACTGTCCCAGTGCGGAGACTGGCTAGCAGTGCTATAAGTGGGTGATCCGCTACGGGGGGACCCGCCAGGAGCTCGACGAAGTGGTACTACAATCTCATTCATTTCCAAGTCCCAGAGGAGAAGTTGCGTATCCTGCTCAACAGAAGAGCTCAGTAAATGCAACGATCAAATCTGACCTGCTATGACTATGACCTTTAAAGCAAGGAAGACAGCTTTTTGTCAGGAATTCAAAAGGTCAACATTCAACAACTCAGTGTCAATGTGTCATAGTAGCGTAAATTGAATGTGCATGCATAACGATTTCCATTGATAGCAGCCGCTTACTTTACACAAAAGATTGCAAGTTGTACCCTAGTGTTGATAGTCCTAACCATCTAGGAATTTCTGACCCGACACACCAACATGACACACCAACATGACCCGAACCCAAATTGACTCGTTTTGATCCATTTGTCATCTCATGCAACCATCCTACATTACTTAAAGTTCTTAATACATTTATTGATCAATCAACCCGAAATTCACAAATCACTTTGCAAAGATGACCAATTTACCCGAACTGCCACCTCTGAGTAAAGTTGCATAACATCCCAAAATTAAGGCTCCGTTTGGTTGGGTATAAAACATTTTCAGTGTAAAATGATTTTCATGGAAAACAATTTATAACGGAAATCACAATTCGAAAATTAGTTTTCCGTTGTTTGGTTGCATGTAAGAAAAATGATGAAACAAAAGGAAAATGAAAGGGAAAGTGAGGAGGTAGTGAGAGGAGTGTACAAGAGAGATAAAGAAAAGGAAGGAAAACAGTTTTCCCTTCATTTTGAAGGGAAAATGGTTTTCCATCGTTGGAAGAGCAATTTTACTCCTAGGGAAAATGGTTTTACACTCCTTTGCAAACCAAACAACGTAAAATTGAAAATAGAGAAAAACAGTCTTCTAGGATAATGTTTTACGCCCTACCAAATGGAGCCTAAGTTCAAGCACAACCACTTTAAAACATTGCAAGATAACCCACACAACTAACTCATTATCAGCATATACTTGAGCTATATGAGTGAGTAGTTGTTCAGATATGTTTCTACCACAACCATTAAGCCAAGATAATGGCATAGATGAAAACATCATTTAGACTTTCTATCTGTTTCTGTGTGAGTCAGATGAGGACAGCAGTAGGTCTGGATTTGGAACTTCACTGAACAGGAAAACAATACAAAGTAAAACAAGAAAGACCGAAAAGAATACAACTATTAAACAGAAGCATACAGGGTGTAACTTCAGATTTCTGTTCGGATTTGGCCCGAGTCCAATCCAACGTAGAATTCATTCGGTATTCGGATTTTGAGCCCAAATCCAATAAAAGTTACACCAACTCCAATCAAATCCAATCCGATTTAAAGCATGCTAATCCAAATTAACGGAACTATAGTGTTTTATTTTGGGCCTAATTGGTAATGGACCTTATATTCTAATAAGGGACCATATAGCAATGATCTTTACAAACCTAAACATTGACCCACAAGCCTCAAGTAAATGGTCGACTCCCTCCATCTCATTACTCGCTACATTTCCTTTTTTCTTCCGTCCCACATTAATTAATATACTTCCTAAAATGGCATGGCCCCACCAATTTAATATTACTTCTCTCTTCTTGGGAAACCCAACAAAATTAAAGAAACATCACCCCACGCCCTTATTTCATAAACTTCATCCCCCACGATCCATTAATAACAACAAAAAAAACACCCCACTACCAACTACCAACAACAAAATAAAGAAGTCAAATAAAGCTCCTAAAAGGCTAAAACTATGTGCCAGACAAACTGTATTGATTAATATGGGAGGGAGGGAGTATTTATCAATCCGTAGAAGGGGGAGGGGGGCGTAGGCCTATGGTCTTATAACCAATTCAATTGTTAGGATCAAGGAGCAGCAAAATTAAGTTCAAGCGGGTTCTGCTATCTTGGTCGGGTAATGTAGTGAAAGTGGTGGAGTCTCCTCCGATATTGAAGAAAACAAGACCATCTGACCCCGAATTTAATTTTCTCCATCTGCCAGCTCCAGCAATCTTACAACGGCAGCGAAAGAAGTCCTTTTACAAGTATGCTAGGGACTAACTGAAATTACAAAAACTTTGATATAATAAACCAAAATATGAAACTATCCTACACACTAGTGAGCAGTGACAATACCAATTCAATTTATCTATTACGCGCCTGTCTAGATTGAAACTCCAATATTCCACAAAAGCACTAAAAGTTAAGGGGAAAAGGTCAATTTTCTGGTACATAATCTGAGGACTAATTCTCTCAGCTTTAATACGCATTTTCCACCCTTGCCTTCTCAGTTCAGTCGGGGAATTGGGGTGATGGGTTCACAGGGTTCAGGTACTAGCCAATAGCCACTGGATCTCCATCCATAACTATTAAATGACAAACTTCCATCATAAAAAGTGGCTAACAGACACTGCACGGCCTAGTTTCCTATCAGAAGTTAGGCCTTGATGTATGCAATTCTACCCAGTATGTTTGGCTCCAAGCACGTGTGCGCGCGCACGCACATACACAAGAAAGAAAAAATTAATGTTAGCTATGACTGCAAATGCTCCATCTGACTCTCCTAATCATTCACTACAGTTTCATTTCTGTAGAAGAGGAATCACTGTAGTACCCACCTTAGATGCACAGCAGCACAGATGAGGTCTCAAATAAAGGCAGGTATGTCTTATTTCTACTCCTTTGCCTGGAACCTAGAGGACAGAGAAGCATCTCAAATGCAGTGCTCTCACAGCATGAGATGTTGGGAAATTCACTCGATTTCACTGTGCATTATACAGCAGACATGATTAAAAAAAGAGCTGAAGAGGTAGATTTTAATGACATAAAAACTAAATTTAATTACAATTTACAAAGAGCTACAAATTTCTGGAAGATTGACATTCTATATTGATCATATAGGCTAATAGCTGACACATGTATATGAATTCAGCTTACCTGACCAACAGAGCCAAAACGATACACAACACTTTCCCCTGTGTCGTCAGAATTAGGTGGCGACCAAAAAGGATCAAATGCTACTCCACTAACCTGCCAAATATGCAGTCCAAATGAACTTCTTAAACCAAAAGTTGGCAAATCCAGATGATATGAAGCAGATGGTAGTAATATACTAAAATATCATGCAAACCAAGCATAAAAAGCGTTGAAGCATTCTACTGATCAAAGTACAACTTACCCATGAGTTATGACCCTCTCCCCAAGCTACGACTTTTCGGTCTTCCATACTCCATACTTGAACCAGGTCATCTTCACCACCAGTCAATATATACTTGCCGTCCCCACTGGCAATTAATGATTTATAGTCAGCCACATAGCATTTTTCAAGCATCCAACCATAGAGATGATGATGATATTGTTAAAAGCGGATAAGAGGAAAAGTAGCTCCACCATCATTCAACAGATAATGTTACGGTATCAAGTTCGTAGAGAAAACCTTGATCAGAAATAGTGGTCCCTTTTTAGACTCGTTATGTTGATGGTATCAAATGAGCATTTTTCAGCACCAATACAAGGTTAAGGGGGCGTTTGGTTGGAAGTGGAGAAAGGGAAAGGAATCAAGTAAGGGTTAGGAAAGGAAAAGAACCCCAAACCCCCCAATTTACGCATGTGTTTGGTTAGACAAAAGAAAGGGTAACAAAAGTTGACCCTTTACCTCCCTCCCCCTCCCTCCCCCATCTCTTTCTCTCACTGATGCTGGCACCGGCGTCGCCGTGCGACCAGCGGCATCTGGGGTGGGGTTTTCGGCGGGTGGGGTGGTGTTTCGGCTGGCCGTGGTGGGGTTTTCGGCGGGCCGGGGTGGTGTTTTCGAGGGTTGGGCTAGGGTTTTCGGCGGGTGGGTGGTGTTTTCGAGGGTCGGGTTTTTCAGCACTGGGGTGGTGTTTTCAAGGGTGAGTTGGGGTTTTCGGTGGTCGGGTGGTGTTTTCGAGGGGAGGGGTGGGGTGGGCTTTTCGGCGGTGGGGGGTGGGTTTCGGCGGTGGGTTTCGGCGGTGGGGTGGGGTTTTCGGCGGGTTGCAGGGGGTTGGCAACATAGGTGGAGGGTGGTGGCGGCGGCTCAGATGGTCGTGGTGGTGGTCGGTGGGGTTAGTGGGGTTAGTGGGTCAGCCCGGTGGTCGTGGTGGTGGTGGGGTGGTGATCAATTGTGTTAGGGTGTAGAGGGATTTGGGGGTATCCAAAACCTTGGAGGGGGCTGGGTAATGGATTTAAGGGTAAGGGGGGGTAATTCTAAACTGAAAAATGGGAAAGGAAAATATCATCAACCAAACATCTAGGGAAACATAAGTTTGGAAACCCTTTCCCTTTCTTCACACCCCTCAACTAAACGCCCCCTAACTTATACCATTAGAAAGCTTTATGGTACCAAACAAGTTTCATAACCTCTGTTTTTTTTAGTTGCACCATTTGCCATTTTGGGTGGTTTTCTTTTAGTTGCACCATTTCTATTTTTGGCAAAGATTTTGATGCTATTTTTCCCTCAAATATTCCCTTTCCTCCCCTAATAAGAGAACTGATTAGATGGGCAAAGGGGCCCAATTTCCTTTTCCCTCCTCATTTCTTAAAAATTGTGCAAAAAGCAAATAGTGCAACTAAATAAAACAGAGGAAGTATGTCTGAAGGTTTCATAGTACCAAACACCTTCATATTATAGCCAATGTACATGAACAACCATATTTGTTACAAGACGTGTTTAGTTAGTACTAGAAAATGTTCATATACTACAACAATATCTGTTAGTCTCTCCAAATTGGACGCCTACAGTAAGTAATTTAGCAAGCCTCCAAGTTCAAAATCTGCAACATCCCAATGGGACCAAAATTATTCTCTATATCTAGCTGAGCCCAATGAACCCAAAAATTAAAACCCCAATACTGACAGCTACAATGATGGGATATGAATAAATGGCCTTTCATGTCAACAACAAAGTACAATACCAAAACAGTAGCTTCAGGTTAGTATATAAAAGGTACCTCCAAGCACAACAAAGAAGAGCCCCATAATAACTTTTTCCACCACATATAAGTTGTTCTTTCAAGTACTCAAATACTCGTAGATATCCTGCATTCAAGCATTGACTCTGATAGATTAGCGGGCAATCTAACACTAACTATCAACAGCATTCCACAATAGTAATATAAAGCATATTCAAAGAGATACCATCTCTTCCAACAGTAGCCATATAGACACCGTCATTTGAAAATGCTATGCTATTAATTGATCCTTGGCATATATGCCATCTAGCAGCTGGATTACTCTGCAAATAATATGCATAAAGAACAAATGTCAGAAGGTAGAATTTTTCCTCTGAAAATTAAACTTAATTACAATTTAAAATGAGATACATTACAATTTACAATCTGATACATTAAACATTACAATTTACAATGTGATAATATCACATATCAATCCACATGGAATAGAATAGCAGCACACAATCTCATCGCATTTTCCTAAGTGTCAATCATTACAGAGCAAATATATTCAAAGGCCTGCATTTCAGCATCTCTCTTTAACACAACATTTTGGGCGTCAGGAAATAATATATTCAAAGGCCTGCATTTCAGCATCTCTCTTTAACACAACATTTTGGGCGTCAGGAAATAATATATTCAAAGGCCTGCATTTCAGCATTTCTCTTTAACACAACATTTTGGGCGTCAGGAAATAAAAATGGATGTTCCAACAAAAAAAAAACCCATAATGACAAAATATTTAAACATCAAAAGTCACAGTATCTCTGTCCAAGGTAATAACGATGTTAATTGTAATTTTAGAACCTAAAGTGCGCTTCCCCCTAAAAATATGGACGCTTAGCGCGCAGCTTACACACACACACACTCTCTCCAACAACCAGCCATTTGCGTCAGTGAGACAATGAGAATCAGGTCTTTCAGTCAACCAAAATCCCTATCATAACGTTCACTTTTGACGTGAACAGAGATATCCTTAGTTTTAAAAGGCGCAAGGCGCACCAAGGCTCAAAGCGTAAGGCGCACCAAGGCGCAAGGCGGAGGTGCACCTTTGGTGCCAAAATCCTTAATTGTCACTTGTAGAACATAGTTAATACTCAAAACAACATAAAAATCATAAAAATATTATATAAGCTGTTGTAACTTAAACTATAAGCTGCTGCTTACTTATGGTAACATTACCTAATGTGGTTTTAATTATTTCCTGTTTTTAGGTTTACCCAGGAAATTAATCTACCTGTTACCAGCAACTGTACTTAAAAAAAATTAACTGTATATTTTTGGGAAAAATAAAACTGAACAGAGGCTAAAAGGAACAGAAGCAGAAAAAGAGAGAAGAAAAAACACAAGACACAGTCACAAAGACAGAGAAAAAAAAAAAATTAAAACAAAGAAAGCAAAATAACATGTGACTACAGTCTACAGCTTTTCCTTCTGTCTTTTTTTTAAAAGTCGCGTGATTACAGTTGTGAGCTGGCAATAAATTTAAAAAAAAAAAAAACAAAGAAAGAAAGGAAAGGAGGAGAAAGTGACAGAAGGACCGATAGTTCCACAAGAGGAATAGAAAGAGAAGATCGCATAACAAGAGAGAAAAAGCGATGAGAGAGAAACTTACCGGAGATGCATGACCGGCGAAGACCACCGGAGATTGCTCACCGGCTATCTCTGCCACAGTTGGTGAGCTTTTGCCCACAAAGATACAGTTATTTAAGAGATTCTAAAATTAGGGCTTTTTTCAGATTAGGGTTTTGATTTGGGGATGAAATTTAAGCCTTTTCATGCAATTAATTGAGGGCTTTTGTTCAAATTTGAGTTTAAAATCTTGGGTAAGTTTTAATTTTGAGAAATTACACTTTTTTAAAGGTTTTTAGCTCAGATCTTCTTCCTTCTCGCGAATCTAGCCTGAAGGCAACTGAGGCGGCTGCCTAGCGCCTCCGAGAAAAGTGGCCTGAGGCGCGCGCCTGCCTGCGCCCATCGTTGGTTGCCTCGCCTAGAACTTCCAAGGAGATTTTCCGTGCGCCTGAGGTCGCCTGGGCGCGCTTTTTAAAACTAAGCAGATATCTCAATCAACAATAAAGGGTTTGATTATGTCAAACAATAATGTTTCTAGAAAAGAACAAAGTTCTTTAGATGATTTGACAATTCTTAGGTTTTCACTTCTGAAATTCTTTAAGGTACATATATATAGAGTGGTGATGCGACTAGACTGCAGACATGAAGTAGCTGTGCATAGGAGACCAGGTGAAGATAGAAAATTTACAATCAGAATCATGAGGAACAGCTTTTGTTAATTCTTTCCTATTTCAATAAATTATTTCTCACTTTCAGGGCATGCACCAGACTATTTCACCCATGTTTCATCCACTATTTTTGGGGGCACTTGGATGGCTTGGAACTTCTCCAAAACGTTATTAAAATACTATGTACACACTTATTTTACATTTCAATTTCTAAACTATTCACGAGGGGCGAAAATCCCAGTACACAAGAATTAGAAATTACAGCAAGATTCACTTCCCTCGATCCAGCCAGCAAAAGCCCCAACATTCCAGTCATGTTTCAACCTCATCAGTTGTTGCGGTATTACATAGGTCTTACCACTATTGAACATAAATGCCAGATCATCTAACTATCTAAGCAAAAAGAGGACCAGGGATGAAGAATAACAGCCCCATTCACACATCAATGGAATAATTTGACTGAAAAATATGCTCAGGAAAAAATCCCAAGGCAAAGCCAATGATCAATGCTACAGAAGATACTTTCTAAAGTAGGGAGAGTACCTTACTCGTCCGTGCATGGACTACAGAAAACTGGGTCATATCCTTGGTGGCAGGAAAGGAAGAATCAGCAGCACCGTCTTTACTCTACAGCAAAAATCATGAGACACGAATCAGTTTCCAAAAACAATTAAAATATGCAAAGACGAGCATGCTAGGAATGGTCAGCATTTTAGCAATACGATAGGCACACCTTCTCATACACATACAAATTTCCATCTGCATGAGCAACGACAAAGGCACCATCACCCTTGGGCACCCACGCAATACTAGTACAACGACTGCGGAAAAAGACAGCATTTGACAGTATTATTGTGTCAGTTATAGAACATATAACTAATGTCAAAGATATTCTTAAGTAAAAAAAAAAAAAAAAACTAAGCTTGAAAGGACAAATATTGTCCAGAAAGTATCTAACTAACTTCTACATGTTTATATTTTTTTTTTCTTTGTGCTTCAAACAATAAAATAAACATGATTTCATGAGCAATAAACAGTTCTGGAAAATGGATGATGATGAAGATGTAGATGATATTGTCTTTAATGATAATAATTTAACGTGAGGTGAAGAGTAGAGTAACGCACCCTATGATCCTAGTCCTAGCTATCTCAATACCACATCCTGATTAATAAGCACATATTCATTAAAGAAAGATAAAAGATAGAGTCTTGCTACTAGCTATGCATCTAAACCACCACGTAGAGTCATAGACTCATAGTAGTTAACAATGATGATGGTGAAATGGAAAAGGATATTAGTAAATCAGGGGGGCATATATAATGCTCAACATTGGTTATGATGGCGAAGACAATGGTAATGAGAATGGCGAGAATGCTCTGGCATAATGTCATATCTGTTGGCATTTATAATGACATATGTGTATGCAATGTGCCTTGCGTTTTTAGAACCCCCATGGTTGTTTACCAAAAACTATGTTAATTTGATAGTGTGATAACAATGATATACCTTACCATAGCAATGAAAAAAATTAAGGGTCTTATTACGTGTCTTCTTGTTCTTATTTGTTTTGAAGTCGTAGGTCAACATACTCAATACATTCAGTCTTGTACTTTCTTCCTTTCACTTTTCATTCTTCTACTCTTAAGACTATGATGTCTAGTAATCACTTTGAATAGGGGACTAAACAACTAAATTATTATACTTTCCTCCCTTTTCTATAGTTGCAACACTTTAGCTTTCAAGTCTATCAACCCAAATCTTTGACAATTAATATCTTTAATAGTAAAAATTATAGAAAGAAAATATTTTGAAAAAAATACATCGAGATAAATCCAACATTCTATATAAAACGAATAGTGCACAAGTTAATGCGTCGGAAATAAGAACCAGAGAAAGTATAATTATTTCTTTGAAATGCTAAGTTGTGCGTCCAATTAGAGTTAATATTGGAAAGTTCAAAGTTCTGCTCACTAAAATTGAAAAAGTAACCAACGATTTTGGGAAAGCCAAAAGTGGAAATATAGCCTATCATTAAGGACAGAGAAAGTAGTACAATAAGCTAGAAAAATCTAACCACAATAAATCATTATAGTAAGTAATAATATATGATTGCTCGTTTCAAACTGGTATACCATAATATTATAAAAGTCAGTACCTGCTGTTTATAGAACCATCTTTATTATAATGATGTGCACCTACAAGCTTCTTCCCCATATCTTGTAATTGCTGCCTTAGGGACACTGAATACACTACCACATGAAAGCCCAAAAAAGTTTTATTCCACTGTAAACCTTAAAGTTGTACAAAGAATTTATATTTAAAGAAGGAACTCACCATCCCCAGAATTCAATCCGATAAGCAAATCATGACCATCCTTGGCATCTGGATCAAATGCATGGCAAAGAGGGTTTGAGTTACTAAAATGCATTGATTTAATTGGATCCTGCATCAGAAGCAGACAGATAAACAAAACTACAAACCTTAGCAATGGTGATATCAATAAACACCATAAGTCAAAAATAAAACCTACCTTATCCTGCGAATTCAGATCACTGATGAAAATTGTATCCCCAACATTAAATATCAAGTATGTTCCCTTTCCATCAAAATTCAGATTGTTGCTCGAATTACTCACACTAGAAGCACCAAGAGATCCATTTCTACTACTAGTACTACCATATTTACTCCCTCCATTTCCTCCAACAAAACTAAGCGCCCTACCATTTCCACCACCAAGAATTCTGGCAGCTGCAGATCTCACCCCACTCGCAACACCTGCTCCTGATGTCGATGCTTGTGTGCCTTGATTTGGCTTGTCTTTCAATTGAGCAAGCGTCACCTGTAAATGACCAACTCAATTTCTCTGAGCTAATGGCAAAAAAAAAAAAAAACTACTCGTACATAAGCAATGACAAACCATTCTCAACAAATTTCTCAATCGTATTCACTATTCAGCCACCAATCAACACTTACTCCGGCATACTTAGTTTCATCTAACCCAAAAAACACAGACTTCCGGATTAAATTAGAGAAACATATAAACACTTTTTCATCAGCAAACAAAATCGACTTCAAATAGCACAACTCGGGCTAGATAGAGTATAAAGCGCTCGAATTCGACTAAAATTCATTTTAACAAGAGGATAACAATCACAATCAGAATGCAGCAATTCGCTGATAACCATATAATTTTCCAATTAATGAATTCCGATAACAAACTATCATCAAATTTCAACCCTAAAAAAGCACAAAAATTGTAAAGTTGACCTAAACAAGACTAAAAACAGGATCAATCAAATAAATAAGTAAAAAAGAAAACACCTGAGAAACAGTCTTTCCATGAGAATAATGAAGAAGACCAGACGGATGAGACTTCTCATACTGAAGCTTGTAACGACCTTCTGGAGTTTTAAAGTAGGTCTTCAAAGAAGAACCAGATTGACTATTATTATTACCACCTACTGTTCCACCACCAGATGTTGATGATGATGAAGGTGACATCATTCCGTTTGCGTTATTACTCATCATCTCTTATTAATCTACTACTATTGTTGTTGCTGATTATCGAACAAAAAATTGCGACCATCACATCAGAATTTCTAGGGTTTTCAACAAAATTATATCGAATTTCGCCTTTTTCTTGTTAATCTGACTTCAATTTTGATAATCTGGAATCTCAGAAGTATAAGAAAGTTGTGGTTTCTTCTACGTTTGCGTTTTCTGCGTTTTTGGGAAGTTCGTTGTTGAGGAAAGTAGTGGGAGGAGAGAGAGAGTGTGGGTGTTGAGAAGTGGAAGAGGGGAAAAGGGAAGAAAAGGGAAGAACCGGAAAAATGCGGCGTGAGTTTGAGAGTGTTTGGATACTGATTCAAAGTTGACGAGTTTGAGTTGATGTTTTTATTATTATCTAAAGTGACAATTTGAGGTAGGGGGTTATGGAAAAAACATTAGTTTAATGTTTAATGTATATCATATACTTATGATAATATGAGAGGACCATTAAGATAATTAGGACGATATGTATGAAGATGAAAGGAATAATACTACTACTTTTGGTTTCGCATCAAACCAATTCGTGGATCTACAGATTTTGAGGTTTTTCTTTTTTGTTTTGGGTCAATGAGAGATATAGTAATTGACTTTTTTTTATCTATCTAGCTTTTTTACGTAATTTTGTCGATGGTGCGCACATGTATATGTAAAGGAAGGTGCGCACCATTCAAAACGCAACATCCCAATTCCCAAACCATAAAACGCAGGTTCATTAAACCAAAAATGTACGGAATGAACATCTGTTGATCTCCAATGAACACCGAAAAACATAAAACCTATTTTTTGAATTCATTACTTTCATTTTCCCATACAAATTTTCAGAGACTTTCTCTCTCTTCTCCCCAAATCCTCCAACATCTCTCTAATTTCTCTGTGACCTCTCTCATCAAACTCTTCAAATTCTTCATTTTTTTGCACAATTTTCGTACATGAAGATGAACACAACGAGTTGCAAAGCGAATGCATTTGATAAGAAAAAGAGAACATTTTTTTACATTTTGCACTTTCATTTCTTATTTTTTTCCCTCTTTTCTAGTGAAAATATTGATAGTGGTTTGTCAAAAAATGAAAACAACTTTGCAATTCATATCTGAATGAACAAAGGATAGAGCCCAATGAACAAAGGAGATGAATGAGTTCAACATCTAGAAAAAAATCAGGTAATGTTCATTTGTACTGTAAATATATATGATCGTTGTATTATTATAACTAGTTTAACGCCCGTGCACAAATGCACGGGATGCTAATTGTTTGAGTTTATTTACAGAAAAAGGTTGACAGTATGTATGTCAAATATATAAAACAAACAAAGTCACATATAACTATAAAAACGCATTATCGTATAATATCTAACAAAGTAAACAATATGACAAATGTGAGTGACTATATGAAGAGATTGAAAGAAAAACTAATCTATCTATACTAATATATTAAAAGGCGTTACTAAGAAAGTCTATGTGTCACGTGGCGCACCTCCTCTAAGGTGCTAATACAAGTGCTCCATTTCCATGTCAAACCTCTCAATTAAAAAAATAACATTGTGTAGTTACAAGGTATCGAACACATGACCTGTGAAATGAAAAGTGAGAGTTTAACCATTAATCCAACATTGCATCATTGTTTACTATATCAAAATCAAATATAATAAGGTCTTATATTTATGTCTCATTAAAAGACTTTTACAAGTAGTTGGATCCCTAACACTCTAATGGTAATAACAAGAGATTGTTATAGACATAAATTCTTAGTCTGGCCAATTACAGAAAGTTAAGATATTGCTTTCATCTCCAAACTTTTAAGGGTTTACTTTTCAAACTACCATGCAATTACTTATTATGTCATGACGTTAATTTTTCCTCACTAGACAAAAACTTACGAAAAGTAATAACTCGAGGCATCGCCCGGGATACTCACTAGTTCAATTCTTTAAAACCAAGTTTTCATAATACTTATTACACATTCTGAAATACTTCCTTATACACTACATTTGTGGTAATATTTGAGTTACCACGCTCTTTATCACATATTAAAATTTTCAAACCCTTCTTGCTTGTAACTTTTGATACGGCAACATAGAATTGTCCATGGCTGAATACTGGCCGATGAAGATATAATCCTACATAGGCTAATCCATTCATTTAAAACCTAAATATTAGATTCGATTCATATTACCCTATATTTAGTGTCACCCAAGTTATTACTTCACCCTTTATTAAAAATTTCATTATACTTCGTTTTACTAAATTGTTTTTTCTTTTTTTTACTGTTGTTTTTGTCATTTGTTCATTATTGCATTTGTTTTTTTTCAATCAAATGTCTTTTTTTTCGACGATTAACCAATTCCTTAAAATATAAACCTACATGCTATTTGCCGTCCGTATTTATATCGTATTTTTTTCTTTTTTTCTCCCTCCCCTAGTTTTTTCTTCCACCATAACCACTACCACCTAGCCACCACTTATAGCTTTTGCAATCCTTGTTGTATTATAACGTTGTAAATCTAAATATTATATCGAAGGAAATTCTACAGATCAAGTTTGGATTTATGAATGTTTTAACTTATGAAGTATGATTAATAGGATTGCTTAAATGTCTCAATAATATAATCATCGATTTTCTTACATTTGGATATAAACCCACCTTTTTTAACTTATTCGTCATTATTAGACCTCAGTCAAATTTATTTGAACAATATTATCTGAATTGATTAGACCTTATTTTATGAGTACGTCGAACTTTATTTTCTTCTTATTTTTGCTGAAGTGACTTTTTCTGAACTTACCCAGACTTATTGATTTTTATTAGATTTTATGTGAACTTATATGAATTTGACATAATCATATTAAACTTTTTTCGTTTTTAATAAGGAATAAAAAAAATAAACAGAATGGTACCGTTTCGTATAGTGTACCACTTTGGTTGTTCTTTTATTTAAGTTTGTAGAACCATTTATTAGATTCACTAACACAATAGTTCAACCTATCTAATGCAAAAGTATTCGCTTAACCCATTGCTTCATTCAAAGGTTCAGATAAAATGACAATTTGCACTAATACTGGCACTCGTTAATGCAACCATAACCGCTCGCGAATTCCGTAGTCTTGCTCAACCCCTCTCTTTTGTGATATAGTATCAATTAACCCATATGATATTTGTGTATATTTCATTGATTGAACACCGCTTGTGTTATCTAAAGTAAAAGATATTCTTGACAATTAATTGTTGTTGAATTAACACTTATAACTTTTGTAATAGTTATTGTATTATAACTTTGTAAATCTAAATATTATATCTAAGGAAATTCTATAAATCATGTTTGGATTTATAAATGTTTTAACTTATATAGTATGACTAATAGGATTGCTTAAATGTCTCAATAATATAATTCTATAATCATCGATTTTCTTACATTTGAAAATGAACCCACCTTTTTGAACTTATTAGTCATTATTATACCTTAATCGAATTTATTTGAACAAAATTATCCGAATTGATAGAACTTATTATATGAGTGCGTCGAACTTTATTTTCTTCTTATTTTTGCTGAAGTGACATTTTCTGAACTTACCCAGACTTATTAATTTTTATGAGATTTTATGTGAACTTATATGAATTTGACTGAATTTATTATTTTTTTTTTGTTTTTAATAAGGAATAAAAAAAAATAAACAGAATGGTACCGTATCGTATTGTGTACCACTTTGGTTGTTCTTTATTTAAGTTTGTCGAACCATTTATTAGATTCTCTAACACTCTAGCTTAACCTATCTAATGAAAAAAATATTCTCTTAACTCATTATTTCATTAAGAGGTTCAGATAAAATGACAATTTGCACTATTACTGGCACTCGTTAATGCAATCATTACCGCTCTCAAATTTCGTAGTCTTGCTTAACCCCTCTCCTTTGTGATATAGTATCAATTAACCATCTGATGTTGGTGTACACTTCATTGACTGAACATCGCACATGTTATCTAAAATAAAAGATATTCGTGACAATTAATTGTTGTTGAACTAACACTTATAGCTTTTGCAATCCTTGAGACATTTACTTGTTACATATTTCAATAATGTTAGTCTCTTTTTACTTGATATTTTCTTTATTAAGTAATCATGACCCACCAAAAATTACCAATACTACCTCTTATTTTTTCATATATCTTCTTACATATAACTCTCAAATATCTATTATTTTCCCAAATATATTATTATTATTATTATTATTATTATTATTATTATTATTATTATTTCTACTCTCATAAATACTTGTACGCACAACAAAGTAGTATATAATTAAAGATGAATCAATATAGTTTTTAGACCCATGCATAAAGCAAAATCATTTTTTAAAATATAAAATATGAAATTATATTTTTTTATAATATGCTACTTTGGTAAAATATCTCAAAAATTCCCATTTATATATTGACATTTTAATCCGTAATAATATGATATAGATAATTCATGTCATGTAACCTAATACCATTTTTTTTTGAATTTTGAGTCATCTATTATATTAATCATATACTTCATCCGTTCTGAAATAAGTGAAACACTCCTATCAAAAAACTCTCATATGAAAGAGATTAGTGTTTCACTTATTTCAGAACGGAGAAGTATATGTCATTTTGATATGGTTAATATCGTCATGTTAAGACTCTATTCTTTTCAGCTATATTTTGCTTAACTTAACTTATTTTTACTGAATTTAACTTATTTTGTTGAACTTAACTTATTTTTGTTGAAGTTATTTTTTATTAAATTTATTTTTTCTTAATTTGACTTTTTTTTGCTAAATTAATTTTTACTAAACTTAACTTATTTTTGTTGAACTTATTATTATTGCTGAACTTAACTTATTTTTGCTGAACTTAACTTACTTTTACTAAAATTTATTTTAATAAATCGATGAAAACATAGCCTAATTAGCTAAATATTTGCAATTTAATTTATTTATCTTTTATTTAAAAAGGTTAGTATAGTTTTTTTTTTGACAGGTGGAAGTTGACTATAAAAAAGAAGTATGTTATTAAGATCATTAAGAAAAAGACCTTACCCATAAAACTAACCAAAAGAAACAGAGTAAAACTTCCTATAACATAATCGCCAGTTCTTCTTTTACCCAATACTTCCCTCTGTTATTTTAATCAACCTTACTTCCTAATTTCTAAACCATGAAAAACATCAAAATCCCATTGCAGTCTGCAGAAGCAAACCTAATCTACTTTCATTTTAGGAAAAATTGATGGGAATAATCCCACCTTTGGGCTGTCTTCTTAAAACAGTCCCAGCTTTGGACTAACTCAATAAAATCCCACCTTTTGCCTTATCTTCTTAAAATGGTCCTGTTTCACTTGTTACCGGCTGGAAACCGGTTAACTTTTTTTTTTTATTTCTTCTTAACTGTAGGAGATGGAGGAGAGAGATAAGTGGGACTGTGGGAGGTTTATCGACCAAAACTCTCGTCAACGCAATCGTCCTCGCCGGAACGGAGATCATTTCTGCTCTGGCATCTATATCAACATTCTCTCCTCCGTCAAACAATCGTCGGATCGCCGATGCTCCGGCGAGCAGCATAGGAGAGAAATTAAACCCCCCACATCAATGCAAAATAACACCTTAACCACTCAAACACACCACTATATATTCAGATATTGAAATTTATTACTCAACATATCCACAAAGAACAAACAAGTAATGGAATTCAATACATTATAATGCCAAAACCACATTACCCATCATTCAATTTCCCTAAAAATCATCAATTTTAAGGTTATAATATCTGGTGGTATGCTGCTTTCATTCATCTTGTTAAGAATTCTTTTCGTATCCTCCAATCGATTCTCTTTAGCATGAGCGTCAATAAGCTTTGAGTTGTCCCAGATGTTTGCTTGGAAAGCAGGCTCATCAAGGACATGCTTTGCCACCTAGAAATTGGACTAGTAGAAACAACATATCAGATTTGCTAATCCAGACTCCACGAAATCAAAAATAAGACACAATACACATAAACAAGAACAAAACTGAAAATGGATGATGCATTAGTCACATAAAATTCAAGAGCAAAAACCAACAAATATCTCCACGGCTGGCATACTCAAACCTTAGCCTTAATGCAATCATGAAAAAAAAAGATAACAAGAAAAAAGAGACTAACTCCTAGAAATGACAAAATAATCCAACAATACAAATTAATGGGGATAAATTTCTACCATCAAAACAATGTAAGAGAAATCAAAACCATTCAATGAACAACCTTCAAATGGCTGAAAATGATGATGAGTAAGCAAACCAAACTATTAATTCATCAAACACTAACGAAAGAAATCAGGATCAAATTATACCTTCAATACAAAGAAGAATCCCGTTCCTTAAAATTCTCAAGCAAGGCGATCCAATAAACCCTGTTCGGCTGCAGCAACTCCTTCCATTCATCCAGCAATGGAGAAAACACAGAATCGAAATCATCATGTTTCCCTAAAGCAAGAATTTTCTCAGTAACCAATCTACATTTCCCATTTATAGCCTTAGCTTCTTGTGGCAAAATTATCTCCTCTGCCTCATGAATCCCATCAGCCATTTCTTTCCACTTCAAACCTGACATTAGAGGAAGCCATGGAATTGGGTTTGATTTCGCGGTTTTTACGATCGCCATGGCAGAAGGTGGAGTGAGTTTCAGGGATGAGAGAGAGTGAGAGGGGGTAGGGCTGAATTTCAGAGATGAGGAGAGAGGGGTGGGGCTTCATTTTCCAGAAAATAGAATACGTGGTCTTTTACCTGCTATTGCAAGTCATTAACAGGTAACGGACCACTTTAAGAAGATAAGGCAAAAGGTGGGATTTTATTGAGTTAGTCCAAAGCTGGGACTGTTTTAAGAAGACAGCCCAAAGGTGGGATTATTCCCATCAATTTTTCCTTCATTTTATGTTTTGAAAAAAATTCTCCGTACTACAACACTCAACACCATTTCTCATTATATCCTTTGCATAATCATTAAGCAAACCCATTTAATTTTTTTTGGGCTAGTTGATCTTCTAAGAAACATCCAATTCTTGGTGGTGAAAGGATTCATACACTCCAACAAAGAAAAACCCATAATTCAAAGAAATAAAGAACATGCATGTATATGAAGGCTAATATCTCGACCATATCAAGTGAATCGAGGGTTGATTTTGGGGAAAAAAATTTGTGTATGCATGTATACGAATGCTTTTTCATCACCTATATAATTAGGTAAGTTTTTATTCTATATCTTTTACTGTTAAATATGGCTTTGTGAAGAACTCTTTTTCTTCTCTTTTTTTCAATCTAAAATTTACCCATCATAATATCATAAAGAACAATTAACATTGCAATCGGGTTAAGCAAATACATATTATGAAGTGATCTTTTTTTTTAAAAACTTTGACTATCATCATTCTATTATACTTAAAAAGAACAATAATCCTAGAATTTGTTTTTTTTTCAATTAGTATAACATGATTTAAAACGTGGCTGTCGTTTTTTTTCTTGTAGCACATTAGCTGGCTAGAATTCAATCTAAAAGAAAAACTAACAAAAAGCATTTTCGTATGCTTGGATAGTTGTAATCTGACTATCATTTGTATGCTTGAAAAAAAAAACGAAAATGTTTATATAATATTAATATATGTGAAATTACCAAATTACAATACTAATAGAACGACTTTATTTTTTTCCCCATAAGATAATCATGAACTATATCATTCATGTAAAAAAATATATGATGAACTATATCATTAAAAATCCTTGGGTAATTTTCTGTAAATGATAATTGTGGAATGATATATAGTAGTATAATACTCCCTCCGTCCCATATTATAGTGCTTCTTTCCTTTTAAAGTGTCCCAAAATATAATTCTTGTTTCCTTTTTTTGATTCTATACCTTTCCATGATTTTTCTAGAAAAATTGTGCCACCATTATTTATTTGCTTGTTGGAAATAGTTTTTTGCTTTGTTTATTCAACCCAATGGTTGAATTAATCATTAATTTAATGCTCTTTCACCACTTAGTGTCATTCTCTCTCCTAAAATCAGTTTTTCCCCATAAAATTTATTTTCAATACACAAACACTTTTTACCTTCCTCTTAGATTCTATTGACCTTAATACCCGTGCAAAAACAGAATCAAGCACTATAATATGGGACGGAGGGAGTACAACCTACTGCTATCTAGGATAGAATATAGTACAACCTACCGCTACCTAGGATAGTTACAAATGATAGAGATAATTACAAAAGATAAAGTAGGAATCTACAATTATATCTAGGATATAATATAGTAGAAGACTAAGTAAAGACAATTACATAAGAGTAGCAGTAGGCTACGTTCAAGGAAGAGTATGCAATTAGTTTGGGTTTGGCCATGATAATTTCTCTATCTAGCCAATGCAACTTGGAAAGGAAAATCTTCAGCCTAACGGGGCAGATTGCAAGGTGATGAAACGAATGTATGGAGGAAGAAAATGATGAATTTGGTGGAGGATAACACCACATAAAACGTGTATATATACTTGATATTCACCAGTCCTTTCGATTTTGAAATTGAAAACTTGCTTGGATTACTTCCCTAATTTATGCAAAGTTTGATATTTATATGATATCAATCACGTGATTATTGTCCTAGATTGATTATGAAATTGTAAACAAATATCATTAATTGATAATTTCCATATTAAAGCTTGATTGAATCATTCCCTAAAATCACGTAATTCAATTTAGGAATGATTTTGATTTAGGTGATCAACTTGCACATGATTGAAGATTGTAGTTGATTGGAATTTCGATTGATTAGGGGGGATTAAAAAATTTCGGCCATTACATTAGAGTATTGATTGACACGTGGCGATAAATGTATGTAAAACTGCCATGTAGGATTAATGAGGGTAAGAGACTCGAATTTGAGGGAGAATTCGTGAGAGCAATTTTCAAGGTGACACGTAGGATTTATAAAGCAAGGTTTATTAGTGTATATAGATGTACTCATTGAATTCGTGTTGGTCATATGTTTATTATGTGTTTGTTCAGATGTTAGGCACAATTCTTCATATGTTCATTGTGTGTTTGACACATACTAATTGCATTAATAACATGAATTATGGCATATGTTTATTGTCCTATTAACATTGGTATAGCTCTCCAACATTACTCTCCAACCCATTTTTTACGTTCTCTCTCCTCAAGATACGCTCAAGAGCACCCATTCAAAAATTGCTAACAATTGTATTTACTCTCCAATGAGCTTTCCAAAAATCAAAATGCAAAAAAACAGGAAAATACCTAATTATCAATGACGTGTCATTGTATTATGCCAAGAGCATGCTCTCTCAATGCTCTTGGGGGAGTGCATTTCTCCAAGTCCTCTCCATGGAGAGCGAACGGAGAGCACCTCGAGAGCACCAATGTTGGGGTAGAGTTGGCTCTCCATTTTCTCTCTCCTTGGAGAGCTCCTTGGAGAGCACCAATGTTGGTCCTCTTAGCATATGTTCACTGAACACATGTTGGCCAGATGTTTATTGCATTTCACTCATATGTTCATTATGTGTTTGTAATATATTCAATGAAATGATATGAATTAATGATGGGTTGATTATCATATATTTGTCTATAAATGTGTGATATTTATTCAAATGTTCTTTGTATGATTATACGATGTTTATTGTACTATTTACAAATATAAGGTGCACATTTTTAGGCTGATGTTCATTGTATTACTAACATGTTCATTTTAGTTACATGCTCGTTATATTTGGTCATATATATTATTGTGTGTGGGAGCATGTTCATTGTATTATTAGAATGTGTTAATTTTATGTTTGAAAGATTATGTTCATTGTATTATAAACTTGAATAATTTTATTTTAACTACTGCTCTGTCCTTTCTTGTATCAGTTCAACTCGACTAGTTCAAAGACAACTAATGATACGTTACGGTGTCGAGATCTCACATATCAAATCAATCGAAAATGGAAGGAAGCTCAGAAGCAAGAATATCTTCTTAATAAACTCAATAGTGTTTAATTAGCAATACATGTTCTTTTGTAAGACCATGTTGTTCATATGGGATATATTGAATTATTTTGGTTATATTTCTACATTTGGGTACATAATAAATTTTGAATTAACCATCTTTTGTAATTACTTATTTTTTTTATAATTACATATAACTATTCAGTTATGTTATTCATTATAAATAGTATATTGTTCATCACAAAATCATATTTGTATATTACAAAAAATAATAATCACAACATAAATATCCATCACAATGAATATATAAGTAATTTGAAAGAACATTTTGAAGAACTTGTATGAACAAATTAACAATTTGAATCAACAGTATGTTAATTAAGGCCCTGTTCTTTTGAACTTATTTTGGCTGAAATTAATATAAATTAAATTAACTAAACTGAATTTAAATTAGCTGAAATTAAATTAAATTAACTGAACTGAAATTAAATTAAATTAACTAAAATTAAATTAACTGAACTCAAATTAAATTAACTAAACTGAAATTAAATTAACTGAAATGAAATTAAATTAACTAAACAGAAATAAATTAACTGAACTGAATTTTTTTTTTTATTATTTAAAATTATTATTATTATCGTTATTATTCATTATTATCTAATATTGATTATTTATTATTATTATTTATTATTTATTATTATTATTATTATTATTATTATTAACATTTATTATTATTACTATTATTAATATTTATTATTTTTATTAATTATTATTATTATTATTTATTAATATTATTATTTTATTATTATTATTATTATTTATTATTATTATTTTTATTATTGTTATTATTATTATTTATTATTGATTTATTATTATTATAATTATTATTATTAATTTTATTATTGTTATTATTATTATTATTATTTATTATTTATTTAATTGCATATCATAAGGAATTCGAAAACCTGCTTCAAATACAGTATCTGGAAGCACCGTTTGTGGAACCTCTTATTTATCATTTATTATTGCTTATTTATTATTTATTATTTACTATTTTTTTAATTTATTATTTACTATTATTTACTTATTATTTATTATTATTATTATTATTATTTATTATTATTTATTATTTATTATTATTATTTACTATTTATTATTTACTATTATTATTTATTATTTATTATTTATTATTTATTATTTATTATTAATTATTTATTATTAATTATTTATTATTTATTATTTATTATTTATTATTTATTATTTATTATTTATTATTTATTATTTATTATTTATTATTTATTATTTATTATTTATTATTTATTATTTATTATTTATTATTTATTATTTATTATTCATTATTTATTATTTATTATTTATTATTTATTATTTATTATTTATTATTTATTATTTATTATTTATTATTTATTATTTATTATTTATTATTTATTATTTATTATTTATTATTTATTATTTATTATTTATTATTTATTATTTATTATTTATTATTTATTATTTATTAATTTTATTTATTGTTTATTATTTATTATTTACTATTTATTATTTATTATTTATTATTTATTATTTATTATTTATTATTTATTATTTATTATTTGTTATTTATTATTTATTATTTATATTTATTTATTGTTATTATTATTTATTATTTATAATTTAATATTTAATATTTATTATTTATTATTATTACTATTATTATTTATTATTTATTTATTTATTTATTTATTATTATTATTATTATTATTATTATTATTATTATTATTATTATTATTATTATTAAGTTGAACTTAACTGTACTTAAATTAAATTAACTGAACTGAAATTAAATTAACTAAAATGAAATTAAATTAACTGAACTGAAATTAAATTAACTGAACTGAAATTAAATTAACTGAACTGAAACTAAATTAAATTAACTGAAATTGAATTAACAGAACTGAAATTAACTGAAAATAAGTCCAAAAGAACAGGGTCTAAGTGAGAAATGAACAATAATAAATTTGAAAAATATTTTGAAATTTGAAATTTAGCAGCAATTTTGAATTTTGAAATTTAGTAAACATATATACTGAATTTTAGAATTAGTCGAAAATGTTCAATCCAAAATTGCAATTGTTAATTCAACAGAAAGAATGTGTTTATTACACTAAATTTTTCATAAATGTTCATTGCAAAATTGCAAATGTTCAATCAACAATAGCGTGTGTTCATTATACTAATCTTATTTGCAGGGTCTCCTACGTGTAACCTTTCTTGTTATCAGAGTGCGCAGCGAAAGCGAAGTGATTTATAGCCATCTAGTTTGTGGTTGAGTTGCGCGTTTAAATAGTTTTGTGTTGTTCATTTTAAAAATAAACTTTTATTTTATTTTAACACAAACAAGCGAAGTGATGTATAGTGCATTGTTGTTATTCTATTTTTATGGTTGCTTAATAGTGTGTTTTATTATGTGAGACGATATATAGCGTCTATTTCTTTCACCTAAGTGCTGGTTTTACGTGAGTACTTCTTTTTTTTTTTTTTGTGTCATTTACAAAACTTTCGAACTTGAGTTCATATTTCAAATAATATTTTATATATTTGCTCTTAATAAATTTCATACTTGTATTAGAATTATATTTTGATATTCAAGTTTTGTTATTGTTATTATTTTGCTATTCTCTTTGAAAAGAAAATTGTGTTTAGCCGAAATCTAAAACTTGTTTAAGTTGATATTAAGTCATAATGGGTGATTTCTTTGACTTGTATGTCAATTTGATTAGTCTAAATTTTAAACTTGTTTGAGTTGATATTGAGTCATAGTGGGTGATTCCTTTGATTTGTATGTCAATTTGATAAGTTGACACATTTTATCTATTTTTAGTTAGTTTTCTTTTTGAGTTGATATTAAGTTTATATTGGGTGATTTAGGTAAACTTTAATGTCGATTTGATAAGAAGACTTTCAAATATTGTTTTGTTGATACTAGGTTGCAATCGGTGGTTCCATGCACATTTGTGTCGACTTGGCAAATTTTAAAATTGTTGTTTATTATTTAGTATTATATCGCCTATTTATTATTAGTGTTTCGTCGTTGTAAAATTTATTTTAAAGTTATCAATTTCTTTTGCGAACTTAAAATTTTCATATATATGTTTAGGAGGCGTACGCTCTTATAACATATGTCTTAACTTGAGTTCGTAAGTGTTGTTATAATAAAGCACTTTGCTACTCTTTATTAAAGTGTTCTTATCTCTTTATGTGGAGTATAAGCCTGTGTGGTTATCTCTATTTAAATTGGTTTGGCTATCAATTTACGAACATTTTGTAACGCCCTGAAATTTTCACTCTTTATTTTTGGCGTTGTTTACATTAAAATGATATTTTCCCTTAACATAAAATAATTTATTGTTAAAAACTACTTTGAAAGTGTATAATTATTTAATTATTGTATTATGTTGTTGTGATTATTAATATAAAGTGTATATATAGTTGTTTAGTAATTTCATTAGTTATATATAATGTGCATATTTATTTTATCATATAGTTAGTAATTTTTATTTTATAAATTTAAGTAACGTGTGATTTTATCTTAAGCGTTAAATATATTTTGGACCAACCAACGTAACCAATTTTGCAACCCCATTTCCTTCTTATGCTGTCCGAAATTTAGAGGAGTATTAAGCATAGTATTAGCATCTTCTAACCCTCTTTGTAACCACCAAAAGGTGAAGAGCCATTCCCCCATTAACCCATCTTAAGGTAATTAAATCTTTGCTTAATGATATGAATAATCACATTATTTTGCTGCACCCAAAAACCTCCCTTCACGCCAGCCTTAGAGAGGAAGAGAAAGATTTTTTCTCTCTTCTCGGATTTTCTTCCATTTTTGCACACCTAACTTGTTTGCATCATATCTCCTTCGTCTCTTATCGGAATTGGACGTGTGAGTAGTCAAAATTCATCTACTAGGAAAGATCTTGCTCCTGGTATAATTTGTTTTTGAAGAAAGTGAAAGACGAATCTGCAGTTTCTATATCAAATAGACGACTCATCCGGTATTCTTGGAGTTTTCGGGAGCAATGTTATTCTCTTCTTTCTTTGCCATTCTAGTATTATTTTCCACCTAAAATGCAGGTAACTAGCATCTCTTCTAGCACGTTAGGATTAGAGTAGTGATTTTGGTTTTGTTAGGATTTATGTTATTTAGTTAGAATTTGTGTTATTAGGCTTAGAAGTATGCTAGGGTGTTATTAGAATTGTTCTTTGCTATTTTTATTCATGTTAGTATCATGTTAGGATTATATAAAATGTTATTCTTCATGCCTAATGTTATGCTTGTGATGTTATATGTATTATTATCAAGAAAGTATTAGGAATTGGTGAAAAATTAGTAGCATGATGTTAGGGTTATATTTAAGCATGTTTGTTGATTGTTGTTTAAAATTGGGTGTGGTTTTGGATGAATTCTTGTGGTTTTAGTGATCTGGAGATTATTTTTTTGGGGCTATGATTCACGTATTTTGTGATTAATCATGTTAGAATAGTTAATATATGTTGAATTATCATGTTTGGGGGCTATGTAATTTATGTTACATGTTAATCCTCATGTTAAACTAGTTAATTTCTATGGTGTAATCATATATTGGCTTGGGTATGTTTCATTTTGATGTATGAGTATATGTGGTGAAAATTTGGGTGAAATAGCATACCTATTGTTGTGCACGAGGAAAAGAAAAAGAAGGCCTTTCGCGGCCCGCAAGCGATTTTTACGACCCGCGACCAGTTTGGACAGTGTATGTTCAAAGTGTCATATCTCAGTCGTTTTACCTCGAAATTGAGCTTATGACCAATTGTTGAAAAGCTATTGAGATAAGCTTTAAAATACATTTAGATTCTTAAAAATACGGTGTATTCTGAAAGTTATGTCTATTTGAAGTTGCTGCTTATGTTGAAAAACCATTTCAAAAGGCGTACTTTGTTGTGTTGAAGCATGTCAAGACTTGTGTTTGAGGTGGAATCTTGATATATGGAGTCTTTTGAAGAATTGCTGCATGTTTTATTTATTTATTTATTTTTATTATTGAGTTGAATGATATATTTACTTATAGTTATATTGCGAGTGTCTTATTTATTTTATGATGGTGTTATTGTTTGTAATTAAATTGAGATGATAATAATGTTGTACTTTCATTAATCAATATCTAAGCTGTTGACGTTACAGTACTCGAGGGAGAATAATACTGTCTTTAGTACTGTTTCGCCAAGAGTTATGTACCGGGGGTATTATAACTAACGTTGTAATTAACCTTGTACCCAAACTCAGACAACGAGAGTGTAGTAGTTAGAGTATTTGATTATACTGTGTTTTGGTGTATAATTATGTTTTAATGAAAGCCTATTCTTTTTACTTTGGTGAAATGATTTTATTAGTATTATTATTACTACTACTTTGGGAAGAATAAATATTGTTGAATTGAGACTTTTGGATTGCGATCCTAGTTTCTGCTGATTTTGGGTGTAAGTCCTTAAAGGCATCCTTAATATTTATATTTGAGGATTAATGGATGAATAAATTATTGTATTTATTTGTAGAACTGTTTTATTGAGATTAATATATCCGGTGGGATAGATGTAGTCCCCGGTGAAGAACATGCCAACCACCTAGGTTGCGATTTAGGGGTATTACCTGGGTTAATTGTTGTCGTCCGAGAGGTTGGGAAGTACCGAGCTGGGTACTATCCTGCATCGGGAGTTTGGCCATTCTTAGACACGGGCGGTAGGGAACGAAAGGCCATAGGGTCGTCCGGGAGATTTTGATCCGACAAACCTTAGGAAGTGGGTTGCGATCCACTGGCATTCTGCTCTTTCACAAAACCTATTATATTATTTTGTTTAATTATTTTGGAGGCTTATGCTACGGATCTTGTATGATTATCTCAAGTTCATTATTGTTGACTTACATATTGTTATTAGAAGCATGTTCTTGTGTAGTAACATTTTATATTAACTTTACTTAAAATTGCTATTTGTATCCTATACTGGGCTGGGAGAGCTATTAGTTACTCCACTGATTGTGGATATTTGTTGTATATTTTGCAGGTTTTGTTGATGGGGATTTTCTTTGATTTTGGGCTCGGGTTGAGATGCGAGAAATAATCTATTAGAAGTTTTAGTTCTAGACTTCTTTTTAGTTTGAGATAGTTTTCTCATATCCATTTTAATCTAAGTAATTAATTTATTTATAGTATTTATTTAAGTTTGTTTTTATCACTTAGTTATTTAAAAACTATTCTTGTAGTAGTGACATTCCCAGAAGACGATGTTTCCGCCATCGTCCTATTAAATATATTAATTTTTTTTTCTTTTCCGCTTTTGAATTTATGGGGTGTTACAATTGGTATTAGAGCAAAACGCTCCTAAACTCTGAAAAGAGTTGCTAATAATTCGTTAGAATTATTTGTTAGTCTTACAAGATAAAATCTGTTTAGAATTAAGTTTTGTAGTTTCGCTATAATGAAAGAAAGATGGGTAGAGTAAGTAAAAGGAAGCCTTATGTAATGTGGTGTGCTTTCATGCTTGTGGAGCATATATAATATGTATAGATACTTGTTTATTGGTGGAATTAGTCTACCAAGTTTGCTAATCTTATTTGCAGGGCCAACTACGTTTAACCTTTCTTGTTATCAGAGTGCGCAGCGAAAGCGAAGTGATTTATAGTCCTCTAGTTCGGGGTTGAGTTGCACGTTTAAATTGTTTTGTATTGTGCATTTTAAAAATAAACTTTTATTTTATTTTAAGATAGTCATGTATAGTGCATTGCTGTTATTCTATTTTTTTAGTTGCTTAATAGTGTGTTTTATTATGTGAGAAGATATATAGCGTCTATTTCTTTCAACTAAGTGCTGGTTTTATGTGAGTCCTTCTTATTTGTTTTTTTTGTCATTTACAAAACTTTCGAACTTGAGTTCATATTTCAAATAATATTTTATATATTTGCTCTTAATAAATTTCATACTTATATTAGAATTATATTTTGATATTCAAGTTTTGTTATTGTTAATATTTTGCTATACTCTTTAAAAAGAAAATTCTGTTTTGCCGAAATATAAAACTTGTTTGAGTTGATATTAAGTCATAATGGGTGATTCCTTTGACTTCTATGTCAATCTGATAAGTCTAAATTTTAAAATTGTTTGAGTTGATATTGAGTCATAATGGGTGATTCCTTTGACTTGTATGTCAATTTGATAAGTTCACACATTTTATCTATTTTGAGTTAGTTTTCTTTTTGAGTTGATATTAAGTTTATATTGGGTGATTCCGGTAAACTTTAATGTCGATTTGATAAGAAGACTTTCAAATATTGTTTTGTTGATACTAGGTTGCAATGGGTGGTTCCATGCACATTTGTGTTGACTTGGCAAATTTTAAAATTGTTGTTTATTATTTAGTCTTTTATCGCCTATTCATTATTAGTGTTTCGTCGTTGTGAAATTATTTTAAGGTTATCAATTTCGTTTGCGAACTTAAAATTTCATATATATGTTTAGGAGGCGTACGCTCTTATAACATATGTCTTGACTTGAGTTCGTACGTGCTTTTTTAATAAAGCAGTTAGCTACTCTTTATTAAAGTGTTCTTATCTCTTTAAGTGGAGTATAAACCTGTGTGGTTATCTCTATTTAAATTGGTTCGTCTATCAATTTACGAACTTTTGCTTCTTCGTTTCTTTTCTGAAAATATTTATGTATGTTCAGATTTATTATTTTATAATTTTACATAAATATTTATTCCTGCTTCTTTTGCAAAATTACCTATAGTTTATTGTGCAAGCGTTTTTACCTACTTGTCTTTGGTTCTATCACATTTTTTAAATGATGTTGTTACCATACTTCTTTATAATACAACTCTTTTTGGTCTTCCAAAATAAAATGTATATTATTTGAGATATAAAATTTTATACTCGCAAAGTTGTTTAGTTCTTAATAAATTCATTGATGTGTGTTTTTCTTAATGTCCCTTATCTAGAGTATTTTCTTTTGATCTCTTGGTTGTTTTGAAGTTTCGAGGACAAAATTCTTTTAAGGGGGAGTGATTGTAACACCCCGTAATTTTCACTCTTTATTTTTGGCGTTATTTACATTAAAATGATATTTTCCCTTAAAATAAAATAATTTATTGTTATAAACTACTTTGAAAGTGTATAATTATTTAATTATTGTATTATGTTGTTGTGATTATTAATATAAAGTGTATATATAGTTATTTAGTAATTTCATTAGTTATATATAATGTGCGTATTTATTTTATCATATAGTTAGTAATTTTTATTTTATAAATTTAAATAACGTGTGATTTTATCTTAAGCGTTAAATATATTTTGGACCGACCAACGTAACGAATTTTGCAACCTCATTTCCTTCTTATGCTGTCCGAAATTTAGAGGAGTATTAAGCATAGTATTGAGCATCTTCTAACCCTCTTTGTAACCACCAAAAGGTGAAGAGCCATTCCCCCATTAACCCATCTTAAGGTAATTAAACCTTTGCTTAATGATATGAATAATCACATTATTTTACTGCACCCAAAAACCTCCCTTCACGCCAACCTTAGAGAGGAAGAGAAAGAGTTCTTCTCTCTTCTCGGATTTTCTTCCATTTTTGCACACCTAACTTGTTTGCATCATATCTCCGTCGTCTCTTATCGGAATTGGACGTGTGAGTAGTCAAAATTCATCTACTAGGAAAGATCTTGCTCCTTGTATAATTTGTTTTTGAAGAAAGTGAAAGACGAATCTGCAGTTTCTATATCAAACAGACGACTCATCCGGTATTCTTGGAGTTTTCGGGAGCAATGTTATTCTCTTCTTTCTTTGTCATTCTAGTATTATTTTCCACCTAAAATCCAGGTAACTAGCATCTCTTCTAGCACATTAGGATTAGAGTAGTGATTTTGGTTTTGTTAGGATTTATGTTAGTTAGTTAGAATTTGTGTCATTAGGCTTAGAAGTATGCTAGGGTGTTATTAGAATTGTTCTTTGCTATTTTTATTCATGTTAGTATCATGTTAGGATTGTATAAAATGTTATTCTTCATGCCTAATGTTATGCTTGTGATGTTATATGTATTATTATCATGAAAGTATTAGGAATTGGTGAAAAATTAGTAGCATGATGTTAGGGTTATAGTGAAGCATGTTTGTTGATTGTTGTTTAAGGTTGGGTGTGGTTTTGGATGAATTCTTGTGGTTTTAGTGATCTGGAAATTATTTATTTTGGGCTATGATTCACGTATTTTGTGATTAATCATGTTAGAATAGTCAATCAATATATATGTTGAAATATCATGTTTGGGGGCTATGTAATTTATGTTACATGTTAATCCTCATGTTAAACTAGTTAATTTCTATGGTGTAATCATATATTGGCTTGGGTATGTTTCATTTTGATGTATGAGTATATGTGGTGAAAATTTGGGTGAAATAGCATACCTATTGTTGTGCACGAGGAAAAGAAAAATAAGGCCTTTCGCGGCCCGCGAGCTATTTCACGACCCGCGACCAGTTTGGACAGTGTATGTTCAAAGTGTCATATCTCAGTCGTTTTACCTCGAAATTGACCTTATTACCACTTCTTGGAAAGCTATTGAGATAAGCTTTAAAATGCATTTAGAATTCCATAAAAAGACTGTGTAGTCTGAAAGTTATGTCTATTTAAAGTTGCTGCTTATGTTGAAAAACCATTTCAAAAGGCATACCTTGTTGTGTTGAAGCATGTTAAGACTTGTGTTTGAGGTGAAATCTTGATATATGGAGTCTTTTGAAGAATTGATGCATATTTTATTTATTTATTTATTTTTATTATTGAGTTGAATGATATATTTACTTATAGTTATATTGTGAGTGTCTTATTTATTTTATGATGGTGGTGTTGTTTGTAATTAAATTAAGATGATAATAATGTTGTACTTTCATTAATCAATATCTAAGTTGTCGACGTTACAATACTCGAGGGAGAATAATACTGTCTTTAATACCGTTTCGCCAAGAGTTATGTACCGGGGGTATTATAACTAACGTTGTAATTAACCTTGTACCCAAACTCATACAACGAGAGTGTAGTAGTTAGAGTATTTGATTATACTGTGTTTTGGTGTATACTTATGTTTTAATGAAAGCCTATTCTTTTTAGCTTGTGAAATGATTTTATTAGCATTATTATTACTATTACTTTGGGAAGAATAAATATTGTTGAATTGAGACTTTTGGATTGCGATCCTAGTTTTTGCTGATTTTAGGTGTAAGGCCTTATAGGCATCCTTAATATTTATATATTAGGATTAATGGATAAATAAATTATTGTATGTATTTGTAGAACTGTTTTATTGAGATTAAGATATCCGGTGGGATAGATGTAGTCCCCGGTGAAGAACATGCCAACCACCTAGGTTGCGATTTAGGGGTATTACTTGGGTTAATTGTTGTCGTCCGAGATGTTGGGAAGTACCGAGCTGGGTACTATCCTGCATCGGGAGTTTGGCCATTCTTAGACACAGGCAGTAGGGAACGTAAGCCCATAGGCTGTCTGGAGATTTTGATCTGACAAACCTTAGGAAGTGGGTTGTGATCCACTGGCGTTCTGCACTTTCTCAAAACATATTATATTATTTTGTTTAATTATTTTGGAGGCTTATGCTATGGATCTTGTATGATTATCTTGAGTTCATTATTGTTGATTTACTTATTGCTATTAGAAGCATGTTGCTGTGTAGTAGCATGTTTTGTAACTTTACTTAAAATTGCTATTTGAATCCTATATTGGGCTGGGAGAGCTGTTAGTTACTCCCCACTAATTGTGGATATTTGTTGTATATTTTGCAGGTTTTGTTGATGGGGATTTTCTTTGATTTTGGGCTCGGGTTGAGATGCGAGAAATAATCTATTAGAAGTTTTAGTTCTAGACTTCTTTTTAGTTTGAGATAGTTTTCTCATATCCATTTTAATCTAAGTAATTAATTTATTTATAGTATTTATTTAAGTTTGTTTTTATCACCTAGTTATTTAAACACTATTCTTGTAGTAGTGACATTCCCAGAAGACGATGTTTCCGCCATCGTCCTATTAAATATATTAATTTTTTTTCTTTTCCGCTTTTGAATATATGGGGTGTTACACTTTTGTTTCTTGGTTTCTTTTCTGAAAATATTTATGTATGTTCGGATTTATTCTCTTATAATTTTACGTAAATATTTATTCCTACTTCTTTTGCAAAATTACCTATAGTTTATTGTGCAAACGTTTTTACCTTAAACTTTCTACTTGTCTTTGGTTCTTTCACATTTTGTAAATGATGGTTGTTACCATACTTCTTTACAATACAACTCTTTTTTGGGTCTTCCAAAATAAAATGTATATTATTTGATATATCAAATTTTATACCCGCAAAGGTATTTAGTTCTTAATAAAATCCATTGATGTGTGTTTTTCTTAATGTTCCTTATCTAGAGTATTTTCTTTTGATCTCTTGGTTGTTTTGAAGTTTCGAGGACGAAACTCTTTTAAGGGGGAGTGATTGTAACATCCCGTAATTTTCACTCGTTATTTTTGGCGTTGTTTACATTAAAAATGGTATTTGCCGTTAAAATAAAATAATTTATTATTAAAAACTATTTTTGAAAGTGTATAATTATTTATTTATTGTATTATGTTGTTGTGATTATTAATTTAAAGTGTATATATTTATTTAGGAATTTTATTTGTTATTATTATTAATGTGCGTATTTGTTTTATAATATAGTTAGTAATTTTTATTCTATAAAATTAGGTAGCGTGTGATTTTATTTAAAGCGTTATTTATATTTTGGACCGACCAACGTAACGAATTTTGCAACCCCATTTCCTTTTTATGCTGTCCGAAATTTAGAGGATATTAAGCATAGTATTAGCATCTTCTAACCCTCTTTGTAACCACCAAGAGATGAGGAGTCAAACCTTCATAAACCCCCCATCAATTGCCACCATTAACCCCCATTAACTCACCTTAATGCACCCTTAAACTCTTTGCTTAATGAGGTGAATGATCTCATTACTTTCTGCACTTTAACCCCCTCCCAAAGCTGGAAACAATCAGGAAAAATGCATCACAACTCTTCTTCTTCTCCCTTCTTGCATTTTCGGCCATTTTTGCACACCTAACTTGTTCAAATCATATCTCCTTCGTCTCTCTTATCGGAATTGGACGTGTGAGTAGTCAAAATCCATCTACTCGGAAATATATTTCTCCTGGTATAATTTGTTTTTGAAGAAAGTGAAATACGCATCTGCAGTTTCCATTTCAAACAGACGACTCATCCGATTTTCTTGGAGTTTTCGGGAGCAATGTTATTCTCTTCTTTCTTTGCCATTCTAATATCATTTTCCACCTAAAATCAAGGTAACTAGCATCTCTTCTAGCACGTAGGATTAGAGTAGTGATATTGGTATTGTTAGGATTTATGTTAGTAGGCTAGAAATCATGCTATTAGGCTTAGGAATATGTTAGGGTGCTATTAGAATTGTTCTTGTTATTTTTATTCATGTTAGTATCATGTTAGGATTGTATAAATGTTAGTCTTCATGCCTAACGATACACTTGTGATGTTATATGTATTATTATCATTTAAGTATTAGAAATTTGTGAAAAATTAGTAGCATGATGTTAGGGTTATATTTAAGCATGATTTTAGTGAAGATCATAGGAATGTTGTTTCATGGTGTTGGGTAATGATAAGATGCAGTTTGCTTAGTTGTATGCTTGGCGTTGCTTCACGAAACATGGTTGCAGCAGCTTGCAGGCTTGGTGTGTGTTATTTTGGGGTTTATATGTGTTGTGTGTTGTGCGTGTTGGTGCTTGCTGTTACTGTATGATGTTGCTTGATATTTATTTTTGTTTCCCTTGTTGGTGAGTTGTACTTGATTACTTCATGGCATATATTATTCGTGAGAGTTTCAGTTCATGTATTGCTTATAGTGTAGCATGTGTTTGGCTGCACACAGTATGTTAGATGTCCTTAATACTTTTCTCTTTGTGATGATTTCCTTGGTCTGTACTATATAGTCATTGAACTTTCTTGAATTATAATTAGCCAGATTGTTTGTCGTGAGAATTATTCCTACTTTATTTAATTATAATAGATATAACACACCCTTGTCCTATAGTAGTTGAATTCTAGTATAGTGGTCAGATGATTTGTTTGAGGGAATTACTTCCACCTTTGTTAATTAGTATATACATATATTACTATTATTATTCGTTTACATGAGTTGAATAATATATTTACTTATAGTTATATTGTGAGTGTCTTATATATTTTTATGATGGTATTGTTGTTTCTAATTCAATTGAGAGTATAATAATGTTGTACTTGTATAAATCAATATCTAAGTTGTCGACGTTACAATACTCGAGGGAGAATAATAATGTCTTTAGTACCGTTTCGCCAAGAGTTATGTACAAGGGGTATTATAACTGACGTTGTAATTAACCTTGTGCCCAAACTCAGACAACGAGAGTGTAGTAGTTAGAGTGTTTGATTATACTGTGTTTTTGGTGTATATGTTTTAATGAAGGTCTATTTTTTTTAGTCCGGTGAAATGATTTTATTAGTATTATTATTACTAATACTTTGGGAAGAATAAATGTTGTTGAATTGAAACTCTTGGATTGCGATCCTAGATTCTGCTGATTTTGGGTGTAAGGCCTTAAGGGCATCCTTATTATTTATATTTGAGGATTAATGGATGAATAAATTATTGTAATTATTTGTAGAACTGTTTTATTGAGATTAAGATATCCGGTGGGATAAATGTAGTCCCCGCTGAAGAACATGCTAACCACCTAGGTTGCGATTTATATAGGGGTATTACTAGGGTTAATTGTTGTTGTCCGAGAGGTTGGGAAGTACTGAGCTGGCCATTCTTAGACATAGGCGGTAGGGAACGTAAGCTCATAGGGGCATGCTGGAGATTTCGATCCGACAAACCTTAGGAGGTGGGTTGTGATCCACTTGGCAATATGCTCTTTCTCAAAACCTATTATATTATTTTGTTTAATTATTTTGGAGGCTTATGCTATGGATCTTGTATGATTATCTTAAGTTCATTATTGTTGATTTACTTATTGTTATTAGAAGCATGTTGTTGTGTAGTAACATTTATTTTAACTTTACTTAAAATTGCTATTTGAATCCTATATTGGGCTGGGAGAGCTTTTAGTTACTCCCCACTGATTGTGGATATTTGTTGTATATTTTGCAGGTTTTGTTGATGGAGATTTTCTTTGATTTTGGGCTCGGGTTGAGATGCGAGAAATAATCTATTAGGTGTTTAGTTCTAGACTTCTTTTTAGTTTGAGATAGTTTTCTCATTGCGTTTTTGATGTATGTAATTAATATATATATAGTATTTACTTAAGTTTGTTTTTATCACTTAGTTATTTAAACACTATTCTTGTAGTAGTGACATTTCCAGAAGACGGTGTTTCCGCCATCGTCCTATTAGATATATTAATTCTTTTTATTTTCTGCTTTTGAATTTCTGGGGTGTTAAAGTTGGTATCAGAGCAAAACGCTCCTAAACTCTGAAAAAGAGTTGCTAATGATTCGTTAGAATTATTAGTTAGCCTTAGGAGATAAAATATGTTTAGAATTAAGTTTTGTAGTTTCGCTATAATGAGAGAAAGATGGGTAGAGTAAGTAAGAGGAAGCCTTATGGAATGTACTGTGCTCTTATGCTTGTGGAGCATATATAATATGTATAGTTACTTGTTTATTGGTGGAATTAGTCGACCAAGTTTGCTAATCTTATTTGCAGGGCCTCCTACGTGTAACCTTTCTTGTTATCAGAGTGCGCAGCGAAAGCGAAGTGATTTATAGCCCTCTAGTTCATGGTTGAGTTGCGCGTTTAAATAGTTTTGTGTTGTTCATTTTAAAAATAAACTTTTATTTTATTTTAACATAGTCATGTATAGTGCATTGCTGTTATTCTATTCTTATGGTTGCTTAATAGTGTGTTTTATTATGTCAAACGATATATAGCGTCTATTTCTTTCAACTAAGTGTTGATTTTATGTGAATGCTTCTTATTTGTTTTTTTGTGTCATTTATAAAATTTTCGAACTTGAGTTCATATTTCAAATAATATTTTATATATTTGCACTTAATAAATTTCATTCTTATATTAGAATTATATTTTGATATGCAAGTTTTGTTATTGTTAATATTTTGCTATTCTCTTTGAAAAGAAAATTGTGTTTAGCCGAAATCTAAAACTTGTTTGAGTTGATATTAAGTCATAATGGGTGATTCCTTTGACTTGTATGTCAATTTGATAAGTCTAAATTTTAAACTTGTTTGAGTTGATATTGAGTCATAATGGGTGATTCCTTTGACTTGTATGTCAATTTGATAAGTTGACACATTTTATCTATTTTGAGTTAGTTTTCTTTTTGAGTTGATATTAAGTTTATATTGGGTGATTCCGATAAACTTTAATGTCGATTTGATAAGAAGACTTTCAAATATTATTTTGTTGATACTAGGTTGCAATGGATGGTTCCATGCACATTTGTGTCGACTTGGCAAATTTTAAAATTGTTGTTTATTATTTAGTATTTTATCGCCTATTTATTATTAGTGTTTCGTCGTTGTGAAATGTATTTTAAAGTTATCAATTTCTTTTGCGAACTTATAAATTTCATATATATGTTTAGGAGGTGTACGCTCTTATAACATATGTCTTGACTTGAGTTCGTAAGTGTTATTTTAATAAAGCAGTTAACTACTCTTTATTAAAGTGTTCTTATCTCTTTAAGTTGAGTATAAGCCTGTGTGGTTATCTCTATTTAAATTGGTTTGACTATCAATTTACGAACTTTTGTTTCTTGGTTTCTTTTATGAAAATATTGATGTATGTTCGGATTTATTCTCTTATAATTTTACGTAAATATTTATTCCCGCTTCTTTTGCAAAATTACCTATAGTTTATTGTGCAAACGTTTTTACCTTAAACTTTCTACTTGTCTTTGGTTCTTTCACGTTTTATAAATGATTTCTTTACAATACAACTCTTTTTTGGGTCTTCCAAAATAAAATGTATATTATTTGAGATATTAAATTTTATACCCGCAAAGTTGTTTAGTTCTTAATAGAATCTATTGATGTGTGTTTTTCTTAATGTTCCTTATCTAGAGTATTTTCTTTTGGTCTCTTGGTTGTTTTGAAGTTTCGAGGACGAAACTCTTTTAAGGGGGAGTGATTGTAACACCCCGTAATTTTCACTCTTTATTTTTGGTGTTTTTTTACATTAAAAATGATATTTGCCGTTAAAATAAAATAATTTATTAAAAACTATTTTTGAAAGTGTATAATTATTTAATTATTGTATTATGTTGTTGTGATTATTAATTTAAAGTGTATATATTTATTTAGTAATTTCATTTGTTATTATTATTAATGTGCGTATTTGTTTTATAATATAGCTAGTAATTTTTATTCTATAAAATTAGGTAGCGTGTGATTTTATTTAAAGCGTTAATTATATTTTGGACGACCAACGTAACGAATTTTGCAACCCCATTTCCTTTTTATGCTGTCCGAAATTTAGAGGATATTAAACATAGTATTAGCATCTTCTAAACCTCTTTGTAACCACCAAGAGATGAGGAGTCAAACCTTCATAAATCCCCCATCAATTGCCACCATTAACCCCCCATTAACCCACCTTAATGCACCCTTAAACTCTTTGCTTAATAAGGTGAATAATCTCATTACTTTCTGCACTTTAACCCCCTCCAAAAGCTGGAAACAATCAGGAAAAACGCATCACAACTCTTCTTCTTCTCCCCTTCTCGCATTTTCGGCCATTTTTGCACACCTAACTTGTTTGCATCATATCTCCTTCGTCTCTTATCGGAATTAGACGTGTGAGTAGTCAAAATTCATCTACTCGGAAAGATATTTCTCCTGGTATAATTTGCTTTTGAAGAAAGTGAAAGACGCATCTGCAGTTTCCATTTCAAATAGACGACTCATTCGGTTTTCTTGGAGTTTCCGGGAGCAATGTTATTCTCTTATTTCTTTGCCATTCTAATATTATTTTCCACCTAAAATCAAGGTAACTAGCATCTCTTCTAGCACGTTAGGATTAAAGTAGTGATTTTGGTATTGTTAGGATTTATGTTAGTAGGCTAGAAATCATGTTACTAGGCTTAGGAATATGTTAGGGTGCTATTAGAATTGTTCTTGTTATTTTTATTCATGTTAGTATCATGTTAGGATTGTATAAATGTTATTCTTCATGCCTAACGATACACTTGTGATGATATATGTATTATTATCATGAAAGTATTAGAAATTTGTGAAAAATTAGTAGCATGATGTTAGGGTTATATTTAAGCATGATTTTAGTGAAGATCATAGTAAGTTAGTGGTGGAATGTTGTTTCATGGTGTTGGGTAATGATAAGATGCAGTTTGCTTAGTTGTATGCTTGGCGTTGCTTCAGGAAACATGGTTGCAGCAGCTTGGAGGCTTGGTGTGTGTTATTTTGGGGGTTATATGTGTTGTGTGTTGTGCGTGTTGGTGCTTGCTGTCACTGTATGATGTTGCTTGATATTTATTTTTGTTTCCCTTGTTGGTGAGTTGTACTTGATTACTTGATGGCATATATTATTCGTGAGAGTTTCAGTTCATGAATTGCTTATAGTGTAGCATGTGTTTGGTTGCACACAATATGTTAGATGTCCTTGATAGTTTTCTCTTTGTGATGAATTCCTTGGTCTGTACTATATAGTCATTGAACTTTCTTGAATTATAATTAGCCAGATTGTTTGTCGTGAGAATTATTCCTACTTTATTTAATTATAATAGATATAGCACACCCTTGTCCTATAGTAGTTGAATTCTAGTATAATAATGGTCAGATGATTTGTTTGAGGGAATTACTTCCACATTTGTTAATTAGTATATTTATATATTACTATTGTTATTTGCTTACATGAGTTGAAAGATATATTTACTTATAGTTATATTGTGAGTGTCTTATATATTTTATGATGGTATTGTTGTTTGTAATTCAATTGAGAGTATAATAATGTTGTACTTGTATAAATCAATATCTAAGTTGTCGACGTTACAACACTCGAGGGAGAATAATATTGTCTTTAGTACCGTTTCACCAAGAGTTATGTACCGAGGGTATTATAATTAACGTTGTAATTAACCTTAGCTTGTACCCAAACTCAGACAACGAGAGTGTAGTAGTAAGAGTATTTGATTATACTGTGTTTTTGGTATATAATTATGTTTTAATGAAGGTCTATTCTTTTTAGTCTGGTGAAATGATTTTATTAGTATTATTATTACTAATACTTTGGTAAGAATAAATATTGTTGAATTGAAACTCTTGGATTGCGATCCTAGATTCTGCTGATTTTGGGTGTAAGGCCTTAAGGGCATCCTTATTATTTATATTTGAGGATTAATGGATGAATAAATTATTGTAATTATTTGTAGAACTGTTTTATTGAGATTAAGATATCCGGTGGGATAGATATAGTCCCCGCTGAAGAACATGCCTACCACCTAGGTTGCAATTTAGGGGTATTACCAGGGTTAATTATTGTCGTCTGAGAGGTTGCGGAAATCTTGGTGGGTACTATCCTGCATCGGGAGTTTGGCCATTCTTAGACACAGGTAGTAGGAAACGCAAGCCCATAGGCTGTCTGGAGATTTCGATCTGACAAACCTTAGGAAGTGGGTTGCGATCCACTGGCGTTCTGCACTTTCTCAAAACATATTATATTATTTTGTTTAATTATTTTGGAGGCTTATGCTATGGATCTTGTATGATTATCTTGAGTTCATTATTGTTGATTTACTTATTATTATTAGAAGCATGTTGCTGTGTAGTAGCATGTTTTGTAACTTTACTTAAAATTGCTATTTGAATCCTATATTGGGCTGGGAGAGCTGTTAGTTACTCCCCACTAATTGTGGATACTTGTTGTATATTTTGCAGGTTTTGTTGATGGGGATTTTCTTTGATTTTGGGCTCGGGTTGAGATGCGAGAAATAATCTATTAGGTGTTTTAGTTCTAGACTTTTTTTTAGTTTGAGATACTTTTCTCGTTTCATTTTTAATCTAAGTAATTAATTTATTTATAGTATAAGTTTGTATTTAAACACTATTCTTGTAGTAGTGACATTTTCAGAAGATGATGTTTCCGCCATCGTCCTATTAAATATATTAATTCTTTTTCTTTTCTGCTTTTGAATTTCTGGGGTGTTACAATACATCTTCTCTCATATTGTTTTCTTACCAAACTTGGACATAAGTTTATGTGGCTCTGTAAAACTCATCCGTAAGTGCAAATTAGTGAGGGTGTTGTGTTAATCTTGAAGAATGAATAAGTGATGCAAGTTAGTCAATCATAGAGAATATAATTTTCAAGGCAGTGGTTCCCGCCATAACGCAACAATTCCGAAAATCTTCTTCAAACTTTTATTATGGTTTTTTGGCAATTTCGATACTATGTTATTTGGAATCGGGTAAACATGTCGTCGGGCACGAGTGTGTGTTCAATTAAATACTGGATTGCTAAATGACGCCCTGAAATTTCCAATTTACGCCCTAAATACGTGTATAAAAATACGGCTTTGGTATATTTCCATCTCTTTTCTCATTTCACCCCTTCCTTCTTCACTTCCCCTCCCTATCATCTTCAACATCACCACTGCCTCCGACACACCACCACTGCCTCCGACACACCACCACCGGCGCCGGCATACCACCACCACAGCCGCCGGCATACCACCACAGCCGCCGGCACACCACCACCACAGCCGCCGGCACACCACCATCAATTACTCCGGCGACAAAGTTGGGCCCTCTCTCCGGCCAACATAACTCCGGCAACAAAAACTCCGGCAACACCTCGGCTAATAACGAACTCCGGCGCAAGGTTAGTGTACAAATTCTAAAAATATATGCGGGCGCCTAATTTAGGTGCTCGCACCATTGGTGGGGCGCCTAATTTAGGCGCCCCACCAATGGTGCGGCGCCCTAATTTAGGCGCCCCACCAATGGTGCGGGCACCTAAATTAGGCGCCCGCCCAGCTTTGCCTTTTTTTTAAAAAAAAAAAAAAACAAAACGAGGAGAGAGGGGGTGGTGGTGATGATTTGTCGATGTACGGTGGTGGTGGTGTGTCGGTGTACGGTGGTGGTGGTGGTGGTGGTGCCGTCGAGAAGAAGATGGTGATGGTGGTGGTGGTGGTTGTGGAGGAGGAGGGGTTAGGGAAGTGAGTCAAGGGGGAGGAGAGAGAAAAAATTGGACGTATATAAATACAGTATAAAAAATACTCGCCCATTTCATGAGGATTTTTCATGACAAATAAAATAGTACTCATATCCATGTCGGAGTGTCGACGATTTGATACGAGTGCTTGAAATTAAATGAAGAGTCCAAGACCCCTCAAAAAAAAAAAAATGAAGAGTCCAAGTAACATGGCCTTGAAATAACTTATATTTCGCATTCTCCAATATTTGGTTAGATCCGAATTCTTTGCGTTTAGATTTCAGAGTAGCCAATTGGGTCTTTGTTCAGTTTGTGAGCTTGTAGCTAGCTGTTGAACCAAAAAAGCTATAATGCCTTATCTTAATAACAAACCATAATACCAAGCTGAACTTGACCAATTGGAAAGCAGAGTATCTTCTCACCTTAAGTTTGGTGTTTTAATCCCCACCAGAGGTCTTTTCAAAATTAATACAGTAGACACATATATATGTCTCCCCTTTTAAGTACCCAATGATGATACATACTATCGTCCTACATGGTTCGATTTAAAAGAAAGCAATCCAAAGAGATAAGATCTGAAATCATTTTAAAGGACCAAAGTCCATGTTAAAATAAAAAGACTTTAAGCCCAATTTTAAAAAGCCAATTTATTATTCATGATAATTAATTACATTTTCAAATAATATTCTTTACTAAATGATTTCATAAAAATCATTTTTAACTTCTAGAAGGGTGATTTTCGGTTTTAAACGATAATATTTAATAAAGGATAAAAGGAATCTTTTAATTTTGGTCAAAAAATGAAACTCAATCAGATCTGCGATTGCGTTTCGTGCAATCTTATTGCGTTTGGCACACGTTAATGTGCACGCGCCATCATCGAATAGTTAGCGAAACATAAATCGCAACAGAAGTTGCGCTGACGCAAAGAGGTTGCGCGCCAACATCCTCTTCGTGCCAGACGCATCCGAGTCGCACGACATGTATTTTTTTTGCGCCAAGCGCACGATTGCTTTTTTATCCGTAACGTGATCCTGGAATCCTAACATCTTGGTTTGCCTATAAATACCTTGTATTTTACCCGATTTTAGCAATGATTTTTCCACATATTCTTTCTTTAAACACTTAACTCATATACTCCAAATACAGTTTTCCCACATGCTTCACACTTCAATATACTCAAATACTCCATTGATTTTCTTTTAAGCTCTAAAGGTTGCTCTATTTAAGGTTGTTATTCCTAAGACCAATGCGATTCTGGTATATTCCTGATGGTCCTTTTTATTTATTCAATTCCTACTTAATTATTCGAAGTTACTAACTTTTTCTTTATGATGTAGATCTTTGAAAGATTCATGCTTTGTATATATATTCTAACCTCCTAATTCTGTTTTGTAGATTTGTAAACAAAACCCGTGTTTGAATTGAAATTGAGATACTGATGCAAGTCCTTCCTTTCTGAATCAGATAGGTTCATATTGGAAAGAGGTTGACAAGATATTTTTTCAAAATGGACTATTTGTGCCTCTGTTAGAGGTGTTCCAGAAATGTCTCCGATCGAGTAAATAATTCTACGAACGAATAGCTTTTATATATATTCATGATTATGTGTTTATTGTTTTCATCACTCTCATATTTTATTTTTGCTAATAAAAAACCTAACGTTTTTTCACCAAATACCCCCGACAAAATAAAAAATTCACCATATACCCTCAATGTTCCAAAAATTCACCATACACCCTTGAGGTTTTGAAAACATTCATCAAATGCCCTTTTTATAATTTCCGTTAACTCACCGTAAGCTTTATTTACGATTTTGCCATTATTAATCCTAAACCCTAATTCTAATCTAGCCCTACCCTAATCCTAATCCTAAGACCTAAATCCTAAATCCGCAACCCCCGTAGCCCAGAAATTCGAAAGCACCCCACACCTCCTCCTCCCCTCCACCGCCGCATCCCCCTACCCCCTCCCCTCCACCCAGCGCAGCGCAACCACCGGCGTCCCCCACCCCCGCAGGCCGCAGCCCACCCCTCCCCCCACCCTCGAATGATTTCGTCTTCCTCTTCCCTCCATCGATCTGGGTTGCTCAGATCTAGGTTGAATTTTCACCGCCAAGGAAAGAGAGAGAAGCGGTGCATCAACACCTCATCTGCGAACAACAACAACACCGCGAAAGAGAGAAAATGCAGGCGAGCAGCATCGGCGTCAGCGGGGGAAGGGGAGAGTGGTCGGGGGGGGAAGGGGATCAGCGGGGGTCAGCGGGGGAAGGGGAGGGGGGATTTGGGGATGGTGGTGGTGAGGGGGTGGTGGGGCAGTGGGGGTAAGGGGTGGGGGGCTTGGGCTGGAGTGGAGGGGTGGGTTAGATTAGGGGTTAGATTAGGGTTTAGATTTTAGGGTTTGGGCTTAATAGTGGCAAAATGGTAAATAAAGTTAACGGCAGTTACGATAAGGGCAGTTACGAAAGACCAAGAAACTTTGTTTACGATTGGCTCAAACAATGAGGGATTCGTACCTCCTATGTTTGTAACGGTTTAATTTATGTTATAGTATTCCTTTTCTTCAAAGAAAAATCCCACTAGATGCACTTTAGGAGAGGGCCTTTAAGTTCCAAAACGTATTAACAAATTAATGATTTATAATAGCTAATACGATCTATAAGACTAAACTTGATGCTGTCATAGTTTCTGATTCAAAACACAACTTGTGGATGACAGGTTCAGAACAACCTTTACGTAACAGCCTTTCAATTCCAACAATGCCTCCCCATATTTCTTCTGTAACAGTCAGATTAGTTCCCAAGTCGGAGGCAAAATCAGCAAAAGAAAAAAATTTCCATTAAATTCAAGAAGCCACAAAAACAGAAATTACATTCATTTTTATCTCAGCATGATCAAGCAAAACTTCAACTCAATAGTAATGCCCAAAAAGAATAACCAAAGAAACATGACAAAAAATTAACAGAATCATAGAACCATATAGATTGACGCTGCCAAGGAAGCAGCAAAGACCACCTTAGACAACCCAAACTTAACCAATTCAGTAGCACCAGAAGAATCATCAGTGTTATCATCATCTGAAGTATCAGCTGCCTTAGCACCCTTCTTAGGCTTACCTGCAACTGGAGCTGGAGCGGGTGCTGGTGTTCGAAAGAACGCCAATGGTAACAGCACTTGATCAACCTGGTAAACAGCTAACTGTCCATCACTGTATATGGAATTAGACACTGTTGTATTAACAACACCAGTGGTTATATTCACTTGGTTTCCTGAAGTGGTAATATTCAGTGGATACTCCCCATCATTGCTGTTCCCAGCCTGTGTCCTTAGTGGGTTGCTGGCAGTTTGGAACTCGGACTGAGATATATAGTTAGGGAGTACATGGAACTGTACTAACTGTACCTTCTGTTGGTCTGACAGGGAGTTTAACAATCCAGATTTCAGGTTAGAGAAAGAGTTATCAGGTGGGGCGAAAATTGTAAGGCCTGAATTTGAGTTGTTAAGTTGGTTGTTGATTTGGTCTGCTTCTTGAGTGCTCTGTAGTAGCCGGATGAACATTGTGAATTGACCGGCTTTTGAAAGGATCGCCGTTACATTTGTAGGTCCTGCAGGTCCTGGAGCAGGGGCCTGTGCTTTAGCCGGCGCTTGCGCTTGAGCCATGGTTAGAACAATGCCGTGGAATAACAGTAATGCTGCAAGGAAGAACTTCATATTTTTAAGGAAGTAAGTGATTCTTTTTTCACTTTTTTTCTTTCTCTCAAGTGTTTGTTGAAGTTGTGATATATTATCTTCAGCTCTGAAGGAAGTATGGTGCTATATAATATAGTTAGGTGTTAGGATAAAAATTATTTTTAAGTTGGATTGATAACATCAATATTTAGGTGAAGGGAAAATATTGTTGAAATAGTGTGTTGTTTGCTTAGCAAGGCAGGAAAGTTTATTTTGCAGGGAGGGTCTGAAATCATGGCAAATTTCGCATTGCTTCTTGTTGAGGACAGCTTGGAAAGAAAAGGCTTTATTTTCAAGGTTTCTACACTATCATCACACATAAGCTGAATTGGGTGGTTGTTTGGGAAGGTGAAGTGTTGATTTTATTTCTCATGTGAATTGAAAATTGGATCAGTGGTATTGAAAGGCCATATTTGGCCTACTTGTGGGTCTAGTTCTTCCATTGAAAGTGGGTACTTTGTCAGAGTAATCCTATATTGCCTAATAAGAGTATGTACAAAGAAAAATAATAGCCTTTTATGATCCCAAGTTGAGTAAAAAGTTCCTTAATATCCCACCTCGATTTCATTTTAGATGCATGTTTTGCATTCATTTTTCTATAATTTAGATCATTAATACTTTTAATTACGTATTAATAAGATGAACTAGAAATAGTTGATATTATAAAGAAACTCATTGAATTAATCTAATAAGATCCAAAATAATAACACTATATATTTGACCACCAGATAAAAAGTTTCAAACTTTAAGAAATAGAGGAAATTTATCGTAGTATAATATCTCTATAATTAGCTTTTATTTCAAGATTTCATAATAATGCTATTCTCAAGTTAAATTTGTCCCCTTCTTTGGGTATAATTGTGATAGTCAAGTATGTTTAAAGTGACCCATGGGTTATAGCGCAACCTCAAATTATATAATTAGTACTGATTCTATTTTTCTCCCATCTCACAAGTTCTGCCAAATGTTGATCCAACATTATGATTGAGAAAATTGGTATGGATCATGAAGTATCATGAAACGTATTTATTATTAATTGTGTCATTTCTTTTTTTATGAGTCAATTTTTAACGGTAGTAGCGGGCTACTATAAATTTTGGAGGCGGTTTCCTGTAATTGCGACTTATATCTGTTATGCTGGCCTTTTCTTGGACCAAATAGCATGCCTTAAGATATGATGCCAGCAGCGAAATTTCAAAGGAAAATTACTTTCAGTAGCAAATGGTGGTATGGTATCTTTCATTACCGAAAAATGTGAGGGTTTCTAAAGCAGTCTCAATTACTACTTTAAATAACCTTGAATCTTATTTTATGTGCACATTGCAATATATATCAGTTTTTATTAGAATGCTAATAAACTCATTATTCATCAAAGTTTTGCCACAACAAACCATTCAGCAGTAGCAGATGTCTGTAACAAAATCCTCTGAGTAGCATCCGTATTCAATGAATTACGAAAACCTATGTTCGACAAAGAAGCTGAACAACCAATTAGATCTAATTCTTAACTGATGTGACACCAGAGGAGAGGCCCCAAAACAAAATTTGGATTTCATTCATATCTCACATAACAATACAAGTATAGAGCCGGTGATCAACTTCATGTCACCAAAAGGGATGAAAATCTATGGCAAACACATTGGTAAACCTCAAACCTCCTCTCTAAAGACTAAAGGCGCCTGCTTCTCCCTAGTTTATTTTCTTCATCACTGACTATAATAAGATGTTGACCCAAAAAAGATAGATTACAATGACATTACATAACATTGCGACAGGCAATAGCCAATCTTTTTATCTTGGGAAAACTGCACGGATCTAGTTTTTGATGAAGCATTTTTCTCGACCATCCATTTAGCAGGCTTTAAAGAAGGGTGAGGATTTGATAGATACTAAATCAGATGTTAGTGAAAAAATAATAATCAGGTTGTTGGACAGTTGAACTAAGTTCTGAGTTCAAGAATGCAGAATAGACCTGCAGGAGAGGACCATCAAAAATGAAATCCACCAAAATCGCCACCACCAGGGAAGCCTCCTTCAAAATGAAATGTATACTGCTGTCCACCACCACCACCACCAAAAGGATCGAATCCACCAAATCCATAACCACCACCGTGAAAACCACCTCCAGCTCCACCGCCCATTCCCATGCCATCTTCATCCTCTCCTCTGTCATATCTTGCACGTTTTTCGTCGTCCCCTAGAACCTGCAAGTGCGAAAGCCAAAATTGAGTTGACGCAGACAAGTAATATGTCTAGAAACAGCTCAATTAAGGGGTTTGTACAAAAAGGGATGGAGCATATTAACAAAAATGCCACATCCTCAGGACGACAAGAAAACAAATCAGCAGACAGATATATGAGATTAGTCCTGAGGGGACATCACAATATTTAATAGGGACAGAACCTGGGGTTTCTCTAGGCCACCCAGGTTTGCTTTCGCCTGGGTTATAAAAAAAAGAGATCTCCAAAGAAAAAGGATTACAATGGAGAACCATAAAGAAAGAACAATAGTTCTTCTAGAATCTAATAATTTCGTTTCTGTTTCTATTAGGTAACTGCAAAAGTTGAAGAGTGCAGTGTTCCACAATAAGGAAAGCCATAATAGGCCAACCACTAAACAAGACCACAGAAGTTGAGAGATTTCCTATGGAAGCCATAGTTGGAACACTTTGACTTTTGTACTATTTATATACTAACTTTAATTATACTTAAGCTTATAGGACTTTTAACCAAATACCCACACCCTCAAGTGAAGGTCAAACTCTCAAAACCACCCCTAACTTAAAAAAAATCATTTGAAATCACCCCCATGTCTTTTGCCGTGTCCTCTATGCTACCCCTTTAACATTATTCATTCATTTAACTACGTAAAACCCTAGATTAACAACTCAAAGTAAAACAATATACTTTCACCAAAAAAAAAATTCAATATACAGTTTCCAAAGCACAAATAACTCAAATTAAGAAACTATACAACATAACACATAGTTGAGGTGAAGTGAAGAATAAGAGTAACAAAGACTGTAATAGTACTTATAGATTAACTTTAAACCAAGAGATTAAATCTATCCCACATTGAACTATTAAAGAGCAGATGTCTGATTTTGATTCCAAAAGTTATGTTGTCGAAAAGCATAGTCAGAATGTATTCCAAAAGGCTGTATAAGATCAAAATGATTAAGAGAGAACAAACAAACGGAGTGCAAAGCCTAACCTCGTATGCAGCTGCTATTTCACGAAATTTGTTCTCAGCTTCTTCTCTATTGTCGGTATTCTTATCCGGATGCCATTTCAAAGCAAGCTTCTTATAGGCACGTTTTATCTCCGCTATGGATGAAGTTTTAGAGACACCAAGAATTTTGTACCAGTCTTTGCGTTTGCTCAACTTTAATGCTTTCTCAGCTCTCAATAGTGCTTCTCTTATGCTTCTGTCCTGTAAATTGGTAGAACTTATCAGACTATGAAGACATGAAAACAGTTAGACTGGAAAAAGATGCAGGCAAGTTATTACATTGTCACTTGCTTCAGGCCATGCTTCACAATAATAAGTTTTTTTCACAAACTTTTTGCAGATAATGCATAAAAATCAGATCATGGATACCAATTCTTCTTCCCCAATCAGCAAGATATCAATCGGACTAACTCAAACCTCCATAAGGTTACAAACCTATACCGTACACCGGGGAGTACACTACACCCAAGGCTATTCTTTTTTGCTCATTCCTCATTTTTTGCTCATTTGGAGCTCTATAAATGAACAATGAGCAAAGAAATAGCCTTGGGTGTACAGTACACTTGGGTGTATAATATCAATTGCAATAAGGCTACAACTGCAACTTAAGACTCCAAACATTAAATGAAATAAAAGCAAAAAAAAAAAAAAAAATGTACAATAAGCGCAGTGCATGGTATAATATCAAAGCCGCATCTACGGATTGCGACTGCATTGTTACCGCTACCATAACATTAGAACACGACAGCAGCAAACCATCAACAACATCTGCGACTGTTATTACGATCAGGACCTCATCCGAGATCTTAAACCATGGCTCAGTGTCTTTTCTCTATTTCCGTTCACTACTATCATTCCAGATATTTTTTAATCATGAAGGATAATGCAGCAATGTCCAAAGTCCAAACCCCATACCAGCAACGCATTAAGATATAAAAAAGCCAGAGAGAAAAGACAAAAGGAAAAAAAATGGACTACAAAAGAACCAGTGTAACAAAACCATTTTCAGAATGACCGAGCGCGATAAGTCATAGAGAATAACAAACCCACCAATTCTACTGTTAAAAGAATATAGTCAAGCCAATAACACCAACAGAACTCTATCAAAGTTGTCCAAGGCAACCAACCTCGGGTGACTTTTGAGCTGCAGCTTTCAGATCTTCGACTGCTCCCTCCCAATCTTCTGTCAAAAGTTTTGCTTCACCCCGCTGATAAAAGCAATCAAACTCATCAGAGAAATTAAGCATGAAAATCTGCTGATCAAACAATCTATCTGATCAATCTTCAGATCGAATCCGCATCATCAGATATTTTTATGCTCAAAGAAAGATAACATTATATATCAAATGCAACTTAATGCCAACCTGTACTAAAGCCTCTGTAAACTCTTCATCGATGTTTAAGACATCCGTGCAACTACTCAAAGCATCTTTCCCTCTACCCAGTTGTACCAACACCTTGCACAAACCAAGATGAAGATGCACATTGTGTGCAACATGAGCAGGGTCTAGAGCAAGAGCTGCTTTATAGTCCTCAACTGCAAGACGCAATTTACCTTTCTCTACATTTTCTTCGGCCTGTTAAAGCAATGGGTTAACTAACAACCACAGTGAACTGACAAAGAAATTAACATGATTGTCAAACCACACACATCCTCAAGACCTCAACCCCTATTACAAAAAGAACAGTAAGCAAGGAAATGTTCTAACCACTTACACTTTTTGACTTCTTCAGCAAATTTTTCAATCCAAAATATGCTTTCTTCAGTTCACTATGCTCTGGATCTAGGCGAAGTCCTTTTTGGTAATGTCTGAGTAAACAAAAAGAAAGGCATATATTTTAACTCATTTTTAAAATTCAATTATGCGATTATAAGTTTCTGAACAAACCTCATGGCCACATCATGATCTCCCAAATAGTAATAAGCACGGCCTCTAACCAGCAACGCACCAAGGTTGTTCTCATCTTCTTTGAGAATATAACCAGCCTCGGCAATGGCACCTGAATAATCTTTTAACGCCAACAACAATTTTACCTTCAGAATCTTCGCCTGCCATGCCATTCAGGTAGCTTTATTTATCAAGTTGGAAAACATATATATTAAAATATTGACATTTGACATACGTCATAGATATAGGCGATAAATGGCTACCTTTGAGCATGCAGGAGAGAAAACAAGCACAAGTTTGTCAACATACTCCAACGCTCTGTTGAAATCTCCTGAGTCAAAGAAACTTGAAGCTGTTTCCAGAGCACTTCGAGCCTGATGCAGCTGAGAAAGCTCCTTTTCAACAGCAGCATTACCAGGCTTCAGTTCCAGATACTTATTATAACTGATCTCTGATTCTTCATACCTGCATTTTAATTTTGAGCAACAACACATTAAGAAAAACCCAACAAAGTCCAAATATCTTAATTACAAAAGAACAAAAAAATAGGGGAGGGGGAGGGGGAAGTAATCCTCATGTCTAACGATAATAATCACATGCTTATGAGAACAATGCATTGAATACACATCCTCAAGCTGTAATGAACTCGCTAAAGGGAGGACTACAACAGGTTACCTCATAAATTGGTTAGTGGTACCTTAAGGAAGAAGTAGAGAATTAGCTAGAGGATAGAGAAGAGGATAGAGAAGAGTATAGAGAGGAAATTATGAACAAAATTATGAGAGATCAAATCTGTTTTAGTTGATTAATTGTGGAAGAAGATCAAGCCTCTCAAAAGCCTGAACCAAGCTGTAACTTCTGGAATCATCAGTTCATTAATCCATAAACATCATCTTCATCTCTTAGTTTTGTGTCTCAATTATTCTGAGAGCAATTTTGTCCTGGATTTTAATGGTGACTACAACTCAAAAAGCAGAATCGGTGAAACAAAAGATATCTGAGTCAAGGAGATTTTACAAAGAGAACTTGCTGAATTCCTGCAGACTGTGCAGGAAAAATTACTCGTCCAAGTCAAGGCAAGCAACAATTATCACCTGAAATAAATGAGAGAGAGTTTTGTGGGAGCACCTCAAAAATTCAAGCAGAATTCATCTGATCTTCCTCCATGGCTAGCCAAACTGAGTTTTGTGAAAGCAAGGAGATGGCATGGGAATTTCTACAATATGTCATGGATTTTAATGGTGACTACAACTCAAAGAGCAGAATCGATAAAACAAAAGATACGTGAGTCGCGCGTTCCAATTTATTTGTACAAATTTTATTTAAATAAAAAAGAGAGAAAAAAAAAGGAAAAAAGTAATCAGTGGCTGACTTTACACCTAGGGAAACCTTTTTTCTGTTTTTTCTCACATCTCTAGTCCTCACTCTCTGAATCCTGTTCTCTCCCTTCAGAATTCAGTTTCATTACTGCCTGATATGTTAACATCATTTTTTCGGGTTCCTTTTCTTCTTTTCTTCAATAATTATCTAAATTCTGCTTGTTGACTATTGAGTCTTCATTTATGGAATTGTGGTAATTAATTTGCTGATGTTCCTGTTTATTTGGATTGGGCTTTTGTTTTCTGTTGTAATTTTAATATTATTTCAATTTTTTGTCGTTTCCTTGTAGTACCCATTTTTAGAGTTTTCAGATTTGCCACCTTCCAACCCCGTCCCATTTCCCGTTTACGTACCTGACTCGGTGCTACTCATCGGAGAACCTTAGATTGGTGAGGATCCACCAGTAATATTTTGAGAAGTTCATCGGAAGGATATTGATTCTACTAAGTTTGAGCAGTGGGGGTGGCAAGAAAGCGGGGATTGGGAGGGGGGGGGAGGAGTGCTTTTATAGGGATTGAAGATCCTAGTGGTGAATGGTGATGGATCTGGAGGAGCCTTGGGTGGATCCTTTGCTGAAGGTGTGTCAATTTGAAGGTATTGAGAATTTGACATGCCGAATTTATATGGCCAAAATCGAAATGGCTGGATTTTCAGGGCTGAGAGATACTTTGTCTTCTATCTGCTAAACGAGAATAATCATGAAACTCTATTTTGGTCCAAGTTGCTTAGTTGTAGGAGAGAATCAAAACTCTCTAAAGCTTGAACCTATCTTTAAGTTCTGTAGATTCCAGGTTTATTATCGCAACTCTTCATCTTCTTCTCTTAGTTTTCTATCTCAATTAACTGCTTCATTATACTAGCTAATGAAACACAAAAGCAGCTTAAGAGCCTAATTCCCAGTAATTCTTTCTATTTCAAATTTCGCGGTGCAGTTTTCCATAGTAATGAGCAGTATACTTTTGACTAACAACAGTAATTGTCTTGCAAACTAACTACACCCTTTCACCTTAATCAGTATCTCACATAGAGGGCTAGTACGCTGTAATATCCCAGATATACGCCCAAACAGCCCGTGACTCTATTTAAGTAAGCGAACTAAACTTTGAAAGCAATTACAAGAACTTGTAGATTTTAATTTATTTTCGAGTTTAATTGATTTTCGAGTTCTCCAATTTTTTAGCGATGACAGAATCAACTGCAACTATATGCATAACCAAAGTAAAAGACGAGAATAAACACAAAAGACTGTACTACTGGTCCATAAAACACCACATCAAACTAAATCATGCAAAACACAACAAAATTAGCTGCTATGACAACCAAATAATAAGAATGAAATTCATACAAATTATTTAAAACTAACCAATAAACACACCTGCACAACTGACGAAGAACATTTGCCCTACGTGAATAGGCCTCCGACAGTGTTGCATCTGCTTCAATAGCAGCATTAAGATCTTCAAGTGCCTCACTATAGCGTTTCACTTTTATACTTTGAGATGCCTTTTCCAATAGATCATCTGCTCTTACAGGATTTTCTTCTGGATAGAAAAGATATGCGCATCAGGTTAAAACAATTTCAAAAAGGAGAACAAGTTTCGAAGTTTTAGTTAACAATTGCAAAACTGGATACAGAATGCTGGCAGTCATAATACATCATTCACAGGCCACAGAAAATGATTGCACGCGGCACCTACATTTGATAATAAACAAGACATTCAAATGGCACTTCTTGCAGAAGCAAAATTCCAGCATATCATGAGATTTGGGTTCCTCGGGAAAATAGGTCATCATCAAAGCTAAGGATAGTAAGATACCTAACATCGGATGTCAAAAAGTCCCTCTAATATTAATATCAGAGTAATGGCTAAAGAAACAGAAAAAGCAAACAGGAATACCGGCAATGAGCAAGGTTGCGGATCTTAAGCTCAGTTCATCCTGTAAGCAACTGCTACATTTCAATTGACATGGCAAACTCTGATCACAAGGTAACCATCTTTCTGTAGTTGCTAAATAAAGGCTTTCAGAAAATGGTAAATCAAGAGGTGGCAAAAAGGTAGCAGTTGATGTAGTAAGAAGCTCCCAGCAAGGGAGCACATGAAAGCTCTATTGTGTTCAACAAGCTACGTCCTTTTCGTAATAGCTACGGGAAAAACGTACTTTACCTCAAAATGGCTTCTATCTAGAGTCTAGACTAAATGAAATAAATAGAAAATCCAAAGAATTCTCATCTTTAGGTCCTTGATCATTATATCTCAATTTATCAAAAGGCAATAATGGCCTAGCAATACAAAGATAGTGATCTAAATCACAAATATAAAGCCACTAACTTAATAGTGTGTACGGCAGAGAAATTCCAAATTCGAAAATTCTAATGTTCAAGATGCAGAAAGGTTATATGGCAAGCTGAAATTTAGTAGAGCTAAGGCATGACGTTTGTGATTTTGTCTTCTTGCCTTGGAAGCTTTTCTTTGCATTAGGAAATTATTCACCACATTTTCTTTCAAGTTATTTTGATCCCTTGTAAACCAAATGCCCTTTCGTTTCCAACATTAGCTTACTACACAAAAGCAAAAAAAAAAAAAAAAAATTGTGTTCTACAACGAAGGTTAATTGTGTTCAAGTTTTAACAGGTTCAAATCATTGTGTCTCCAATACTTAGTTTTAAAAGATCCAAGGCTAGAGAGTCTCCAAAGTCAAGGCACAAGGTGCATTGCCAAGGCACATGCCTTATATGCAAAGCACATTTATGTTAGAATTATAAAAAATGTATGCTCCATTCTTAATTGGTGGTACAAAATTTCACAAAACAGCCTTCAAAAAATTGTTACTTGCAAAGTACTAACACTGTTTCTCTTTAATCTACACAAAAAAAAATTTACGCTTGCTAATGCAGAACTTTGACATTATTGTCCTTTATAATGAACAAAATTATAAAAATTTATATTTGGAAAATATATATTAAGACGAATTTTACAAGATCCTCAAGTAACTATGTTTTTCCTTATATATAAATCATAAACGATGGCCAAAGTGAAGTATGTAATCAGTGTCAAAGTACAAAGTGGTAAATTAAAAAGAAACAGAGGGTATAACTATTGTCGAACAAAGTAAAAGGGCATAACTTTTTCTTATAAGATAACATACAAATAAACTAAATAATAATCAAAAGAAGCCACCACTAAGGAAAAGCAAAAGATCAAAGAAAGTAGTCCTGTAAGTATCCCAAGGGGGCCCGTCAAAAAAAAGAGAAAAGGTATTCCAAGACGGATTTTTGAAAGATTAGCTTCCACTCGTGAAGGTTTCAAGTTCCAAATTGTGGGGCTTCTCTATAGGTGGAGTCGATAATTTCTCTGGCCTCACTTTCTGCTTTTTGTAGTTAAATTATCCGAAGTAGCTAGTGCAGTTCATATCTTTGTCATTAGGCCTTCTTTCGTAAATGGGGGCAACATCCTCTTGGTATCTTTCAAGTTTAGTTCTTTATTACTTGTAATAAGAAAAAAAAAAATGAAGTAGAGAATAATAGATGAAAGGCAAAGGCTAGACATGTGTTCGGAGCTTCTAGTTACCCATTAGCAAGAAAGAGAAAACGTAAAAGATTCACGTAGCCATTTTCCAGTCAAACTCTAACCTAATCAACAGCTACATGATCAACTCTGCCAAAATCAAGCAGCCAATTTGAGACAACACTTAACAACTAATCCCCCCTTATTTCAAAAGTCTAACATTAAACAAACACTGAACTATCCTTTGTGATATCATGTAGAAATGAAAATTGTTGATAATAATGAACATTAACTTTGAAAGATAAGCCTTTGAGTCGAAATCATAAAAGCTTTTAAGAACTTTAGATGTAAAACTTTGCCTCGATGGACAAGATTTTGTTTATTGCTTTATTGTAGTAACAAATATTGGAACATTACACTAATATGGTTTCTAAATAGCAGTAAGGTAAAGAAATTGAACAATTTGCCATTTGCAATAGCAAGGAAATGCAGGCAAGGCTTAACAGGAAGATTACATCCACGCCTTGGCAAAAGAAATTTGGTCACACACAATGTACAAATAATGTAATATTGCCACAACACACATCTTAATGATGTACCAAGGATGTAACTTAAATCTTTGCGGCCATAAAAAATGGTTGGAATACATATCAACATCTCAAGCTGTCAAGCATAGAAGCTACCACCAACCTCTTGTCCACAATCCAAGCAACAATAAAACGAAAGCAAAATCCTCTTATCCCACGCCCAAATCTCAGCAAAGCTAAATCACAAATTGACAATCAAACTGACCCAATGTCAATTGCATTCAATACCAACCTCAAGCTCTCAACTCTGAAAACTCACCTAAAACTCCTCCGTTTCGGGATAATTTCATAAATCTTCTTTTTCCATTACTTCCTTACCTTTCCTATCAAATCTCTTATAGTTATAAGAATCAACACGAGAAAGTCACTTAATCACTTATCTTTCCAGTCTATTCCAACCAATTCCTGTCTACCGAACACGAATGACATACACAAGATTTACAATTTAAGTTCATCAAAATATACCACTAGACACCAATCTATTGTTCAATACCTAGAAACATCCTCTCACACCATGCCCAAAATCTCCGGAAAGTTCTAAACCGCAATTGAAAATCAAACCGACACAATGCCGATTATAATCCATAGCAACACCAACCTCTTAACTCAAGAAACTCAAACCTAACAATTCAAGCATTAGAACAAAAACGTATACTTCAATTCCCCTTAACAATCAGTACATAAACTAAAATTAGACACATTACAGAACAAAATAACACCCATATTAACAAACCCTAACAAAATTATTAGTAGCACAAATTTCGAGATGAGTTACCTGAGGCAGAAACGAGAGGCTGAAGAAGTAAGAGGTGGCAAGTGAGAACAAAGTTGAGGATAAAAATGGTGAAAACAAATCCCCTCCAAGCGACCATATCAATTGAAAGAGGATAAAAATGGAATAATTTGATCATTCCAGAAATCGATTGTATCAACAAAATTTAAGATTTAGGGCACAGAATCAGTGTCAGAGGAAGTGAAGAGAGAGAATGATGTGTTTGTTCATATGATGTTTGAAGTTTGAAGATTTTTACGACGCTGTTTTTAAAAGCGTTTGTTAGAATTGAGATTTCCTGGGAAAAAATTAGTGGAGAGCTGAGAAAATTGGTTGGGTTTTTCTGGGGGGAAAGGCAGGGGAGGTAGAATCAGAGTTAGTTCTTCAATGGCAGTCCACGTTATTGTAACCTATGGGTGATTGCCATGTGGAAGATCCACGCAAGTTTTTTAGTTTGGCTGACATGGGAAGTTTTTATCCTCTAATATGTTGCCATGTGGATGTACAAACCAAGACATTTCTTCTTTTCAAATCTTTTTGGGAAAAAAGGTTAGGCTAAAATTAATATCACAGTTCTACATCGAAAATATACAAACTAGTTTAAGGCCCATGCAAGAATGTACGGGGTACTAATTGTTTGAGTTTTTTTTTACACAAAAATGGTAAAATTATGTATGTCAAATACATAAAACAAACAAAGTCACATATAACTATAAAAAACACATTATCGTATAATATCTAACAAAATAAATGATATGACAACTGTGAGTGACTATATGAACAAATGCGAAAGAGAAACTAATTCAATTCTTTAAAACCAAGTTTTCGTAATACTTATTGCACATTCTGAAATACTTCCTTATACACTACATTTTTGTTAATATTTGAGTTACCACGCTCTTTATCAAATATTAAAATTTTCAATGTAAAAGCAAAAATTATAAGATTTTGCAATCTACTATAAAAAAATTATATAAAAAATATAACAAACTAATTAAATCACACAATTACTATTATAAAAATTTAACCATTTTTAAAATCTATTATAAAAATTAGTTTGATAAAAAAAACTTGAATTAGTTAGAAGAAAATAGTTACTAATATTCTATTAGTTAGAAGAAAATCGCACACATAGCTTTCTAAGCACGCGATGTGTGCGACGATAAATTTTTCATTGTGATATTTCATAATGTCGAGTAGGTAGTTTTACATGCACGCAATACATGCATCGAAAACTCATTATAATATTTTAAGTTGACAGTTTTTTCAATAAATGCTCTCTTTTGTTCAACTTATCAGAAGTTATTTTCAGCAAAAATAAGTTTAGATCAGTTCTTGATATGACCTTATTATCCTATATGAATTGACTTATACAAATTGAAATTATATAAACCCATTAAAATGATCATTTCTTTACATGACTATAATGTTGTGGAATATATTGCTGATTTTTTACTTACACAAATTTAAATTATATAAACCCATTAAAATGATCATTTCTTTACATGACTGTAATGTTGTGGAAGTATATGAATTTGTTATCTTTGTTTTTTTTGTAAACTTTTTTAGTCTTTCCTTTTTTTTAACCTAAAATATTAAGTTTTTCTAATTGTAGTCTTTAAAAATGGCAAATATTGGGATTGATTGATTACCCATTATAATTTTAAAAATTTAAACAAAATTGATGTAATAAAAAAATTAAGGGTAATATAGTCATTTAATATGGGGATAACATGCATCCCCCCTTCACTTATATAATAGATATTAGAAAAATTAAACCATTTTTAAAATCTATTATAAAATTAGTTTGATAAAAATAACTTGTATTAGTTAGAAGAAAATAGTTACCAATATTTTATTAATATATTATATCAACTCATAGAACAATATGATATATAAACATATTATAATTTTTGCTTGCATTCAGTTTGTATAAAATTTTATAAAATTTATATTACCTAAAATTATTTTCAACTATATATCAAATGAAATTTATAAATATCCACAGAAATTTATATCAACACCTAATATCTTCTTTTATAAATAACTTTTATAAACTCAAATTGATAACCTCTTTTATATGTATCTTCTATTTCTATTCAACAGTTTCTAAAACTGAAAACAAAAGCAAATATATACTCTTTCATATTCTCTCAAACTCTTTCTCACTCTCAAATATATCAACCGATTTTCATTCTATCATTTCCATTCTCAAATTTTCATTCTCTCTCTATATTCTCTAATCTCTATATTATCTTCCTCTCTCTATGTAATTTTCGTCACTCTAAATCCGAAATTCTAAAAAAAAAGGTCGGTACGAAACTTTGATTCTTTAAAAATTTAAGATGGAATGAAATAATTTGTGCGAAAAAAAGTTGATAATCACCTATAAAAATGTGATTATATAGGAGATCCATGGGAATTTGTTACATGCAACAAATTTTTTTGGAATATTGAAGGTGGAAAAATTGGTTTTTGAGAAGAAAAAATGAAGAATTTTGTCGAAAATTCTTATTTTTGAAGAAAGTTTCCATAGAAGATGCGATGATGATGATGATGAGTGATATGCAAGATTTGATTTTTTTCTTCACCGAATCAATTTTCATCAAATTCAGATAAGTATTTTGTTTTTTCCATTTCTATCGCTTTCACTTATTTATTTATTCACTAATATTAAATTATTTGCATGTATATACATAGATTATTGTTATTATTTATGGTAATACTTAATTGCATGCAAGTAAATCTATTTCTTTAAGTTTCATATAATATTTTAATTACATAATTTTGAATTAAACCTAAGTGCATGCAATTATTATAAGTTCTAATGCAAAAAAAAATAGAGTTTTTCGTGTAATTAGAAATTCTAGGTATATGTATGTTGAAAAATAAATATATAAGTTATGTTCATATGTTCGATTGAAGAATTTTGAGATATTTGGAATTGAAAGAAGAAATTTTAAAAGTTTTTAATTTGTAAAAAATAACAAAATCCAAATAATTTCTTATTTGAATCTTGGAAATGGAAATTAAAACTTCAAATTTGTATGAGTTCAAGTAATTTTAAACAGTTTCTTATGAATTCTAGGGTTAGTTTTGCATGAATTATAGGATTAATTAGTCGTTTTTAAAACTGCTACTAGTAAAAAAATATTTCTGTTATATCAACATTATTTATAATATTATAAACATGCATATAAAAATATGCGACATATTGACAGTAATGTGACCTTTTTTTTTAATTAAGATATATCAACATGCAAATTATTCGAATTAAAATATTAGACTTTTTTTTTGAAAATTATAAAGGGTATGGATATGCATGGTGAAAATGAATTTGAAGGAAAATTAAAAAATTATAGAGTTGTGGCTAAATTTGTGGGCCGTGAAAATGTGTGATGATATTTTTTTTAGATCTAATTGAAAAATTATTTTAGGTTAACCTGAAAGTATAACACACAACCGGAATATTGGTAAAAAAAATTATAGTTTCTTTATTTTAGGTTATTGTAAAGTTTAAAATAATAACATCCATATTCATTTTATGGCAGATTGTAAAGGATCATCATAATAACATCCAAAATCAGGTCAGATTTGCTTTAATTTTATATAAATTTACACAATAATATTTCATGTATCTCTATTATATAAGCCAAGAGGGGAGCAATGGTGTCCCCCTTGGAATTTACTTAAATGCCCCTCCACAACATAGATATTACATTACAAGTTTCCACAAACAACATCTGACAGCTAATCAACCCCAATTCCACACATAAACTTGCCAGAACAAAAAAAATCAATCAAATCTCTATCTCTATTAAACTCAATCAACTCATATAATGTTCAATCACAAAAACTTGCCAATAGAAAAGATTCAATAAAAAAGATTCACAATAAAGAACTTACCAAACATTAATAGCACATGCATAACAAAAAATTTACACGACATAATAGCCTCTCAAATCAAATTTTCCATAACACAAACTCTAAACAAAAAAAAACCAGTTCTCTTCATAGATTGCAACTTCACGACATTCTCAAATACTGAACTCTCAAATTTGCCGATTTTTTACTGTTAATCAGGTACGTAGTTCGTTATTGAAAATAGAATTATGTAATGTTCTATGTTTAGTAAATCTTAAGAATATGTAATATGTTCGAGTAAAATTAAACTCAACTTACAGTATCTCTTACGAATATGTGCTGTATTAGATTTTTTTTCAAAAAAAAAAATTACTTAAGTTACACTTTATTTAAAATTTAATTCGAAATAGTTGAAATGCAATTTAAAATTACATCATAAATGGTCGAAAAAATAATCAAATTTCATCAAAAATAACTTCAATATTCGTGCCCAGATATGTAAAAAAAACTGAGATAAAATATGAGAACTCCAATTGTTTTTGTGTCCATAAATACCTTAATTTGGAGGAAATCAAATTTCAACAAAAACTATAGAGCTTGCGCCATGACAGCAAGCAAGCTCGGCGATCTATGACGGGCTGAGCGAAAGCCAATTGCCATGACCTCCAAAGCCAACTCCGCGACTTGCTTGAGATAAGCCTTAGCTAATAATCGACAATCTCAATTGAATAGAGAGAGAGAGAGAGAGAGAGAGAGAGAGAGAGAGAGGTTGAGTGTGTGGTTCGATTTGGGGAAAATTGATGAAGATGATGTTCAATTGAATATAGAGAGAAAAATTATTGCGTGAAATTCAAATATTTTGGTTTGGGAATTGGGGGAGTAATGGTTTGATTTGGGGAAATTGATGAAGATGATGTTCAATTGAATTAAGGGAGTAGTGGTTTGATTTGGGGAAAATATGGGTTTGGTAATTGGGGGAGTAGTTAGTAGCTAAGAATCGATGAGAGAAAAAAATGAGTAGCTACTGAGTAATATAGAGAATATGGGTTTGTTAAAAAATGAGAGCTTTGACTTAAAATTGCTAATTGTTATGCATGCTAATGAAAATTAGTTAAAGTCAACAAATTACACATGCAATTTCATTACTTACATTTATTTATTAAAGTGTTTTTAAATACTATTTGAAAGTATTTCAAACAATCTTATTCACAAAAATGGAGGTGAACTTAGATACAAAGTTTCGTTTTTGGTTTGTTTTACTACTGAGTAACAGTTATGCCCAAAAATATCGTCGCACGCATCACGTGCATAAAATGCTAGTGTGTATTGGGCTGAGGAATGTGCTATCTTTTTCAAGTAAGTATTTATATTATATTTAAAAATTCATTTTTTATTGTCATAATAATTTAAATACATTTTTAATGAAATTCATGATTTTATATGTAGGTCACGCAGCGAAAATTCTCAATTCTAATGCAGCCAAACGTTTATATTCAATGTATTTTATTATTTTAAATTGCAGTTTTTTTAACTCAATAATAATTTTGTCAAAAGTTAAAATACTAAGTTAAACCTTTTTTTTTTACACGTATGCATATCTTGAGAAAGTTTCGGCCAATGTAAGTCACAATTTACGTGATTATATGTTTATTTAAGGCAATTAGTATAATCACATGTAGATATTTACTCAATATCATACAATCCTAACTTAAATTAAAATGATACCACACATTCCCATTAAGACAACATCCAACCATTAAATCACAATTAAGGCAATATAGGATTCGGTGACTTATAGAAGTACTCCCATTTTGACCGAAATTAATTATCGACCGGATTTTAAAAAATATAATATACGTTTTGAATTTTCAGGAACATTTTATTTGGGCCTTTTTTTCTTCAAATCTTTATATATAGGCAAATGTTTAGGCCGATTTTTTTTACATTTCTCTGCTCAACTTTTATTTCTTTTGAGTTCAATAATTTTGTAAACAAACCCTTATTTCAAACCATGAAGAGAAATTTTATCACAAAGCCAACTTTACTGAACCGTCTTCCTAAGGAGATACTAATTGAGATCCTTGCACGAGTTGCCTCTCAAGCTCCATTCGATTTATATAATTGCAAATTAAGGTTTTTTTTTTTTGTTATTTTATTATAAACTATTTGGTTTTGATTCTTTAAGGATTTTAACTTTTTTTTAATTCACAATTTTTTCTTAATTGCAAGACACTTAACGATACATCTAATGAAGAAAGTGTCTTAAAACGAGTTTCCATATAAGCCATGACTAATCACATATGGCAATTCGATACCGGAGCGAGAGATTTTTTTGAACAGTGTCTAGATTGCAATAATCCAGAGTCTCTTTTACGTAATGGAAGTGTAAGTATATAAAAACTTATAAATAGTTATACTATGATTTTATTGATTTGTATATTGTTTTACCTAATTATTTGGAAAATAATGTTTGTAGGTTGCAATGATCACACGCGGTCATTGGCAATGTGGATTGCCACAAATACAAAAGGCATCGGACGTAGGACTCAAAATTGCAACTTATCTACTGTCCTTGATATTTTTATGTAATAAAGAAGAAGAGCTTAAAAATAAGGGTGCATTACTGCTTATTGCTTTGATAAATGAAGTTGGTATGGAGTCTATCATAAGATTTAGGTGGAGATTTAGAAGGATGATGAACACGATATGGATAAGAAATAGATTAAACTTGGTAACCAAGACACCAATTTTTTGCAAAACACAAGAAATTCACACTAATAAGTTGAGCAATTGGGAGAATGGTGATTACTATTCTTTTGCCAACAATTGGGATAAAGTGGAGTGTGAGCAATGCAAGTGTTATCGAGAAGTTCAATTTTTCTTATCTTTCATGTTTTAGAGAATTATCTAATTTTTTTTTTCAAGTTTTAGTATTAAGTATTGTATTAAATCTTCAAGTTTATAATTTGTTATGAAATAACAAAACTTATGTTTTTACATTTACCTTATATCTATTTAATGTTATTTTTTCGGGTTTCTTTGATCTAATTATACGTTTAACCAACAATCATTTTTTAAAATTTTAAAATTTATTATTGTGAGAACGGATTAAAAACTATTATACAAAAACAATGAAATATGTAAAAAGAAGTTAGGTTAAAAAATACAATTAATCCTACAAAAAAATGGTAAATAAGATTGCAAACATTCAGCCCACTCTATTACATTGGGCCCAATTTAATGAGTCTAACAATATTTTCATGACTTTTAAAGGTACTAAAGTAACTTCAAAGTTTTTTTAATTTGGCGCAGATTTTTTTCCCTTTTATGACCCAATCCAATTGACATAAATAAATAAATCGGGTAGGATATATGAATCAACTAATTTTATATAGTTGCTTTAATTTCAATCAATTTTCCTATTGTCCGAAATTTTAGGACTCAATAACGATACCTTTTTTTTTGCATTAAAAACGACAGTTAGTGGTGACTTAAGGGAATTAATTTAAATTTTTGTGCGGCTTTTAAAGAAACTATATTTTAGGAGATTTTTTTAAGCCACAAATTTAGGGTTTGTAAATATGAAAGTTTTTTATACAAGACATCACCTCCATTTCAACTTCTTTATATACCGATTTTTATTATACAAAGGTCATTTTTATTTCTCAACTCCATTAAAATTACTACAAAGCTTTAATATCAACGATGAAGAAGCAGTCTCTCTCGTTGAAAAATCCATTCAATCGTCTCCCTAACGAGATCATACTCGACATACTTGGACGTATAACATCTCAAGCTCCATTTGATTTATTCAAATGTAAATTAAGGTATTATCTTTTTGTCACTTTTTGTTTCTATTCAAATTAAAAAAAAATGGTTTTTGTTAATAATTTTTTTCATTTATTGTCAGTTGCAAAATGCTGAATAATATGTCAAATGAAAAGAGTGTTCTTCAACAAGTGTGGGTAGAAGGAATGATGGATCTATATTGAATTTTGATGCAAATGCAAGAAATTTCTTTGACCGTTACCTAGAAGCAGAAAATTCGGAATCACTACTGCGTTATGGATTTGTAAGTATAATTTTTCGTATTCAAATATACATAAGACTTCATGTGATTTTGTTTTTATTTAAGTGGTTTTCTAATATTGTTTTATACTAGTTATTAGGCCTGGGCTATGCCCCGGGTAAGGAAAATTTTCATTTATTAATACTTCCTCCGTTCTGTTCTGTTTTAAATGAAACGTTTGCTTTTTCACGCAACCCAACGCGCTTCTTTAATCGTTAATATCTTTAGTTGTGCACACGTCAAAAATGTAAAAAATTTATAATTTGATAGTATGCATCGAGACGAATCTAACAAGATCCCACTTGACTATGTTTTTCGTTATATAATGGCGATAAATTGGAGTCAAAATTGATCAATGAATAGTGTCATTTAACCCAATATTTCATTTCAAACAGAACGGAGGAAGTATTATAATTTAAAGAAAAAATTGTCAAAAATAATCCGAAGTTTGGGGCATCTTCCACCATTAATCTCAAGTATCGTTTTTCCCTGAATAATCCCAAGTTCGCATGTTATCTTCCAATACTGGTCCGACTCCAAGGATAACCTGCTTAGTAGGTAAAAATCGTAGGCCTCACGTATAAATTTATTTATTTTTAATTATATCTCTTTTGCTTTAAGTTTTTTATAATTTAAATTATATTTTAAGTTTTTAGTTTAATTTTTAATTATATCTCTTTGTTGGTTTAAATTTTTAAAAAATTTATGAGTTTGGTAATGATTGCACGAGGCCACGAATCTAAGAGTTTATGATTGGGTTTGTTGTACAAGTTTGTTTCGCATTACTATTTATTTTTTATTCAAGTGAGCACCTGTTCTTTCCCTTTCATTTATTTTTTTTCCTTTTTTTTCGACGAAAATGGATCAACATATAAATAAAAAATAAAACATAGTGGGCGCCATGAAATTTTTACTTGTTGAGCAGGTCACCAAAGGAGGGAGACCAATATGGGAAGACAACATGCCAACTTGGGATTATTCTCAGATAAAAGAAACACGGGATTAATGGTGGAAGATGGCCGAAACTTTGGATTATTTTTGACAATTTTGCCTAATTTAAAATGATAACACTAAATATTAGGGGTATTCATGGGTGATTAAACGTCCCAAAACAACATATCGGTTCGGTAACCGAAAGTTTCGGTTCGCTCTTTTTGCGAACCGTAACCGTATCCATTTAGACCGGTTACCGCCTAAGCGGTTAACCGTTTTTCCGGTACGATTTTTCGGTTAACCATTAACCGTTATTCAATTTATACTATTATATTTTTCTTAATGTAAATATATATTTTTTAATTTTGTGTGCATATACTATAATATTATATATACTCTAATATAAAATTTATTATAAAGTGGATAATAAATCCATAGAAAACATAATAACACTAAAAATTTACTCCATTTCATAATTATAGTGTTTAAATTAGTACTAAATTTTTTCAATAATATCATTCTTTCTCTAATTGTTGTTACTTAGTAACAAATATTAGAATTAATGTAGTTGTTGGAAAATGTTTCACAATAAATAAAATAGAGAAAAAAAAAAATATTTCGGTTTTTCGGTTAACCGTTCACTCAAAAATCATAACCATAACGTTTAACCGTAAAGTTTACCGGTTTGGTAACCGTACCGTTTAAGCCCAAATTTTCCGGTTCGGTAACCCCCAATTCCGACCGGTTTTCCAGGCATTTCTGTACTGTTTTTCGGTTTCAGTTTTTTTGTGAACACCCCTACTAAATATCACTTGATCTAGTGGTTAAGACTTTAATATATAACCTTGAGGTCATGGGATCAAACCTTATACTATGTAATTTCTAGTTTTTTTTTTATTGTATGTGGATTACATGGCGTAAAATGCTTTAGGGAGAGCGCCACATGACGTGGCACCGTTCCTCGCTTAGGAACGCCTTTTAATATATTAGTACTAGTCTGCTATGCACGCAATGCGTGCGTTAATTTCAAAACTTGTTATTCTATTATATACTACATCCGTACTATATTTATAATTAAACTTAAAATGTGAAAGATTAATAGATAGATAAATTTAGATATATTAAGGCTCTGTTCTTTTGGACTGAATTGAACTAAACTGAACTGAATTTGTCTGAACTAAACTGAACTGAACTTAATTTGTCTGAACTGAACTGAACATAAGTGAATGAAAACTGTGAGAGGAAACTAACTGAACCGAACGGAATAAACCTGAACTGAACTGAATTGAATATGTTTGAACTGAACTGAACTGAACTGAATTGAATTTTCATTAATTCAGTCCAAAAGAGCCTAATTCGCTAATGTAAAAACTAACAAAGGTTGTGAGCGATTTTTAATATTAATCTTTTGTGAATGAATTTTGAGCAGAAAGAGCAGAAATAATGAGTTGGTTTGACTGAATTAAAGAGTATCAAAGGTAGTGAGTGTTTCAAACTTTTCAGGTGGATGACATATATACCATCTTTTATTTTATTTTTAAAGGTTAAGATATTTTATCCATTTAATTGTTTGAATGAAGTATTTGATGCAAATACCATTTTTAACTTGTTTAGAATAGCAAGTTGAAATGATAAAGGGTTCTTTAATTGTTTTCTTTTGCAATCCATTAGTTAGATCATTAAGGGTAACTTAGTATTTTTAGATGGAGACACCATCTTCGTCCCCCTTCCCTTATATATAATAGAGATATTTTTTTTCTAGGTTGGCATTTTTCATCAGGGTCGTTGGCATTATGGATTACCAAAGATAAAGAAGGCGTCAAATTTAGGACTCAAGACTGCAACCTATTTGCTATCCCTCATATATCTTTGTAAGAAAGATGAAAACCTAAAAAAGGAGGGCTTGAAAATGCTTAGTTCCTTAATTACAGAAATAGGTATGAGTGGGATTTTAAGGTGTAGGATTAGATTTTCTAGGATGCTGAACAATATATGGGTAAAAAGTAGAATTAATTTAGTAGCTAAACCAGAACTTTATTTCAAAAATTTGCAAGAACACAAGAATGACATGAACGAGTGGCAGATTCGTGACTACATATCTTCAACAAAAGTTTGTACCTTTCAAGTTGAGTGTGACGAATGCAAATGTGATCGAGAAGTTCGTTACTTTTTGTTAAGCATGTTGTAGGCAAACAATTTAAAGTTATGAGTTTTGTTTACATTGAGTATTGTATTTTAATATTATTAAAATAAATTTTATAGTTAAATAAAATACTTACTGATTTATTATACATGTTGAATTTTTTAAGTAATTTCATGATTTTAATTAAGAAATTGTATATTACATTGAGTATTATACAAGTGGATGGGGATGCACATGAGTATGGTGGTATGTGGTATTTTATAAAAGAAATACTTATCAAATATACTATAGTTTATCTTATAAGAAATACTTATCAAATATACTATAGTTTATCTTATAAGAAATACTTATCAAATATACCAAATTATAGAAATTCCTAGAGGATTTTTTATAGTACTATTCATTTGTCAAACAATCTAATAATTTGGTGTTAAACAATCTAGATCAAGTGATATTTAGTAGGAATGTTCACAAAAAACCGAAACCGAAAAACCGTACCGAAAAACCGGTCAAATTGGGTGGTTACCGAACCGGAAAATATGGGCTTAAACGGTACGGTTATCGAACCGGTAAAATTTACTGTTAAACGGTACGGTTACGGTTATGATTTTTGAGTGAATGGTTAACCAAAAAACCAAAATTTTTTTTTCTCTATTTTATTTATTGTGAAACATTTTCTAACAACTACATTAATTCTAATATTTGTTACTAAGTAACAACAATTAGAGGAAGAATGAGATTATTGAAAAATTTTAGTACTAATTAAACACTATAATTATGAAATGGAGTAAATTCTTAGTGTTATTATGTTTTCTATGGATTTATTATCCACTTTATAATATATTTTATATTAGAGTATATATAATATTATAGTGTATGCACACAAAAATAGAAAATATATATTTAAATTAAGTAAAATATAATAGTATAAATTAAATAGCGGTTAATGGTTAACCGAAAAACCGTACAGGAAAAACGGTTAACTGCTTAGGCGGTAACCGATCTAAACGGTTACGGTTACTGTTCGCAAAAAGAGCGAACCGAAACTTTCGGTTATCGAACCGATATGTTGTTTTGGGACGTTTAATCACCCATGAACACCCCTAATATTTAGTGTTATCATTTTAAATTATAATACTTCCTCCGTTATGTTTTAAATGAAATATTGGGTTAAATGACACTATTCATTGATCAATTTTGACTCCAATTTATCGCCATTATATAAATAAAAACATAGTCAAGTGGGATCTTGTTAGATTCATCTCGATGCATACTATCAAATTATAACTTTTTAATATTTTTTACGTGTGCACAACTAAAGATATTAACGATTAAAGAAGCGCGTTGGGTTGCGTGAAAAAGCAAACGTTTCATTTAAAACAGGAACGGAGGAAGAATCAATAAATGAAAATTTTCCTTACTCGGGGCATAGCCCAAGCCTAATAACTAGTATAAACAATATTAGAAAACCACTTAAATAAAAACAAAATCACATGAAGTCTTATGTATATATGAATACGAAGAATTATACTTACAAATCCATAACGCAGTAGTGATTTCGAATTATTTGCTTCTAGGCAACGGTCAAAGAAATTTCTTGCATTTGCATCAAAATTCAATATAAGATCCATCATTCCTTCTACCCACACTTGTTGAAGAACACTCTTTTCATTTGACATATTATTCAGCATTTTGCAACTGACAATAAATGAAAAAAATTATTAACAAAAACCATTTTTTTAATTTGAATAGAAATAAAAAGTGACAAAAAAATAATACCTTAATTTACATTTGAATAAATCAAATGGAGCTTGAGATGCTATACGTCCAAGTATGTCAAGTATGATCTCGTTAGGGAGACGATTGAATGGATTTTTCAATGAGAGAGACTGTTTCTTCATCGTTGATATTAAAGCTTTGTAGTAATTTTAATGGAGTTGAGAAATAAAAATGACCTTTGTATAATAAAAATCGGTATATAAAGAAGTTGAAATGGAGGTGATGTCTTGTATAAAAAACTTTCATATTTACAAACCCTAAATTTGTGGCTTAAAAAAATCTCCTAAAATATGGTTTCTTTAAAAGCCGCACAAAAATTAAAATTAATTCCCTTAAGTCACCACTAAAAGTCGTTTTTAATGCAAAAAAAAAAGGTGTCATTATTGAGTCCTAAAATTTCGGACAATAGGAAAATTGATTGAAATTAAAGCAACTATAGAAAATTAGTTGATTCATATATCCTACCCGATTTCTTTTATTTATGTTAACAAAGGTTTCCAATAAAAATTACTTAACATTCAATTTCTCTAAAAAAAAAAACGTGCGATATTAGGAATTACCTTAATTATATAAATTAACATTTAATTATAGGATATGTTAGATTTATATGACATAGTACTAAATTAAGTGATCCATTAGGGCTGAAATATCAGTGCCGAAAGAATACGGCCCAAAAACTATAGGATATCAATTACATTGACTCAATGAAGGCCGAAAATATGTAGGATTTATACTATATCAATTAGTCATGAATTTATGAGGAAATAATTAAGGTTCAAACAATTTTCGTACACATACATTTTTTAAAAGCCACATACACAGAAAACTTGTAGTGTTAAAAAAATTATTATTCATTTAAAATGTACTACAATGCTTATTTGTAATGTGAGAATAACAAGGAAAAAGAAAAATGAAAATCTAATACATGTATGTTAAGAAGAAACTAACTTCTCGATCACACTTGCATTTTTCACAAATAATGTTGTCAGAATCATGATTAATACAATAGACTTGACCAATATCCCATATGTTAAGATACATAATTTTTGAATGATGAGAGTAACAGTAAATTGGTGTCTTGCTTGCAATAATTGATCTATCTTCAACCCATATAGTGTTGATCATCTTAATAAATCTCTTCCTGCATTCTATGATACCTTCCATACCAACATGTCTAATTAAATTTGTCACCACAATGAAACCATTATCCTGTAATTCCTTCTCTTCATTACATAAGAAAATGAGGCCCAAAAGATAAGTTGCAAAATTATGTCCCAAACTTGAAGCTTTTTTAATGTGTGTCAAACCATCCTTCCACTTATTATTAGTAAATATTTGAACCTGCGAATGTAAAAGAAACAATTTACATAACTAATAAACAATTGAACATTCTTTTTTAAAAAAATAAAATAGCCATTCAAAAATATTAGTATCCAAACTAAAACAAAATTCTTAACAAATTAAAGTAAAAACTAAAAAATTTACTCACCATTCCGAACCATAGAAGAACATCAGGATTGTTGTACTTTAGGCACCGATTAAAAAAAAGTGAAGCATGGCGATCAAATCGACATCTTAGACAAATTATTCCCTCAAGGGAGAATCGTTTGAAAATATGTTCATCATTTGAAAGAATATTAAGGTCCTTGCAACTGATTAACATTCACATAACTTAACATTACATATATTTTAAAAAGAAATCATAATTGTTGTTGTTAATAGTTATATAATAACATACCTTAGTTTACAGTTAAATAAATCCAAATGAGAGTCGGCAGCTACACGTCCAAGAATATATATTATGATATCATGAGGAAGACGGATAAATATGTAAACTTCTCTAAATTTAGCCTATTCATGATGGTTTATTGCTCAACTTCTAAACTTTTAATAACAGAGGATATTTAGAAGTATGTAATATGTGTTATGCATATGTAAATATATAAGAAGTTTATAAGAATGATACTTCTAAATGTGAAACTGACCCAATTTAGGGCCAATAATATCTATGGTCATTCTATTAAATAATCTTTTCATGAATAGGTTCGAATATTTAGGCCATTTATGGGTTTTGTAATAAAAGTATCTATCAAAAAACGGTAATGAAGTGGGCCGAGTCAATTGGATTGGGTCATAAAAGGGAAAAAAAACTGCGCCAAATTAAAAAAACTTTGAAGTTACTTTAGTACCTTTAAGAGTCATGAAAATATTGTTAGACTCATTAAATTGGGCCCAATGTAATAGAGTGGGCTGAATGTTTGCAATCTTATTTACCATTTTTTTGTAGGATTAATTGTATTTTTTAACCTAACTTCTTTTTACATATTTCATTGTTTTTGTATAATAGTTTTTAATTCGTTCTCACAATAATTAATTTTAAAATTTTAAAAAATGATTGTTGGTTAAACGTATAATTAGATCAAAGAAACCCGAAAAAATAACATTAAATAGATATAAGGTATAATGTAAAAACATAAGTTTTGTTATTTCATAACAAATTATAAACTTGAAGATTTAATACAATACTTAATACTAAAACTTGAAAAAATTTAGATAATTCTCTAAAACATGAAAGATAAGAAAAATTGAACTTCTCGATAACACTTGCATTGCTCACACTCCACTTTATCCCAATTGTTGGCAAAAGAATAGTAATCACCATTCTCCCAATTGCTTAACTTATTAGTGTGAATTTCTTGTGTTTTGCAAAAAATTGGTGCCTTGGTTACCAAGTGTAATTTACTTCTTATCCATATCGTGTTCATCATCCTTCTAAATCTCCACCTAAATCTTATGATAGACTCCATACCAACTTCATTTATCAAAGCAATAAGCATTAATGCACCATTATTTTTAAGCTCTTCTTCTTTATTACATAAAGATGTCAAGGACAGTAGATAAGTTGCAATTTTGAGTCCTACGTCCGATGCCTTTTGTATTTGTGGCAATCCACATTGCCAATGACCGCGTGTGAACATTGCAACCTACAAACATTATTTTCCAAATAATTAGGTAAAACAATACACAAATCAATAAAATCATAGTATAACTATTGTATAAGTTTTTATATACTTACAATTCCATTACGTAAAAGAGACTCTGGATTATTGCAATCTAGACACTGTTCAAAAAAATCTCTAGCTCCGGTATCGAATCGCCATATGTTATCAGTCATGGCTTCTATGGAAACTCGTTTTAAGACACTTTCTTCATTAGATGTATCGTTAAGCGTCTTGCAATTAAGAAAAAATTGTGAATTAAAAAAGTTAAAATCCTTAAAGAATCAAAACCAAATAGTTTATAATAAAATAACAAAAAAAATACCTTAATTTGCAATTAAATAAATCGAATGGAGCTTGAGAGACAACTCGTGCAAGGATCTCAATTAGTTTCTCCTTAGGAAGACGGTTCAGTAAAGTTGGCTTTGTGATAAAATTCCTCTTCATGGTTTGAAATAAGGGTTTGTTACAAAATTATTGAACTCAAAAGAAATAAAAGTTGAGCAGAGAAATGTAAAAAAAATCAGCCTAAACATTTGCCTATATATAAAGATTTGAAGAAAAATAGGCCCAAATAAAATGTTCCTGAAAATTCAAAACGTATATTATATTTTTTAAAATCCGGTCGATAATTAATTTCGGTCAAAATGGGAGTACTTCTATAAGTCACTGATTCCTATATTGCCTTAATTGTGATTTAATGGTTGGATGTTGCCTTAATGGGAATGTGTAGTATCATTTTAATTTAAGTTAGGATTGTATGATATTGAGTAAATATCTACATGTGATTATACTAATTGCCTTAAATAAACATATAATCACGTAAATTGTGACATATTGGCCGAAAATTTCTCAAGATATGCATACGTGTAAAAAAAATAAGGTTTAACTTAGTATTTTAACTTTTGACAAAATTATTATTGAGTTAAAAAAATGCAATTTTAAATAATAAAATACATTGAACATAAACGTTTGGCTGCATTAAAATTGAGAATTTTCACTGCGTGACCTACATATAAAATCTTGAATTTCATTAAAAATGTATTTAAATTATTATGACAATAAAAAATGAATTTTTAAATATAATATAAATACTTACTTGAAAAAGATAGCACATTCCTCAGCCCAATACACACTAGCATTTTATGCACGCGATGCGTGCGACGATATTTTTGGGCATAACTGTTACTCAGTAGTAAAATAAACCAAAAACGAAACTTCGTATCTAATTTCACCTCCATTTTTGTGAATAAGATTGTTTGAAGTACTTACAAATAGTATTTAAAAACACTTTAATAAATAAATGTAAGTAATGAAATTCCATCTGTAATTTGTTGACTTTAACTAATTTTCATCAGCATGCATAACAATTAGCAATTTTAAGTCAAAGCTCTCATTTTTGAACAAACCCATATTCTCTATATTACTCAGTAGCTACTCATTTTTTTCTCTCTTCGATTCTTAGCTACTAACTACTTCCCCAATTCCCAAACCCATATTTTCCCCAAATCAAACCACTACTCCCTTAATTCAATTGAACATCATCTTCATCAATTTCCCCAAATCAAACCATTACTCCCCCAATTCCCAAACCATAATACCTGAATTTCACGCAATAATTTTCTCTCTATATTCAATTGAACATCATCTTCATCAATTTTCCCCAAATCGAACCACACACTCGATTTTCTCTCTCTCTCTCTCTCTCTCTCTCTCTCTCTCTCTCTCTCTATTCAATTGAGATCGTTGATTATTAGCCGAGGGTTATCTCAAGCAAGTCGCGGAGTTGGCTTTGGCGGTCATGGCAATTTGCTTTCGCTCAGTCCGTCATAGATCGCCGAGCTTGCTTGCGGTCATGGCGCAAGCTCTATAGTTTTTGTTGAAATTCGATTTCCTCCAAATTAAGGTATATGTTGAAATTCGATTATGGCCACAATTTTTTGATTTTAATATATGGTTTTAAGTATTTTTTCTCAAATTATTTTTAATATATGGACACAAAAACAATTCGAGTTCTCATATTTTATCTCAGTTTTTTTTTACATATCTGGGCACGAATATTGAAGTTATTTTTGACGAAATTTGATTATTTTTTCGACCATTTATGATGTAATTTTAATTTGCATTTCAACTATTTTCGAATTAAATTTTAAATAAAGTGTAACTAAAGTAAATTTTTTTTTTGAAAAAAAAATCTAATACAACACATATTCGTAAGAGTTACTGTAACTTGAGTTTAATTTTACTCAAACATATTACATATTCTTAAGATTTACTAAACATAGAACAATACACATAATTTTTATTTTCAATAACGAACTACGTACCTGATTAACAGTAAAAAAATCGGCAAATTGAGAGTTCCGTATTTGAGAATGTCGTGAAGTTCCAATCTATGAAGAGAACTTTTTTTTTTGTTTAGAGTTTGTGTTTGTAATTGAGTTTGTGTTATGGAAAATTTGATTTGAGAGGCTGTTATGTCGTGTAAATTTTTTGTTATGTATGTGGTATTAATGTTTGGTAAGTTCTTGATTGTGAATCTTTTTTATTGGCAAGTTTTTGTGATTGAACATTATATGAGTTGATTGAGTTTAATAGAGATAGAGATTTGATTGATTTTTTTTTGTTCTGGCAAGTTTATGTGTGGAATTGGGGTTGATTAGCTGTCTCATGTTGTTTGTAGAAACTTGTAATGTAATATCTATGTTGTGGAGGGGCATTTAAGTAAATTCAAAGGGGGACACCATTGCTCCCCCCTTGGCTTATATAATAGAGATTAATAGAAGGGAAGAGTTTGATTTATATAATAGAGTTACCAAATAATAATCAATATTTAGGTTTTAAATATTATAAGTATAATATTAATATGAAATTTATGCTTTTATTTTTTCTTCTAATTGTGTCAATCAAGTTATATTGTTGATTTAATTTTTGATCAGAGTTTTTCACACATACTCCCTCCGTTTCATTTTAATTTACTCACTTAACTTTGGGGGAGAACCAAGGAATAAGTACAAAAGTATGAGAGAGAAACTGAAAAGGTGGAGAGAGAAACTGAAAAGTGAGAGAGAGAGAGTAAAAAGTGGATGACATGGGTGGAAAAAGAGGAGAAAGTAGATGTGACATGTTACCTAAAATAGAAAAAGCAACAGTGTGTAGATTAAAATGAAACGGAGGGAGTATGTAATGAGAGGAAATCATTCTCCTTAATTTAATATTGAATTAAAATTTCAAATTTATTTCCATTGTTACCTTGTTCAATATATATGATAAGTAGGATAAAGAAAAGATTATTTTATATATGTGACAATTTAATTTCATTAAGGATATATCCGATATTTTGTAAGGAGACAACATCTTCCTCCCCCCATCACTTATATAATAGAGATATGTAATATCTTCAACCTTATATCCCATTAATTCAGATTTGCCACCACCATGGCTTAAAATGAATACATACGACCTGTTTGCCCGTGACATTAAAGTGAAACGAATAAATTTCCAGCCTTCTTTCTAATTTTAATATCAAAGATGAAATTATTGGTAAGTAATTCAATATAATTATTTGAACTTAATCTAATCAATAAATCTTAATAAATGTTAAATAATTTATTAATCAAATACACACCTCAACCCATTCCTTAATCAATTCAAATGTAGTAGTGTGAAATATTACTTCTATTTGTTTATCTTGTAGTAATATATTCATTCTCCCAGTGTTGTCTTCAATAGTCACCATAAAAGATAAACTATATCCATGAAACAACTTGAAACTTTGGGTGTCGATGTCGACTATAGTCCCAATAACCCTACATATTTGTTTCTAATAAACATTGAAATAAGAAAGTTATTCATGTTTGTATTCTTAACACAAAAGCAAAGATACTAATATATATAATAAACAAAAATTTAATTGAAAGTAGCCGTGAACTTACATGTTTTGTAATTAAGTAATGAGATATTTTCATTCGCTTTGCATTTGAAATGTTCAAAACTTTTTGAATTGGTAATGGACATGTATTTATGAAATTCACCTTCTCCTTTACAAAACGGCCATCCTTAAACCTAAGTGTCAAACATGATAAGCAGAATATATGTGCAAAATCCAATACAATTGAATATTTATTAAAATGTAATACATAAGGGATTTCTAAACAAAAACTAAATATTACTATTTAATCAATTTAGAAGCTTTCTTCGTTCGAGGTCGTATGTAGATTCTTGAATAAGTCGTAGAAGTCAAAAAACAACCTTTTGCAATAACATAATGGTTATACATAGTGACATTGAAATAATACAATACCTAGAGGACCAAATCTACATTTCAACATTGAATTAACAACAGAAGATGTTAAATAAAACTAAATATTGTATAAATATTCATATTACCTCCATCGTTTACAATAGATAATCCACATGCTAGAATAGACAATGGTTCATAGATTAATTGACTTTGTTCGATTATTTCTTTTCTTAGAGTCAATCGAACTGCAGTACAACTAAATAACAGACATGAAATGAAAATTACACAAAAAGGGTCTATAGTAGGTTATCAACTTAAAGTTCTATGTGTAATAAAAGTGCAATTTAAAGAATAGAGTACCTTTTATCCAGAATAACAAACTTTTTTGTGCAATTGCTTGTAAGCTTTGTTGTTTGATATATATTGATTCCAAGAACATCTAATTTGTTAACACAATAGTTATATAATTATCATATATGAAAGCAGATAATCTAATACAAATAAAAAAAATAGTATTTTAAAATTACCTACTAATCCATGCAAGTCATTTGGAGCTTCTTCAAATATTGATTTTAAACCTGAAAGTTTAATTTGAGATGACAAACCCATTGAAGATCGAATTGTATGCCTCATAATTGTGAAATTTGGGTTAATGATTTGATTGCTTGAGAAGTGTAGGTAAAAAAATAGTTCACAATATGAGTTTATATACAATTTTTTATATGACATCCTAAAAATATACTAAAAATATAGTATATCTAAATTCATGCTAAATCATATCAAATAATATTGCAATGAATATATTGCCGATTTCATATATTCAATTGGAGATATTTCGAACCAAAAACAAGGCATATCAATTGTAACAACTCGATTAGGTTTATTAATTGTAAATCAAGTACAAAACGAACTAATTTTGGTTCTGAAAAAATACAACCTACTGAAAAACATCAATTGCATAACATTAAATTGTTGAAATTCATATAAATCGAAATTAAGAAGTAGATGCGCAGTCATCACTTGCTATATAACTTAGCAACACCTTGTTTTTAAGACGATGAACATCCCCTTCATTTAAATAGAAATCTTCAAAGTATTCATCGCAAACTTTATAAGCTCTTGGCGGAGTGCATTGAAGATCATATAACATCATATTACAAAAATCAAAGTATGGCCGAAACCCATCTATAGTCGTATAAACATCTTCCACATGAGCCCATACCTCATTGCTTTTATTAATATGATATGTAAACATATTAGATACATCATGGAAAAAAAGATGACCACCACGAAAAAGGGTTAAAACCATAGCATCAGCATCAAGGAAATTTGAATTTTCCATCCTGTGGGGCCATCTGTTTTTCATCCTAGCTTTACATTTGTGGTTTTCTGAGGGAGATGATATTTCGTTTAAGATAAATGGTGCTCCCATTTTTTTTTTAAAATGTCAGAGTAATATTTTCATATAGGTCATGGTAACTATTTATACTTGATATTGAAACATATTATTTTTTTATTATAAAATAATCCGAAATTATTGGTACTGTTAGAGACAATTATAGAATAAATGTTAAGTAAGATTATGAAATCATCATAAATAAGGGTCGGTTCTATTTAATAACATAAATAACAAACTAAGTAATTTACTATCAAATATGATATGATTGTATGACAATTAACATTCCCAAAATTCAAACTTCAATTTTGTTATTAAAAAGAAACATTATTAATATTTTAATAATAAAAAAATAAAGATAGAAAGTTAATTTCTTGAATAAACGTTGCAGATCGAACATTATATTTATTAGAATACGATTTATTTAAACTTTATTTGTTATTAACTTTACGGTTCATTTATTCTTCTTTTCTGTCGAAATGTTAAATTATTGCGAGTCTTAAAATAAGTAAAACCGCACTATTTAAATGCTGCCAATATAATAAAAGGCCCTTAATTTATGTCGTGCAATTTCGTTCAACAAATGGTAACATTGACAATACAACTTAGTACACACCAAATGATATTAAAGCCAAATGAAGCATTTAAAAATCATAACAAAGAAATTTAAATAATACAAATATAATTTTCTATTAACTTAAATGAAAAAGAAACCCATACTAACTTATTCTTTCACATAGTCTATTGTGAAAGTTTATTCAGCAAATCTGAAAATGAAAAGTAAATTACTAATGAATTTGTTATTTGTCTATTACATGAATTGCAAAAAAAAAAAAAATTAACTTCTCGATCACAACGGCAAGCTTCACATTTCAAGAAATCATGATAGGCCATAGGGGAATCTTGGTCAATAACCTCCATGTTATTCAATAGCATTATTTGTTCCTCGTATTTATCACATGTTATGATTGGTTTTGAGTCCACAATGATAATGTTCTTAACCCATATTGATCTCATCACATCTCTAAATTGTTTCCTACGTTCTATATCTCCTTTTTGACCAAGATAAGTCATAATGTTGACCATGTTCTTAAAACCATTCTCTTTGCAGTCTTTATCTTTACTGCATAGATATAGGTTTCCCAATATATAACTTGCGCAAATGCATCCTTCAAAGCATGCATTCTCCAACATCTTCACTCCAGTATAGAATTCATTCTTTGTAAAAATGTGAACCTAAAAAGATTTAGAAAAACAAAAGTTTAGAACAACAATAAAAGATAATTTTTATATTAACAATGAATAATGAATAATATTAAATATGAAATTCAGTAAAATTACCAAGCCAAACCGAAAAAGAGCTTGAGGATTGTTGTACTCTAAACACTTGGTAAAACATATTAGAATTATGAATATCATGCCATGCTCTATGTATTAAGCCCTCTATTGATACACATAACCATCTTTTGAGAACTAATTTCATTCAATGTTTTACAACTGTGAAAAAAAAACCTCAAATTTATTGATGGTTAAATATAATTCATTTATCATGTATATAAAAAAAAAATATATTCAATATAAATGACCTAACCTCAATTTGCAAAGAAATAGATCACATGGACTGTCAAGAGCTAAACGTCGCATAATCTCCATAATTAGTTCATTTGGAAGAATTAGCAAACTTTGTGTGCTTCTCCTTGATGAGCCCTTCATTGTTCATTTAACTTACAATTTTTTCGGATCACTTATATAAATAAAAAAAGTGTATAATTGCCTAATAACTAATAAAATCATGAATAACTTAGGTCATATCCGAAATTATAAGAAGGCCGATTTTTTTAAACACCTTTCCTAAATTTTGTAGATTTACGAATTATGTAAGCTTCATAATTTTAGGATTCATAGACTTATTTAGTAAAAGATTTATAGTTTTTGTTTTGTAATTTGTAAATATATTTGTTAGCTCATATTTTAATCGAAATATTTAGTCCTAAAATCGTGCAAATCACATAAAGTATAAAATCTGATAACATTTTCCTAAAATAGTGCTAAAATCGTGTACATCAAATGATAGTAGGAATTTTAAACAGTGTTTATTATGTTTAATTCCATAATTAACTCCAACAACATGTATAAGGCCGGATTTTGTGTAAATTCCTAAATGATATCGATTTTCGAATATGTTATACTTTGCAATTTTCATAGAAATAGACTTATTTACCCCTTAAATCACGGAAATCACATAAATTATACAAATCGTATCACATAACATTATTTATTCCTAAAACCGTGGCAATCAAATCATTTTTAGTCTATAAAAACGTGGTGATTATGTCTTAAATATTACTAATTGATAATTGTCTGAAATACCTGCATAATGCACTATAAAGTAATTGATAATCATATCACATAAGTTACTAATTAATAATTGTACTACAATTGGTTTTTTATATCCGCATAATGTAAATACTATTCACCAAAATATATTAAAAAGTATTATAAACAGGAACTCAATTAGGCAAAAATGGTATATGAATTTAAAAATACTAACAAAAATATTAATAAAAAGCATAATATATTATATAGATGATAACAAAAGATACAAATAACATAATATAAGAACAAATCTACTAAGACGGAGAACAACTAACATAATCTAAGATAACAAAACACACGACTGAAAATATCAACAACTTAAATTCATAAAAACTACAAACTTAAATATTTTAAAGGCTACAATAATAGTCATATATTTTGACACACCGTCTTCAAACATCAAAGTTCTTCACTTCATCATGCAAATCTTGAGCAATAGTCTTTGCTTCTTGTGCAACAAGTTCAATTTGATTACGATAATATATAATTTGCCCAATGTAACCTATGGTTACTTTACCTTCATCTTCTTCTAATTTTCGTAATTTGTTACATGCAACCGAAATCCTCTCATCTATCGACCAAAACTCTAAAAATTCGAAAGTTGCCTCAGTAGCTTTCTTCACTTGCTCGGCAATTTGAGAATTCATTGAGATAATTCTTGATTTTGAGAGTTTTATTTGACCAAGCAAGAAATGAATTGATCTATTGAAAAAACAAAGTGAGCATGCACTTTTATAATCACAATGACCGATTTTTTAGGGCAAATTTAAGGGCTTTAGGTGGATGTTGGTATTTAAGTTGTGTGGTAAATACAAATAAGAAAAATAAATATGCTCATAGAGTTGACCCTTTTTTTGCTTGGTTATTATCAATGCATTTAATTGCTATGAATGATCTTTATTTTTATAGTCAAATTTCGTAGGTTAAAGAATGAATATATTACAAAAAGTACAAAAAAAAAAAACATTGTAAGATATGTTGTTTTTAGTATGTCAAAGCACTTGGCCGAAATATATAGTACATTGATCTTCAATGCATTTAGTTATAATGGCATCATAAATTTGGTAGTTGAACTTATATGTAACAAATAATTTGTATGTTTAAAAAATTCATAAAAAAGGGCAAAGATAAACACATCCTAAAAGGAATAAAATTATTATTGGACTTCAAAACTAAAAATTCGACTTACAAACTACAAAGAAAAACTAAGTATTATTATTTCAATGACATTTAAATCACCAATATTGCGTAAATTAAGATCATACAATAACATGACAAAAAAAACCACTTTCATTAGATAAATAACGCAACAAATTTGTGTTTTTAGGTGGTATAACACCTCCGTCGTTCATGTTGATTTCTTCAAATAGAATTCGACATAAATGAGCTCGGTGAGGCTTGCAATGAAGAAAGTGTAGTGCCATATATTCTAGATCAATATAAATTCTAGAATCCTTTATCGTAGAAATTAAAGACGTACTCCGACATATACCAATTATCACAATTCAAATCTTCTGGATCTGCGACATCCTTGAAAACTTTGTAGAATTTAATATGACCGGAACGAAACATTGTTACTACCATACCTTCGTGGTCATAAAAATTAGAATGCTCCACTTTAGGATGCCAAATTTTTAAATTTGTAGGAGGTGAAGATGGTGTGTCAAGTGATCTATGTTCATGCTCCATTCGAAATAATATAAAGGTTTTCGGATGTATATGAATGTGTTTAGGGTATGTGACTTTTGATTGTGTAGTTGTAGGCAAATATAATGAGGGTATTTATAGTGAAAAAACTAATTAGGTTTCCTCCATTAAAATTATTACAAAATGATTTAATCAATCCCTCAAATAACCGATTTTTACATAGTTTAATTTAAAAAAAAAGTAAATCAATTTTGGCCATATATGATTTCCCATATTTAGGAGTGATTGAATCAATCCCTTAAATCAAGTTAGGCAATTTAGGAATGATTGAGATATGGGTGATCAAGTTGCACATGATTGAAGATTCTAATTGATTGCATATCGAATCATTTAGGGGAGAGAATAAAAAATTCGGCCAATGGTAGGGGATAGAATAAAAAATTCAGCCAATGCATAAGTGCTTTGGATGACACATGGCGATTTATCCTAGTTGGACAATGTTTTAGTGAAAAAATTCGACACATGGCAATATTCTTGTGAGAGTGTCTATTAGAGGGTTAAATCGTGAAAGCAATTTTGAAGGCGACACCTAGGACAAAATTATCAAGGTTTATTAGTGTATATAGATTAGTAACTTTAATAAAAATAATAATAAAGAGTTGAAATAATTAGAGTCTCCTTAGGAAATTATACCTACTAAACAAAAAATATTCCACATTGTTGATAATTTGATTGCATTTTTTTCTTATTATGTTTGATGCTGAAGACCCAAAAAAATAAATTTCTCATCAACCAACAAATTATATGTTGTATGTGGTTTTTACTTAACAGATCTAGAATCCATGCTTCTATTTTTTTAGAAACTGAAGATGATACCCAAGAGGGAAGACCGAACAAACTGACATACTTCTTCAATATATTTGTGGCTAAGGTATATTTTTGTTTTAAATGGAAAAAGTCATTACATATAACTATTTTTATGAAAAAAATTAAATTATATTTGTTGTTATATTTTAGTATGGAATCCTGCTAACTGTTAGAACATGTTTAAGGCCATATAATGATTTTTGAGTAGACAAACAATGTTAGGAGGGGTAGATAAGCCATTAGGAGGATTCATATAAAATTCTTCAACTAAATCACCAAGAAGAAATGCATTGTTGATGTCAAGTTGAAAGAGATCCCACACCCTTGAAGGGTTGTCAAGGCAATGATACACCTTACTGTGGACATCTTAATAACAGGAGAAAATGTTTCTTGATAGTCATTTCCCTCCTTCTGATGATACCCCTTAGCCACTAAACTAGCCTTGTACCTTTCCAGAGAACCATCAGCATGAAGTTTCACCTTGAAAACCCAATTAGAACCTATAGCCTTATTGCCTTTAGGAAGAGGGACTAGTTGCCAAGTATGGTTAATAGCTAGAGCACTGAGCCCTTTATCCATAGCAAACACCCAGTGAAGGTATTGAGAAGCTTCAACATAGTTAGCCAGCTCATCATAAGTACCTAGGTGAGAAAAGAGAGTAGTAGAAAAAAAGATTAAGTTACAGAAAGAAGATGTAGCAAAAACAAAATCATGAAGATGTGAAGGTGGAATGTGAGACCTAGTTGATCTTCTAAGAGTTGGAGGAGAAGGAGAGACAGGACTAGGAGGTGGTGATATCTGAGGTGATGACGTTGAATTTGAGGGAGGAGAAGAAATAAGAGGAGAGGAATTTGTTAGGAACTTCACTTCAAAAATCAACAAGAGCAACACACAAGGAATTTTAATGGTGCTTTAAACCACCTCTTTTTTAATTAATAAATTGCAAAAAATAACAACTACTATGTGTTTTTCCTCTCAACTTCATTATGAACTGCCCCTCAACAGTTTATGAGCTACATCTCAACTGCTTATGAGCTACATCTCAACTGCTTATGAGCTACATCTCAACTACTTAAAAATACTTTCCTCCCATCCGATATTAATAGGATTTACAAGATCTCATATTCCAACTAGAATATGTAAACTACAACTAGACTCCTAAAATGATCAGGAAACAATATTTCCTTCCTACCTAATCTCCTAACTATAATATCCTAATTATGTTAAACTTCCTAAAACACAAAAACTTCCTACTCCATGATACTTCCATACTCAAAAGACTTCTAATCAATATTTGGTGTGTTTCTTGGATAGTAACCCAACAATCTTCCCCTCAAGAAAAGAACACGCCACTACATCTGCAAATGTCACCTGTTTAGATACTATGTGTAGGCGTGATTTTATTTCACCTACGCGGCGCGAGCGCGTATTTGACTACCCCATTGTAAAGGTTTTATTGATTTTTTTTCGAAGTCGCCAACAAGTATTTAAAGGAAGACTCATAAACCTAATTGGATATTGGAAAACCGTAGGGACAAATTAGGGACTCATCCAATGTAGATTTCCCCGTCCTGACTCCATAGATGGTCAATGAGCCATAGATTGAGTTCGGGGGTGAAGATACGAATGTGATCATAATGAACCACGCTCGCCCATTGCTGGCCTCTACTATATATCGATTCATCACAATTTTTATGCAATAGAATAACCAAATAATATTTTCATGCACCCTAAAAATAATTTAGTCTAGGTTGGTTCAGGAAACACATAAAAGACTATGTTTTAGTGATATGTTATTAGGCCATCAAAATTACAGGGAACCTAACAGGTTGTCCAAATTATCTGATTAATATTAGAACAGTTCTTTAGGTCTTTGATTAAAACAAATACCACATGGGTGATAAAATCATGCACCTGATAATACCGTGGCTTAGGTCTGAGAGATTGACAACCTTCGGGACGAGCAATCGTGAAGCCTGAAAATATGAACTTGTATGTATCTACGAAAGTATGTCTTTTGTAGAGAGAATATATATTTTGTAGAGAGGTTCGTAAGTGTATTCGTAATATAAAAGTCGAGTGTTATGTGTGGAAAAATCCGTATTTTAATTCCGAAAATTGAAGAGTATTTATAAGGAAAAGGAAATTACGCTTCACGCGACAGTTGTGCTAGGCGAAAATGGCTGTGTGACGCACAATCACACGTATCAGGCGCACATTGGTGCGCCTGATGCGGCATAACCAATCAACAGTGCCCACGTGGCACATGCTTTAAAAAAAATAGAATTGACAGCGTGTGCATTGCACAGAGGAGTGCGCTCGGCGTACGACTCTGTGTGACACACAGGTCTACGTGTCAGGATTGTGCGGTTGGTGCACGACTATGCGCTCGACGCAGACTCGGCGCATGTTGGTTCACTCAGCGCACCGCCTTGCTTTTGACAGCTTTTCTAATAAAACGCGTTTTGAAGATTTTCTTTTATATTTTAACTCCGGAAATTTGATTTTACGGGATAAAATCCAATTTAAATTATAAAAATATATTTGAAAATATTTATTTTATTTAAATAAAATAATTAATTATTATTAAACAATTAATTGGGCTTTTTCAAAGAGTTGGGCTCAAAATGTCATTAATTATCATGAATAATTAAGTGGGCTTTAAAATACGACTTTAACACTTCAAAAATAGTTTTGGCTCTTCGGACTGCTCTGCCCTTGGGTCGGACCAATTAAGACCACGGTATGTTTTATCACTGGGCCCTTAAATGGGGAGACACGATTATGTGTCTACACTATGGATTTCCGATCTTCCATCAATGTACTTTCTTCTCACTCGTACAATTTTTTTTTTATAATTTCTTCTACCCTTCGTACAACTTTGCAGACCACAACACGAACTGGAATATGAATTGCACAAACTAAGTGAGACTTTAAGGTGAGAAGTCATGAACCACATACTTCTGGAGGATACACCCTCCTATGGGCCAAACCCCCGTACCTAACCTGACAAAGCATCTTGCACCGACGTTATCAACCAACAGGACACGTTGTCTGACCATCACAGACCAAGAAGACTTTCGACACAAGATTCTCAATATACTACAAAGACCTTATCTCTTGGTTTCACCTACTTTTTGGCTTCTTCCGAGTAGTATCTTCCTTTCGCGCTGATCACCCGCCCGAGCACGAGCTATACTCCGAGGCACGAACTCAGCAACATTGACCGCCCGCCGGGTAATTGGGTCGCCCGCCTGGTCTCCAGACACGGCCGCCCGGGAGCCTATGCTGCTACTCCTTTTCGCTTTGTCTTCATCTCGATCTTCTTGCCAAACATCATACGAACCTCTGACAACAACGAAACTAAATCTCGGCTCTGATACCGTTTGTTAGGAACTTCACTTCAAAAATCAACAAGAACAACGCACAAGGAATTTTAATGGTGGTATAAACCACCTATTCTTTAATTAATAAATTGCGAAAAATAACAACTACTGATAACTATCTTATAATATATATTGTTATGCTCTTATATCCTTTTTTTATGCCCCTAAATAATATTAATAAGTAGTAATTCTTGGCGTTGTTACTGAAATACTAATATTAGGAATTCATAGAGTTATAGTTATGAACTTATAATTATGTAATGAATCGTTTATTTTGCACAAACTTACACTAAAAGTGCTCATGTATTGGCAAGAAATTAATTGCGTGACATGAAGTAGAAAGTGGGCCAAAGCCTAATGCTGCCACCAAAAGGACAAGAAATCCACGCATCAAATGGGGAAGCAAGGAGAAAATAAGAAAGAAGAATAAAAAGAAAAGATAATAAATAAATAAAACCCGACCCTATTGTTTTATGGGCTTGAACACGAAGCATCAAAGGGGGAAAAGGAGGAGTATAAAGGGAAAAATAAAAGAGCCCTAGCGAGGGACGGGGGCATGCAACACTATAACATTAGTACAAAGCAGCACAGTACGAAGGACAGAGGAAGAACATATAAGACAACGAGACAAAGCAAAAGGCAGCTTCAAGCGGATTTTCCGGCCATGATTTCCTATAATTGGGTGATGTTCTGCTCAATTATGAGTAGCTAATTCTCTTACTAGGACTTAGATGAAACTCTATTATTATGAATTGATAGTTTGATTGTGTTTGGGAATTGATTTTTGGTTTATGATTGCATAACTATTGAGATTATTATTGGGTTGATTATTGTTTTCAATATAGATTTATGATTGTTCTTGTAGAATTAATTATTGGTCAATATTGTTATCAATTTTTACATACTTTGTTCTTGTAGTTGAAGGTGTGATGTTATTTAATGGTATTATTTCATGATTGTGGTTGAAAAGTTGAATGATTTATGTTTTAGTTAGATAAGTTATGTCACCTAATTAATCGTAATAATATTTTGTTCTAAGTAATCATGGCTTGTGGTTTGTGATACTTGATAAACCTATTAATTCTCATTCCAATCTATCTATTAGTCATAGTATTAGTGGTGGATTCGACTGTCCTAGATTCCGTATTATTGTATGTTCTCCGACTCACTTTTTATTGCCAAGTTTATTTAGTTAAATTACTTTATATTTCAGACTAGTTTAATTAGTTCACAATCGAATCATTGTATTATTATTTAGGATTAAATTAGTAGACATTAGACTTAATTTTAATCAACTGTTCCCTTTGGATAAGATACCCTATTATTTATCACTTACTAATTACTACTGGATCTTGTACGCTTGCAAGAATAGGGTTTTATAACTTGTTTAAAATAGCTATCAAGTTTTTGGCGTCATTGTCGGGGAATGGTGTTTGGTTAATTTAATTAATTCTCTTCTAGTTTAGTTCTTATTATAATATTAATTTTTTGTTTTTCTTTATGTTATTTTCTTTATTAGTTTCCTAGATATTCTCGCACTTTACTAATTTTTACTAGTATTGAAGGTTGGAGAGAAGTTGCCAAATTAATATCTCAAATGCCAGATGCTTTCTTTCCACTCTATATTTTTGTTTTGTGTTTGTTCTGATGTTGTTAGTTAATGTTTGGTCATAGGTCATTATCTTTTGATTTGAACCCTTTGATTTAAACCCATATAATCCTGAAATTGAACCCACACTTAGAGAACTAAGGGCTTTACGTCAAGAAAATAAATCTGATTCTGATAGTGAGATTAAATCTGATTCAATGGGTGAGGCACAACCTAGAAAACTTAGTGAGTATTTCACTCCTTGTACTTACACTCCTCCTGTAGGAAGTCAAATGCCCACTGTAATTGGGAGATTTGAAATTAAACCTCAGACTATTCAATTGCTTCATTCTTTCTATGGTCTTGAATATGAAAATTCATATAAGTATATTGATGAGTTTCTAGAGGTATGTTCAACTTTTAATCAATCTAATGTGCCAAATGAAGAAATTTATTTCTTACGTTACCCTTTTCACTAAAAGATAAAGCGAGACATTGGTGGAATACAAATGAGAACATTACTAATTGGCAAAAATTCTGTTACTCAATTCTTAAAGAAATCTTTTCCAATTGGTAAATTAACTAAGATCAGACGTGAAATTACCACATTTTCTCAATTACCTAGTGACCAAATTTATGAGTGTTGGGAGAGATTTAGGGATCTTTTACGTAGTTGTTCACACCATGAAGTCCCTAACTGGCAACAAGGGAAAAGTTTATATTCTGGTTTAGATGAGCGTAATCAACAAATGGTTGATTCTTGTGGTGGTACCTTTTTCATAAAGACTCCTAATGAAGCATGGGAATTATTTGAACATTTGAGTTATAATTCCTTACAACATGCCAATTCTTCACATATAAGTTCTTCTAGATTGCTAGGAAGTAAGGGTAGTATATATGAAATCTTTCATTCTTCCGATTTGTCAAGCAAAGTAGAACTTCTCACTAAAAAGATGGATCAATTAATGGCTATGAATAACATGAATATGCAACCCACTACTTCTCATGATGCATGTTCAATATGTGCAAATCCTACTCATTTTTCTCAAAATTGCCCTAATATTTATTCAGAGATATCACAGGCACACGTGAATGCATCACAAGGTTATCCTCCGCATAACAATTCCTTTACAAACACCTACAATCAAGGGTGGAGGAACCATCCTAATTTTTCGTGGAAGCGGCAAACATGAGACATGCAGCAAGAGCAATGACCTAACCAAATGGCTCAATCTGGTATGAATATTCCTCCTGGTTTCCAAGCTCAAAGGTATACTTCTCAAATTACACAGCATGCTAATGGGAATTCTGACTTAGATAAAGTTATATCTGCACTTGGAACTCTTACTACCACCATACAAAATATGGACTCTAAGATTCAAAGTATAGAAAAGAAAATGCTTGTTGTTGATTCTCACACGCACTCCATAAGTAAACTTGAATCACAAATAGGTCAGTTAGCCAATGCAATTAGTAAGAGGGATTATGGTAAACTTCCTAGTCATTCTGTTGAGAATCCTAAGGGTCAACATTAATATTATGAACATGTGAATGCAGTTATGAATCTTAGGAATGGTAAAGATGTAGATAACTTCATGTTGGAAAAGAAGAAGCATGATAACTATGAAGAAAAAAAAAAACCCCTAAAGATTTCCCCGAATATTTCTAATTCTCCCGATCCTATTCCTTATCAGCCTAAAGTTCCATTTCCTCAAGCTTTAGAGTTACCATCTAATTTTAAGAAAGATAAGAGAATGGATAATATTTTAGAAATTTTCAAACAAGTTAAAATTAATCTTCCATTGTTAGAAGCTATCAAGCAAGTCCCTGCTTATGCTAAGTTTCTTAAAGATGTGTGTACTTATAAAAGAAAATCCAAGAGTGATGTGCCAAAGAAAGTTAGTTTATATGGTCAATTTAGTTCAATTTTGCAATATAATACTCCATCAAAGTTTAAGGATTTAGGTATTCCCACTATCTTGTTTTATTGGCAATTATAAAATTGACAATGCACTCATAGATTTGGGTTCCAATGTTAACTTAATTCCATATTCTATTTATAAGAAATTATGATTAAGTGATCTACAACCTGCTAATATGACGTTGCAACTAGCTCATAGGTCATTTAGAGTGCCGCGGGGAAGAATTGATGATGTGCTAGTTAATGTAGACAATGGTTTTTCCTCCGTGGGCTTTGTAGTTCTTGACATAGACCTTCACCTTCCTAAGAATTAACAATGTCCCTGTCATTTTGGGTCGTCCTTTCATGGTTACTGCAGACAACTATTAATTCTAGGATTAGAGTGATGCACGTTTCTATTCTAAACACGAGAGTTAAGCTTAATGTTTTTAAAATGTCATCCTTCTCCTCTAATGAAGATGAATCCGTTTGTTTTGCTATTCATGAGTTTGATAATTCTAAAATTGAACCACCATTTTCTTCTAAAACTTCTCATGAATTGTTGTTTACTAAGCAAGCTTGTGTTAATTCTAAGTGTCATGTACATGAGGAGAAAGCTCATCATTTGATTAGTTATGTGAATGCTAGTAAAATGACGCTTTTTAGAAACTAATTTGCTAGATCCTGGTTGATTCGGTCACTACTAGACTAATTCTAGTTGAATACGTGTAAACTTAGCGCTAACTGAGAGGCAACCCAACTTTTACTTATGTTATTTATTTCTCATATAGAATTTTAAGTAGTTTTGAGTTTCTTAGATCACTTTGGCTATTTTAGAAGTTAATCTGTTTTGCAGGAATGCATAATACAAGTGTGAGGGAATTATCATGGGCCTGGAGTATAGCACACAATATATGTACATCTTTGCAAAGTTCAACAATGCTTCCACATTCACCAGACACAAATCCACCTCGTTGTGTTGTTCTTTTCTCCTCTTTTCTTTTGTTATTCTCATACATTGAGGACAATGTCATGTTTAAGTGTGGGGGGAGAATGGATGCAGTCTATTGTTGGCATATTTATATGGTTTGGTGATGTTGTAGTCTATTTTGTGGTTTATTTTTTATGCTTGGGAGTGTTGTTTTGAGTTAGTTACATGTTTAAGGTAAGTGGCACATATTGCCTTTTGCATTTATGGGGATATGCTGCCAAAATTTTGTGCAGTTTGTTATAAACTCAAATTTAGTTTGATTTCCAAACTACCTGGCAAAATATGTGTATTCATAAAAAAGTTATTTCTTGTTTTTTCATCATTTAACTCGCGTTGGATTTATTATAAATGACATGTAAGATGGCACAAATCTCCCTTTGACATGGTTTGCGGTATGATAGTTTTGTTTTTCCCCAAAGGCGATGAGACCATTAGTGGTGACATTTGAACCTAGCGAGGAAATTTTGAGCCGTTTACTATTTATGGCCGACAATCTTTTGATCAATTTTTTCTTTCACGTGTGATTTATCTCCTCCTTGTGTACTGATACCTTGAGTTAGCATTATTTCTCCCCAAAATCGACACTTATCCATGTTTAAAATATGATTGAGGCATTTTTTTTCATATTAAAGCTTTCAAAGTTTATAGGTTATAGTTATACAAATAATTGATGTTGAAAGCCCCATTGAGCCTTAATATCCTATTTTCTTTGCTAACCATACATTACAAGCTTGTGACCTCCTATAGATTTTACCTAAAGCCTTACTTAATGGAGCGATTATTAATGTTAGAGCTGTAAATATGTGTTACAGGAGGAATACAGTGAAAAAAAAGGGAATAGGCCGAGAAAAAAAAGGTGAAAAATAACAAAGAGAAATAAGTATGAAAATCAAAAGAAAACAATAATCTTATGAAGTACAAATATACACAAAAATTTTATTATTTCATTAGTTGAGATGGATATGGAAAAGGGTGAAGGAGATGCATAAACAAAGTCGTTGGAGTATAGTGTTCGATGTTTAATTGGAGTTTGTTGTGGCGTGAACATTATAAGTAATGTATTTTTACTCCATTTAGCTTGGCTCTTTATACCACCACATTCCCAAATAAGTTCTTACCTTTAATGAACCTTAGCCCCGTTACAACCTTTAATAAAGACCTCATGATTTGAAACATGTGATTAAGTCCATATTGATCGATGGAGGGTGAAATGTAATTCAAGCTTATAGAGCGGGTAATCAAATTTCGAGTAAAGAGTGACCCACCACTACTAGGTTATTCACTAAAAATTCTAATTAGAGTATGTTAATATCATTTGAGAGCGTTGAGTATTGATGACTAAAGTGAGGTTGCCACGAAAGGTCAAGTCAAACTTGAGGAAAGGAAGTGGTAAGATGTCTTGGTCGTTGAGGGTGCTGGATTCTTTCTTAATGTCATTATAATGTTCATGCTTGTTAATTGTGATACTTAAATATTTTCGAAATAATGAGTTTTAATGTCTATGATTACACTATTTTTCTAATTGGTTTGGAAATCTTTGTTAATAATTAAGGCTTTGTGGATGCTATCTGAAAATCCTCACGAGACCATACTCGTCCACTAGGGTAGCCTAGGGGTTTAAAGGGTCTGTTGCACATGCTAAGTGCAATCGTGATTCCTACGACAGTGAGTTAGATTTTATTGCTTTAGTAGTATAGTCTTTAATTTATTTTAGTAGTGTTTTGCTCGAGGACTAGCAAAGTTGAAGTGTGGGGGAGTTAATAACTGTCTTATAATATATATTTTATGCTCTTATATCCTTTTGTTATACCCCTAAATAATATTAATAAGTAGTAATTCCTGGCATATTTATTGAAATACTAATATTGGGAATTATGAGAGTTATCATTATGAACTTATAATTATGTAGTAAATCATTTATTATGAACAAGCTTACACTAAAAGTGCTCATGTATTGGCAGGAAGTCATTTGCGTGACATGAAGTAGAAAGTGGGCCAAAGCCCAATGCTGCCACCAAAAGGACAAGAAGTCCACGTATTAAATGGGGAAGCAAGGAGAAAATAAGAAAGACGATAAAAAAGAAAAGAGAAATAATAAGTAACCCGATCCTATTGTTTTATGGGCTTAAACACGTAGTATCATAGGGGGAAAAGGAGGAGTATAAAGGGAAAAAAGGGGCCCTAGCGAGGGACGGGAACATGCACCAGTAGAAACGTCAGTACGAAGTAGCATAGTACGAAGGACGGAGGAAGAACAGAGAAGACAACGAGACAAAGCAAACGACAGCGTCAAATTCGTAGCTTGAAGCGGATCATGATTTCTTATAATTTGGTGATGTTTTCTTCAATTATGAGTAGCTGATTTCTCTTACTAGGACTTAGATAAAACTCTATTATTATGAATTGATAGTTTAATTGTGTTAGGAAATTGATTTTCGGTTTATGATTGCATAGCTATTGAGATTATTATTGGGTTGATTATTGTTTGCAATATAGATTGATGATTGTTCTTGGTTTATATTGTTATCAATTTTACATACTTTGTTCTTGTAGTTCAAGGTGTGATGTTATTTAATGGTATTATTTCATGATTGTGGTTGAAAAGTTGAATAATTTATGCTTTAGTTAGATAAGTTATGTCATCTAATTAATCGCAATATTATTTTGTTCTAAATAATCATGGCTAGTAGTTTAGGATACTTGATAAACCTATTAATTCTCATTCCAATTTATTTACTAGTCATAGTATTAGTGGTGGATTCGCCTGTCCTAAATTCCATATTATTGTATGTTCTCCGATTCACTTTTTATTGCCAAGTTTATTTAGTTACTTTATATTTCAGACTAGTTTAATTAGTTCACAATCGAATCATTGTATTCTTATTTATGATTAAATTAGTAGACATTAGAATTAATTTTATTCAACTGTTTCCTTTGGATACGATACCCTATTATTTATCACTTACTAGTTATTACTGGATCTTGTATACTTGCAAGAATAGAGTTTTATAACTTGTTCAAAATCGCTATCAACTACTATGTGTTTTTCCTCCCAACTTCATTATGAACTGCTCATCAACTGCTTATGAGCTACATCGATCTCAACTGCTTAAAAATACTTTCCTACCATCCTATTCCTACTAGAATATGTAAACTAAAACGAGAATCCTAAAATAATTAGGAATTGAACAACATAATTTGAGGATAAGTAATTTCCTTCCTGCCTAATCTCCTAACTATAATATCCTAATTATGTTAAACTTCCTGAAACACAAAAACTTCCTACTTCATAATACTTCCATACTCAAAAGACTTCTAATTAATGTTTGGTGTGTTTCTTGGATTGTAACCCAACAAAATTGGCAGGAAAATAAATAGGCCAGAGAATCACTAAGAGAAGATAAATCAGTTGGAGAATCAGGAGAGTCAAACAAGGGTGAAATATCATCATGAAAGTTGAATAGATTTAGAAAGAGGCAAGAAAATTTGTGGAGCATGTATTGTAGAAGAGAAATATAATGGAAAATGCTTTTCATAGAACAAAACATCTCTCCTGACCATATGTTTACTAATAGTAAGATTATAGACCTTGTAGCCTTTTTTGGAAGTGGAATAGCTAGGAAAACACATGGATCTGCTCTTGAATCAAATTTGGATATGCCTTGCTTAAGTGTGGAAGTATAACACATGCATCCAAAAACTCTAAGATGAGATGCATCAAGCCTTTTGCCAAAGAGTTTGTCATATAGTGTAAGGTAGATTAGACTGGATAGGGGCATTCTGTCGATCAAATGAGTAGCACATAGAACACAATCACACCCAGATCTTGGCTGAAACTTTGGATCGAAAATAAAGAGCTCTAGCTGTTTCAAGCAGAAATCTATGTTTTCTTTCAACCATACCATTCCGCTGTGACGTGTTAGGGTAACTAGTCTAGTGAGTAACACCATGTTGAAGAAGAAACTGCTTCATAGTGCCCTCACAAAATTCCAGAGCATTATCCTACCTCACACCAACAATATTAGTGTTAAACCGAGTCTGAACAAAAATATAAAAATCATGAAAGACTGTAGAAACATCAGATTTATGTTTAAGCAAGAAAATCCATGTTGCTCCGGAGTAGTCATCTACAATAGTGAGGAAAATGATACAACATGACGAATAACAGTTTTGTATGGCCCCCAAATGTCCAAGTGAACAAGCTGAAAGGCTCTAGATGTTTTGATGCTACTGTGAGTAAAAGATAGCCTAGGTTGTCTAGCATAATGACAAACTTGGCAAAAATAAGTTAAGATACATCCTTTTACATTAACATTAGGACACACTATAATAAGATGCATAAAAGGCATGTGACCTAATCTTAAATGCCACAATTTGCCCTGATCAACAGCAGACAAACAGGAGTGATCAGTAGAAGTATTGGAGATAGATGAACATGCAGTATTATGAGACTGAACATGACAATTTATTGCAGGAGTAAGTTGCTTAGAAGAGTTGTCTAAGCAATATCAGCCATTCCGTAGCTTACCAAGAACCAACAGCAGTCTCAAAGAAGGACCTTGAATATGACATATATTGGATGAGAATAAAACATCACATTTCATGTCATGAACCAACTTAGGAATATATATTAAGTTGAACTTGAAATCAGGGATATACAAAACATTGTTGTGAACAATATCATGACTCACGGGAATCGAATGGGGTGGGGGGGCTGCGGGAATCGGAGGGGGTGGGGGGAGGGGCTGCGGGATTCGAAGGGGTGGGGGAGGGGGGCTGCGGGATTCGAAGGGGTGGGGGGGGGGGGAGGGGGTTTGCGTGGGTGGGGGTGGTGGGAGGTTGGTGGTCGCATCGGTGGCTCATTGGTGATCCATTTGGTAGTGGTGGCTCACTGGTGGTCGCAACGGTGGCTCACTGGTGATCCATCAGGTATAGTAATAGTGTCATTATGAGATTCAATGTTGTGATACTCACTTAACATACCAATAGCATGACGCATGTGGTCAGTAGCTCCACTGTCAAGGATCTAAGGAGGTTATGCTTAAGTGAGAGTAAACAATATATACCTGCTAGTAGTGCATAATGAGAAGCATCATTGGTTTCAACAGTGTCAGTCTATTGCTTGTTAGTGAGAGACACAATATGATTATAATGTGCCATTGTGATAGGAGCAGCAAGATCAAACATTAGGAGTTATAGGAACAACATCTTGAGAAGAAGAAATACTGTGAGCTACACCAACAACTTGTTTGTTCCTCCAATGATACTTAGGGTGGCCATTGACTTTGTAACATTTTTCCACATTATGACCAAGCATCTTGTAATGATCACAAAATGGTCTTTTTCCCTGATAAGTACCCCTGGAATCTCTAGAAAAGTTATTAGAATACTGTGGTTTATTGTAAGATACATTTCTTTGATTTAAATCTTGATCATAAAGTCTTGTTTTATTAGCAGCGGCAAAAGCCATAACATCATTGTTAGTAGAGGAATGCACAAAAGCATATACTTCTTTATGTCTCTCTTCTTGCACCACAAGTATGTAAGCATGAGAAATGTTAGGAAGAAGTGACTGCATTAAAATAGTGCCTCTGAACTTGTTTATAATTAAGTTCAAGTTTCATAAGAAATTGTGTGAGTCTTTGATCTTCTTGAAGTTTGAGCAACTTCTTAGTAACATCACAAGTGCAATTTAAGCAAGCACACACAGGAAGAGGATTGAAGGCATTAAATTCATCCCAAGACATCAAATTCAACCCAAAGCATCTTCAGTTTTGTATAATATTCAGAAACATTATAATCTGCTTGCCGTAAATCAGCAATTTGTTGTTGAATACTATAGATTTGAGTCCCTGAAGACTGGCCAAATTTTTTGTTCCAAGTTACACCAGATTTCATAAGCAGTTGCAAAATATAATATGCTTCTAGCAATAGCAGTATCCAGAACTTGTTTGAACCATGAAATCAAGGTGTTGTTACCTCTATTCCAGGCTTTGAATAAAGAAGAAACTTTACTAGGCTTCTGAATTGTTCCATCTATAAAACTTAGTTTAATCTTAGCTGACAATCCAATGATAATTGACCTTTACCAGGCATCATAACCAGAACCAACAAACTTCATAGAGACAAGTTTATATTGTGAATCACTTGGATGAATGAAATAAGGAGATGTTGGATCTTTTGTAGGATCCACAACCATATTTTAGGAGTTACAAACATATTCAAGAATTTGCAGAAGAGAATTATGAATATGAAGTAATCACAACTCAATAAGGTAAAATTGATGAAGAGTACCTCAAACAAAAAACAATATCAGAATAGAAACAAGAATTTCAACTTTTAAGCTAAACAAAAGATGAAGAGGTTGAGAATTTGATGAGATTTGAACTGACATAGAAGAATTATGTGTTTTGAAGAATAAAGATGAGAGTCTTACTTTGATCAACCGAATAACCAATGAATTTGAATGAGCAAGAAGACTGGAATGGATTGAAGTTTGAACTTATATAGAATGAATTTCTATGAATACGAGATGAACAATTTTAGAAACCTTTAGAAATTCAGAGTCGCCGCAACTTCGATTAATTCTTGATATTGCTAAGAATTTGCAAAAAATTTGAGTAGGATTTTTTGCCGCTGCTCTGATACCATGAAATGAATTGAGTTTTAAGCTAGATAAATCAATTGTGAACATAGAGCTTAATTCGTTATTAGAGCTTAGAGATTCTGAGAGAGAATTTCTTTTATTGAAAAATAATCAAAGTTTTATTGAATAATGAATAATCATTACAAGAGTTTTGGTATATATATTACAAGAGAACAAAATGTTGTGATCCTATTGGCTAGTGATGATAATAGAATGGTGCCACATCATCATTCATTTACTAACCACCATCATAGCTAACCGCCTTACTGATTTGCTGATGAAGTAACTAGAAAGTTGGATGAGGTGGAAGTAGGAGCAATATAGTATACTTAACCTTTATACGTGTTTGTAACATTGAATAACGTTTAGTCTCATGTTTAGTTTAATAGTTTGTGATGATTTCATAACCTCAAATATCAAAACCCGTCACATCAGATTCAATTTAGAATAACATTTAGTCTTATGCAATTCAATATCTTGTATTCATGGCATGTTATTATATGAATCGATATTTAGTAGAGGCCAGCAATGGGCGAGCGTAGTTCATGACCGTGTATGTACCCTCACCCCCAAACTCAATTTATGGTTCATTTACCATTAATGGAGTCATGACGGGGAAATCTACATTGAATAAGTCCTAAGTTGTCCCTTTGATTTCCGAATATCTAAATAGGTTTATGAGTCTTCCTTTAAAGACTTGTTGGCGACTTCTTTCAATGTAAAACGTTTTCAATAAAACCTTTACAATGAGGTAGTCAAATACGCGCTCATCCCGCGTAGGTGAATAAAAACACGCCTACATATAATGCAGCACAACTATTGTCTACCATAACCTACTTTGCTTTGATTCCTACAACTCATGCACATACTCATGTTAGCGAGCGTACCTCAACTCATGATAATAATATCGCTCAAGATATTCCTCCAATATAGATGAGAACTCTGTAACCAGATTTGCTTTGATTTGAACTTCAAAAGATGGAATGAGGTTAGATGGATGGAGATTGGAGATGAGCACGTACTGAACAAATCTTGCCATCTACTCTAATTGCAACAATAGTAGGTGTAGACACCAAATTTTGAACCATTTTTTCGGATAAATACAGGTTTAGAAAAGAAATAAAAATAACGAAAACCATCATGCATCGTGGAGCGCGCACCCTGTCAAATGCATGTTTTGCCCCGGAGCGCGAGTATCATTTCGTCGTATGGTTTTTCGTTTTTTCGCGTGTTAGTCATGCAGTTTCGGCTTAGAAATATAATTTTCCATGAGTCGTAGTCAATAACTACAACCACCGTTTTAATAAAATGATTCGTAGTATAATCATGCTCGTCTTTAATAATTTGACGAGTCTTTGTTAATTGTCTTAAGTTAGTCTTTCGAAAAACGAGAAAAACACGAGTCGCAATTAAGTGTCGGGATTTCAATCGTATCCCAAAACCGTTAGTAATCAGTTTTCTTGATGGTCAAGTCATTGTTCATTGAATAAAGAATAAGAATATATTCTTTATCCACTAATCACATCCTTTAACCATTAGTTAATTAGGGTATAAGAATCATGAAAAGAAGTGAGAATAAGAATCAAATCCCATGTGTAAGAGGGAAGAATCCGGATTTTTTTCCGGTAGATTCGAGTGTGCGCCAGGCACACGATCATGCGCTAGACGCATGATTGTACGCCTAGCGCACAACAGTGTCCCGCGCCAGACGCAGAGCACTGCGCCTAGCGCACGAAACTGTGCCTAGCGCAAAGATCTAATCAGTTTTATTTTTCACGTTTTTTTATGCAATTTTTACGTATTAGGATGTATTTGGGGAAGAATATATTCTGAAAATCTGATTTTGCCTCATTGATGAGAAAATCCAAAAAAAAAGGAATATTTGTGTTTCCAAAGAGATTTGATGATGTCATTAGGGTGAGGTCATTAGAGTGATGTCATTAGGGTGATTAAGGATGAGAAAAATCATATTTTTTTGGTTAAAAATCTGATTTTGTACTTCTTTGAAACCCTAGTTCATCTCCCTCATTTCCCTATAAATACCCTCCTTTTTTTTTTTTACTTCAAAACCAAGTTGAGTTAGAAAAGTAATTAGTACGTAAAGAAGTTCATCAAAAGAAAAACACAAAAAAGAAGGTTTAAGTTAGTAATTAAGTGGATTTAGAAACTCACTTAGAAATTAAGAAAATCACAAAAAAGTACTTTCACAACCTGGAAAATGAAATCTGGAAAATGTTTAAAAATTGGAAAGGGGATTTACAGAAAGTTATGAATTTTACAAGTCAGTACAAGGACAAAAGTGCAATCTGGAAAATGAAATAAAGTGATTAACTCAAGTTTCATAAAAAATATTTTCTTTTCATACAAAAATGTTCATTAAAAATCATGAGATTTTAAGTTTCTCTTAAAATGACTCATTTTATCATGTAAATAAAAATAAATAAAAATTGTCATAAAAAAATAAAAATCAATGAAGTTAATTAATTTTTAACTTTCACAAGTTTTACAAATAAACATGAATTCCAAAGCCCATTCAAGAAGATGAAGATAAAGGAGCATCATGGTGAAGATCAAGGTTTGAAGATTTGTATAGATCATAGATTTTGTACATTTTGTTGTAATAATAATTTCTTTGTAAATAGTTATTGCATCACTCATTAATAAAAAAAAAACATGGAGATGTTTATGTATAATTTTCATAAATAATTCCACAACTCTTTTTAAATAAAATGAGCAACCAATGTTATAAATTTGGCATGTTGGGCCAATATATCATAGTATATGAATCAAATAACCCAATCTCAATTAAGAGGAGAAATTGCAAATCTAGCTAAGTTAAATTGTATGATGATCCATCTTACATTTTAAATTTGTTCTCCATCTTCAAATGGATTAATCATATAATTTGACATAATTAGATTGGTAATTATGATTCTCTGAATTGATTTTAGGCCGTTTTACGAGTCTCGCTTTAAATGGCCAAATTCCAATTAGCTAAACACAATCTCCAAATTTGATCTCAAATTGATCATTTCTCTCTAAATGACTTAATAATCTTCGATTAAGATTATTTCTCAAAAGCTTTCAAATTAGGAAGCAAACTTCTAAGACCTCTTCAAAATCATAAACGTGATCACTAATTAAGGTGGTTATTTCAACCCTCGATTAATCGTTAATTAGAGCGGTTAACTCAAACTCTTCCTTTAATCACTAATTAGGGTGATTATCTCCAATTATTATTTAATCACTAATTAGAGTGATTATCTTAAACCTTAATAATCGTTAATTAGGACGATTATTTTTCTCATTTAATCACTAATTAAAGTGATTATCTTAAGCCTTGAATAATCACTAATTAGGGTGATTACTTCTTTCCTTCTTTATTATTCACTAATTAAGGTGATTATCTTGATCCTCCTTCATATTTAATCACTAATTAAGGTGATTATCTTAATCTCATTTCAATCACTAATTGGAGTGATTACCTTATTCCTAATAGATTTGTTTAATTCTAAAGGTGAGTTATTCATAATCTATTCTTTCCTTTTCATCCCCAATGGAATTGGCCATTTAGGGTGAGACATAAGATCGAACTACGATGGTTTTGGTCCATGAGTGGATTCCAATCCCGCAATGATTGGTACGTAGTGCAACTTTAGTGCTCAAACCTATCATGTAAAAATGATATATTGGTCCTAAATAAAAATGGTTGATGTGTATATGTGCGAACTATGTGATTTTCTTTCTTTTTAATAGCCATGATTACTTTAAAATGGAATAACGCATTTAGTAAGAGCCCGTTCTATAGAATGGAAGAGGAGACGAGTTCCAGATGTTCGCACCTCTTAACCTAAACCCCAAACCCTATCTCATGGTATGAAAGACCAATTTTTTAAAAAGAAACCTTATCCATATGAAGTCATCATCGTTTTAAATGATATTTCCTTAAATTGATTTTAAAATGATTTATTAAATAAAATTGTCCCTATTCAAATATTAATAGGCCGGTGGCGAATTCAAAGTTTTCTAAAACTCATAGTCCAATGAGAGACTTTCGTGGGATTCATACCGTTAATTAAGAAAGTAAAAAATCGGATACCACAGTAGGAAATTCTTGATTAAAGATGTAACACTCCTTCCATTCACAATCAATGAATAAACAAAATAGGAAGATTTATTATATAGTAGACGATAGCAGAAATATCGTCAAGACAGACAATGTCACTCTAAAGTTCAAATAAAATCTAAAACGACATCAAAATAAATTCAAAAGAACATTAATCCAAAAGTATCTATAACGAGATAACTTGATCTCAAAATCCCACAAATAAAGCAAAGAAAGGAAATAAGTAATTCTCCTAATTAAGTTCATCAATATCTCTCATAACCCATGACATAAAACCAGACCGCAACATATTAACCTGCAAAATATATAAACAAACATCCACAATCAGTAGGGAGTAGGTAACAGCTCTCCCATTCCAATTAGAATCCACATAGGAGTTATCAAGCATTAGTAAATAAGTCTCAATCAACATAAAATATCAAACTGAAACAACCAACAACAGCTAACAAGAACATGCTTAAATAAACTTAATATGAGCATTACAAGATCCATAATATAAGCCTCCAAAACAAAAGAACAAAATAATATAATAGGTTTTAAGAAAGAACATAACGCTAGTGGATCGTAACCTACTTCCTAAGGTTTGTCAGATCGAAATCTCCAGATAGCCTATGGGACTACGTTCCCTACTGCCTGTGTCTAAGAATGGCCAAACTCCCGATGCACGATAGTACCCAGCTTAGTACTTCGCTAACCTCTCGGATGACAACAATTAACCCAGGTAATACCCCTAAATCGCAACCTAGGTGGTTGGCATGTTCTTCACCGGGGACTAAATCTATCCCACCGGATATCTTAATCTCAATAAAATAGTTCTACTAATAAATACTATAATTTATTCATCCATTAATCCTCAAATATAAAAAATAAGGTTGCCCTTAAGGCCTTACACCTAAAATCAGCTGAAATATAGGATCGCAATCCAAGAGTCTCGATTCAACAATATTTATTCTTCTCAAAGTAATAGTAATAATAATACTAACAATAATCATTTCTCCCAACTGAAAATAATAACCCTTCCTTGAAACATAATTATACACCAACACAATATAATCAGATACTCCAGTTACTACACTTTCGTTGTCTGAGTTTGGGTACAAGGTTAATTACAACATTTGTTATAATACCTCCGGTACATAACTCTTGGCGAAATGGTACTAAAGACAGTATTATTCTCCCTCGTGTACTATAGCGTCGACAACCTAGATATTGATTAATAAAAGTACAACATTATTATACTCTCAATTTAATTATAAACAACAATACCATCATAAAATAAGTAAGACACTCACAATATAAATATAAGTAAATATATCATTCAACTCACGTAAGCATATAACAATAGTAATATATAATCATCATACTTGCTACTTATACCCACAACTATGCATATAATATAAAAACAAACATAGCTTATTCATTCATGCAAGCAAAATTCTACAGCAACACCTACGAAAATGTAAACAAAACTGTAAGCCTACTTGACACTATCACGCAAATACGGACAACTAGGGACTGCCACAGATGCGAGCCATGCAAGGGATGCATTCAGCGCGAGCACTATGCGCTCGACGCAGTCTATACACGTGAGTCGCAATCCTTCTCTGTCTGCTGGGCAGACAGTAGTCAGACTGAAAAATGTCACGAACTACAACCCTCTCTTCAAGCGACGTCACTAGCAGACAGAAGATATTTATGCTCCCATATTATCATCATCCTGATCATACTTAAGCAAACCAACATCATAGGTGCATAACAACATGATTTACAAAATTTACTAACCAAAACGTAAATTATACAAAACATGATAAAACAAGAATTCTAACCACTAAACTCCAACAAGAATAACAATATAATAGAATCAGTTTCTTCCACATAATTATCACTCATAAGCATTCATGTATGACAAGTTTAACATCAATAATGTGAAACTTTACCCACCCACCATTCTAAGCATAAAAATTACCCCAACTTAGATACTAAGAACTAAATAATTCCTAAAAGGATTCTAATCGTACTAGGTTCGCCATTAGTAACACGGGCCAACTGGAGGAGTGAAGCAAAGTCGTCTAGTTCCCTTCGTCGTGCGCCGGTTCGTCCTTCAAGTGACCACCTCTTAGAAACCCCAACAAGAGCTTAGTAATCCCAAGATAAGAGTGAAGATATAATATCTATTATATCTGAGAAAGGGTGAATAAAAAGGGTGAGTTTTTGGTGAGCAACAATGGTGGAAGATGATGAAGAAGGTAAATACTCTTTTTCTCACTAAGGAAAGCCGAAGAATTTGGAAGAATTAGGGCAGCAGTTTCACGGCACTTTAACACCCCAAAATGAGGATTAAAAAGGGGAAATCATAGCCTAGTTGATGGTATTTGATGATGGGTATTAAGGGTAATTATGATGGGGGTTATAAGGGTGGTTACAAAGCTTAATAAAAATCGAAACTCTCCCTTTAAGTTGAAGAGTTTTTGGCAGCTTAGAGTGCAATATTTCGGACAATGCTCGAGCTTCAAACGGTCCAAAACACGTTACAAAGTTGATAAAAGATTATACGTATCCTAACGTATACTTTTAACTAACATAAAAATAAATAATTTCTCAAATAAATATAATAATAACATATACTAAATAAATATATTTTTAAACAAGTTGACAAAGTATATTTTATATGATATAAATATTTTAGAATAAAATACGAAATTTTTAGTGAATAGAGATCAATTAAGGGAAAAATAAGCGCGAAAAAAAATTAGGAGGGAAATCCATGGTGTTACAATCACTCCCCCTTAAGAAAGTTTCGTCCTCGAAACTTAAAACATCAAGCAATAACTGGAAGAAAAACTCTGGATACTTGAGTCTCATCGACTCCTCGGTCTCCTTGGTGGCTTCTTCAAATTTATGACTCCTCCAAATCACCTTCACTAAGGGAATGACCTTTCTCCTGAATGCTCAGTTCTGACGGTCAAGAATACGAACTGGTCGCTCCTCGAAGGTCAAGTGGAATGATATGAGAAGGATCGCTATGATACCTTCGCAATTACGACACGTGGAACATGTCATAAACCTTTGACAAATCCGGTGGCAAAGTCAACCTATAAGCCACTTCTCCTATTCTCTCAAGATTATCATAAGGACCAACATACTTCGGACTTAGCTTGCCTTTCTGACCAAATCGCATCACTCCCTTCATAGGAGATACCTTTAGCAAGACCTTATCACCCACCTCATTAGAAATAGGCTTACGACGAAGATCAACATAGGATTTTTGCCTATCTTGGGCAGCCTTCATCTTGGCCTGAATAAACTTCACTTGCTCCACAATATCTCGAATCAGCTTTAGTCCCAAAACCAAGGAATCACTAATATTGCTCCAACAGGTAGGACTACAACACTTGCTCCCATACAAAGCCTCATATGCAGCCATCTGAATGCTAGCCTAATAGCTATTATCATAAGAGAACTCTACTAAACTCAACGACTTAACCCAAGATTGTTGAAATTCCAGGGCACAAGCACGAAGCATATCCTCCAAAGTCTGAATAGTTCTCTCAGTCTGGCCATCTGTAGCAACATGAAATGTAGCACTCAACTTCAACTTCGTACCAAAAGCTTCTTGCAGAGCAGTCCAAAAATGGGATAAGAACCTCGGATCACGATCCGAGATGATATCTTTAGTAACCCCATGCAGACGAATAATCTTGCTAGCCTAAGCCTTTGCCAACTCCTCCATAGACCAAGTGTTCTTCATAGCAATTAAATGTGCCACTTTGGTCAAACGATCCACGATAACCCATTCTTACCACCACCAGCTCTCGGAAGACTCATTACAAAGTCCATCGAGATAGAATCAAACTTCCATATAGGAATCGGCAATGGTTGTAGCAAACCAATAGGCCTTTGATGCTCAATCTTCACAATCTGACAAACCAGGCATGTAGCCACAAATTGAGCAATCTCCTTTTTTATAAAAGGCCACCAGAAATTAATCTTGAGATATTTGTAAAGCTTATCACTCCCAAGATGAATATAATAGGGAGTGTTATAAGCCTCCTCAAGAATCTTCCTCTTAAGGTCCCCAACATTAGGCACGCACCAGCTCCCCATGAATCTCAAACTACCATCAGCACAAACCTCAAAATTCTCAGCTCGACCATGCCCTTTAGCTTCACGAATCTTCTCGAGCTTCGGGTCATCTATTTGCCTGCTTCTCAATTCCTAAAATAACTCTGGCTCGGCACTCATAGAACTCAACAACACATTAATAGAACCTTGAGGCACCAACTCAATATCAAGCTTCCGGAACTCATCAAATAAATCCTCAGGCAAAATCATGGCAACGTTAAGAGAGTGTTTTGTCTTTCGACTCAGAGCATCTTGGTACTTCAGGGTCAACTCATAATCTTTAATAAGCTCCAACCATCTACGCCGCCTCAGGTTCAGATCACGCTGAGTAAAGATGTACTTCAAACTCTTATGGTCGGTATTCACCTTACATGGAACACCATACAAAGTAGTGTCGCTAGATTTTGAGTGCAAATACCACCGCTGCTAACTCGAGATCATGAGTCGGGTAGTTCCTTTCATGAACCTTCAATTGTCTCGAAGCATAAGCAACTACCTTACCTTGTTGCATCAAAACACAACCCAGAACATTTTTTGGAGCATCATTATACACCTTATACTCTACCCCTTCTGATGGTAAAGTAAGAACTGGAGCAGATGTGAGACTTTTGTTCAAAGTCTGGAAAGCCTTTTCGTAATCCTTGGACCATAAGAACTTACACTCCTTCCTCATCAACTTGGTCAAAGGTTGAGCAACTTTGGAGAAATCTTTGACAAAACGTTGATAGTAACCAGCAAGGCCTAGGAAACTCCGAACCTCAGACACATTCTTCGGACTTTCCTATTTAATTACAGCCTTAATCTTAGAAGGATAAACTTTTACCCCTTCTTTACTAATCACATGGCCAAGAAATGTGACCTCTTTCAACCAGAACTCACATTTGGACAACTTGGCGAACCATTATTGCTTCCTCGGGACATCCAAAATCAGCCTCAGATACTTTTCATGCTCACCCTCATCCTTAGAATACACCAAGATGTCGTCAATAAAGACAATGACACAAGAATCTAAATACTCATGGAATGAACGGTTCATTTGATCCATAAACACTGTAGGAGCATTTGTGAGACCAAAAGGCATCACTTCAAACTCATAGTGCCCATATCTCGTTCGGAATGCAGTCTAATGGATATCTTCCTTCTTCACAGGAATCTGATGATAACCAGACCTCAGATCAATTTTAGAGAATACCCCAACACCCTTCAACTGATCAAACAAATCTTCAATTCGAGGCAACGGGTACTTGTTCTTGATCGTTACCTTATTCAATTCGCAGTAATCGATACACAAGCGCATACTCCCATCCTTTTTCTTGACAGACAGAACAGGAGCACCACAAGGTGAGACACTAGGCCTTATAAAGCCCTTATCAATCAACTCTTGCAATTGCGTTTTCAATTCTTGCAATTCAGAAGGCGCCATTCTATAAGGAGCCTAGAAATAGGTGCAGTACCATGATCGAGATCTATACCAAACTCAACATCCCTTTCTGGAGGAATGCTTGGTAGCTTTTTAGGAAAGACGTCCAGATACTCACGGACTACCGGGATACCCTCAAGCTGCTCTTCAAGAGTTAGATCCTTCACCATACACAAAAATACCTCATCTCCCTTCCGCCGCATTCTTCTCATTTTCAAAGCAGATACAATTTTCATTCTTTTCTTCACTATGATTCCCGAATAGGAAATCTGATTACCTTTGGGACCACAAAGTGAAATCTTCTAGTCACGACAATGGATGCTAGCATGATACTTGAACAACCAATCTACACCTAGAATTGCATCAAACTAGGACAAATCAAACTCCTTAAGGTCTGTTGGAAGATCCGTTCCCAAAATAACCATAGGAACATCCTTGTATACAGCATAACAAGGATAACTCTCCCAGATGCAAGAGATAGGAGACCCCTCACGGGGGAACTACAGGTCAAATTGGCCTTTCTCATAAAACCACTAGATACAACAGACACAGAGGCACCAATATCAAATAAAACATAAGCAGACACATTATTAATAAAAAAAGTACAAGTAATCACATCTGGATGAACATCTGCCTCTGCCTGATTCATCACATATATTCTGTTCTTAGGAGGAACAGAAGAACCTGTAACACCCCGACAATTCTCTCTTTTCAAAATACCTTTTCAATATAAAACTTAGAGAATTATCAAAGTATTATCGCCCGTGTGAAAACGTAAACATAATAAATAAACTTTAGAAATAAAACTTAGTCAACCACAAAGTCAACTCTAAAAGTCAAACCAACAAAAGTCAAAGTCAACCTCTAAAGTCAAATTCAACGACAATAGTCAAAGTCAGCTACGAAAAGTGTAAAGTCAAAATATGACAAATAATCTACACAAGCTCTCCAATCCCGAACCCATGATGCATGATCTTCAAACCTGTAAATGACGATGCACTATTGATCCCTATAGACTGCTCACCAAAAGGGTCATCACATGATCAATAAGGCATAGCCATGATCAACATACACACACAAAGCACGTAATCAGCAAAGCTGAGTACTACATACCAAATAAATAAACAATCCTAACATGATACTAATAAGTTATAAACAAGAATAATAATAAAATACTAACATTGTAGACTACTTTTACTGAACGAAACTCCACAACTAATAGGTTAATTAATTTAGATGGAATAGTCAATGGAACGAGTTGTCTAACCAAAATCAGTCTTCACTTTAGAAGACGAAATACGGGCGCGACTCCGTATTCCCATGACCTATGATATCGAGGAACCTTTAAAATAAAAATAGGACACGGTGATCAATTCGGTCCCAAGAAAAGCCATGGGCTACCATCATGTACTCCAACTCATACTAGTCCAACACTTCAAAAGTGCACAAGTATAAAAATATTGTTATCCACGTTTCACTTTACATGATTAATAATTTATTACTTGTTATGACTCACAAGTAGAACAAATAATAATCATCAAGTAACCATAAACTTTCATTTTTATCTTCGGATTAGATAAGTGATCACTAACTTAACAATCCAAGAATCAATCCAATATTTAATCCATAACCTTTAATTAAGTTTTGAACCAAGTCAACAACCAACCAACCTTTCATAGGTATACAAATATCAACTTACCAAATAAGGCCCGCGGTCCTCATAAAGTAATTAGATAATCCAAAGGGAACAACATGATTCAATCATGATCCAAACCAAGATATATATTAATCCCTCATATGAATTAATAAAATAAAGTTCCCAAATCCCATATGCTTGCATCAATCTTCCATACAAACATAATATCAATATCATAACCAACATGCTTCACACAAAGGCATAAAACATGCAAATCTAACTTAATAGAAATCACATATGAACTAAGAATAGTTCCCTATACATGAATACTACTCAATTCTTATCCTTAGGGCATGATACTAGTCCAATCAACACATAGGTATGTACCCCTGACAATTTTTTTTGCACCATATACCCTCGCAAGTTTCCAAATTCACCATATACCTTCGACGTTTTAAAAAAATACATGAACTTACCCTTATGACTAATGGAAGGCTAACGCCGTTAGTCATTAACCCCTATACCCCCCCTCTAATTCTAATTAACTAACCTAAATATAACCCCTAATCTAATACCTAACCCTAACCCTAACCCTAACCCTAACCCTAAATCTAACCTAACCCTAACCCTAACCACCCCTCTCTTACCCCTTACCCATTCCCCCCGCTACACCACCACCCCAACAACGCCCTCCCCTGCAACCCCAGCCACCATCCCCTTCCCCTTTAGTCCCGTAGCCCCCTCCCCTTCCCCCTCCCCGCAATCGCATCGCACCCTCCCGCATGACCCCCTCCCCCTCCCCCCCTTCCCCCGCAGATCTCGCCACCGTCGCACTAGCTCATATTTTTCACCCAAGATTTTTTGAAATTTGAAACACAATCGACGCTGAATCGAATCCTCAAACTTCCACATTCGAATCGAAATCCTCAAACTCCGTTAGAACAATTTGAATCAAAATCCTCAAAAACAATCGATGCGGGAGCGAGGGGGAAGGGGACGGGGGCGCGAGACTGTGGGGGAAGGGGAGGGTGGAGAAGGCATGGGAGGGTGCGACGATTGCGGGGGGTAGGGGAAAGGGAGGGGGCTGCGAACCGAGGGGGAAGGGGAGGGGGGCTGCGGGGAGGGTGGCGGGGGGGGTTCGGGGGAGGGGGCTGTTGGGGTGGTGGTGCAGTGGGAGGAAAGGGTAAGGGGTGGGGGACGGTGGTTAGGGTTAGGGTTAGGGTTAGGTATTAGATTAGGGGTTAGGGTTAGGGATAAATTTAGGTTAGTTAATTAGGGTTAGAGGGGGTTTAGGGGTTAGTGACTAACGGCGTTAAACTCCGTTAGTCATTAAAGGTAAGTGAATGTATTTTTTCAAAAGTGGGGGGGTATATGGTGAATTTCAAAAGTCGAAAGGGTGTATGGTGCAAATTTTTTTTTGTCAGGGGTATATGGTGAAAAAACCGAATAATCAATCGTAAATCAAAATCAATACTTTATAAATTTCCAGCGTTAATAAAATACTTTAAACCCTTCTCAAAAGTGATTAAAAACCTTTCCCATGATTAAAACTAATAGGCGTGGCGCGCACCTAACAAAACTAAATAACCTAACTAATCCTCCTAACTATGTAGTAGGGTAAGTCAGAGTCGATCCCACAGAGAGAAAGTTGTTCTATGATTAGCCCTTATATAATGGTAAGACTAAAGGAGGTTAAGATCGAAGATGGTCGAATCAACTATACTAATCAATCTATAAATAAAAGACTCTATAGTTAAGTATCCCCACTAGCATGAATTAGTACAATAATAATTACTACCCCAAACTAGTCAATTAAATGCTCACAAGGAAAAGTACACCCTATAAAATACCATAAACCTCTCCCGAGTATCTATGGCTTCTCTAATATGCACTCAAGCATACTCCCGTGGAATCATGCAAATTAAAGACATTAAACGCGCCACTCTAACTTCCTAACAATCCATTCTACCTACTCCCGTGGAGAACTTCATGTCCTTAATTGAAATACCCAAATCTGTCAAAACCCAACTCCCGTTGTGATCAATACAATGGAATCATAACAATACTAGTTATCCCTAATCTAGTATTGAAATATGCACAATCAATTAAGCAAGAATAATTCAACAACTAATTTGGGAGTTTAAAGAAATAATCATGAATTAATTCATACTAGGGTTCAACTTAACAATAGATAGAAGAACTACTCAAGCATAATTGAAAATAATTAAAGAAACTATAGAACAATAGTTTAAATTCATAATAATAAACAAAGAGAAAAGAAGAAGAAAATAAATATACTTGAATTAATGGAAGAAAGGTAGAATCTTGGAGAACAATGAAGATCTACAAGTTTCTCTCTCTAACGTTTCTCTAGAAACCCTAAAAAGTGTATAATATAAATCTCCCTCCCGTCATTAAACGAATAAAAGGTATTTATAACTTCCTAAAATAACAAAACCGACAAAATAGAACGCGCTACGGAGCAGACCAACACGAACGTGTCAATAATGACACGGATGTGTTGACCTGCTACTACATAAATATCCTATGACAGAATAGCTACTGCTTTGAAAAAATCAGAGTGTCACGGACGTGTTATAAGTGACACGGACGTGTTGTCCTGTAATCGTCAGATTCTCCAGCTCAACTTCGAACAACTATAACTTTTGATCTAGAGATTTGTTTGGTGCATGTAATATATCGTTGAAAATCTCTTCAAGTCTAGTTTGTAACCCAGTTGTAATCACCTCATTATCAGTTTTGTGTCAAAAGTTATGAGTAGAATGGTGCAAAGGTGTTATATTTCATACAAGTACACAAAGTCCTTTGTATCTTCTTCAATTTCAATCCATTTTGGGCACATGATATATCGTTTTGAAGGTCATACAAGTTCCTTAATCATCATGTCCTTAAAAAGGAGTCCAAAGTACATGAGATTACATCAAAAGAACAAACAAGCCGTGAAAGCACCGTAGCTTATCAAAAGGGACCTAAATATGCATAAAATGCAATGTAAATGCTCTAATACTACATGAAAATGCACCCTAATATGCAAGTAAATTATGTTAGAATATGCACTTATCAAAAACTTAATTATTACAACCCCCTAGTATAGTACTACTACACTAGTTTATTAAAACCCTTAAAACTCATGTTTAAATCATAAAAACTCCATCATAACATACCTTTTAAAAATTCCAGCAACATATTATATACTAAAACTCTTTTTAAACATACTTAAACATACTTATAATCATAAGAAAACCCAATTTCACAAACTACAACATACTACTATGATTTTCCAACCTTTAAAACCCTAAAAATCCATGCTTTGATAATTAAAATTGGGTTTTTCTATGATATACCCCTGTGTTTTTTAAAATTCTACGTTATACCCCTAATGTTTTTTTTCTTCTACAGTGTACCTTTAAGTTTTTAAAGTTTTCTACATAGTACCCCTATATTAAGTGTACGTAACGTTTACCGTTATATTCTCTTTGCATTTATGGGCTTCTCACTCAACCCTCCCTTGCTGCCAGCCCCCAGCCCCCACTCCCTCCCCCTCCCCTCCATTCCACCCCCGCAACCCGCACGACCGCCGCCATCCCAGCCCCTCCCTCCCTCTCCCCTTCTATTTCCCACGGCCCCCACCCTCTCCCCTCCACCCTTCCCTCCCTCGCACCGCAGCTGTGAACAACAACCACCACCACTCTCGCCATTGTTTTTAAAAAAATCAACCCAGATTCAATCGTGTTTCAACGCAAAATCAACACTCAGATATCTCTCTTCCATCTCCAATCGCACGATGCATTGAAAATTGCTGCTTGGAAATCGAGGAAGAAGGGTGGGGGCTGCTGGAAATCGAAGGGGAGGGGTTGGGGCTTCGGAAAATCGAAGGGGGGGGTGGGGGGGGCTGGGCTCGGGGGAAGGGGGGGGGGGCTACGGCGGAGGAGATGGGGAGGGGGGCTGGGTTGGCAGGGAGAGGGGGAGGGGGGGGCTGGGGTGGAGGAGATGGGGAGGTTTGGGTGGGAGTAGATTGTATTAAACGGAGGTTTGGGTGGGAATTCAAAAATCATTAACGTCCGTTTTCATTAGTACACACTAGGGGTATTTTGTAGAAAACTTAAAAAACACAGGGGTACATTGTAGAATAGAAAAACATTAGGGGTACATTATTGAATTTTAAAAAACACAGGGGTATATCATAGAAAAACCCATTAAAATTCCAATCCAAACATAATATGTAAATCTGAATTTTAATTTCTTCAATACATAAATTACAAAATCTTAGATTTATAGTTAAATCATCAAAAAACAACTTTTAAACATAAACTTATTAAAACAAACCCTAAAAATACAAACTTTGCATTAAGTAAAAACTTGAGGAGGAAGAAATAACAACCAACAAAGGAGGAGAGAGAAGGACGGCTGCCGAGAGGAGGGAGGCGCCTGGCCGCGACAGTCTGAGAGAGAGGAGAAATCCGGGTGAAGGAAGAAAAAAAAGAGAGATAAGAAAAAAGGAGAGAGAGTCGAAAATTTTGGGGGAGGAAGAGAGAGAAAATAAAATGTGTTTAATGTGTGAAAATTTGGGGTTTTTTTTGGGGGGGGGGTTTATATAGTTTCCCCTTTTGGGCTTAGGAAAAGATGATGGGGCTCAAACTAGTATTTTATGATTTATGAGTTGGGTGGTTGGGCTCCTCATACCCAATTTAAAATCCTTTTCACAACCCAAAAGTATTTTAGGCTTTTCAAATATTTTTCAAAGCATAACTAAATAAAATGTTTGACTTGTTTAAATTATTAAAATAATTTGACTTTCAAATAGTCAACCCTTCCAGAATAAATCGTTTAAATACTAAAATATTCTAAAATATATATAAAAAATAATAATATATATATATATATATATATATATATATATATATATAAATATAAATATATATATATATATATATAAAAATATATATATATATATAATTCATAAATTTACGGGGGATTACAGAACCGGCTGGCTGAGTAGGACCTGCAGAAGAAAATGTAGCACTCGGGTTCTTAAGGCATTGAAATGACTTGTACCCAACCTCTCTACAATAGTAGCAAGTGATCGTAGTGCCATCACAGTTCTTGCCCGGATGAATCGCCTTCTCGCATCGACGACACTTAGTCGCATCATAGCCATGCCGATAACCAGAACCCTGCTGGTAGCCCCCATGGCTACTAGACTTATACCTCGGCCTTTTAGCCGGACTCTGGATGAAGGACACAACGGGATTCTTTACAGCGACAACCTTAGCGACCTCTTCTTCCTTGATGGAAGCATGAATACTCAAGACGATCTCGTATGCCCCCTGAAACGTAGAGGCTCCCGAACTCAGCACATGGGTCCTAACCTTCGGATCCATTCTCTTTATGTACCTCTTCACCCTCTCAGCCTCTGTAGGTACAACCGTAGTAGCAAAACGGGACAACTCAGTAAACTTGTTCGTGTACTCATGAATGCTCAATGTCCCCTGAGATAATGAGAGGAACTCCTCCTATTTCTGCCAATGTAGCTTATCTGGGTAGAACCTCTCCTTCAATTTAGCAACGAACTGAACTTAATCGAAATCTGGTGTAGCCATGTAGCTTGCATGAATCGTGCTCCACTAGTTTGCCTCCATTTTCAGATAATAGGTACCTATATGGACCATTTCTATAGCAGGACATCCAATGGCTGTAAACAATTTTTCCATTTCTCGGAGCCAACTCTCTAAGATAACAGGTTCAGTAGCACCCTCATAGGTCGACGGCCTATGACAAACAAACCTATCAAAAACTAACTGCCCACCAGCAGGAGCATTACCACGGTTGGCCAAAGAGATGATGGCATTTTCTAATGCCTGACGTCTTCGGCGATTCGCTTCCTTTCGTGTATTAAGTGTATGACGGGGAGGCATACTACAAAAAAGAATATATATTAGGTAATAAATCACACGTAAGAAACATATGGCACATCTTTTAACAAAAATAATTCCCGGCGCTTTCTTCTTACCTAAGTAACTCTCATTAAGAACTTTTCTTGAAGCCTAAGATACTAATAATCATAGATGCAACAACTACACATTTCCCATGGAATATGTAGCAACTCATTTAGAGTTTTTAGATAATTTGCTCTGATACCAATTGTAACACTCAACCCATACAGAGTCAAGTCTATCGTCACCAATGTGCATCCAGGGCCAACAACTGTCCTCAATAACCAACACAAGTTCTTCCGGCGCATTTTGTCCTCACTCATGCGCACCCTGAGAAACTTCCCAGGTGGTCACCCATCCCTGAACTACTCCTAGTCAAACACGCTTAACTGTGGAGTAACTAAGGAAACTAGCTCCCTAAAAGAAAGATGCATCTTGTTGGTATGAGTAGCCTGCTTAATCCTTTAAAGCAATCATGAGGGGTATTATAGTGGTCCTATTATCTGAGATATGCGTAAAAGCATTTTAGATGCTCCCAACACTGTAATGCAAATGTTAGGATGCTTTGAAGTCCACACATGGTGACATGGCTTCATGCCCTGATGATTTTGGCTCTCATTTCTTTAAAGATGCTTGGGATATTGTTGGAGATGATCTTGTGCAAGCTGTTCTTAACTTTGTAATAGAAGGAAGGCTTTAAGAAGAAGTCAAAGCTACAATCATTACTCTTATTCCTAAGAATAAGTGCCCCTCCAATGTGAGTGATTTTAAACCCATATCATGTTGTAATGTTACTTACAAATCTATTACAAAAGGTTTTGTGCAATAGATTGAGAAATATCTTACCTGATTTGATTGCTGAAAACCAGGGAAATTTTGTTCATGATAGATACATTATGCACAATATGATGGGTATCTAACATATGGTGAAGCACTATGATAAAATTCTAGGTTGCTTAATGAAATCAAGATAAACTTGCAAAAGGCCTATGATATTGTTGACTGGAGTTTTTAAATGAAATGCTGCAAGCTTTAAAATTCCCTGATCATTTCATTAAGCTTATTATGGAATGTGTCACCACCTCTTTGTTTTTCCTAATGATCAATGGTACTACGCAGGGTTTTTTCAGCTCAAAAAGGGGTTTGAGACAAGGTGTGATCCCATGTCACCACTGATGTTTGTGATTTGTATGGACTATTTCTCAAGGATTTTGAGGAATATGGGAGTTATGAAACATTTTCATTTTCATCCAAGGTGTTGAGAGGTGAATGACTCACATGTGTTTTGCTGATGATTTCATGATGTGTTGTAAGGGTGATTTCTAATGATTTCATGATGTGTTATAAGGGTGATTTCTGGTCTATCTACTTGATGTTACAAGCTTTCAAGCTCTTCTCTAACACCTCTAGCCTTCAAGCTAATAAGTAAATATCTAGTTTTTACTATTGTAGCGTGCCTAATGTAAATATGTAAAGAGTTATTGATTTTATGGTTATGTTAGAAGTTCTATTCCTTTTAGGTACTTAGGTGTACCTATTAATTCAAAGAGGCTTTATGTGGCTCAATGTGATGTCCTTATTGAAAAAATGGCTAGTAGAAAAAATTTGGAGCTCTAGACACTTATCCTATGCCGTAAGAGTGTATCTAATCAACTCACTTTTCTGGAGTGGTCAGGTGTTTTGTTAAAAGCTTGACTACATTGCTTGGAATAATCTTTGTTGTGGTAAGGCAGCTGGTGCCTTGGGGTTTAAGGATATTATATCTTGGAATCTAGCTACATGGGGAAGTATGTGTGGAAGTTTCTATGAAGCAGGATAATGCTTGGATTAAATGGATAAGTTTTGTGTGTATTTGAAGGATGAAGATTGATGGGAGTACTCAACTAATCCAGGGGCTAATTGGTACTGGAAAAATATTTGTCAAACAAGGGATGCTTTGAAGCTTCACTTTTCCTTGGTTTAGCTGTGTGCTTTGCCAAAGTATTCTGTTAAAGCTGTTTATGCTAAGATTATTGGTGATCTACCTCATGATGTCATGTGCACTGGGATAAATTTGTGTGGAACAGGCTTAGTATTCCTAAGCATAGGTTTATAAGTTGGCTTGATGTTCAGGCCAGGTTACTGACTACATAAAGACTTGCTCATGTTAGCGTCAGTAGCACTAATAGATGTATCATTTGTGATTTTGTTGTCGAAAGCCACATCCAGTTGTTCTTTGAGTATTATTTTAGCAAAGATTATAGATTATATGGAAGGGACTAAGCATTGGTATATCACTTGATCAACACAGATTGCTTAGATGGATTAAGCAAATTGGAGCTACAAAGTTTAAGAAGTATGTTTGGCATGCTGCTTTAAATGTTGTCATTTATTCTCTTTGGCAGTGTAAGAATGATTGCTATTGGAATGCTATGATTCCAAGGATTTCGAGTGCTATTAAGTGATTAAGCAGGTGGTCAGAATGAGAATCAGTGTTGTGATGCCACGGAAAATTTCTGTTCACAATAAAGATTGATTTTTAAGCCTTTAAGTTAGTTACCTTTGTATTTTAAGGGTATGTTGGCTTCCTGTTTTGTGATTGTAGTGTGTTAGATAAGTTTTGGCTTGTTGCTTCTCATGGTTACAGGAGTCCAACCTAGTTGGTTTGCTATGCCTTGAGTAAGCGAGTTAGGTTGTACTTGGTTTATTGACGACATAAAATTTCTCAATTGCTTAGCAAAATAAATAATTAAACAATTACTAAGCATAACCCTTACTTTGATTAGTTTTAGATCCTATGATTGTATATAATCCAACAAACTATATAGTGCTCATGAAAATTATGATCGACAATCAATTCATGAATTTTTTTTGTTGAATAATGATGAGTAATAATTTTATTTGATTACATGTATCTAATTAATTAGAGGCTCATTAAGCTCTCAAATTAGAGTAACTTTCTCTCTCTAAAACTCTCCCCCAAAAACCCTAAAGAAGCAGCGCCGCCCAAATAATACCTAGCGGCTCGCAGGCGACCTGAGCACACTCTGCTCATTCAAGGTCCTCGACGAGCCAAACCACCTGCTCTCTGCCTTCCTGTCCAAACCGGCCGACAACTTGTGGTGTTTTTTAAAGGGTTGTCGTTTCAAGTAGACCAAGGAAGAAACAAGTAGTTTACCCAAATCAATTAGTTTCCTCGTGGGAGCCCAATGGTTGGTGCTCCCACCTCCCAACCGCAAGGTCGGGTGTTCGACTCTCATTGCTGCCCAATTTAGGGAGTTTGTATAAAATGTTTGCTTGTGGGTATAAATCCCCTCTACCCAGCCAATGAGCTGGTGTGCCCTGCAGGCTAGTAGCCTAGCAGGGGTTGGTCTTCGGACCAATTATCTTTCCTGAACAAAAAAAAAAAAAAAAAATTTAGTTTCCTCTGCCATTTTCAGCTTCCATGTCTAATTTCTAGCTAAAATTCGCGAATCAAACTGCAAACGGGGTTATATCCTTCCACCTTAGTTCTTCACTGCTAGATTGCTAGTGTGGGTTTAATTCTCGAATTAGTTTAGTTAATTTGTCTTTGGTTAGTACTATGAGTAATATGTTTGCCTGCTCATTCTACTTAGTTATCATGTTAATTGTTGGAGGAAGCCTTTTGTTTCAAATTGTTGGTAATGCTCTGTATGGTTGGTTAGGGAAGTTGATTACTACTTGTCATTGGGGCAAGAGTTGTTTTAATGTGTATGAAAGAATGGATGGTGTGGTTTTCTTTGAGTTGTTGCAGGTAATGTCGATTCAAAAGAGGAAAAAATATTCTATTGGGTATAGTTGGTTTCCTCTCAATCTCTAGAGATAGATCTTACAAAGATTTTAGAGTGGACTACCTTAATTGTGAGACAAAGAAATTCTCACATGTAAGGGTGAGTAGGGGAAAGGGTTCAAAAGTATTGTACCAAAATGAAGGTACCACCTTTGAACCTAAAATACTGAAAGTTGAAAGAGGGGAGCCTAGGATAGTTACGGATCCTCCCGTGAGTTGATTAACAATGAGTGAGTGTGGAAGAGGAGGAGCAAGGTGTTCGTGGTTGAGACTGCTCTTCTTCGATTTAGTAAATCAGATGCTCGTTCGAGATCTTCCAATGTGGAGATCTGAATTTCGCTTAGCTTGGTAATGATATAGATTATCATTGCTTTGAAAACTGTATATCTGAAGACGGCTCCCCAATTGAAAATTTTGGGGGTTCATAGCGCTTCAATTCAAGAGAGGTTCTCCTACCAAAGGGAGCAACCCAAAATACCCAGTCATGAGGGTATTGAGTCAAAGGATTGTGACTCTTCCAGGTATCCTAAGCCAAGAATTCCATGTGACAAGAGGTAATAGAGATTGCTCATATTGCGAGTTCCAAATCTCGCTTGTTCGTTGTCGTCTCAATTGTGGAAGAAGTCCACTCGTCTCACTACTTTTATCAGGTTTGTTATACCCTTTTCATACAGGTTGTTCTGCTCAAGGAATCCACCAAATGTCATCCATTTTTAATCTTATGATATGGCGATTGTCCACCATCAAAAGAAGAGTTAAAATGAAGTTCACCTATAGCAAAGGCCTCCGACTTTAGTTCTTTCTTCCAAGTTTAAGTTTAAATTATAGTTTTTGGTGTGTAAGAGCTTATAATGCTCAGTGTAATGCTTGTTTGTTGTTCTTTAAGTGTATCTGAACTCTACAATATTCCGTCGTTGTCAAAAAAAAATCTCAAATTAATAATTAAAAAAAGTGCTCACTATAGTTCTCCTTTATTTGAAATTGACAGTGACATTGGTTAGAAAAGAAAAAGAAAGACTACCAAACCGGCACTTAAAAAAATTGACAAAGAGATATCTTGAAATATATCAACCTTTTATCAAAACTTTGAAATAATGTACAATACTATTATTTCTTATGGAGTACAATACAAAGATTGGAAAAATATACTCCATAAACAAAACCAAAATGCTAAAGATACATGAAGAAAACAACAATAGCTACGACAACGTGCATGCTTCCAACCCCACTTTCCCTTTCCAACAATCAACATGAAGTAATATCCTCTGGCCAACACCCTTTGCCCTCAACTTTTAACTCACCATAAGAATCTGTCAATTTAGACTGCCTCGACAGATATGATTATCACAAAGAAAATTACCTGTTACCAAAATGATTGATCCCCATGGTTGAGCTCATAGAGGCAAAATTGGCAAGTTCTTGAGGCAAAAAGGGGCGAACACTTCCATCTTCAGCTCCCATGCCAAGGAAATCTCTAGTTAGAGCATTCGAGACGGAAGAGAGCTTAAGTTGGTTCAAATTATTTTGTGATTTCGAACCCGATTGCATTATCAATTGACTAAGGTTGTTCACAGAAGTAGACATTAAGTTCGAGCTCCCTACTAGTCCAGTGCTAGTAGTAGCACAACCAGTAGGTCCATTACCAACACAATCAGGCGCCTCAGTAGATACTGGGGCGCCTGATAAAATGTTGGTAGGTGGTGAACTAGTCATGACTCCAAAGGATGTTCCAAGAAAAGAAGGATTGCTCCTTGTTGAACCCATTTGAGCCGCCTTTTGTAGGAGCGCGGTTGCAGACATGGGGGTTGTGGGATTCGGTGAGGAAGATGATGGGTTGTTTTGATCATGTGAATACAAAGAGGCTAGGTTTTCAACCATGTTTGTCTTGTTGTTATTGTTATTTTTTCCTTCATCCTTCAATGCAACCGGGAAAGATGACAAGGAAAGACTTGCAGTGGTTGATGTTGGTGTTGCGGTTGCACTTCTGTCTAAGGATGAATATTGATTGTTGATCATAAAATTGGGAATCGAGGATGAACCAAAGAGGTTATTACCCGTTGTCATTTGCACCATCTCAGGCAAACCTACAAACACCATCCATGAATTCACGCACATATGTTATGATGCTCATATACTAAAAAACAATTAACATGTTCAAATTTGCGCATGTTATAAAGATTATTCCGTGCGTCACTTGATTATAGTCGTCTAATTTTCTACTTCATTTTTCATTTTAAACTTATAGTCGCGTATATATCTTCAATTGTCCAAAAAAGTTTGTGACCTTTCCTACAATGGTTTTTGTAGATGACTAAGGCTCTGTTCTTTTGGACTGAATGAATGGAAATTCATTTCAGTTCAGATCAGTTCAGTTATTAAGACTATTATTATTATTATTGTATATTATTATTATTATTATTATTATTATTATTATTATTAAGATTTTTGGCAATGTCACTTTTAAGCTTTTTGGAGGGTACTTTTTGACCCATTGAATATATAAATAAGGGGGACAAGTGATAAAAAAAGTAATTTATTACTTCATATCATTATTATTCTACTTGTTATTATTAATATTACTCAATTCATAAGAATATTATTATTATTATTATTATTATTATTATTATTATTATTATTATTATTATTATTATTATTATCATTTATATCATTAATTATTATCTTCATAAATGATGATAAAAATATTACTCTACTTGTAATAAATAATAATACTTAATTCAGTTCAGCTCAGTCCAGTTCAGTTCAATTCAGACTCATTCATTTCAGTTCAGTTCAGTTTAGACTTATGCAGTCCAAAAGAACAGAGCCTAAAAATCCTAATATGTTAGCGCTTAATATGATAATAATATTGGAAATGATATAATGAACACAACTATAGTATAAAAGGATACCTTTGTAAACTATGTCTTATCGTTAATTATGACAAGTTAGGTCAATATGACAACTTGGAATTAAGGGAAATATAGTTTTCATCTTTTCCGAATATTTATCATTGGAAATTTACGATACCCCAAATTAAGGAGACAGTATATGAATGTAATATATATTATCAATGTTATTTTCGATAAATTAGCAAATATTTTACTAAGATAAATTGAGCCAATGTCACAATCAACTAAGAGCTTTATTTGTTCTAACAAATCCAATTATAATGGTCGAAATTAGTTAATATAATTGGGTAATTTAATTGCTATCTGTGCATCTTTTTTTGCTTCTAAGAAAATCATTGCCATGTTTTAATGTCAAACATTTTATTCGAGATATGTACTTTGATCCATTAATATTTATTTCTAGAGAAAATAAATGTCCAAAAATGGGAGTCACAATTTAAAAATTATGGTGATTATCTTGTAAGAAAATATTCTAGAATGTTTTCATTATTTCCCCTAATCTGTAATATGTACTTCCTCAAATTCATATTACTTGAAATGTTTCTCAGGACACGCTTTGCCAGTGTAAAACTTTAGTCATTAATATTTCTATTTTCTTATTAGTAAAATTTTTTAAAAGTTGATGTTATGAAACTATATGTCGATATGAATCTAAAATTATCCCACATTACTATACTTTTCCCTACGTTGAATTCGCAAAACATTGTCAAACAGTATTGGTGAATAGTGTAAAAATCAAAATGTTTCAAGTATTTTGAAACGGATGAAGTATAACCGAGAAAGACTCAACAATTAATTAGTGAGAATGGTGGGTTCCATATCTACTCATATCTCATTATTTAGAAAATTGACAATTAGCTATTTAGCCATTTACTATCAAAAATCCTATGAGCCAATTGAGGAGAATGGAATTATTTCATATTGCCATTAACCAATACAATAATGGAACATTAATCCTTCACTTTGTTCATATCTCGAGTAAATGCTAGACCTAAACTAACTTTTCTTGTACATATATCATGTTTCTAGTGTATACTCCTACAAATATATAAATTGATGCTAAATTTGATCAATTAACAGTTTAAATGTCCAGTTGTCTGTTATTCTCTGACGAATAAAATTGGTGCACACAAATGAACAATCAGCTATAAGCTACTTAATTCACAATGATATATAATGCCGCTAACCTGTATTGAGAGTATTGGCACCGGCCATGTTGCTAAAATCTGGTCGAAAAAGTGGGTTAAACTGTGAAATTCCATTGGAATTTTCTTGAAGTCCTTGACTAACAAATCCGTGATGAAAACCAGGTTGAGGAATAATGGTAGATTTGTTATTGGGTTGATCATCCGTCTTGAAACTTAGACTTGGAGGTGCAACTGAATTAGTCCTCACATTTTCTTCTGCTAATGCATCACAAAAAGCCCTATGTGTGATAAAACTATCTTTCCTACAATAATAAATAAAAATATATTATAGCTGACATTTATTACAAATAACTATAAACACCAAAATAAACAAAACAAAGAAATCGCAATATCTTAAAAAAAGAAGGGAATGAAATTAATTAAATTCACCTGGAGAAAAGTGTACCACAGTCACATTTATACTCCCTAGTACCACAAGTCTTAGTATGAGCTTTCCAATCTGATTGCACTGCATATTTCTTGGAACATTTCTCACACTTCCATTTTTTTTCACCATGTTTCCTGCTAAAATGTTTTTTAATTCCAGTTAGATCACCAAGAGCTCTTGATGAGTCATGATGTACACATGTCTTTTCTGGGCATATGTAAACCTTCTTCTTCACTTCTTTGTTTGTCCTTTGTTTAAGCTTCCATGGTAAATTGTGGCCTCTCCTGTGAAGCTGAAGGTTTTGGTCTCTTTGAAACCCTTTATTGCATATCTCACAGATGAATCTGTTTGTAGCCATTAATGTCTTTGGCGATAACGCGATCACTTCAGCATCTGGATCTGTTTACATGCCAATCAAGAGCCAAAACCCCAAAAAATATGTTAGAAAAAAATTCAAGATACTTGTAAAATGAAATATCATTAAGTAAGAGCTTCTACTTTGTATGATTGTACGTTGACACATAGAGTCTCATTGTATAATCATAAATGTGTCTCTCTATTAATAAATCCAAGCATGATTATCATCTAGGGTTTCAAGGTTGTTCTTAATTAATTTGTTGGAAACAAAATCTTTTATTCATGGTGACATATTTCTTTTGGATAACATAAATGGGAATATCTTGGGGCGTTCTGATTAACAAGGGGCAATCTTGAAATAAAAACACCTGACCACGAAGATTAGTCAAGAGTTGCTGGCTATGATTATGTTATACAAATATAGCTATATTACAACGTATTAATACATTGTTAATCACTAAAATAATGAACTCAACCTTTCTTTTCAGTATGACCGCCAGTTTCCAGTTTTTATTTTATTATGATATATAGAAGTTGTTTAATGAGCTAAAAACTATTCATAGTTGTACCAGTCATGTTTATTTTGAAAATTGACAACTAAAAAAATTAAGAAACCAGTTTTTATGGGTTTCCATATATCGGATTTTACTTCTCAAACAAACGAAAAACTGGAAACAAAAGACGATAACTGGCCGGTAGATTTTAGCTTCAAATTTATACACAAGGCCTTCCATCAACTTTTCGCCCAAAAACAAATTAAGAAAAGGAATTCAAAGTAATATAAATGAAGAGACTCACATACCAAGTGAGATGATAATATTACTTATGGAGGATTTACATGAGAGATGTACAAATTGGAACACTAATAAGTTACCTGGTGTTCCTGGTAGATTTCTCTTCTTCTTGGAAGGAAGAGGATTACCATTATTATGGCATAAAACTTTAGGGTTAGGGTTAGATGGTGGTTGTTGTTGTTGTTGTAGTTGTTGAAGATGATTTTGAGGGAATCCCCTAATTGTTGAAGGTAAAGAAAACCCATCTCCAATACCTTGCAAATTCATTTCTATTTTCTTGGGTTTATATCAACTCTTGGAAAACAACTAACTTCCAAGAAAAAACACTAAAATTAAGATCAGGAGAAAGAAAGGAAAGAAACAAGAGTAGTAGTTTTATTTTGAAGAAAAAAACAGAGAGAGTTAAAGAGTATGTTTTTGGGTGTATATTGGAATGTTTTGACTCAATCTCTTCTTCCCTCGGATTATACCAAAAGAACAAGAAAACCCCAAAAAAAAACTACTGAAATATAATTTACTACTACTTGTATCTGAGTATTTCTTCTAACACTAAGCGAAAAACTCGGTTTAACTGTTTTTTGTTTTGATGCTCTTTCACTACTTAAGAGGAAAAGACCAAAATATAAAGAGAGAATATTTTCATTTGTTTGTCTTCCTCAATGATCTCTTTTATCCAAGGAGGTCAGCCATATATTTACAAATAGTGGGGCCCTCTCCAATATTATGTCATTTTCTCTCTCTCTTCCTCGTGATGAAAAAAGAAATAAGGATTAGGTGTGTGATGTAGTAGCTGCTTGTGAATTGTTCCCAGAATGGTGTAGGATTGTAGAGTACCACAGACTCCACAACTGTGTCTTTCTCATTGTCATCTAGCTAGTTCACTCTCTCTTGCTTTTTGAATTTCAAATGAATATATTATTATTTCATGTATTTGATGCATGAATGTATGTGAAGATTAGGGACTATGCTACGTAACGTTGGAGTAAGAAAAAAGTTTTGGTTTGTTAGGGTAAGCAGTGCGTTTTGACTTTCCATTCTTAAAAAATGCTAATGATTTGAAATATATGATAAAAAATGAGTCTAAATGTACTCGTTGTAAAGTATAAGAAGGATTTGTAGGATAGCAAAATATTAATTAGTGAACCATTAATGCATCAAACTCAAGGAAAAACATACGCATAAACTTAAGAAGATTAAGCATTGATCTAGCAAGATAGTTGAATACATTTACTTGCAATAAAGTATGCCTTTGTTACAAATATTGCGATAGATGAAGAACTTCATACAGGCTACATCTACACTAAGGCCCTGTTCTTTTGCGCATAGTTTCAGTTTAGTTTAGTTCGATTCAGTTCAATTTAGCTTACTTCATTTCAGTTCAGTTCAATTAGTTTAGTTCGCTTGTTCAGTTCAGTTCAGTTCAGATCAGTTTATCTACTTTCTTCTCACAATTTCAGTTATGTTAGCTCAGCCCAAAAGAATAGAGCTTAAGTTGAACTAGGCGAAACCATTGATACATAACTACTCTAAATCTCAATTCTACCCTTACGGCCAATGGACTAATAAATTAGGAAAATAATATTCCTAGTTGTGTTGTATTTTTTGTTGTTGTCGTTGATGATGATGATGTTCATGCTTCAATATATATCAAAATATATTCAATACAGTTATTGTGTCAAGTATCAATACAATACAACCCTCTCACAACCCCGGAAAAATAGGAGGGTTTTGGAGATTCAAGAAAGACCAAAACAACTTTTAAAATATTTTGATTGGTTAAAAAGAATTTGGTTGTACCACATAGGATTGACAATGGTTGTAGGGATGTTTTTGGAGCTTTCTATGACGGTTACTCCATGCATCTAGGTTAATCTTTTTGTCAACTTCTTTTAGCGTTAAGACTAAAAAGAGTTCAATAAATGTTGTTTGATTGCTTCTAATAACTATCCTAGCGTCGGAAATAGGTTGATCAAGGTTACTCATCATCTACAATATGTAGATCAGGTCAATTCCTCACTCAGCCTGGACTTATGATGTATCCTTTAAAGTCATTTTGAAATTGTGTATAACAATCTTCATTGACGACATTACTAACTTTCAAAGATATATAATTTAATATCATTTAATTTAGTTGATAGAATAATAAGGGAGGTACCAATGTCTGACATCGAATCTTTTCTGCATCAACATTTGTGTGTCCCTTAAATACTCAAAAACTAAGTATTCATAATCTTTTAATTCTTGGATTTTGGATTTTAATTTTATTAGTGTGCATGATTGATACATATATAAAGTACTTATTTTCAGGTTTTCTTGATATTTTCTAATTAATTTAAAACTAAAAAGGCAACTTGATAGCATTAAAAACATCGTTTTTTATCTGCTACTGCATAATTTTAGATGCATTTTGGTCGTTAGTTCGTAATGGAGCTCTTTAATTTATAGTTGCTTAGATTATAAGACTTGATTATTGGTCCCCGAGATCGGCGAATTTGACATTTAAATCTGCAATCCCCTACCAGAAAACTGTTAGAACTACAAATCTTCCAAATTTGTATTATTGTACGCAGACCAAAAACAAAAACAAAAACAAATAACTAAACATAAAGATCCAATGATGATTGGTGTAAGGGAAACACTACATAAGGGAACCGAATAACCCTTACATGATATGAGAGGACTGTTGCTGATAGTGATTTTTATTAACTAAAAGATTAAAAATTTGGAAAGAATTAGGACTTATCATCGACATATCTATGATGACAGTCCTTAAATTAAAATATGCTGGCTAGAGTTTGAAATAATGAGAAAGAGATAAAAGAGAAAAATAAGGAACCAACAGTTTAGACATTTTGTTGTTTTTCCCAAAGCATAGTAGTATATTATTTCTAATGAATTTCTACAGGCTAAAAACAATGCATTCTTCTCTCTCTATAATGGCCATGAATAGTATATATACTCATAATTTCAACGAAAGGTCCACTAAGCTTCACTGATGGCAACTTCATTTGTAAACTTTAAGAGTAACAAGCTCAAGTTATTTCAGAGAAAAAAATAAAACAAGTCTGGATAAACGCCCTTGGGGAACTAGGTAATAAATATATACTTTTGTGTTTAGTTACTTATATTTATATAAAATAAGAGAAAACTATATAATTTCAATATATAAGCATTTGAAAATTAGAGAAAATATAGTACCAATCAAGTGAAATAGTCATAAAATTAAATTAGAGCACTATAGCATGGTAAGCAAAAAATCGTTCAATTCAACCGACTAATCGTACTTTGATTAATGATTAAGTGATTCTATAAAAGTTGAAATGTAGCAAAAACAAAGTATTTCACTCTCAATAGTCAATAATAAGAGTAATAATAGTAACCATCATAATTAATATATTTACTACTACTATTATTATTGGTCAAATATAATTATATACTTTCTAGCTAGTAAGTAAAGAAATTAGAGACAAAGGCTACCTGTTTCTTTATTTTATAAGGGGGAGCAATAATTTTTCCCAACTTTATTTCTGTTTTTTATATTGTGATTTAAATTTTTTGTTTTCATCTTGGATTTTGGGATCGACTAAGGTAAGTGCAGAAAGGCAATGGATGGAATTATTTCACCAGTGTGATCATGATAGGTTCGATGCTTAGAAAGTCAGTTACCTTTCCATAGTCTTTTCATCAACATGATTAAGTCATAATTACAGTAGGACCCCAATACATTTACAAGAAAGGACTTAGCTTCGAATTGTCAACAAATTTTAGAAAAAAATACTATAGTATTTTTCAGAAAAAAAAACCAAGGAATTGACAACAAAAATTACAGTAATCTAGGAGAAAATTTCTTTATACATTACGATGCCGTCCGTGAACTCTGTCTACAACTTTTCTGACCTTTTAGACCATGTAGGACCCACTAGAATTGTACTGTATTCTGGTTGCATGGGCACCTTCATCTATAAAAAGTTTTTGTATGGTGGGATAGATCGATGACTGTTGGGGCGCAGTGCATGTGGAATGATGCTCTTTCTATGCTCCTTTGATGGTTGATCTTTTGGACCGAATTGCGTGTCAAGCCTTGTGATTGTTGAATGCTAATAATTATAATAGTCTATAGATTTTTCATCAATTATCACATGCTCTTTTGGTAGAGAAAATACCCTGTGACAAATGTAAAAATTAAAACCGAGTTCATTTAACCTAAATTCTGAATTTAATCAATTTGCAAGAGCTTATTTACTACTTTTATATATATAGTATATAAACTTATTTGATACGGAGTGCTATGAAAGATTTAAGAATTAGATTTATATAAATAGATGAAATCTAGATTGTAACCCTGCCTAGATCAACCTAACCCAAAGTAGGGGCAAATGATAAGGTGAATCTGCATCCCTAAAGTGTCTTTAATAGGATGTTGAAATTTGATCGCATGACCTTATTATTATGAGATACAAACATTTAACAAATATCAAGCAATGAGAGTGTGTTTATAATCTATCATGAAAAAATAACTTTTATTTGGAGTTGTGTTATAGTATAATTATGCTATCAAAAACATTACTAATTTAACTCTAAGAATAATTAAAAACTATTTAAACTTACTTAGCAAGTCACAAGCTATCTGGAACCATTCACGTAAAATAATTTTAAAATTTAGCATATTATAATCAAGTTGAGACCTTTTATAGAAAGGCGATCATAGTTATGACCGACTTTGTCATTTTTTCCTTAGTTAAACTCTATTTTACAAATGTGTGTCTATATATATATGAGCATTTTCAACTCTTTGACAACATAGAAAAAAAAGCTATGCCTTCCCTCGATATCTGAAAATTATGAAGGTACTTTCTTTCCTTAGTAAACTGCATTGCTACCTCCGTTCTTTATTAGTTTACCCCTTTTGACTTTTGACACTATTCACATACATGACTTTGACTCTCTCTTGTGATTTGTACTTAAGGAAAAATATAGTCATGTGAGATCTTGTTAGATTCATCTCGATGTGTAGTATCCAAATATCAAATTTTTTGTAATTTTTGCTTATTGATAATTAGAGATATTAAGGTTCAAATTAGTGTATCGGCAAATGTGCCCCATAGAGAGGGGTAAACTAATAAAGACCGGAGGGAGTATATACCAATATGAAAAATTCTAATTAACTCCCTCTCTATCTATAAATAATGAAGGTACTTTTTGTCCTTACATACACTACATTATATATCAATATGAAAGATTCTAACTTTTTCCCCAAAATCTTAATTTCAATTTTGTAAGTAGCACTTAAATATAATTTATAAATGAAATTAATTGTATAATTTAAAAGTTGAGTCACACGTTGTTTTTAACCGAACTGGAAAACGTTTTCATATCTAGTATATAGGCTAATTTATTATGTCAATAAATTTATGTCTTTAATAAATCATTAATCATTTATAAATATTTCACCATGTTTTTATGGGATATATCTTAAATTCTTTGATTATAAAATAAATAAATTCTTGTGCAATTTGCACGGGTCTAAACGCTAAATAATAAAACGGTTTTTTCACTAAATACCCTTGGCAATTTCGTTTATTCACCAAATACCCTTATTGTTTCAAAAAATTATCATATAACTCCGAGTTGAGGGCAATTATGTTAATTATTCATTAAACTCATAATACACTCTAACTAATTAACCCTAATTATTTTCAGAAAAATTAATGTTTTCTCTCTCCCCCATTCCTTTTCTTCCCTCACATTTCCTTTTCACTAGACCCGGTAGTGGGCTGGGATGGCCCGCCCCGACCCGACCTATTGATGGGCCAGTCCGGCCCGAGCCCGCTGTGAACATGGCCCGGTCCGCTGGTCTATGAGCAAGCCACTAATGTGTTGCAACTATGAAAAAAAATTGGTGGCCAATTTTTAGCACGAGCCCACAGTCAGCCCGTCCAAAGCCCACCTTAAGTACGAGTGGCGCACAGGAGGCACGAGCCCGACCTGCAAGGCATGCAGGGCCGATCATGTTGCAGTTCATTTCTTGGAAAAGTTGGCCTGGCACGACATGAGGACGGGCCAAGGCACAACCTGCTACAATACCTCAGCCTGTGGGCCCGACCTGTGCATAGGTCTACTTTAATCCCTACACCCAAACCACCACCACCCAGCCATTGTCTCCCTCCTTCCAAACCCCCATCAACCGAAAACCACTTCATCATCGAAAGCCACTGTCGTTACCATAGGAGAGAGAGAGAAGACCTAGGCTTGTGTTGGCATGTAGTAAAAATAGATAAAAAGAATAGAAAATTCATAATAAATTTATAAGAAAGACCAATACAATTGTCCACGATAATGAAATTCTATAACATGTGTCTGTCTTCATAATCAATATCAATATATATAATTAAAATTCTTAGATATATAAAAATTGTCGCCCATCACACATGTCCTCCTCCTCTAATCTCTTCCAATAGCATTCTAGCCACACTATTTTTATACAATATTATAAAAAATGCAAATGTTGCCAATGTGATGTTTCAAACACACAACATCAAGTACGGAATAGAATGATGATATTATGAATTTTTTTAGGGAACCTCATAGTTAAACGACAATGTTTTAAATGCATATCATGGATGAAATGACTTATTTCCTTCTTTTAATGACATATTTCTGCACCAAATGACATTAGTTGTCTTGAAATAATTAAATTATAATATACAAAAGATACTTTGAGACATCGTTTGGGCTTAAATAGTACTATCATATTAAAAGCGGTAATGGACAATGATGAAGATAAACATAGGTATTTAAAAGCAATTAAACATTACCAAAGATATTAACATGGGACTTTCCTAATATAATTGTAAATATATTATGGACACTTCTATGGCATCATGTTGGTATCTTGCAACTCCTTTATTGTCGGCCAATAATCTTTTGGGTCAGCCCATTAATTAGTTATGTTAAATTTATAAATTTAAGCATAAAAAATTACCCCTCATAACTCTATTTCGTATGCAATACATATATTGTTAGTAGTTGGTAGTGAAACATTTTTACATTTAAAGCATTAAAGTTAAATTTAATGTACTAAAACACAATAACGATAGCCTATAGGTGTACCACAAACACCAAATTTAAACTGATATATCGTGCATTTACTTCTAAGTTAGACTCTAGTATATACATATCTAATCTATGGAACCAACAAGGATATATTGCATATATGATAGAGTTTCCATTAGTATTATGTAAACTCTAATTATTTGCATAATAAAGTGGTTGTTTGTTCAAAGGTACTGTTGGTCGACCCAAAAAAAGAAGTGTTGTATATTGCTAAAACGATATGTTAAAGAATATATTTGATTTTGATTATTATATACTGTTTCTATTTTTTTTAGTTGTCTTAGCTTGTATTTATTTTTGTAATGTTTCATTTTAGTTGGCTCGTTTCCTTATTTTGTAATTTTTTGTCACTCAAATGACTTTTTATTCACTTATATAATCAATGTTTTACTTGGCTCTTCTTCTAAAATGTGTGCCTAAATGACTCAATTAAAAAGAAATTAAACAAATAAAATATAATCTATAACTCTACAAAAACCATCCATAAAATTGATTAACCACGAGTCTCCCGCAAAAAAAGAGGAGAATTTATAACTAGGATGCATACACAAACTTGGGGACAAGAGCGAATATCTAACGAGAACTGACTTTGGCCATCACCAAAGCTTGAAGGTTATAAATCAGATCACCTTTCGTTTAATTAACGTTAAAATCCAAATTAATATATTATAATTGAAGCACCGGTCTCACAGATGATTTGCATCACAAAATTGAATTATTTCTTCAACGCTTTTTGGCTCCATATATTTGGACCTTTCTAACAAGATTATGATACTCGTAACTCTTCAAACTAACATATAGATATGGCTAATATTAAATTTAATCGAGAACATGGGAATTCTCATGCACACGTATGGAGACGCACACTAGTACAAGTCTTCTTTCCTGTAAGTCTTAACCCTAATTCCCGGGTTAGTTAGAGAATAAAACTTTTTATTTAAATGCCCCAACCATATCCATCATGCCCAAGCAAGCAGATTGTATTAATGTATCTTGTGATAGTAATATATCGTATAATTTTCCAATGATTTCATATGTGCCTCTTCTAATTTCTACGTAATATTGCACTTTTTTATTTGATTACTCAACGTCCCTTTCCCTCTCACATTATTAACTAGTTTATGGTCCGAATAATGCCTTAGGTTATTTTTTTCATGTTACATCTCATTGGTTCAAGATAGTTATTACACAAATTCTTGGAAAAGACGGTCTCACGTTAGTCTTAACGTGAGACCTGCTCAAATCAAAGAGATATATGTTTTTTTAAAAACGGACCGCGTCTGACATATTCTCACGATAATATTTTTGGCGAATTAGTTAAGTAGTTTAGTAAAATAGTTTAGAGCCGGTAATCTATATGTAGACTTACATTATTTTTTAGTTAACATAGCCTGTACATTAGTTAGTGTTGTTCTATAATTAATTAAGATCTATTGAGCATTATTTATTTTCCAATATAAACGAAGAAATAACTTTTTTATAAATCTAAAACGTCAAATACAAAAGACTACTTGAAAAAAGAACTTAAAATTGTAATCCCCCGTAAATTTATGGATTTTGTAAATATATTTTAATATATAGTTATTTATATTTAAATATATTTTAGTATTTTAATGATTAATTTGTTCAAAGGTTGACTATTTGAAAGTCAAAGGAACAATTTTAATGATTTATGCAAGTCAAATATTTTATTAAAGTCATGATTTGAAAAGTATTTTTGAAATGTTTGAAATACTTTTTGGATTTGGAAAAGGATACTTAAATGTGTTTGAGGAACCCAAACACTCTTAGGCATGGAAAAGGATTTATAATTCAAGCCCAATTACCTTTTCCTAAGCCCACAAGGGAAAATCTATATAAACCCCAAAAATTTCCCCACACAATTATTTTCACTCTCCTCCTTTCCTCCCAAGAATTTCGGCCATATCCCTTTTCTTTTTATCTCTTCCTTCTCTTCCGTTGACCGCCGCCGCTTTCTGTCGGCCGACCACTGCCTTCCGTCGGCCGACCACCGCCGCCAGTCGACAGCAGCTCCGTCGACACAGCTCCTTGTTCGGCGTCTTCTTCGTTCATTGTTTCGTTTGCTTGGTTTGATTTCTTTCTTCCTCCTCAAGTTTTATTCAAAGATTATATTTTTAAGTTTTGTTTTAATTTGTTTATGTTTAAAAGTTATAAGTTGATGATTTATTATTGAATTTAAGTTATATAATCTGTGTATTGAAGGAATAAAATTCAGATTTGCATGTTTGAGTTTAAATTAGAGTTTTAATTATCAAAGCATGAAATTTTAGGGTTTTGAAAGTTAGAAATCATAGTAGTTTATTATAAGTTATGAAATTTATTATCTTTATGATTTTAAGTATGTTTGAATATGTTTAGAGGGAGTTTTAACTTATAATATACTGCTGGAAATTTAAAGGGAGTATTTTTATGGAGTTTTATGATGGATTTTAACCAATAGTGTAGTAAGTATTATGCTAGGAGGTTTAATAATCAAGTTTTATTATTGGGAAAGGTTTTAAACATGTTTTAGAAGGATTTAAAGCATTTTATTATTGCTGTAAATTCATGAAGGATTGATTATGAATTTATATTATTGGTTATTTTAGGCGGAAAATTCTCTCTAGGCGACTTTTAAGTCTGTTAAAGTGGCATCTCAATTTGTCTACACAAGGTACGTACATACCTATGTGTTGATTGAAGTAGTATCATGATTTTAAGAAGGAGAATTATGTAGTATCATGTATAGGAACTATGTTGAGTGCATATATGATTTCTACTATGTTGGATTTTGCATGTTTTATGCCATTGTGTAAACATGTTAATTATGAGATTTATATTATGAGATTTATATCATGTTTGTATAGAAGATTGATGCAAGTATGTTGGTTGGTAACTTTACTAATTCACATGGGGGAATTAATATATTTATTAGTATTGGATCATGATTGATCATTGTTCCCATTTTGAGTATTTCACTGCTTTATAAGGACCGAGGGCCTTATTTGGTAAGTTGATACTTTATACCTATGAAAGGTAGTTTGATTGTTGGCTAGGTTCAACAAATAAGAAATATTGAATTACAGTTGGAATTGATCTTGGGTTGTTCAGTTGTGTGATCACTTATCTAATCCTAAGATAAAAAGAAAGTTGTGATTGTTTGTTGATTATTGTAGGCGTGTTTTTATTTCGCCTACGCGGTGTGAGCGCATATTAGATTTGACTACCCCACTGTTAAGGTTTTATTGAAAAATTTTTTGTATTGAAAGAAGTCGCCAACAATTCTTTTTAGGAAGAATCATAAACCTAATTGGATATGGGAAAATCATAGGGACAAATTATCCAATGTAGATTTCCCCGTCCTGACTCCATAGATGGTCAATATGAACCAAAGATTGAGTTCGGGGGTGAGGGTACGAATATAGTCATAATGAACCACATTAATTCGCCCAAAGTTGGCCTCTACTAAATATCGATTCATTACATAATTTATGCCAGAGAATAATCATATTTAGTCTAAATTGGTTCAGGAAACACATTAAAGACTATTTTTAGTGACAAGTTATTATGCAATCAATATTACATGGAACCTAGCAGGTTGTCCAAATTAATCTGATTAATGTTATAACAGTTCTTTAGGTCTTTGATTAGCAAAAATAACATGTGGGGTGATAAAAGCAATAAAGCAGGGACAATCATATAATATGCATATAATGATCAGGCAGACATATAATAATATATGAAAAGAAATAAAAGAAGGAAAAAGGTTTAGAATATACAGTAGAGCGATTTTATATTAAAGATCTACATCAGGAAAGAAAACTGTTAGTAACTTCAATATAAAAAATAATTGATTCAAGGACCCTCAGGATTATACCGTGGCTTGGGTCTGCGAGATTGACAACCTTCGGGACGAGCAATCGTGAAGCCTGAAAATCTGAATGTCTGAAAGTATGTAGATTGAATGTATTTTGTGCTTGAAAGGTAAGAGTTTTAGTAGGGAAGTTTTTGTAGTTCGTAGAGATATTCGTAAAGTATTCGTCGAATTCGAAGTGTGTTAATGTGGAAAATCCGTTTTTTAATCTGTGCGGAAATCAGCCTATTTATAAGGAAAACGACATTGCGCCTCACGCGCCTACTGCGTCAGGCGCAGCTAACGTGGCAAGCGTATGACGTGACATGACCAATAAAAAGTGTACACATGGTACACGCTTTGAAAAAGATAAGAAAGAAAATTCGTGTCTCAAGCAGAGTGTCACGTCTGACGCAGGACTCTGAATGAGTCAGAAATCCACGTGTCAAGTGCAGATTAGTGCACCTGACACGTGGACAGAGCTGCGCCTGACTCAAAGACTTGCGCCAGGCGCAGGTTGGTGCTCTAGGCGCACCAGCCTGACTCCTGCCGTGCCCTTGCCAGCCTCATTTGAAACGCGTTCTAAAAGATTTCTTTTATCCTTTAATTACGGATATCTGATTTTACGGGAAAAAATCTGATCTTGACTTAAAAAATATATCTTTTGAAAATATTTATTTATTAAAATAAATCAATTAATTATCAATTAATTGGGCTTTTCAAAGAATTGGGCTCAAATACAATTGATTTTCATGAATAAATAATTGGGCTTTAAAATAGGACTTTAACACTTTTCGAAATGGTTTTGAATGGCTCTTCGGACTGCTCTGCCCTTGGATCGGACCAATTAAGACCTCGTTCTTAAATAAGGAGACACGATTATGTGTCTACAGAAGCCCCCACTTTGACTGAGGCTCAGGAAACCGATAGTCAAAGTATACGGTGTCGAGACGGAGAACGATTCTAAACGCTCTGCAATTTAGAACTGATCTGTAACCGCCGGTTTCTGCAAAACAAAGTTAGTATGCAGGACAATAACTATAAGCAATCTGATTACTTGCAGGGAAAGATGTTAGCAGATAGGTGCAAACAACTCACATAAGCACATAGTGATGCAATAATGCAAACTTAGACTCTCTAAAGATGCATGAGACGCTATCCAATGATTTAGGTTATGCAAAGCTAAGGGATGACACGTTATGCAAGGTTAGGGTTATGCCAGACTAGAATGTATGAATTGCAATGCAAGGTCAGGATTTTGCAATGCTAGAAGATGTGGATATGTAGAATGATAGAATGATCAGAAATAGATAGAATGATTTTCGAAAATCGTTTTTAGTAAACAATCGGGGTTCGTAAACGAGGTCCGCAGATTACAACTCTTCGGGAGTTTGATTTGAATCTGAGGAACCACCACACATAGGAAGCCCCCACTTTGGGTGAGCTTGCTTTTAATTAGGCATTATGAGCCTTGATTGAAATGTACTTGATCTGATATTGAAATGTAGTTAATTAGTCTTGAACGTTGTAAGTTGTTGCTGGGGATTGTACTGGGGATTCTTCTTTGGGAAGATGATTAGGCAAAGGCAAATATCACCATAAACCATGGAATTGTCGGAGAGTGCTTCAGGGACAAGGAGAGCTTGGATTGAAAAACAAAAAGGTTTAAATATGTGACTTCAATAAATATAGGTGGGAAAAGGCTTTAACGAGGTTAGGTGCAGACTCGAGTCTATGTCGGGATCTAGAAAGAGATTATGCTCCTAAATTCTAGAAAGTCAAATCATTAGACCATGACTAATTTTATTTTGTTGAAGCGGTCGGACCTCGAGATGAGGATTCCTACGTATCCTTGCGAAATCAGACCATTCGTAGTTCTGGATCTGATTTCTTTTTTTTATTTATCATTTTTTTTGCGCCCTAACTTTTGCCAAGGTCGCCCTTTCGGGTTTTCAACCTAGCGGGCTTGGACATACCTTGAAAAAAGAGTCAGGATTGATGAAAGGTTGAAAGGTTGAAAAGTTTAAGGCGTGAGGTTTAGATGAAGGTTGAATTGGTTAGAGGAATGAAGAGTCATGGATTGGATTAAAGGTTAAGGGTTTTGATGGATCGAAGGATTTGAATGAGGGTTTTGATGGATCGAAGGACTTTTATTTCTTTCCCTTTGGCATTTTCTTTTAGCACTTGCTTTTACTTTTGCTTTTTTCGCACTTCGAATTTTTGATTCACTTTTTTGTAATTTTTGCGCGGCATTGATACTTTCTGTAATGTAGTCAGGCTTGCACACGAGTTTGGTTTAGGGTATTGGAAGGCTTGAAGGATATTTGTGGAGCTTTGATGTTGAAGGGATTGTTTGGTTTATTGATATGATGGTTTAAGAATGATGGCTTATGAAAGGTAATGGAAGGCAGAGGGGGATAACTCCTGATCCAAAGTATGTCCTCTCTTTTTTTATTTTTCTCTTTTTTTTAATTTCAGATCTCTTTTTGTTATTATTAGTCAAGTTCATTATGCGATTCGAGTTTCATCTTTGAATTAGAAGCATAAATAAAATGATGGAAGGCCAATGAAAATGAAAAATAAATGCGATTATTTTATTAATTGAAAATGAATGAAACAAGGCTTATTAGAAAAAAAAAAAAACCTAAATAACATAGACTCGACTGGAAATGAAATGAAGGAGCTAGGAGAGGGACTCTCCGATTCAACCTAGAAAACTAGCGTTAAATGACTAAGCCTCCTGCGCTGTTGAGATGATTCCCAAGGGGTTGCTGTTGTTATTGACTTTTGCTGCTGGCGGGATCGGAAGTCTGCCACTTTCAACCATGTCTTGCAGAGTATTCCTTAAGGCCCAACACGTAGATGTTGGGTGTCCATTCCCTCGGTGGTACTTACAATAGGCATTAGGGTTCCACTTCTTATGCCTATTTTCAGGTGCAGGGTCTGGAGTGGGACTGATAGGTTGTATTGCTCCTTTTGCATGAAGCCTAGTGAAGGCTTCTTCCAAAGTCATGCCCAATGGAGCGAGTGTTCGTTGAGGCTTTTGATATCCTCCCTTTTCAGTAGTTAGGGCATTGACATTAGAGCTAGAAGGGTTGTTACTACTCTTCTTGAAAGAGTTGTTGTTATTGGAACCCTTGTTCTTGTTGGCCTGTACCTCCTCTTCAATCAGTAGGCCTACCTTATAGGGCTTCGTGAAAGACTCTATAGGTTGGAACTTGATATGATCCCCATATTTGGGCTGCAGGTTACGGATCACCAACCGGACTTGATCCTCTTGGGATGGCCTGTTAGTCATTTGTGTAGCCTTTTCCCTCCACCTGTTAAGGAAGGTGACAAAGTCTTCGTTGGAGTTCTGCTTAGTTAGTTCCAACTCACGAAGACCAATAGGAAGCTGAGCATTGTAGATGTATTGCTTGTGGAACTCTTCTCTGATATAGTCCCAGTCGTTCAGCTTAGCTTTGTTCAGTGATCTGAACCACTTGGATGGATGTGCATCCAAGGTTAAAGGAAAAACATAAGCGAACAGGTCCTTGCTCATGCCCTTGAGAGCCATAGAGATGGAGAAAGCTCTCAAGTTAACATATGGGTCTTCGACCCCCTTGAATTTTGGGAGGTCACCCGGTGTTACCTTTTTAGGGAGTTTTTCCCTTAGTTCAGGATCAATGATGTCATGGCCATGAGCCTGACTCTCGAGCGCAGGAATTGACTGGATCAATTGCTCGAGTTTTTCAAATCTCAATTCTGTCTCAGATTTGATTGGTAGTGGAGTGTCGCCTTGCTCGTCTTCCTTAGTGAGCTCCTCCCTCAGCGCCTTAATCTCTTTGTCTTGGTTCTCAAGATGTGAGTTCATCAGTTGAAGTTGCGCCATAATGGCACTGAGTTGTTCATTAGTGTCCCCCATTTCAGATGATGATTCAGAAGAGTTGGAAGATTCGTCTGAAAATGTGAGGATGCGCTTGACGAGTCTAGGAGTAGGTCGACCTTGTTACCTCTCTGTCGGACGTTCCCAAGTTATAATCTCACGACCTGTCCTGAACAGAAATCAAATGGACCTCGTAAATTTTAGAAATGATGTTTTCGAAACGAGAAATGGAGATGAGAAATGAAGATGAGAAATGAGAAATGAATGTGGAAATGAAAATGGGAAATGGTTTTGAAATGTAAATGGAAATGGAAATGGTTAGACTTGACCATGATGGAGACATGGGCCTAACTATATGCAAATGCAGACATGGACTGGACTATGAAAATAGACTGAAAGAGTACCTATGCTAGCTTCGCTAGACTTAGGGGATGAACTTTTATAGTCCGTAGACTGGCTAGGGTTTACATATAATGCAAACTAGACCTAGGGAAATTTTATAGTCCTAAGACTGAACTCATATAATGCAAATTAGATGTAGGAAAATTTATAGTCCTAAGACTGACTTTTATAGTCCGAAGACTGACTAGGGTTTACATGTAATGCAAACTAGACCTAGGGAAGTTTTATAGTCCTAAGACTAACTTTTATAGTCCCAAGACTGACTAGGGTTTACATATAATGCAAACTAGACCTAGGGAAGTTTTATAGTCCTAAGACTGACTTTTATAGTCCGAAGACTGACTAGGGTTTACATATAATGCAGAGTAGACCTAGGGAAATTTAATAAACCTGAGAATGACTTATATAATGTAGACTAGATGTAGGGAAATTTTATAGTCCTAAGACTGGCCTTTTATAGTCCGTCGACTAACTTTATAGTCCTAAGACTGAGCTTTTATAGTCCGTAGACTGACTTTATAGTCCGTAGACTGAGCTTTTATAGTCCGTAGACTGACTTTATAGTCCTAAGACTGAGCTTTTATAGTCCGTAGACAGACTTTATAGTTCGAAGACTGACTAGGGTTTGCATATAATACAAACTAGACCTAGGGAATGAATTGGGCCTAAATGGACCTAAGAATTGGATCGGATTAGACTTAGACTTAGATTGGAATTGATTAAGGATAGATTTGGACTAGACTTCACAAAAAGATGCAGATGGGCCTAAATTTTGAAATGAACTAGACTTATATAGGCCTAAGATCGACTCTAATGCTAGTGAATGTATGGACTCAATTTAGACGGGCCTAGGATGAATGCAAAATGGACTCTAATGCATATGGGCCTAGAATGAATGCAAGGAATTGAGTCGATTGGATTGAATTGGATTGAAGGTGTTTGGAATGGGTTTAGAATTTTTGAAATTCATTTTTGAAAGGAACCCCTTGTTTTATCTTTTGTTAGGAAAAGATGATGGATTGATTTGAAAAATATTTTTTTTTGAAATATCGTGATATGATGATAATTAGTAAATGTTTTTGAAAAAGAGTAGAATAGAAGGAGGTGTAGGATTGATTTTAAAAAATGTAATTTTTAAAATTTGTTGAATATGGTAGGATATAATTGATAGGGAAGATTAGTTGAACATCAGGGAGAAAATGGGAAGAGGTAGACATGCATGACAACTCTAACTCTACAATGACTCTTTAGATGCATCTTTTTTAGGACAGACTCGAACTTGCATGAAAAGACCGACCCTTTTTTTTGAATATTATACTGATGCAAACTTGTTATCTTAGACTCGAACAAAGGTCAAAAGATCAATAAGCATGGGACGAATAGGCTGCGTGCCACGCAACTGGCACGCGCGACGCACAGCCTATGCGTTTGGCGCTAGTGCATTGCGCCAGGCGCAACTTAATGCGTTTGGAGCAAAGCTCTGCGGCACGCGTATTGATAAATTGACGAAGGTTCGGGCGAAAACGACGACTTGTTTTAGACGTGATTTGCAATAATTTCGGGCGTAAAGCATATTAGCAGGCAAAAATTGCAATCACAGGCAAATGTTAGGTAACATGGATGCAAAAGTTCTCAACCTAAAGTCCAGTTCTACATTCAACTATTGGTCAGGTTTAGGTTAAGGCTGAAAGGGTCCATGACTAAGAGATTGATCCCACGCTTCGCACCCCTGCTTAAAGAGGTAGCCACGTGTAAGACACACTCCAGTCTCAAGTCAGGAACAAGAGAACAATGCCATGGTTGGGTAGGTTTGCTTATGACTAAGATCCAACACTATCGATCAGAAATCTTTTTGGAAGGACAAAGCGCAAACCCCACGGGGGTGACCTCACACATAGAACATGTGCTAATGAGGCAAGGTAGATTATCCTTATGGTGGTTGAACAGTAGCCGTGCATATGCAAAACTGTATATTATTCAAAGGCATAAAAATAAGAATGAATCGTATTTTTCAAGTTTCACCCACTCATTTAACAAAAATTAATTTTTTAAAATCATCCCCAGTGAAGTCGCCAAATTGTAGGCGTGTTTTTTTTATTTCGCCTACACGGTGTGAGCGCGTATTAGATTTGACTACACCACTGTTAAGGTTTTATTGAAAATTGTTTTGTATTGAAAGAAGTCGCCAACAATTCTTTTTAGGAAGAATCATAAACCTAATTGGATATGGGAAAATAATAGGGACAAATTATCCAATGTAGATTTCCCCGTCCTGACTCCATAGATGGTCAAAATGAACCAAAGATTGAGTTCGGGGGTGAGGGTACGAATATAGTCATAATGAACCACATTCGCCCAAAGTTGGCCTCTACTAAATATCGATTCATTACAGAATTTATGCCAGAGAATAATCATATAACGTTTTAAACACCCTAAAAATATTTAGTCTAAATTGGTTCAGGAACACATTAAATACTATTTTTAGTAACAAGTTATTATGCAATCAATATTACAGGGAACCTAGCAGGTTTGCCAAATTAATCTGATTAATGTTAGAACAGTTCTTTAGCTCTTTGATTAGCAAAAATAACATGTGGGGTGATAAAAGCAATAAAGCAGGGACAATCATATAATATGCATATAATGATCAGGCAGGCATATAATAATATATGAAAAGAAATAAAAAGAAGGAAAAAAGGTTTAGAATATACAGTAGAGCGATTTCATATTAAAGATCTACATCAGGAAAGAAAACTGTTAGTAACTTCAATATAAAAAATAATTGATTCAAGGACCCTCAGGATTATACCGTGGCTTGGATCTGCGAGATTGACAACCTTCGGGACGAGCAATCGTGAAGCTTGAAAATATGAATGTCTGAAAGTATGTAGATTGAATGTATTTTGTGTTTGAAAGGTATGAGTTTTTGTAGTTCATAGAGAGATTCGTAATGTATTCGTCGAATTCGAAGTGTGTTAATGTGAAAAATCCATTTTTTAATCTGTGCGGAAATCAGCCTATTTGTACGGAAAACGGCACTGCGCCTCACACGCCTAGTGCGTCAGGCGTAGCTGACCTGGCAAGCTTATGACGCGACATGACCGATAAAAAGTGTACACGTGGTACGCGCTTTGAAAAGGATAAGAAAGAAAATCCGAGTCTCAAGCAGAGTGTCACGTCTGACGCAAGACTCTGAATGAGTCAGAAATCCACGTGTCAAGTGCAGATTAGTGCACCTGACACGTGGACAGAGCTGCGCCTGACACACAGACTTGCGTCAGGCGCAGGTTGGTGCTCTAGGCGCACCAGCCTGGCTCCTGCCGTGCCCAATTGCCATCCTTATTTAAAACGCGTTTTAAAAGATTTCTTTTATCCTTTAATTACGGATATCTAATTTTACGGGATAAAATATGATTTTGACTTAAAAAATATATCTTTTGAAAATATTTATTATTAAAATAAATCAATTAATTATCAATTAATTGGGCTTTTCAAAGAATTGGGCTCAAATACAATTAATTATCATGAATAATTAATTGGGCTTTAAAATAGGACTTTAACACTTTTCGAAATGGTTTTGAATGGCTCTTCGGACCACTCTACCCTTGGATCGGACCAATTAAGACCACAATATGTTTCATCATCGGATCCTTAAATGGGGAGACACGATTATGTGCCTACAATTATGCTATATGTGTTGCTTGTGAGTCATAACAAGTAACAACTGGTAAATCATGTAAAGTGGAACTGGATAGCAATAGATTTAGACTGGTGCACGTCTGAAGTGTTGGACAAATAGGAGTTGGGGTACATGGTGAGCGTGCCATGGCTTTTTCTGGGGACGGATTGATCACCGTGTCCTATTTTTATTTAAAAGGTTCCTCGATATCGTAGGTCATGGGAATACGGAGTCGCGCCCGTATTTCGTCTTCCAAAGGGAGGGCTGGTTTTATTTAGACAACTCGGTCCATTGAGTATTCCATTTATAGTAATAAGAATGTTGTTAAAGTTTAGTTCAGTAAAAGTTATCTGCAAGTTATTATGTTATTATTTATTCCTGCTTACTATTTATTAGTATCATGTTAGGATTGTTTACTTGTTCAGTATGTAGTACTCAGCTTTGCTGATTACATGCTTTTGTTGTGTATGTTGATCATGGCTTTGCCTTATTGATCCTGTAATGACCCATTTTGGTGAGCAGTCTCTAGGGATCAATAGTGCATTGTCCATCTACAGGTTTGAAGATGATGCATCATTGGGTTTGGGATTGGAGAGCTTGTGTAGTTTATTTACAGTACTTTGAGTTACACTTTTCATAGTTGGTTTGATTTTAAGTTTGACTTTGGTTTTGTTGGTTGTTTTGGAGTTGACTTTGTAGTTGACTAAGTTTTTATTTATAAAGTTTATTATTTTGTTTTCCTTTGCAAAATTCTGAATAAGCCGATACGTTTTCACACGGGCGATAATACATTGATAATTCTCTATGTTCTATATTAAAAAGGTATCTTAAAAAAGAGAGAATTGTCTGGGTGTTACAAAGTGGTATCTAGGAGTATTAGCTTTTATTGGCATTACATGCCAACTTTATGTTTTTAGGCGCCTAACTAGCTAGTTACCTAAAATGAATTTCTTAGAACTGAGCTCCTACTTATTCATGGTATTCAAATTACCTTCGAAATTTTTTTTTTCAAGATTCTAATATTATTTCGATTCGAATTTTTTTTTAAAAGGGTCCGTATATATATTTTTTTATGGTATTCGGGTTTTTTTTTATTTTCTTTATTATGTTCGAAACTTTCGAACTATAATTTTTTTCGGTTCCTTACAAATTCAAGAAATTATTTATTTAAATTATTTTAAATACTCTTGTTTATTTTATTATTTTATGAGAATGGGTAGTATAGGAAGGGCATATAGGATATAAATACTATATATCTGCATTAAATAGTTAGTTCAGCAAGATTATATTTTTCTTCCCTGCTAATTGTTTATATTATTCCTATGCTTTATGTTGTTGGTTATTCTTACTTATTGTTTATTGTTGGGATTATACGTTAAGGGAGAGTATCAATTGCTTATAGAAGTTATATTTATTTGTTATAGATTCCTAGCCATGTATGATAGAGAATATTCGAGTAGGGAGCTACTACAACCCAATTGTATTGAGTGATGATGAGTATGATGGAGAGTCTGATAGTGAGAGCTACACCAGTCTAGAGATCATTATGTGTTGTGTTTTGAAAGTAAGCATTCCTGATAGCAATGATGAGGTTATTCAGGAGTTGATCGTACTAGTGGGCAAACCTGAAAGGACATCTATAGTATTACTTGGAGATCTTATCTGAGCGATGTGATGATTCAGAGTTGGAAGAGGATGTACATCAACCCAAAAGAATTCGAAGATCTACTAGACCTAGGAATCCAGGTTATTATTATTATTATAGTGGAGACTTTGGAGACTTTGAGGATGAGATGTTTACTCAAAAAAAGTATAAAAAAAATAAGGATATGAATGATAATGTAACTCCATAGAGTATTTATTTATGTTCTAAGGTTACTAGTTGAATAAGTAGCTAAGCTACAATGGTTTAAATTTCCTTCTTTAGCATCTTTATATTGTCGAGGAATAAGTTGGCTATTTTGGATTGGAAAAGTATTCTTATTATCGTTCGAGGAATAAAAGTTATTATTCAGTTATTTGGTTGAGTGAGAATATATTCGTACGCGAAAAGGGGAATATTTTCTTTAAATATTGTGATTGGTTGCATTTGATCCTTATTTGATTATTAATGTGAATATTTATTCATGCGTGAATATATGATTGTTATGGTTCATAGTGTGTGAACTTAGTATTATAGTAACTTCATGAGAATTGTATGTTGATGCGATCTTTTATGGTCAAATCAAATGTTGCCTTCATAGTAAATGGCAAGTAGTTGTATATCGAAACCTAATATACAGTTACATTAAATTTAAGGTCGCGAAATAGAATGGCCAACAACGGTAATGTTTCAGCATCTGCTATTCGCCTATTGGCGGAGAAATTAACTCAAGAAAGAGCTAAGCGTCCCGATCCTGTTGGGGACATGTTTGAAAGACTAGCTAAGATTAAGCCACCGTACTTTAAGGGGCAAGCTGACCCTAAAGGCTCAAAGATTTAAGCAAGGTTTGACTGAGAAAATCCAATTGGGGTTAGGTGATGAGACCTTTGTGTCCTTAGATGTTGTGTATGAAAGAGCCGCCCATATTTATGGTTTTCAGTTGAGGCATGACAAGAAGAATGTTGTAATGGGTGAGAAAACAAAGGATTTTAATGTTGGAGGAAATCAGGGGAGCTTAAAGAGGAATAGAAATGGGAATAGAAATTTCCAAGGAAGAAATAGTCAAGACTTTAATAATAAGGGCCAGTCTGAGAGGAGTTAAAACTGTAAGAAGTGTAAATAGAACCACCCTGGTAGAGACTGTAAAGGGGATCTAGTGACATGTCATTACTGTCGACGTAGTTTCTGGTACTTTTTCTATTAACTTCGTTCTCATTAAAGCGTTATTTGATTATGGGGCCACTTATTCGTTTGTTTCATCGTCTGTCATTAAGAATCTGGGGTTGGTAGATCTTGAGGTGATTGATTTGCCTGTTAGTATACCTACTAGTGAGACCATAAGGTGTACCAAGTTGTTTAAAAATTTGCCTCTAAAGATAGGAGATTATATTTTTCCTTCTGATTTGATAGAGTTTAATCTGGGAGACATAGATGTAATTATGGGAATGGATTGGCTAAGTTTATACAAGGCCAAGATAGACTGTGAAGTTCAAAAAGTAGTTTTAAGCAACCCTTTGGGAAAGTTGACCTCATATAGGCGTTTTGGGAAGTCCAAGAACTTTGGGGTTAGTTCTGCGATGCAGGTGAGGAAATTGATGAAGAAAAGGGGTGAGCTATTTTTCTGTAGTGTGCAAGATGTGAGTAAAGACGTTGAAGTGAAGATCGAGGATGTTCCAATCGTGAATGAGTTTATGGATGTGTTTTTGAGTGAGATTTCGGGTGTGCCACCTGCTAGAGCTGTTGAGTTCACCATAGACTTAGTTCTTGGAACTGCACCTATATCTAAAGCACCCTATAGAATGGCACCTCATGAGATGAGTGAGTTGAAGACGCAATTTCAAGAGCTGTTCGATAAGGGTTATATTAGGCCTAGTCCATCTCCTTGTGGAGCTCCTGTGTTGTTTGTTAAGACGAAAGATGGGAGTATGAGGTTGTGTATCGATTATAGGGAATTGAACAATGTAACTATCAAGAACAAGTATCCTTTGCCTTGGATAGATGACCTATTCGATCAATTGAATGGAGCGAATGTTTTCTCGAAGATTGATTTGCGTTTGGGGTATCACCAGTTGAGGGTAGCTAATAAGGATATACCTAAGACTGTGTTTAGGATTCGTTATGGTCATTATGTGTTTACTGTAATGTCGTTTGGGTTAACCAATGCACCTGCCATATTTATGGACTTCATGAGTAGGATTTTCCATAAGTTCTTAGATAAGTTCGTTGTTGTATTCATTGATGATATTCTGATTTATTCGAAGAATGAAAAAGAGCATGATGAACACTTGAGGATTATATTGGAGACACTTAGGAAGAATCAATTGTATGCCAAGTTCTCTAAGTGTGGTTTCGTTTGGAGAAAGTAGCATTTTTGGATCACTATGTGTCTAAGGAAGGAGTCTCTGTAGATCCTGCTAAGATTCAAGCTGTGAGTGAGTGGCCAACTCCAAAGAATGTGTCAGATATCAGAAGTTTCCTAGGTCTAGCTGGCTATTATAGAAGATTTGTGAGAGATTTCTCAAAGATAGCAAGGCCAATGACCAATTTTATGAAAAAGGAGTCAAAATTCGAGTGGAGTGAGAAGTGTGAGGAAGCTTTTCAGATTTTAAAAGAGCGTTTGACCTCAGCACCTGTTTTGACCCTGCCTGATGGAAATGAGGGATTTGAGGTGTATAGTGATGCTTCAAAGAATGGGTTGGGATGTGTGTTGTAGCAGAATGGGAAGGTGACCGCGTATGCGTCACGTCATTTGAAACCTTATGAGGCTAATTACCCTACCCATGATCTAGAGTTAGCCGCTATTGTGTTCGCCTTGAAGATTTAGAGACATTACCTTTATGGGGAACCTGTAAGATCTTTACTGACCATAAAAGTTTGAAGTACATTTTCACCTAGAAAGACCTCAATATGAGGCAGAGAATATGGTTAGAGTTGATTAAGGATTACGATTTAGACATCCAATATCATGAGGGGAAAGCAAATGTAGTTGCTGATGCGTTGAGTAGGAACTCGAGCCATGGTAGTTCCTGAGGAGTTGTGTCGGGATATGCAAAGACTTAGCCTAGAAATCTTAAATCCTGGGGAGATCGAGGTAAGATTGAGTGCTTTGTCATTGGGGTTGTCAACTTTCTACGAGATCAAAGAGGGTCAAGTTGGGGATGAGCACCTAGAGAATATTAAGGAAAAGATGAGGCAAGGTAAGGAAGTTGATTTTAAGATCCATGATGATGGTAGTCTGAGGTTCAAGGGAAGGTGGTGTGTACAACAAAAATGTGATGAGCTTATGGATGAGGGGCATAATACGCCGTATTCTGTGCACCCTGGGGGTGACAAGTTGTATAAGGATCTTAAGCAGATTTATTAGTGGCTGAACATGATGCGTGATGTTGCCGAGTTCGTGTCTAAATGTCTAGCCTATCAGAAAGTGAAGATAGATCATAAGAAACCAATCTGGAAAGTTCAATCCTTAGAGGTAGTACAACAATAGTTATCATGCGAGTATTAAGATGACACCTTTTGAGGCACTGTATGGAAGGAATTGTATAAGTCCCATTTGCTGGAATGATTTTAGTGAGAATATAGTATTGGGGATAGAATTCATTGAGGAAATCGTCAAGAATGTGAAGTTGATTCAGGTTAGAATTCAAGTTGCTCAAGATAGGAAAAAGAGTTATGCCGATTTGAAGCAAAGAGAAGATGAGTTCGAAGTATGTGATAAAGTGTTTCTGAAACAAAAATGTGATGAGCTTACGGATGAGGGGCATAATACGCCGTATTCTGTGCACCCTGGGGGTGACAAGTTGTATAAGGATCTTAAGGAGATTTATTGGTGGCCGAACATGATGCGTGAGGTTGCCGAGTTCGTGTCTAAATGTCTAGCCTATCAGAAAGTGAAGATAGATCATAAGAAACGAATAGGGAAAGTTCAATCCTTAGAGGTAGTACAACAATATTTATCATGCGAGTATTAAGATGACACCTTGTGAGGCACTGTATGGAAGGAATTGTATAAGTCCCATTTGCTGGAATGATTTTTAGTGAGAATATAGTATTGGGGACAGAATTCATTGAGGAAATCGTCAAGAATCTGAAGTTGATTCAGGCTAGAATTCAAGCTGCTCAAGATAGGCAAAAGAGTTATGCCGATTTGAAGCAAAGAGAAGATGTGCTCGAAGTATGTGATAAAGTGTTTATAAAAGTATCACCAATTAAGGGCGTGATGAGATTTGGGAAAAAGGGCAAATTAAGTGCCAAATATGTAGATCCATATGAGATTCTGCAAAGAATTGGAAGGTAGCTTATAAGTTGGCTTTGCAAATGGAGTTCGAGAAGATGCACAATGTGTTTCATATTTCCTAACTCAAGCGTTATATCCTTGATGAGTGTCATGTTTTGGAGCCTGTGAGGATCCAGATTGATAGTAGCCTCACATATGAGGAAAGGCCTGTGAAAATTCTTGATAAAAAGGTGCGTAGTACACGCAATAAGGATGTCAATATCGTGAAAGTGCTTTGGTCGAACCATGAGTCTGAAGAGGCAACGTGGGAAGCCAAAGCTGAAATGAATAAGAAGTATTTAGATTTATTCCCTGAGGTGAGTTACGAGGGCGTAACTCGTTTTCTTTAAGGGGGGTAGAATGCGATAGAATTTCGCGCTTTTTATCTACTTTTATGGTATTTTTATGCATTTTTTGTGCTTATTTTGGCGATTTGCACATGTTGGTGCAAAATAAATAGATTCTCCGCATAAGAAAATGTGTTCATGAGTAACACAAGTGATTTTAAGTTGGCAAAAGAGTGCACATGAGTGGCACAAGTATTTCTCTCAAGGGAGTTGAGTTAAAACTTTTGAAAATGTGTGAGTTTTCGTGTCAAGTTTCGGGACGAAACTTCTTTTAAGAGGGGTAGACTGTAATCCCCCGTAAATTTATGGATTTTGTAAATATATTTTAATATATAGTTATTTATATATAAATATATTTTAGTATTTTAATGATTTATTTCTTCAAAGGTTGACTATTTGAAAGTCAATGGAACTATTTTAATGATTTATGCAAGTCAAATATTTTATTAAAGTTATGCTTTGAAAAGTATTTGAAATGTTTGAAATACCTTTTGGATTTGGAAAAGGACTCTTAAATGGGTTTGAGGAACCCAAACGCTCTTAGGCTTGGAAAAGAATTTATAATTCAAGCCCAACTACCTTTTCCTAAGCCCACAAGGGAAAATCTATATAAACCCCAAAATTTTCCCCACACAATTATTTTCTCTCTATTCCTTTCCTCCCAAGAATTTCGGCCATCCCTTTTCTTTTTCTCTCTCTTTTCTTTTTCTTCCTTCCTTTTCCTTCGGCACTTCCTTCTCTTCCGTCGACCGCCGCCGCCTTTTGTCGGCCGACCACCACCGCTAGTCGACAGCAGCTGCGTCGACGCCGCCGCCGGTCCTCCTTGTACGACGCCTTCTTCGTTCATTGTTTCCTTTGCTTGGTTTGATTTCTTTCTTCCTCCTCAAGTTTTATTCAAAGATTATATTTTTAAGTTTTGTTTTAATTTGTTTATGTTTAAAAGTTATAAGTTGATGATTTATTATTGAATTTAAGTTATATACTATATGTATTGAAGGACTAAAATTCAGATTTGCATGTTTGAGTTTAAATTAGAGTTTTAATTATCAAAGCATTAATTTTTAGGGTTTTGAAAGTTAGAAATCATTAGTAGTTTATTATAAGTTATGAAATTTATTATCTTTATTATTTTAAGTATGTTCGAATATGTTTAGAGTGAGTTTTAACTTATAATATACTGCTGGAAATTTAAAGGGAGTATTTTATGGAGTTTTATGATGGATTTTAACCACTAGTGTAATAAGTATTATGCTAGGAGGTTTAATAATCAAGTTTTATTATTGGGAAAGGTTTTAAACATGTTTTAGAAGGATTTAAAGTATTTTATTATTGCTTTATAATCATGAAGGATTGATTGTGAATCTATATTGGTTATTTTAGGCGGAGAATTCTCTTTAGGCGACTTTTAAGTCTGTTAAAGTGACATCTCAATTTTTCTACACAAGGTACGTACATACCTATGTGTTGATTGAAATAGTATCATGATTTTAAGAAGCAGAATTATGTAGTATCATGTATATGAACTATATTGAGTGCATATATGATTTCTATTATGTTGGATTTTGCATGTTTTATGCCGTTGTGTAAACATGTTGATTATGAGATTTATATTATGAGATTTATATCATGTTTGTATGGAAGATTGATGCAAGCATGTTGGTTGGTAACTTTATTATATTAATTCACATGGAGGAATTAATATATTTATTAGTATTGGATCATGATTGATCATTGTTCCCTTTTGAGTATTTTACTGCTTTATAAGGACCGAGGGCCTTATTTGGTAAGTTGATATTTTATACCTATGAAAGGTAGTTTGATTGTTGGCTAGGTTCAATAAATAAGAAATATTGAATTAAAGTTGGAATTGATCTTGGGTTGTTAAGTTGTGTTATCACTTATCTAATCCTAAGATAACAAGAAAGTTGTGATTGTTTGTTGACTATGCTATATGTGTTGCTTGTGAGTCATAACAAGTAATAACTGGTAAATCATATAAAGTGGAACTGGATAGCAATAGCTTTAGACAGGTGCACGTCTGAAGTGTTAGATAAATAGGGGGGTACATGGTGAGCGTGCCATGGCTTTTTCTGGGGCCGGATTGATCACCGTGTCCTATTTTTATTTAAAAGGTTCCTCGATATTGTAGGTCATGGGAATACGGAGTCGCGCCCGTATTTCGTCTTCCAAAGGGAAGACTGGTTTTAGTTAGACAACTCTGTCCATTGACTATTCCATTTAAAGTAATAAGAATGTTGTTAAAGTTTAGTTCAGTAAAAGTTATCTGCAAGTTATTATGTTATTATTTATTCCTGCTTACTATTTATTAGTATCATGGTAGGATTGTTTACTTGTTCAGTATGTAGTACTCAGCCTAGCTGATTACGTGCTTTTGTTGTGTATGTTGATCATGGCTTTGCCTTATTGATCCTGTGATGACCCATTTTGGTGAGCAGTCTCTAGGGATCAATAGTGCATTGTCCATCTACAGGTTTGAAGATGATGCATCATTGTGTTCGGGATTGGAGAGCTTGTGTAGTTTATTTACAGTACTTTGAGTTATACTTTTCATAGTTGGTTTGGAGTTTGACTTTGTAGTTGACTAAGTTTTTATTTATAAAGTTTATTATTATGTTTTCCGCTGCAAAATTCTGAATAAGCCGATACGTTTTCACACAGGCGATAATACTTTGATAATTCATAATGTTTTATATTAAAAAGGTATTTTAGAAAAGAGAGAATTGTCGAGGTGTTACAAAAACAACCTAGCATTTGGAGTAATTGTACCAATTTCAATTAGGTTCTTGGAATTTGTTTGTTTTGTCTTCTTAAAATTACTTTTTTTTCCTTACACTTTTTCCCTTTAATTTGTTTTTGCACGATCCGAGTCTAAAATAACCAATGAAGTTGTACTTGATGAGCATTGTTCTTCAATAATTGGTTTTGTAGTTAAGACTCTGGTTATACTTGCAGTAGTAGTCTTGTAGACTTCTTGCAGTACCTTTCTTGCATTTTCATTATCTTGACTTTTGAGAATGAGATTGTAGAACTATCTTGTGGTTTCATATTGCCATGGGTTTATGTTGTTTGTAACTGCTCCAGAGATTTTTCTATCCATTTTACTTTTCAACACTTCTCTAGTCCACCTTTTGCACATGTATCTATGTAGTATTGTTGTGATTGAACAAATAAGATGCGTTATAATCTGGTTTTTATGATATAACTAATATTCCCTCCGTTCTCTTTTGTTCTTCCTATTTAGAATCTTAACACTATTCACAATTGAATAGAATCTTCTAAATATTTTCAACATATGATAAAAAAATATAGTCATGTGAGGTCTTGTTTGATTCGTCTCAATGAGTACTTTATTAATATTTAATAATTATAATTTTTACTAATACACAATGAAAGATATTTAAGGTCAAAGACGTGCATTGGCAAACGTGGAAGTCAAATAGGAAGAACAAAAAGAAACATAGGGAGTATATTTCGGCGCTTAACTAATATACTTCAGCACCTAACTAATTCATCCAGAAGCAATTTAAGGCTAGCATAACTAATAAGTCCAAGCGCTTAACAAATTCCAGTGTTGGTGGATGCACGTGCGTGATGTCAGCATGACATCGGCTGGTCTCGTGTTAACACTGACGTGAGACCGTCTCTTCAAAAATGGACTCTAGCTAATATCATTTGGTTACATTAATCGATTTGTTTTAATCACACCTTTTTGTGACATGTCTTTCAATTTAAGGAATGTCAGTTACTTTGGTTGATAATGGCATGGGTTCTTAGCATATATAGGTGCCTTCCAAAAAAAAAGTAAGAGTACACATATTCTCCTAGAGTTGTTTGGGGATGGAATTCTTTGTCAAAGTATTTAGAAGACAAAAAGATGTACTAATTGCCATTGAATTTGTTTTCACAAATAAAATGGTAAGAATATGACATTTGAAGTGGGTGATAATATTACAGATAAGAGATATAATCATGACATTTAAAGTTGGCGGTTAAGGATTCGAAATCTCTTACAAACATTTTGATCATATTATAGAGAAATGCCACTTCAGAGATGAATTGGCGCCTTGTCAACACTTCAGATGGAGCGACACATGACTAGGGTTGTCAATGGTTTTATTCGGATCGGGTGAAACTTCATCATCATCCGTCACTTTATCCTTTTGTCATCTGCGAGTGAATCGGGTGGATTGGATCACTAACAGGTGAAAGTGTTTTTCAAAAATGTATTTGCATCATCTTTAGAATTTTATTTTGTTAAACACTCAACACTTTAATTTTTAGATATATTAAGAGAAGAACAACAAATGATTTTACAAAAAATATTTATAACAAGTTAGAACTTTTTCTACTTTTATCTTTCATATATAATCTATATCATATTTAGTAAATTGAAATATATAACATATAATAAATAGGTGGATGGATGGTTGAAAGATGTGGTATAGCACCACCCTAATTTGACCCGATACGTCGTCATCCACTTCACATGTGACCCGCTTTCATCCATTTATTTTATGTTTTCATCCTTAATAAATCGGGTGAAACGGATAATCAAAAAGTTAAAATTGCCATCTTTACACATGACTGCCAGCAATTCTTATCCACGTATTCTAATAATATATATAGATCTAACATTGTAAAGCATTGATGTAAAATGATAATGATTCAAGAACTATTTGATTAAAGCAACTGATCTTATTAATTATGATTGATTTAATTTCTACTCATATTACATTAATTATGACTAATTTGTACTCTTTCTATAATAGCTGCCAATTGGGTGTTTGAAACACATTGAATTTGGAACATCAAATATAGGATCGTGGTTGGGTCTTGGTCATCTGGATCACCATAGCTGTTTTATTAGTTAAGGTTCAGTCGGGTCTGTTTTGCGAGTTTGGTCAATTCAGATAATTTATTCTTCAAGTTTGAGTTGGTGTCATAGCAGACCAAGTTTGATTAAATTATTATCGAGCCTGATCAAGTTAGGTTCAAGGCAAGTCCAGATCGAGTAACTTCGGCTTAAGTCAAGTTTGGATTTGATCAAGTCAATTTTGGATATGATCAAGTCAATTTTGGGTCAAATCTGCATCAGATGAAGAATAGAGTGAGTCAATTTTGGGTCCAATGAAATTCGATTTATGCCATTTTCAGGTTCCACTTATATTTGGCATAAGATTATATTATATTCAAATCACGCTATAGTTAGAGCTGTCAACTTGCACAACTATAGTGCATAGGTCAGGTTTCGATCGCATCGTGTCGACTAGAATCATGTTTGGGTCCTCAAGTCATAACATATCAACCGTCCTATTTTGTCTATTTGAGTTTAGGTTGCGTCATTATTCGGGTGGTTCAATTCAAATCATTTATCCTTTTGGATTTAAATCGGTTCGAATTTGATTTAGACCAATTCCAGTTTAGATTGAGTTATTTGGAGTTTACTCGTTGAAAATGTCATTGTAATTTCTATATTTCAAACTCACTTTTATTTATTATGATTATTATAGAAATCCTTATGTAATTGTATATCTTCACATGGTAATTAACACCTCAAATGGTATGCTCTTAGAGCTTTTAAGAAAGTTTGAATACTTTTTAATAATCGATAAGAAATGACTTATGCGATAAAAATTCAAGTGGAACTTGGGTCGAATTAATAAGAAATTGCTATAAAGCCGAGTGAATAAGAAATTGGTTATAAGTAACCAACAAGTCAAGTTGATGTACAAAAAGGCTCCTAAAACCCTAACCCTACCAAACACCTCCCGCCGCATCTCATACTAGGCTTGCCGGGGCTGGCTGCTCAGCCTCGTCTCCGGTGAGCCTAACCCCCAGTTTTACGCTAGTTTTTCTTCCCCTTCCCGTTTCCCCGTCGTCTCCCTTCCCCAGCTGTTTCGTCATTCCCCACCCTTTCCCTGGTTCCGCGTCATCCGTCGGCGTGGTCGCGTCGTCCGTTGCAGTGGTCGAGTCGTCCTCCCCATCTATTCCCCAGTCCCCAGTCGTTTCCCGAGTCGGTTCATTTCCACCCCTCCCCTCTTCGTGGTGTCTTCCTCTGTTCGTGGTGTCGCGGGGATAGCGCAGTTCGTGCTTCCCCTGTTCTTGGCACTTTCTTCTGTGTCTCCTTAGTTTTCTGGGTTTGTTTGGCGTCTTAATTTCCCACCCCTTGTTTGGCTCGTGTGCCTGTTTATCACCCCCTCCCCAGCTTCCTGGTCAAGAGTCTCCCCTCCCTACTCCCCCGGGTCAGTGTTTCGAGGTCTGTTAGTTTAGATATCCCCTCCCCGATCCCTGGTTCTCGTTCAAGGTGGCCAAGTCTAAATCTCCCCTTCCCCGTCCCCCTGGTTAGGATTAAGTTTAGTTTAGTGACCCCATCGCCGTTCCCCGCTAGTGTTAGTTGGAGTCAGTTTAGTTAGTGTGCCAAGGAAGCGTTCGTTGGGTTTGTGAAAGCTATGGTGCAGGTTTTGACGGTGTTGTTTGCCGGCGTGGTTCTATGAATCGGGTGGTAGTTAATGTTTTCCTTATTTTCATGTTTGTTTATTTCAGATCCGATGACCCATGTCTTTTTCAGAATGGTTGTGCTTGGGTGTTCATTAGTGGTGATTAGTTGGCAGTTCAAGGCTCTTGGTTTCCTATGATAAAGGAAGATCTAGGCAACCTGGTAGGTAGAGCCAATAATCCTGGAGTTAGGCATGGGGTTTTTGCCACTTTAGGATTTCAGATTTTGGTTAAGATGAGAGGGGGCTCTCTTTTAAGATCTGTTATGTGTCGGTCTTATAGGTTTGGGATCGTCAGTTTGGATCTTAGGATCCGTCAGTGGCGCGAAGTTCATCAATCTAACTCGCCCCAAATTCTCGTGATGGCTTCTTGTGTCATCACACATAAAAAACGCATCTTGTGGGAGGCACTCCAACTTGATTTGGGGCACGTCAAGACCTCCACGTCTTTTGAGTTTCAGTCTAGTGTGACTGAACTCCGGATACTCTCGCAGCTGGGTCAGAAGTCACTAAAGAACGTGACTTCATTGTTCGTTGAATAAGGAGAATCCCAGGAGGATCATCAAGGAACTTGGGATTTCGCGTCTATTGGACATTGGGATCTACTAGCAGTTGTACGACAATCACTCTATGAAGATCGTCAGAGTTGTTTATCTCAACAGATTTCCTCTCATATCCAACCTCACGCACCATCGCTCAAGACAAACTTCCTTCGGACTGGACATCTGATTGTTAGTGTTTTCTTTAAATCGTTTGTACGAGTTACTGTTTTTTTTGTTAGTGTCAGTTGGTTATGTTTGGTTGTATTAGCATTAGGTTGTACTCCAGTTTTTAATTAATACAAATTTTCTCGTTGTCAAAAAAAGAAAGTCAGGTACGGTTGATGTTTGGTAGGGACTTTCCGTTGCGAACCCGTCATAAAAAGGGGTCGTCATTGATTGAAAATCCCGTCGTAAAAGACTTTTGTGACGGTTATTGTTCTTGTCTTTATTTGGTTGTTAGCCCCATCGTAAAAGGCTTTTGCGATGGGATTTTTGACCCGACATTATTGGGTTGTCATTAATGGCCCAAGATCTAGTAGTGTGGCCGGTTAAGTTGGTTTTTGCTTATCGTAGGTCGAGTGCAGATTCAATGTGGCTCTATACTTGTCAGGTCACAACAGGAAATGATCAAGTTGTCCTCGAATCATGTGAAGTAATTGGGATCTCAAATTTTCGGGCTACTCTTACAATGGGTAAACTTTATATTAAAGTTAAGTCGCATTCAAGTGATCATTTTTTCAGGTACAATTGGTTTTAAATCGATTCCTTGGTATCTTTTGACCAATCTATCTTATATAGTATCTTTTAACACAAATAACAATGGTGAAATCGGCAAAGTGTTCAAAGGAAATATTTATGTTGTTGTAATCAGTAAACTAAGGGTTTAGCTATTTGTTTTTTATTTTTGCTCATAAAACATATATATATGGCATAGTCAATTATGAATATAATAATTCTCGTAATTGATATCTAAGGAGATAGCGAGTAAGATGGAATTAGATATCAATTTTGAAAATTATGTCCTTAACTAACTATGTCATATTTATTAGTTTTGTTCAATATAGGTACAAATAGATAGTTAAATCCATTCACTTGGTTCATAGATTGGGATACCCCATAAATGATTGAGATATGTTTTTTTTTTTTTTTTTACAAAGTATTAGAATTCTAACAATACCCATTAATAAAATGTATGCTATGTATAGATAGACATGAATAAGCATAACTTATCCTAGACTCCTAGTGGTGTCTATCGAGAGCAAGTTGTGATTTGCATAACCGTTTGTAAATGTGTGTATCTATTATATAAGTCATCTTCATTATATTTTATTGTTCCACAAAATGCGTTGGCATGTCACATTTCCAAGTACAATTATATTGTCACACTTGTTTCTAGAATCTAGAATTGTAGTAGTAGTAGTACATGTGGAAGTTTGTGCTTGTTTTCTGGCGGTCTATCCCTCACCACTCACCAGTCAACTAAGAATCTGAGATTCTAAGAATTTGTTCCTTACAAAAAAAAATGCAACTAAAACTTTTTCATTGTTTCTCAATTTGTTTTTTTCACTAGTAAAACAATATAATTTTGTCTAATTTTATTAATACTAGGTTTGAAGCCCGTGCGTTGCACGGGTTGTTGTTTATTTTATTTTATTGCAAATTTTTTGTTAAAATTATTGTTGATTTTGTGGTGTTGTAAAATGAGATTTTTCAATATCATTGTATTTACATACTTCCTCCATTCTTTTTCTATTACAACAATTACCACTTTAGGTAGTTTCATCTTTTGGAACCATTCCAGTTTTGAGAAACTACAGTTGACAATATTACCTTTACTTTATGTTAATAAAACCATCATTAATTACCCGAATTGCCTTATAAAGTTGCGTTTACTTTAATAAGGATTTATTTGTCCCCTACTCTAGTTAACTAAAGAGTACCTCTATGCTAAACTACCCATTTTTTATTTCCTTAAAAACCATGTCCAAACCAATTGTTGAAGTAGAAAAAAAACGGAGAAATATTTGTCATTATACTGTAATTTCTAGATTTGTTATTGTGATATATAAATTTTATAATTTTTAATATTCAATTGAATATTGTAGCTAAGTCTATTATTAAATGTTATCCCAATAACAGGTATGACTAACAATAGCTAATACAGTTTTAACATGAATAATACCCGAATGATACTTTAAGAAAGTAGAGGGTAATAATTTAATTGATGCAGGACAGAAAGAATATTTTCTTAAAAATTGATAAGAATGACATGGCATGCTTAGGTGGAGCTCTTTATATTATTCTAAGGATGTTTTATTTAAATCAAACTCTAATTTTTACATAATCCAAAACTCTAATATGTAACTTTATCGCTATAGATTTTAGTTAATAAATTTTGTTGCAATACTATATTATTTAAGTTTAGTTGAGTAAGGTTGAGGTTTTGAAAGATAATATGTTTAATCCTGTAAATTGGACCTATAATCAAATGTTATAATCACATATAATACACTATACTTAATACTTATAGCCATTATTATATTTATCTAAAAAAAGACTAAATAATGTCCTACAATGCATCTAATTTAATATATTTTCATGAGTTGTGAAACTATATTGTAAATAGATCGTATTTTGAAGCATATTTCAAGCACTCTCCAATGGTAAAAAAAATTATAATGTTTTGAATTAAGTAGCAAAAGTTAAATTCAATTTACATAATATAATAATTTAGGTTGTTTATTCAAAACGAAACTCTAATTTTCCCCTATCCAAAACTCTTTTATGTATTTAAATATATGTAGAATTCTATTTTTTTCAAATATTTAAAATAAAAACTAATGACATGGCAATCTTAAGTGACGCTCTCTAATTCATAAATTGTAGAACTATATTGTAAATGGATCTTATATCAAAGTATATTTCGAGCACTATCTAATGGTACAAAATTTATAATATTCTAAATTAGGTAGCAAAAGTTATACACAATTTACATAATATAATAATTTAGGTTGTTCATTCAAAACGAAACTCTAATTTTCTGCTTATCCAAGACTCCTTATATGTATTTAAATCTGTGTAGAACTCTATTTTTAGAAAAAAATAAAAAATAAAAATTGATGACATGGCAATCCTACATGGCGCTTTATATTTCATAAGTTGTACAAATATATTATAAATGGATCTTATTTCGAAGCATATTCCGAGCACTCTCCAATGGTACAAAAAATTATAATATTCCGAATTACGTAGCAAAAGTTATACACAATTTTCATGATTCCTTATATGTATTTAAATCATCTAGAACTCTATTTTTGTAAAAAATAAAAATGAAAATTGATGATGTGGCAATCCTACGTGGCGCACTCTATGAGCTCGAAATTTTGAGGAGCTCATGCTCCCGAAAAGTTCCTCCTTTATATATATATATTGATTTAGTCTGCTTGGAATATACGTGTTTTTTTTGAGGAGATGGAATATACGTGGTTGGGCTTCCTTAGGTTTGAAAACTGAACTTTGACCAATTATAGTTATGTTAATTTATGAGTAAAAAACATCATTAATTAAGAGAGATCTCATTACATTTATCTCATCGTGTATTTTTCAAAAATATAATCTTTATAATTTTTACCAATATGAAATTAGTTATACTACTAGTTGGCAAGTAAAACAATAAGAAAGTTTGGCTTCATCAAGTTTGACTTTCTCTGCTCTGCTATGGTATGCTCTAAAAATTTAAGTTTCCAGCAAGAATATGTAGGTTAATAAAGGCTAATACCCCAAATCAATTGTTTGGCTAACAAAATCATGATCAATACATACCAGTACAAGTTTTAGAAACCTTGGGTGCAAGATGGGTATTCTTCATACCAATCCCTTAGGTATTAATAAATAAAAATGGAGATTGCTCATTGAATATAGCAGACAAACTCCTTTAAAGAAAGGTTTTCTCCTGGTAAGACAGGTTTGACCTAACCCTGGAGGTTCATTCTCTTCCGATCACGGAAGGTAAATTGATCGAAGAATGTCAAAAACTCAAAATGAATGATGCTGAATTCGAGGTTCTTAATGTTGGCGAGTTTGGTGACGTAGAGAGTATGGATCAGGTATCACTTTTGCTCGTAGGACGTGTTGTGACTGACCGCAATTTCAATGTCGAGACTTTCAAGAGAACTATGACCCAACTTTGGGCAGTGACGAAGAAATTGATAATTCGCATGGTAGGCCCTAGTCGCTTTGTTTTCCAGTTTTTTCATTAGAGGGACAAGGAGAAGGTAATGGAGGGAAGGCCATGGTGTTTTGACAACCAGCTTTTAGTTCTCAATGAGGTCTCTAACAATGAACAACCATCGGAGGTAACATTAACCTACTCCACGTTTTAGGGTCGTATTAAAAATTTGCCCTTTTGACTGTCGAACTGAACTGATATGTAAAGTAATTGTCGCGAACCTAGGCGATGTTACGGAGATTTGAGGAGGACATTGTTAACCTTGATAATTACCACCAAGTTAGAATGAATATGGACATCTCATACCTCTCTACCAATACCAAAGCATTAGAGGTAGGGATGGACGAGTGATCCTGATTTCTTTTTCTTACGAACGGTTGTCATTTTTATGCTTTTATTTCGGTATTGTTGGACATAGTGAGCGAGACTGCTGCAAGAATGATGGAACAAATCCTTGCTAGCCACCACACGCAAGGGAGTACAAAAATTTATGAAGGAGGCCGAGGAGGTGAGAGCTTGCCGTGAAGTATTGTTTGTGACAAAACCAAATTAAGCAGCCAAAGTGCGTTGCCCCGGATGAATTTGCTACGAACATTGTTAAGAAGGCTACGTGTGAAGTGGAGCATATTACAAAATAGCAATAGGGTGTGAAGGCTATTCAAGGGGGGCAAGGGGTGAATGCTTTCACTGGGGTTGCATTATCAATATGTAATGAGGAGATAGGGAGTGCGAGCAGAACTAACCAACAGGAGGATGGGGAGCTCGAGGGAGAAGTAGTAGACAAAGATTTGAAGCACGAGGTGAGTGGCGTGTTGAGGAGTAAGGATAAGACACGGTTCAGTCAAAGGAGCCCGCAATCGAAAATGGAGATAATGCTCTCATAATACCTAGCTTCAATACTACGACAGGCTACATAGAACGCAGCAAACCTGGAGTGCAAAAGTGGCGTAAGTTGGCGAGGGAGAAAGGGAAATTTATGGCTGGAATTGAATCTGATAAAGTGGTGGATGTGGAGGAAGGAAAGCACAGGAGAGACATTCATTATGACCTAGGGGACGTTACTTTGGCTACTAAAAAATCTTGTTTGAATTTTGATTTATCTGTTGGCGTGAGGTGAGGTCTGACTTGGAGCATCCGATCCCCATGAGTATCATAAGTTATAACTGTGGGGGGATGACAATCCTTCTGTAGTTAATAGTCTTCGGGATCTGATTCAGAGAGAGGCCCCGTCTTTGGTGTTTTTATCGGAGATGAAGCTGAGTAGTTCTGAGTTTGCTAAGATAAAGAGTCGTTTGGGGGATTTTAACCACCTAACAGTTGATTCCATGGGGAGCTTAGGTGGTCTTTCTTTGCTGTGGCAGAAGGATGTAGACGTAGTCCTTCAAACTATGTTTGTCCATCATATTGATGTAGTAATTGGTGATGGCTTGGGGGAGGAAGAGTGGCGTTGTACGGGATTCTACAGGTGGCCTGAGGTGCAAAATAGACATATGTCCTGGATCTTATTAGAGTCTCTTGCTTCGCATTCCGAGCTACCTTGACGTTGTATTGGAGACTTTAATGAGATTCTTTTTTGCACGAAAAGAAAGGTGGCAATGATAGAGCTGAGTGGCAAATGACTAACTTTAGAGCGGCCGTGAAATTATGTGGGTTCCAAGAAGTTCCTTTTACGGAATACGAGTTTACCTATGATAACGGAAGGGAGATAGGGAGAAAATATTCAAAGCAGATTGGATAAAGGTTTTGTGACAGGGGATTGGTTAAATATTTTTCCGGAAGGGCAGCTGTGGCATCTTGATAAGGAATGGTCCGATCATGCTCCTTTTAAACTCACCCTATGGAAGCGTGATTCAGGTCTACAATAGGGCACCAAACCTTTTCAGTTTGAGCAGTTATGGGTTATGCACGGATGATGCGTGTGAGAATATCGTGGAGAATGCGTAGAGTGGGGCCTCAACCTTGGGGTCGAAGTTGGAGATGTGTGATGCAGACTTTAAAGAATGGGGTAAGGAAAAGTTTGGACCAACACTCAAGGCCCTAAAGAAGAAAAGGAAATAGTTGAAAAAAGTTGAAAATGGGATTCTTACTATGCACCAACTTGAGAAACGTCGGCAAATTCTCCGGGAGATGGCCGACCTCATTTCTCTCGAAGAAAGCTACTGGAAGCAACGCTCTAGGGTGCTTTGGCTCAGTGAATGGGACTGTAACTCCAACTTTCATCAGCGTGCCTCGGGTCGAAAGAAGAAGAATATTATTTGAACAATCAAGGATGAAATTGATGTGAATTTTTTCAGGGATGAGCAGGTGGGTCGCATTGCAGTGAATTACATTCAAAATTTGTTCACTTCATCCGATCCAACTTTGATCGACCAAGCCCTCCATGATATCCGGGTTCGGGTTACTTTGGCGACAAATGAGAGTTTACGAGCAGAGTATAGATATGACGAGGTTCGATTTGCACTAAGTCAGATGCAATCGATTAAGTCCCAGGGCCCTGATGGTATATGTCCGATGTTCTTTCAGTCCTATTGGCATATTGTCCGGTCCGGTTTTGGACCTGTTGGACAGGAATCTTTATTTTTTAAAAAAAATATTTCTTATTAATTTAAAAATATTTATAAATTAGATATTAATTTTAGTAACAATATTCCTAAAGTTAATAAATAGTAGGTTTTAAATTTCTAACTTTTTAGTATCTTTTAAACTTTTTTAACATATAAACATTTTTTTTTTACTAAAAAATCAGAAATTCCGATCCACCGGTCCGGACCGGAAGCCCGAAATCGGGATTTTCTTCGGACCGAAATCTTCGGTCCGGTCCGGCCTCCGGGTCTTTGAACACCCCTAGTTATGAGTATTCTTAGAGGTACCTCGATTCCCAGCTATTTAAATCGTACTTTTATTACTCTTGTTCCCAAAAAGAGTAATACAGAGTATATGATGGCTTTCCGGCCTATTTCTTTATGCAATGTGGTGTATAAGCTGGTTTCTAAAGTTCTTGCTAACCGCCTTAAACTTTTTCTTGATAAGATTGTTTCTGTGAATCAAATTGCTTATACACTTAGTCATTTGATTACAGACAACATTCTAGTAGCTTTTGAGTTATTTAACCATTTGAAACAACTTAGAAGCTCTAACAGATGCATGGCTATGAAGCTTGATATGTTAAAATCTAATGATAGGATCGAATGGGAATTTTGGGTGTTGTTTTAATTCTGTTTGGTTTTAATACTGGCTGGAAAGATAGAGTTATGGATTGTGTCGATTGGTTACGTCTTCTGTTCTGTTTAATGGCAGGCCATAGGAGGACTTTTCTCCAAATAGAGGGATCAGACAGGGCGACCCCTCTTTTTATATCTCTTTATTTTGTGTGCTAAGATTTTTTCTCATCTGTTGCACAGTGCGGAGGAGAACAACTCTATGAAGGTCATTAGGTTGGCTCCCACAGCACCCTCTATTAATCACTTAATTTTTGCTGATGAATGTATTATATTTTCCAGAGCCTCTCTGCAGGACTCCAAGACAATTAACAGAATACGAGATTATATGAGTTATCTTCGGGGCAAAAGGTGAACTTTGATAAGACAAATATTTATTTTAGCTAGCCGAGGGGTTATGGGTACTAAGCGTAGGTCTATTTCCTAGTCTCTTGGAGTTCGAGAAGTGGATATTCATGATAGGTACGTCGGATTGCCTATGGTGGTGGGACACTCCAAAAAGGTGATAACTAGGGGGTGAAGGAGAAGGTGTGGAAGAAGCTTCAAGGGTGGAAGGGTATGGTCAAGGAGGTTCACTACGTCGTCAAACAGCTTGGTTCAACAGATTTTTAAGTCTTGGTATTATCCCAATTCCTCCTTCATGGAAGCCGATTTGGGGTTATATCCTAGCAACACTTGGAAGGAAATTTGGCAGGCTCGGTAGGTGCTTCAAAGAGGGATGAGGTAGCGTGTGGGCAATAGTGAGAAAATCAAAGTGTGGTCGGATCCTTGGAATCCAATCGCGGAAAATCCTCTCTTAGGGGTAAGGTTAATGTTGATATTGAAGTGGGAGCTTTAATTGATCCAATTAGCAAATCGTGGAAGGTGGACGTGATGCCTTTGTTATTCTTACCTTTTGAGGTGGACCACATTTTGAGTATTCCCATATGCCATCGTCTTGCATATGATCAGTCGTGCTGGGACTTAGAAAAGGATGGCTATAATTCAGTTCGATCAGCTTACAAGGCATTGATTAGTGACATTTGGAGTTTGATGGAGGACTCTACTTCGTGAGTAACTGATTTGTGCAAAGTTATTTGGAGAACAAACGTTATCCCTTGAGTCAAGCTCTTTGCTTGGTGTGCCTGCCTTGAGGCGCTTCCAACCCCGATAGGCTTGAGCCGCCGCATCCAGTCCTTGAGTGCTGCGTGTAGCATCTGTGGCGTAGTGAACAAGTCAGGTTTACATGCTTAAGCCTGCTGCAGTATGGCACAGGGTGTGTGGGCTGTCAGTGGCTTCAAGCATGATGTTCCTAGGGGTTTCATGATCATTGCATGTTGGTGGGCAGCATGTTTCAAGTCAATGGGAAGTGATGAGGTGAGTTTATTTTGAACGCTTTGCTGGCCAATTTGGGGCACTAGATGTAAAGCTTCAATAGAGCATGAGTTCTCCAATCTGAATTCCATTGTGTCCTATACTACACGAACTTGCAGTGAGGCTTTGAATGCAAGTACTACGGGTAAGACGTAAGTGTTGACATGGAAATCCTTCCACCCAACAGTGTGGAAGCCCCCGGAGTAAGGATGGATAAAAATCAATGTGGATGCAGAGACGCTTGGAAAGGTGGGTGCGGGTTTGGGATATGTATGCCGAAACCATAGGGGTGATGTTTTGGGTTATGTTGTCATCTAATCTCACATCAACTAGAAGGTTCGTATAGCTGAGGCTAAAGCTATTTATGAGGGCATTTTGTTGGCCAAGGAGATGCGGTTCTCACAGGTGATGATTGAGAGTGATAGTTTGATTGTTATCCAAGCTCTCCAGAGAAATGCTAAAGGCTCTAGTGATTTCCATATGGTAGTTGATAGGCGTGTCCCGCACCTAACAAAAATAAATAACATACCTAATCCTCCTAACAATTTAGTTCGAAAATCAGGGTCGATCCCACAGAGAGAAAGTTGTTCAATGATTAGCTCTTGAACAATGGTAAGACTAAAGGTTATTAATATCAATGATGGTAGAATTAACTAAACTAATAAATAAATGAATAAAAGACCCTAGAGTTAAGTATCCCCACTAGCATGAAGTAATACAAAATAATTCCTACCCCAAACTAATCAATAAAATGTTCACAAGAAAAAGTACACCCTATAAGCTAAGATACAATAAACCTCTCCCGGGTATCTATGGCTTCCCTAATATGCACTCAAGCCTATTCCCCTATAATCATGCAAATTAAAGACATTAAACACAACATCCTAACTTCCTAACAATCCATTCTACCTACTCCCGTGGAGAATTTCATGTCCTTAATTGAGATACTCAAAATTCGTCAAAACCCTACTCCCGTTGTGATCAAGACAATGGAATAATAACAATACTAATTATCCCTAATCTAGTATTGGAATATGTACAATCAAATAAGCAAGAACAAATAAACAACTTATTTGGGGATTTATATAAATAACCATGAGTTAATTCATACTAGGATTCAACCTAACCATAGATAAAAGAACTACTCAAGCATAATTGAAATAAATAAATAAAGTAGAGAATAATAGGTAAACTTCATAATAAAAAACAAAAATAAAAACAAGAAGAAAATTAATACTTGAATGAATGGAATAAAGATAGAGTCTTGGAGAACAATGAAGATCTACAAGTTTCTCTCTCTAACTTCTCTCTAGAAACCTTAAAAAGTATATAATGAAAACTATCCCGTCATCAAACAAATAAAAGAGTATTTATATCTTCCTGAAATAAATAAGCTGACAAAACAAAACGCGTCACGGAGCAGACCAAAATGGACGTGTCAATAATAACACGGACGTGTTGATCTGCTAATACTTAAATATCATATGAAATAAAAGCTACTGCCTGGAAGAAATCAGGGCAACAAGGGCGTGGCAAAAGTGACACGGTCGTGTTGGCTTGCAATGGTCAGATTCTTCATCTCAACTTCGAACAGCTATAACTTTTGATTCGAAGCTTTGTTTTGCACATATATTATATCATTCGAAAACCCTTGAAGTTTAGTTTCCAACCCAGTTAGAATTACCTCATCATTAATTTCTTGTCAAAACTTATAGGACAAATGGTGAGGAGGTGTCATATTTCGTACAAGTACACAAAACCGTTTGTATCTTCTTCAATTCCATTCCATTTTGGGCACGTGATATATCGTTTGAAGGTCATCCAAGTGCCTTAATTATCATATCCTCAAACAGGAGTCTAAAGTACCTGAGATTACATCAAAACACCAAACAACTAGTGAAAGCATCATAGCTTATAAAAAGGGACCTAAATATATATAAATACTCTAATACTACATGCAAATGCAACCTAATATGCAATGATGATGTTAGAATATGCACTTATCAAACTTCCCCACGCTAAACATTTGCTTGTCCTCAAGCAAGCCAACCCAATTCACAAGGTAAGAGTAAGATGAACTTCTGCACAGGACATACGTTTCAACAATTCAATCTCCAAGACATGAAATTCGAGCATATGAAAGATATTGTAATTATAAGATTAGATTAAGATAGACCAAAATCAAACTTCACAAAAACTCAGGTACTCGCAACTTGACTCACCATGTCAAACCACAAACCTCCCCCCACGCTAGACTCAATTAAACTCGATAAAACTCACTTTAGCCGAGCACACTTTCTCTCATGTGTTTAAGGGTTATGAAATTTTTACTCAAACATATACTAAGTCAACTCGAATGAAGTATTTTTCTTTAAACTTGACTATCGTCTCATTCTCCACTTAAAACTGGCGAAAACATGCATATAGATCATGAGGACTTACAAGGGTTGTAGTGTGGATGAGGTAAGGGCAAAAAAATATCCGGGTTGTGGTGCTATAAGCCAATTAGTGGTGAAAATAGCACTTGAACATCTATAGGCATTAGATGCAAACGCCACAAAAACTTCTACTAGAAGTTCAACAACACATTGCCAATAAACCAACATAATACCCATCCTTATTAACTCCGACAAATTTCATTCACCTTTTATTCAATCTATTTTCACTTTTTTTTTTTGTTTGTAATTTTTCAGAATTATTTTTTTCAACTTCTACATCATTCTTTTCATTTTGCACTTTCACACTATAATTTCCATCATTTTTTTTTCAACATCTTTTCTTCCAATAATTACCGCAAAAGCACAATACAAGCTCAAAACATGAACTTTAATGTTACTCTACTTAGCAAGGCTTGGGTAGAGAAATCATAAAAGGCTAGAGGCTTGTAATGTAGGTTGATCAAGAGAAATGGGATATCAAAAGCTCAACATGAGATAATTAAAAGGAATAATATATCTCTATTATATATGGGAACTCTTGAGGACTTTGGTGTCCACTTGAGTTCCCTAAAATACCCTTTATGTTTTTATTCTTTAGGATAACTTATGAGGGCAAAAAAGTCATAGAACTTTTTTTTAAAAAAAAAACTCTAATGTAACTACCTGATTTGCCCCCAAAAAAACTACCAAATTTTTTTTTAGTTAAAGTAACTTCCATATTTTTTGAAAACAAAAGAAACATGTTCAAAAAATACTAGTATGAAAAGAAAATATCTCTGGAGGCTCAAACAATGAAAAGAACGCTGCAATCATATGAACACATGTATATGTCACATAAGTCTCAAAGAGTACCAAGTCAAGTTCAAGAATCATACTTCATGAGGAACTATCTCACAAGAAAAATAGAAGATTAATGTAGATGTGTCTGTCTATAAGGCTTGAAAAATCCTCACTAGGCTTATGCTTACCAAGTAAAATCAAGTCTTTCTTGGGGAATGTCAACCATTGCGATACAATCGTACCATGAAGCGGTCAATGCAACCTAACTCAATCTTATAAAATTTAATTATAATATCGAAGATATGCCCAAATCTCATTAATTATCAATCTTATGAATCAAAACATATATTTCCTATATGAATGCAACAAATATTCAAACACTAAACTAATATGCTCCTAATACTAAGAAAACAATTAATCCTAACTCACTTTCGTAGGAATCACGTGAATATTTCCTATATGAATGGACGAGTAAGGTCTCGTGAATATTTTCATAAGGCATACCCACAAAGACAAAGCATGCAAATATGAAGGAAAAAAACTATGACTAACTTAAATGGAAAATATATACAAGTCATGACCCAAAGAGTAAATGCTTCCCCAACCTAAATAAAACATTGTCCTCAATGTGACAAAGAATAATAAGAGGGGAAAATAAAGGAAAACATCCACAACCACATGACAAGAACAACTTCCTCAATCACACAATCAAGTTAAACCAAAATAAATGGCAAAAACATATATGACTCTCAAAAACTTGAAGAGGGGGAAAGGAAAGAGTATTACCTAAAGTGTTGTGGGTGAAAACTCAGAATTGAACCTCCTCACACATAATAAGATCAAGTACCTAGAAATTAATCCCAATGAATAATGGGAACTCAACCCCTGGATCACAATTTACACAAATTTTATAAGTTAGTAATCAAATAAAAGAATTAAAATTTCCTCAATCTAAAATTAAAAGAAAAAAATAAGGTTAGAAAACTTGGGCTGCCTCTCAGGATAGCTCATCAGTAGCCTTAGTAGTTTGTCAAATGCACCTACATGCATCTCACAAAAAAACAAATAATATACAAAAGAAAATATAAAATAAATTAGTTCTAATACTCTACAAGATCCGCAAAAAGGAAAATCAAAGAAAAAGTTATATCCACAAGAGAAGGAAGAAAAAGAAAAATATATTTGTCTTTTTACATGATCCAACAAGTTGGGAATAAACCGAATGTACATCCATTACAGGATTATATGAGTCATCCAAAGAGGGAGGAATAAGGAATGAGGGAGGATATAATATGGGGAAAAAAGGAATGCGGTCAAGTGAGTGAACATGAGACTTAAAAACAGTACCTAGGTGAAACCGACAAAGACTCATGAATTACCTCGCTCTCATCTAGAGACTTCTCCAAGGAAAGCTTTTTAATCAAGGGTTCTTCCTCCTTCAAAATATCCATCACATCGGCCCTTTTTTCAATCTTATCATCTTCCCAATAGTTTTCTTTTATTATCTTTCCCTCATCATCATCATCATCATAAATATACTGTTGGAGATGAGATTTGGAGTAGAATAATCAAATTCATATTGGGGTGGTGTAACATAAGTTTGGGGTGAAGGAATTAATCTAACAGATAAAGATATCTCCCACTCATAAGTATCCCTAGCCAACCACTCAATTAAATCCCAACAATAATCAGGAGATTGGAATAGAATTCCTCCATTAGACATAGATTCTCCACCAACCTAGTTTCCTCATTTAACCCCTCATAAATCACTAGGCACATATCCCATAGTTCAATTTCATGATCACCAAGTCTATGGTAGTATTTCTAAAACACTTCATTCTCAATTCACATATCGAGAAAATGAAAAAATTGCTCTAGAATTACTAACATGTATATGGGATTCATTGAACATATAAGGCAATTCACGAGAACTCATGCAAAAATTGGGAAATGTTGACTTGATGCATCAAAACTCAAAACATGCGAACCACAAGAATTATGACTATGTTGCCAATGAAAAGAATTGTCCCCGAAATTATAATAATATGACTCCACGATACGAAAAAGTAAAAAAAACAAAGTTTAAAAAAACTATTCACAAAGGGCAAGAACTATATATATACATATATATATATATACATATACATATATATATATATACATATACATATATATATATATATAAAGTTTAGTCTCACCAAAAATAATAACTAAATAAAAAAGACTATCTCCACGGCAACAGTGCCAAAATTTGATAGCGCTGTCACGCGCCTAACAAAAATAAATAACCTAACTAATCCTCCTAATAATGTGGTAGGGAAATCAGGGTCGATCCCACATAGAGAAAGTTGTTCTATGATTACCTCTTAAACAATGGTAAGACTAAAGGAGATTAATACAATGATGGTAGAATAAACTGAACTAATTAATAAATAAATAAAAGACCCTAGAGTTAAGTATTCCAGCTAGCATGAAGTAATACAAAATAATTCCTACCTCAAACTAATCAATTAAATGTTCACAAGGAAAAGTACACCCTATAAGATACCATAAACCTCTCTCGAGTATCTATGGCTTCCCTGATATGCACTCAAGCCTACTCCCGTGTAATCATGCAAATTAAAGACATAAAACACAACACCCTAACTTCCTAACAATCCATTCTACCTACTCCCGTGGAGAGTTTCATGTCCTTAATTGAAATACTCAAATCCGTCAAAAATCAACTCCCGCTGTGATTAAGATAATGGAATAATAACAATACTAATTATCCCTAATCTAGTATTGGAATATGCACAATCAATTAAGCAAGAACAAGTAAACAATTAATCTGGGGATTTAATTAAAAAAATAATTATGAATGAATTCATACTAGGGTTCACCTTAACCATTGATTAAAGAACTACTCAAAAATAATTGAAATAAATAATAAAGTAGAGAACAATAGGTAAACTTCATAATCGAAAACAAAAGAGAAAACAGGAAGATAATTAGTACTTGAATAAATGGAATAAAGATAGAGTCTTGGAGAACAATGAATATCTACAAGTTTCTCTCTCTAACTTCTTTCAAGAAACCCTAAAAAGTGTATAATAGAAACTATACAATCATCAAACAAATAAAAGAGTATTTATAGCTTCCTAAAATAACAAAGCTGACAAAACAAAACGCATCACGGAGCAGACCAACATGGTCATGTCAATAATGACATGGGGGTGTTGACCTGCAACAACATAAATATCCTACTAAAAAAAAGCCAAGAAATAAACACGGTCTTGTCAAAAGTGACACGGTCGTGTTGGCCTGCAATAGTTAGAGTCGTCAGCTCAATTTCGAACAGCTATAACTTTTTCTCAAGAGCTTTGTTGTGCACGTATAATATATCGTTGAAAAGCCCTTGAAGTCTAGTTTCCAACCTATTTGGAATTACTTCATTATCTATTTGTGTCAGAAGTTATGGGAAAAAGGGTGAGGAGGTGTCATATTTTGCACAAGTACACAAAACCGTTTGTATCTTCTTCAATTCTAATCCATTATGGGCACATGATATATCGTTTTGAAGGTCATCCAAGTGCCTTAATGATAATATCCTCAAGCAGGAGTCTAAAGTACCTGAGATTACATCAAAATACCAAACAACCCGTAAAAGCAACGTAGCTTATAAAAGGGACCTAAATATGCATAAATGCAATGTAAATGCTTAATACTACATGAAAATGCAACCTAATATGCAACTAAATGTTGTTAGAATATGCCCTTATCAGTAGTAGAAAACATTCTAGTTGTAGTTCCTGCTTTTGTTTCTATAGTATGGTGTTTTGTTAAGAGATCGGGAAATAAAGTTGTCCACGAGTTAGGTCAATTCCAACTCTTAGAAGTTGGTAAAGGAAATTAGGAAGACGATGTCCCTGATTCTATTGTATCTCTTGCTTCGCCTGATTTAATAAATTAATTCCCTTTTAAGGTTCCTTCAAAACAAAAAGAAATAAAAATGGAAAAACAAATCTGGGAAGGAAAATCATCAAGGATAACCATTGAAATTAGTTTGTTCCACTTAAATGTCGTCAACCATTATTATTGTTCTCGAGCAGCCTTTAGTATAAGCATCTTGGTGATCGCAATGTACACTTGTGAGCATGCATTTCAAACGCTCCCGAGAGTTGAAAAATTGATTGGGTATCGAAAATAAGCTTTTTAAAAGAAAACTTATAAACTTCATTATTGATTCGAAATGAAAGACAACGATAGTGACGAATTCAATTATGGTTACTAGTTATGCCTTTTTTAACCTTATTTTCGTATAATACGTTAAAAAGTTGGTGCCAACAACAAGACTTCTACAATGTCAAAATGAAATATAATTGCAAGTATGAATCTAAATAATGCAATAAAAGAGAATAATATAGCAAACAATTGGTGAAGCGGAAACCCAAATCGAGGGAAAAACTGCGGGTGGTTTATGCTACCACCAATCCACTATGTGAATGAAGTTCCTTTGCAATGACCGTTTACAAGTAACATCAAACAAGAGCAGTAAAGGAGACGAGAGGTAAGAGAGAAGAGAACCGAATGAGAGTACAAGTGTGTAGGTAGCTCAATAGTGATTTAGGTTACAATAATCAGTTTCTATTTATACTTATCATAACATTTTCCTTTGTCGCCGTTGTTGACTTCCACCAAAATGGGGCATGTCCCCCTTCTTCTAACTGCCTTCATATTCTTCGTGCATATTGCTGTTAATGGGTCCGTAAATCTCTCCACTTTTAGTTACCCTGATAACCACCTTCACTTATCTTTTTAATTAAAAAAATCATCTTTTGCCAAGTCAACAATTTTGGAATAAACAGTTATCCTTTCCAAACTTCATGCAATGATCATGAACATGATTATGGGTTTGGGAGCGAGGATGTAAATCAAGTCGTGAACTTATAAATCAAGACGACATATCTTGCTTCCCCTTTTCAAGAGAATATATCAAAGTTTGAAGAGATAATTGCAGGTTATCATAACCTTTTTTTTTTCGACTTCTGCCATACTCAAATTCTTGCATAATTTCTAGTGCTTGTAGAAAGTTCTTTTTCGAGCTCTTCTTTGAATTAACCCAAACGAGTTATAGGTCTACCCTCTTGACAATGTTGAATCGTTTATTATAATTCAACCATTCAACGGAGGGTGCAAAAGTTGATATCACACCAGACACGAGCTCGTACTTTCTCTATTCCAATTTACTTGTAACATATGGACTATTAAAATATTCATATAGTCCCCTTTAACTATCTAGTATGATTAATATGTAACGTTAAACATAGATTGAGATCTTGTTTGATTTATCCCGATGTACATTTTCAAAATATCAAACTTTTATAATTTTTATTTATATATAATTGAATATATTAATGGTTAAAGTTGTGCATGGAAAGGCGTGAAAATCCAGATGTTGCAGGTTGGAATGTTGGAAGTATCTCTTAATTTGAAATTTTAGGAGTTTTCTTCATAAGGGTACCCTTGGGTCTCACCATCAAAAATCAAACATCAGCAAAGTGGAGCAAAATCAAGGAATACCGAGTTCATTAAAATGTACATTTGGTCTTAGTTTTTAGGGAAAATTCCTCAGCCACCCCTGAAGTTTGACGTCATTCTTAAATTGCCCCTCACATTTGAGAAATTCCTCATATACCTCTGAACTTTAACTTTGTGCTCAAAGTACCCTTACTAATGACAGTTTGTTGATCGACGTTAGGTGGAATTTGTATAAACCTGAAGGATCGTTAGTACTGACAGAATTTGGAGAAGATACTTGGGATTTTTGATGGATTGTTGTGTGACATAAATGCTAAAAACTAAATTCTATCAACAATCCGTCATTAGTAAGGGTATTTTGAGCACAAAGTTAAAGTTCATGCATCTGAGGAATTTCCCAAATGTGGGGCAATTTGAGAATTACGGCAAACTTTAGGGGTACCTGAGGAATTTTTCCTAGTTTTTAACATTGTATCTTAAGTAAAAATAAAAACATATGTTGTAACGCATATCATTATAGAGTTAAATTCTAAATGCACATTGCATCTTAATTTTGAACATTTTGTCTTATGTAGAAGAACATGTTAGACATGGTATCCTTATCAAAAATCAAAGACGCTCATGTTATTTGACTTAATGTTCATACTATTGAATATGATGTTTATTTTTATGCCAGTTTTGTATCCACAAGCACGCGTTTTTATTTTTCCGTGTTTTGATCCATGTGCGCGATTCTCCTTTTGCTCCCATGTGCACCATCTACTAATTGATTGCAGGGTGCTAGTGAAGTTTTATATGGCAACCTATTAAGTTTTTTGTCATGATATTTTTCAAGATCTCCTTGCTTGGCTAATGATGCATGGTCCCCCCTAATCTTGTACTCGCCTTCATAAGCCTATGTTTTCGTGGTTTCTTCATGTCCTTCCACCCCTGTGAATATAGTTTCATTGTAAAATTTCCCCTGCTTGTTTTATTTTCTATTTTGTTAATTCTAAGCTCGTTGTAAAATGAAGGTGATCATCTCACATAATATTTCGAACTCCATACCATGAAAATAAGGGAGAAGTAACACCAAGCTCTTGCATATTGTGTTATCTTGAGACTACGACCAACTAATTAGATTGCTAGACCTTATAGCCAATAGTCCTGGCTCAAGATGCCTCATGAATTTTGAAAATGTTCCCTTATAAACCATGGAGACTTTAAATAACTAATATGTGAAAGCCCGGACAAAACCGTTTGCCATTAAAAAAATCATGAATATCTTTCCAAATAGTAAAACTATTTACAAAATTATGAATGTCAATAATCTTGGACTTCTATTATACTTTTGTACGCCCCACTTCCCCCTTTGGTTTCCAGAACTACTGGGCTATGGAACCAGCCACGCATGCAATTAAAAAATCATTATGGAATCTCAACATCCAGCAAAAAGCTACTTCATGCTAAACGTGCTGAAATTTGCACGTTTCCAACAAACGAAAAGAAAATAATGAAAATATACAATCCTTAAAGCGTCAACTTCAAAGTCAACCATTTGATACCATTTTGGTTGACCATATCAGCAACTAATTAACGACGCAAAAAATTACTTTTGTGCAAAAACATGAATGGAGGAATCTCAATAAAGAAACAGGGGGCTCACTCAAGGGTCTGTGATTATTTTAATTTATAATATAATGAGACAATCAATTTTTATACTAAAAGCGAGCTAGGTATTAGGTTGACTCCCTCGCAGAAACCAAATCGATTATGCTTGACTCCTTTGAAAATTGCTTTAAGTTTGAGCATTAATCTACATAGGCGCTTGAGTACTTAAGTTATATACATCCAGTGTCCACTCCAGCAGAGTATGATAATCTATTAGCTATCACCACGGGCGATGAAGTCAAGCTAATTCTTCGACATAAACCCTTATAAAGCTCCAGAGTCAAATGGCTTTCGAGTAAAAGAATTTCCACAGCTACTAGTCCATTATAGGGCCACACATATGTTTGCAATCAAAAACTTCTTCCATCATGGAAATTTTCCAGTGTCAACCAATTACACTTATCCCGAAAAATGAGATGCTTGACAACCTTAACCAATTTTTACCCATTAGCCTAGTAATTCTAAATGCACATTGCATCTTAATTTTGAACATTTTGTCTTATGTAAAAGGACATGTTTGAGTTGGTCTCCTTATTAAAAATCAAAGACGCTCTTGTTTTTTGACTTAATGTTCAATCTATTGAGTCTCATGTTTATTTTTATGTCAGTTTTGTATCCACGAGCACGCTTTTTTTATTTTTCTGTGTTTTGATCCAAGTGCACGATTCTCCTTCTGCTCCCGTGTGCACCATTTACTAATGGGTTGCAGGGTGCTAGTGAAGTTCTATATGGCAACCTATTAAGTTTTTTGTCATGAAATTTTCAAGGTCTCCTTGATTGGCTTATGTTGCATAGTCCCCCGGCCCCCCAAATCTTTTAGCCTTCATAAGCCTATGCTTATGCGGTTTCTTCATGTCCTTCCACCCCTGTAATATTGTTTCATTGTAAAATTTCCCCTCCCTGTTTTATTTTCTATTTTGTTAATTCTAAGCTCGTTGTAAAATCAAGGTGATCATCTCACATAATATTTCGAACGCCATATCATAATAATATTAAGTTGAAACATCCAAGGGAGAAGTAACACCAAGCTCTTGCATGTTGTGTTTATCCCTGAGACTATGACCAACTAATTAGATTGCTACACCTTATAGCCAATAGACCTGGCTCTAGATGTACTATGAATTTTGAAAACATTCGCTTATAAACCACGAAGACTTTAAATATGTGAAAGCCTGGACAAAACCATTGTCATTAAAGAAATCATGAATATCTTTCCAAATAGTAAAACATTTTACAAAAATTATGAATATCTGACACTATCTTAGACCATGCCTCAATAATCTTCGACTTCTATTATACTTTTGCACTCCCAACTTCCATCTTTGGTTTCTAGAACTACTGAGCTATGGAACCAGCCACACATGAATAAAAAAAAAATCATTATGGAATCTGATCATCCAGCAAAAAGCTACTTCGTGCTAAACGTGCTAAAATTTGCACGTTTCCAACAAACTAAAAGAAAATAGTGAAAATATACAATCCCTAGAGTGTCAACTTCAAAGTCAACCATTTGATACCAAAAAATTACTTTTGTGCAAAATCACGAAAGAAGGAATCTTAAAAAGGAAACAGGGGCTCACTCAGGGGTACCGTGAGTCTATTTTATAATATAATGAGAAAATCAATGTTTCGACTAAAAACGAGTTAGGTATTAGGTTGACTCCCCCGAAAAAATCAAATCGATTATGCTTTACTCCTTTGAAAATTGCTTTATGTTTAAGAATCAATCTGAACAGGCGCTTGCCTTAAGTTTTATACATCCAGTATCCACTCCAGCAGACTATGATAATCTATTAGCTATCACCACGGGCGATGAATTCCAAGCTAATTCATCGACATGAAACCTAATAAAGCTCCAGACTTAAATAGCTTTCGGGTAAAAAAATTCCACACCTACTAGTCCATTATAGGGCCAGACATATGTTTGAAATCAAGAGCTTCTTCCATCATGGGAATTTTCCAGTATCAATCAATCACACTTTAATCACCAATCCAAAAGAATGAGATGCTTGACAATCTTAAGCGATTTTTACCCACTAGCCTAGTAAGTACGCTCTATAAAGTTTTTTTAAAATCTAGTCGCTGGCCTTAACCCTCTTTAGAATGCTTTCACCTCAAAACGATCCATTAATGAAAACATTATTGTCACTAAACCTGGGCATGGGCCGAGCCGGGGCTGTTCACGGGCCTAAAGGCATGGGCGAGTCAGGCCAGGCACGAGCCCATCGGTAGCGTACCTTTCTGGGCCGGGCTTGAAATATGAGAATTATGGCCACGACACGTCCCACGGGCCTGGCGGGCCGGGATTGTGCCTCCTATGGGCTTAGCCTGTGCTTTAGGTTATTTTTTTGAATTTTGGCAGTTTTATACTAAAAATAAAGAGAATCAACGTTAGGCCCACGGGCCATTTAGGTGGGCTCGTGTCGGGCTAGGGTTTGGTAAAAAATCATAAACACAGTAGGCCCACGACCCAATTAGCGGACAACGGGCTGGGCCGGGCTTCATGTGGGGGTCGGGGCGGGCTTGAACGGTCCACGTGCCAACCCGGCCCATATCCACCTTTAATTGTCACTCAAGAGGTTATGAACGTCTTTAAGAAATCAAATAACTTGATAGCTAGGATGGTGCACCTTGAAACTTGGTCCAGAAAAAACCTATGATAGAGATGCATAGGAGTTTCTATGGGAGTGCCTTATGACTTTTGGCTTCCCTCTACCGTTCGTTACCTGAGTTAAAGAATATGCAACAAAGGTCACCTTTTCCCCTTAAGTGAACGGCTATATACTACTTGGTTCAGAGCTTCTTGTTGATCACCATGGCAACTCCATCTCACCCTACTAATTATCATTTGCATGGAAGCACTTACTAAAAAAAATGTCCATTGCATCTTCAAATATTAAATTTGGAATCGGGGTTAAATTTGTCTTGGATTCTTTGACATCCCTTGCTTGTTGTATACTGAAGATAGGCTGGTGCTTTGTAAAGTAACTAATACGGCGTGCTACAACCTCAAAAAAATTATGGACGGCTTATAGAAACTCTCGGACCAACTCATCAATTCCACAAATCAGTCTTTCCCAAAAAGAATTCTTATCGCACAAAAAGATACCTTACTAGCATCTTCCATATGACTCCCAAATCATTACTCGATCACTACCAAGGAATCCATATTCTCTTAATATACATCTTAAGTCTAACTTTAAAGAGAAAGGCTACACATATACCTGGTTTATGTTGGGACCACATTCACCACCAATAAAATTGTGCCACATCAACTAAGCCAACAAAAAATGGGAGGGAAAATGGAGAACACTTGGGTGGGAAAATTTTCACTGATTTGCGCTAAGTACTCCTATGTGGCGGTAAGTTTGGAGCCAACATTTCATTGCTTCATAAAAAAAAAATTCCCTCTCTCTGGTAATCTTAGAAAAGTTACTGAACTGCACAGTAACTTTTGTTCTAAGTTTAACTTCCCCCATTACCAAGCTAAGCCATTAAAGTCGTTCACTTGATCAACCAAAAAAACTTTCCGGCGAGCAACGTTTTTTCCCTGATTACGAAGCTAAGGGTTCATGTAGCAGAAATTCATTCGTCGAGTGAAATAACCGCATGAAATATGAATTAAAGATATCATCCATTCTTATCCGGCGAGAGTAAGAGCTGTCGAAAACTTCATTTCAGGGGAGGAAGTGTTATTCCAACCATTAACCATCCAAAAGTGGTAAGCATATGTAAACTACTTGTTACTGTCATTATAATTTGAAGAGAACAAATATATTGAAATCGATTGATATTCATGAACTTCTGAGCTTAATTTACCGGTTAAAATAAGTATTAGGTAATGCTGAGAGTATAAGAATGGTGAATGACCGATTTTTCTAGTATTAAAACAATAAGCTATTGATGATAAATGATTGTTCCAGTAGTTTGATATGCTGTAGAAGATGAGAGAATAACGGCAGGAAGTTTTTAGGGTTTGTAGCTTATGACCAGAAATGCAGTATTGTTGAATAAATATTTTTTATTTATATTAGTATCATAATTGTATAATATAGTAACTGGTTGGAGATTTAATTAAATATTTTTTATTTATATTAGTATCACAATTGTTAATATAGTAACTGATTGGAGATTTAATTAAATATTCTAAATTTCTATTAGTAACACAATTGTATGATATGGAAACTGAATGGGGATTTAATTAATTTCATTTGACATTTCTATTAATATCACAATTGTGTAATATAGTAAATGAATGGGATTTAATTAATTTCAGTTGAAACTTATACTAGTATCATAATTATTTAAATAATAGCTAAATATAGCTTTATATAATGACAGTGCAATGGATAATATAGATGGACAAGGAGAATTCATGATTGATCTCAATCAAAGTTTGCCTGAAGAACAAGTACACTTGGACTTGAATGAGAAAGTACTTGATAATGTAACAGAAAAAGGGTTGCATTTCGAATGGAATGAGGAAGTAGTTCCAAACGTAATAGAATTAGGAGAAGTAGAAGTGAATTTGGAAGTAAATAAGGAAGTAGGTGAAATGTAATAGAAATAGCAGACGAAGAAGGAGAAGTGCATTTGGAAGTAAATGAGGAAGTAGCGCGAAATGTAATAGAAATAACAGCAGAAGAAGAAGTGCAGTTAGACGTGAATGGGGAAGGAGCGCGAAATGTAGCACTTAAAGGAGATGTTCACTTAAATGTGAAAGAAGTTCGAGATGTAATTGAAATAGAAGATGATGTGAACTTAAATAAGGAAGAAGTTGAGCCAACAAAAGGAATGTGTTTCGTTTCGGGTGAAGAATTTGCCAAGCACTGTCTTATGCTTTTAAAAGAGGGTTTGAGATTTTTGCTAGAACTAGTTATTTGCTAGAGGAATACAAGCAGAAAGGCGTTTAAAGAATAGGGGTGGGAGATCAAGAGCCAAAATACCATATGTTCGAAAGAATACGATTTTGTTGTAAGAAGGGGGGATTGAAACAATCTCAGGGATCAAATGTTACAGGATGCAAAGTGTATGTTGATGCACGCATGAAAGATGGTAGAATGGTGATAGGCACTTGTAATCTAACTCACAATCACGACCTTAATCCATCGTGCAGCATATTTATGGTTAATTATAGGAATATTGATGAGGCAAGTTTCGAGAAAATGGTCACCAATGACGTCGCGGGTATACCCTTATCAAAGGACTTCAATGCGATGTTGGTCGAAAACGGAGGGCATAAGAACCTAACATACAATCAGCGGGACTTGCGGAATGCAGTGAACGTCCATCGTCGTAAATCGAGAATTGAAGGAGATGCAGCTACTCTTGAGAAATACTTCGAGAAGATGAGTAAAATGAATAGTCAATTTTACTACAGCATCAAGAAGGATGACGAAGGGAGGCTGTTGAATGCGTTTTGGTCTGATGCAAGGAGCAGGGCTGCATGTAAGGAATTTGGAGATATAATCAACTTCGACACAACCTTGTTTTGCAATAGGTAAGTTCCCTTTGAGACCATGACATAATATACGTAGTTAAACAAATATGTAGTATTCAAGAACGAGAAGTTTGTATTGTAATTTGAAAGTAAAGTACAGGTATTTAATAAATAATATAGTATAATAAATTATAACTTAGTATCTGTTCGCACCTGTCATATAGACTGTATGTAAAAATATGTAGCTGAACAATAATTAGTATCACAAGCGAGAAACTTAGTATCTCTTTCGACACCTGCTACATGATAGTTGTATATGTGAGTTGATAATAGTATTATTCGTCTTTGTCTTGGTTTGTTGAAAAGGTATCAAATGTCGTTTGCTCCTTTTGTTGGCGTAAAGCGTAAACCATCACGGGAAATCAATCGTGTTCGCAGCAGCATTGATCTCACACGAAGATGCGGAGGCATTTGTGTGGGTTTTTAAGAATTGGCTATTATGTATGGGTAAAGCCCCAAGGGGTATCCTCACTGATCAATGCAAGGCCATTGGAAAGGCTGTTGCTTTTGTTTTTCCAGATATCCATCACAGATTATGTCTGTGGCACATACTTCAAAATGCATGGAAGAACTTGGGATCTTTTCGAAAAAACTTCAGCGATATAGAAGAGTGCATGCTTACAGTTGTCCATGATTCTCTATCTACAACCGAGTTTGATGAAGCATGGGGGGCGATGGTAAAGAAATTTAAACTCGGACATCATACTTGGATGAAGGATGCATTTGAAATGAGGGAAAGATGGGCCCCTGGTTATTGCAGAAGCACATTTTGGGCTGGCATGTCATCCACATAGAGAAGTGAAGGTATGAATCAGTTCTTCAAGACTTACGTGTCCCTCAATACCGGGCTGCTTCAATTTATTGAACAATACGAGATGGCCATGAGAGGGAAAGCAGAAGAAGAGAAGATATTAAACTTTCGATGCGTGAATGAGCCCCATGTGTGTGACTGGACCATACTAGTGGAGGAGGTGTTCCATAAGGCATATATTAATGCGAAATTTGAAAAGGTGAGAGAGGAAGTCATTGGACTAAAGTACACGAACATTTGCCAAACGGGGGGTGATGAGACTATGACTTTTTACAATGCCGATGAAAAGGTTCCATATCCCATATGGAAATCAAAGTGGAAGCAATATAGTCTTTCCCTTAACAAGGCAAAAGGTGATTATTCTTGCTCATGTAAGCTTTTTGAATTTAAAGGTATTTTGTGTAAACACATAATACGTGTGATGGAGGTGGAAGAAGTTAAATCCATTCCCGAAAAATATATATTGGATCGATGGAGGAAGGATGTTGTTCGATCTTATGAGGATATTCGTGTGTCTTACTACGACCCGGATGATTCACTGTGTGTCCAGAAAATGAGCGAAATATCTCAAAGACACAAGTACCTTCTTTCATTGGCAATGCATAGTGAGAACACTTTCTTGATGTACAAGGAAGCGACGGATAGTATTCGTTGCACCTTGGAGGCCTTTATTGGTATAGATAGCAACGCTACAGATGAACAAGTTTGATGGGATCCCTCGGTTCAGAGGGTTTATGGAAGGAGAATGATGCGTCCGAAACAATGCAACCTAAGACACCTTGATAGGTGTGTAGTGCATGCCGAAGGTTGCACAAAAGACCCTATAGACAAACGACACACAGGACGGGCTGCCAAAGGGAAGTCGAAGAAAAGGCGAAAACGCAAAAAAATGAAGAGGATGAGGAAGTGAATAAGGTAACTAAAATTTAGCGTCAAGGTCAATTTTATGAAGAATGGTATATCATTGTTTGTCGATGTTTTCGTATATTTTTTATAGGATTTTTTAACAAGAATAATACAAACTTTTTCCCGTTCTCTCGCAATAATACAAACTTTTGATTATTTTTTAATAATACAAACTTTTGATCAAAATTCCTCCAGTAGGATAATACCGGTTTTTAACTTGTTGTAGGAGGTAACCGGGTCGAGGTGGTTCGGGTGGGTGGGGGGTTGGGGGGAGGGGGACAAAGAAGAAAGATCATTTTGTAAATTTTTTTTATTTTTTTTACCGGTTATAAGTCAACTTGACCTACTGGAGGAATTTTGATGAAAAGTTTGTATTATTAAAAAATAATCAAAAGTTTGTATTATTGCGAGAGAACGGGCAAAAGTTTGTATTATTCTTGTTAAAAAATCCTTTTTTATATTAACTGTTACTAATTTTAATATTATGTTCCTTGTATGGAACTGGGCAATAGGAAATAGAAGAAGAAGGGTCTGAAAGCGATGACCCTCAACCAAAGAAAAAGCGAAAACGTAAACAAACTAGGGAACATGACGAGGCAGTGAATGAGGTAAATTAAATTTTGCGTTAAATTGTATTTTATGAAGCATGGAATAGCATAGTTACACGATGTTTTCGTATATTTTTAATTTTTACTGTTACTAATTTTAATATTATGTTCCTAATATGGAGTTGTGCAATAGGAAATCGAAGAACAAGGGTTTGAAGGCGATAACCCTAAACCGAAGAAAAAGCGAAAACATAAACAAACTCAAGAACATGAGGCAGTGAATGAGGTTAGTAAAATTAAGTGTCACGGTTAATTTTATATATATAATTTTTTTTATTATATCAAGAATGGAAACTCGAATTATCATGATTCTAAGTTTAATATTATGTTTCTTATATGAAACTGGCCAATAGGAAAAAGAAGAACAAGTGGTTGAAGATCATGAAGGGACTAGTCGAGGAGTGAGTGCCGAGAAGATAGCCAAAAAAAGCTGGGCAAGTTAAATTGAAAATTGACTTGAGCTTAGGGTTGTGAATTATAGCAAAACATAACTTATTGATTGATGTGTTTTGTTATTGAATTATATGATGTCTTGTAGTACACTGTACGCTTGAACTATTATCCTAGGACGAGGTGATACATCAAGGACAAAATTAAAACATAACACATTCTAAATATGATTCTAGTAAACTATTTAAGTTTGAAAAAGGTGGCAAATTTTGTTGGCAACTACAACTATCCTGTTATTAGAAAAGGTCAACCTGATTACCAAAAAAAAAAAAATGAAGTTATCTGGGACAATATTTTTCACTAAGCCACACATAAAGTGCTATGTCATAAGTTGTTTTGAAATAGTCTTCCAGAACATACTATTTATCCAAGGTGACAAAACATATCCCATAATCACCTAATTGTTACGATCACAAATAAATTTAAAAAACTTTACATCATATCTTGTTTTCTACTTATCGTCCACAAGTCCACACTGACTTAGCCACATATTCATCGTTTTATACTCTTCATCATCATTACCCCTCAAAAAGAAAATCTGCAACATTAAGCATCTTGGTATTTCATTGTTGACATATGACAGGAAGTATTCCAACGCATACTTATGATAAAGCATCTCATCATCCAGGTACCACTGTACAAAAGAATACTTAAGAGTAAGCGTCAATTATAATTCTTGAACATTTTACATAATTTATTACCAATTTTGTTCAACACACCTTGACATAAGGAAGCACATTATCGACCAGACCCAAAAGGTGTAACATAACTAGCATCCCAGAGTCATCAATGCATCTTTGTTTGGGGATGAAGTCGTACGATCGAATCGGCCAACGAGTTAGATTCCAATTGCTCAAGCAGGTTTGGTTAGCGAACTTCAGTGCTTCCATTGTGTGCTTTTTTTAAGATCAAATCAAATAAAACCCTCAAAAATCAAAACCTTCCGACTTTACTTATGGTACATGAAATGTACACTTAACATGTCTTACCAATAGAGGGAGGACTTCATTGAGGGTGCGTTGACCAGAATCTGAAGTTTCCGCAACAATGATGTATAATTTCTGCTTTCTTTGATTGGCTGACAGCAACATCCATCTCCCCCTATAGCAGACAGGCATGAACAACTGCACATGTAAACGCATAGAATGAATAGAAAAAACCATTATGTAACTAAGGAAAGAATACATGATTATATTTTAAATATATAGTTATGTTGCCAGTTCATACTGTTGTGTTTCTAGAACAAGTCGAAATGATTTAATATAAAATAAACAGTTGAAAAATTACTTATATATTACTCGTATTATGTTGTAAAAAATTAAAATAGTTTAAAACATACCCTGTCAACTTTTGTGAAATTCACTCAAGCTACGACGTCACTCTTAAGCACAGATCCACCACGCCGTAGTGTAGCTGCCATGCTATTTCCATTCCCTTTTTGATTCGCAACGACGGCTCACTAATATAGATAACCGAGTTATTACAACATATGACATAAATTTCCATCAATTCATAAAAATATTACTTCCATTTATGAAAATATCAATACCAGGCAAGAGGCTGGTATAATATATCCATCTCCCATGACACACCCAATCAATGAGTCGTGGTTCACACTCATAGTAAAAGCCGTCATGATCTTCGATTGGAAAACATCAAAGTTAGACAAGGTTTGAACGTAATATAAAACAAAAAATAACTGAAATCGTGTACACCGTGAACATGTGATGTGATAGTTACCTGACGACTGATACTCCCACCCTTTTGAAATGCGTCGTGCAACATTCCTCACGTGAGGGTAAGAGATTTGAACTTAAACACTTCCATTTCTTTCACTCTAAATAACAAAACGAATTTGAACTGACTATCATATTCACACTAATAACAATACCAACATAAATATTTATATTTAATTGCGATATATGATATATGAACGGTAAAGAAAAATGAATGTTTACTTTCCTGAGATTGATTTCTTGTCCAAAACGCTATTAAGAGTATTTATTACGTGCGGTTCAAAAGATGGTGGCGTAATATTTGGATATGTCATCGTCTCCTTGGTCTTCTTTCTACCACCATTATCTTCTTGTTCCTCTTCCTCTTCTTCTTCTTCTTCTTCTTCTTCATCATACCCCTCTTCCTCCTCATCTTCCTCATCCTCCTCATCTCCCTTCTTCTTCTCATGACGTGCCTTTTTCTTATTATTTGATTCCTTCGACTTACCCTTTAGGTTTTCGAAGCATAAAATATATATTAATATTAAAACATAGAAATACCTTTAGTGCATGAGTTCCATGCGGAATATAAATGATGTGTTTCTAGTGAACAACTTCGTTGCGTACCTTCCACTTTAGGGTTACATTCCTATCTCACGTAACTTTTCTCCTCGTAACAGTTATCTGATGTTGAGGTTCATCATCATCATCACTGCCTTCACATACAGAGGAGTCAACATTCTGCCAGGGAGGGTACAGTCATTTGTTCCCCTATAGGGTAATCCTGACCATACACCACATTCCTGACTACCTACAATTTTGGATCAATAATAATTAACCATAATTACATATTGATACAATTAAAAAGACTTACTGTCTATTTCCCTACAAACACAAACAACATCCGTAGAAAAATATTGTGTATTATACTATTCTAAACACTTAATTATGCATGAGTAAGGACATGAGAATCTGACATCTGCTGCACCAAAAGATCCATCCGGGAATTTGTCGGCTACAATCGCCTTCTTCATATCTGCTTGCTGCCATGCCCCTATCTGGGTTGAAGTTTGTCCCATCTCATCCCTTTACCATCAATGTTTGGCCTGTCTAGGTACGCAATCTGCAACACCAGAATCAATAACAACCGAATAAGTACATTTAGAGAAATTATTTTGTTACCAGGATAATCATTTTATTATTAATATAAATACTTACCAAAAGAACCAAGGCACATCCTTTGAATCCGTCACCTTTGTCTTGCTTTGTGGTCTTTACATTCCAATCAAGAATTCATTTAGACCAATTCCATTTTTTTGGGTTTTCTATTATCTCTCGACCGAGTATTTTGCACAATGTTGGAGTAATAAAATTGCTCTTGGTCACACACAACACTTGACCAAGGGAGTACAAAATAAAACTCCTCAAAAAATTGCGCCTGTTTTTTCTTTCCTGAACGCACTTCTGATGTCCTACAGAATATCGAATGCCACCAACATTATTATAATATTGCTTCCACTTATTGTACTCCTTGTTATACCCATTGACGTCAGGAATTTCAAAGGTTGTGCTTCCGAATGGCAACCCAGATATCCACCCAACCATATTCGCGTCATTTGTGATGATATAATCGTCGTGAATACGCAGGGTTTGGCTAGCACTATCCCAGCAAGTAACCAGCCAATTCATAAAAAATCTGTCAAAGGATTCAATCTTCAGGTCCAGTATTGATTGGAATCCTGCCTTCTTTATTTAATTTCTCCTTGTTTTGTCCAAAACTGTAATGATTAGGCCCAAATCATGCGGGCATGCGCGCAGAACTGGATACTGCCCTCAAGAAAACATTTATAATTATATAGTAACAAATGTTATGTCCTTAGTAACATAACAGTAAACTTTGGTAATATAATAATTATAATATTAAGATATCCAGCTACAGTGATTAAATATCACGGTAAATTTATTATAGTAACATAACAATTTATCATGCATATAGGTATAGAAGATGATTAAATATCATAATATGTATGTTAGTAACATATATGTTCACCACAGCAACAAACATATTATATATAGTAACTTTTGTTCTTTCGATAGTAAGATGATTATTTCGTGACATAACAGTAATATGTTCAATAGTAAAACAAATATATTGTTATTAGTAACATAGTTACCTTAATAGAAGTCTTCTCAGACTCTGTTTCTTTGGTCTACCACGCTTCCTCTTTTGAAGCTGACCAGCCTCCTTTGTTGGACCCGAGGCTCCACTAGTCTGAAGTGGAGGCTTTGTTGTGCCTGACGAGGATACCCCCACAGTACTCACATTCTCAATTGGAGGATGTGTTGTGGTTGTCGAGGATACCCCCGCAGTACTCTGAGTCTCAGGTGGAGGTTGTACTGGGGTTGCAAAGGGAACCTTCGTGGGTTCACCTCGGGTGGCTGGCGTACCACGCTTGTTTTTCTGAGCCTTGTCCGCCGATTTTGAAGCCTCTTTCCTCCCTTCATCACCACTCTTACTCCCTTTTAGATACTGTTTCCTCTGTTTATGTTCTTCTTGCTTTTTCTTCGAATCCTCTTTATTTTTTCCCTGTTCCTGCCTCTTCTTCTCTGCTGGTGCTGCTTTCTCTGCAACCTTCTTCTTTGGCTCTTGTTGCCTCTTCTTAGTTGCTGCTTCTTCCTCCTTCTTTCTATTCTCCTACTCTATTCTCGCCTTCTCTGCTGCTGCTTTCTCTGTAGCCTCCTTCTTCCTAGTCTCCTCCTCTTGCCTCTTCTTCTCTGCAGCCTCCTTCCTATTCTCCTCCTCTATTCTAGCCTTCTCTGCTCTTTCCCTCTCTGCAGCCTCTTTTTGTCTGTTCTCTTCCTCCCTTGTTTCTCTATCCTCATCCTCCTTCTTTCTATTCTCCTCCTCCGTTCTAACCTTCTCTGCTCTTTCCCTCTCTGCAGCCTCTTTCTATCTGTTCTCTTCCTCCCTTCTTTCTATCTCCTCGTCATCCTTCTTTCAATTCTCCTCCTTCGTTCTAGCCTTTTCTACTCTTTCCCTCTCTGCAGCCTCTTTCTGTATGTTCTCTTCCTCCCTTGTTTCTCTCTCCTCATCCTTCTTCTTGCTATTCTCCTCCTCTATTCTAACCTTCTCTGCTCTTTCCCTCTCTGCAACCTCTATCTGTCTGTTCTCTTCCTCCCTTCTTTCTCTTTCCTCATCCTGCCTTTTTTGCTGTGTTGTTGCCCTCTCAGCATTTTCCTTCTGTCTGTTTTCTTCCTCTGATATTCTCCTATCCTTCTATTGCTTCTGTTTTCAAATTAAACAACTAAGTTACCAGAAACATATAATGTAATTATGTAAATGCAACTATGTTACCAGGAAAATAGTATATGCTATCAAAACTTAAATTAGCTGGTCATTTTAAGTCAGTTGCTGATAAAAAATGATCTTGTAAATTAACTAGTATCACATATACAATGCATTGTTTACTTTAATACTCACTTGCTCATCTAATGTTGTTGTTGGATCTGCCTCTGCAGGCATTGTTGTCTGTTGTTGTTCAGCATTGTCAGTACATTTTGCAGTTGGACTACGCTCGGGCATAATGTAAAAAATTGTAATAGACAATTAAATATGTTTCCACATACGTTTATCATGATAAATGACTAATAAATTGACTATTAGCAAATGTAAAAGGCATAACAAATTTTAATACTCACTTGCTCATCTGATGTTGGTATTGGATTTCCCTCTGCAGTCGTTGCTTGTTGTTGTTCTTCAGCATTGCCAGTAGATTGTTCAGTTGAACTCCCCTCGGGCTTAATATATAAAATTGAATTAGACAATTAAACATGTTTCCACAAAAGTTTCATATGTTTAACTTTAAAATACCTAAAATTCAGTTATGAATGTTACAAGAAATATAATATATGTCCTCAAATTTAAAAGTAACATATATACAAAAATATTTAAAGTATTTTAAAAATCGAAAAATATATAATTAAATCAATTTCAGAGCATTCTTCTAAGTGACTTGAAAATAGCGAACTTGGAATTACAGTCAATGAAAAACCCAAATTACCATAGTTAATGGCAAACAGATTTACTATTATTAAATTACATTTATACAACAATTCAAGTTATCGATGTTACTAGAAAATACTATATGTTATGAAATATAAAAGGCAGGGGTTATTATAATACTCACTTGCTCATGTATTGTTGGTATACGATCTCCCTGGACAACCATTGATTGCTGTTGTTTTCCATCATTGTTGGTAGAACTCTCGTCTGCCTAATTCCAAGAAAATTTTGTATTTGTAAAAGAATTTCCAAACACCATTCACATATATATATTGGGGGGGGAATAACTTAAAAATACCTAAAATTCAGTTATCAATGTTACAAGAAATATAATATATGTACCCAAATATAAAAGTCACAATTAAACATATATATTTAAATCAAAGTCAAAAGTGAAATATATATATATATTTAAATTAATTTCAGAGCAATGTTCTTCTAAGTGACCAGAAATTCCGCTCAAAATAATAACAAAAATTTAAATAAAAAGTGACCAGAAATTAGCGAACTTGGAATTACACTAAATGAAAAACACAAATTACCATAGTTGACGATACCGATTCTTTTGAAACATTCAGGACATCATTCCAAAATTCATCGCCCCGGTTTGTTTGTGAAAATTGATCTCTGCAAACAAGCACCATGCATAAAAGTTCATCATATATGCTCGAAATTGACTTGTTATTTTTTCACAAAAATAAAAGTAAACATGCAATCGGAGTGTAGTTCAAAAAAATAAGAGTAGATACTGGAAATTTAATTAACTGCAATTACAGGGTTTTTCTGTGAAGATTAGAAACTTGAACAAACATACAATTTCATAAGCATAGTAATATAGTAAAAAAAACAAAAACAAAAAACTTACTTACAAGAAATATAATATATGTACCCAAATTACTCTCAGTTTTTTGATGCAGTTCGCTGGTTAGCAGAGGAAGTATTATTTGAGTACTTGGGGTTTCAATAAACTGACATTTGCAAAAGCAAAAAATATCTCTCGTATTTAAAATTTCCAATACTGAGCAGTTATTTTACTAATTTTCAATCTCACGCAAAAGATTATAATCTGGAAATAAGATTAATCAAGCTTGTCAACTAACCCTCCCAAAAAAATAAATGTAATAAAAAGCTTTAGTTTAAATTTAACTTTAAATAATGTTCATAAGTGAACTTAGGGATGTATAATAATTAAAAAACTTAAGATTATAAAAGACTAACTCGTATAATAATTACTAATGTTACTAAAATCATGCCCGGTGTCAAGCCTAATTACTAATATTATCATTAAGGGCACTACTACAGAATTCACGATTTGCGTCTGACTATTTGCGTCGGACAATAGAGCAACTGACGCAAATAACATATGTGCGTCGGATCCTACAGAATATCTGACGCAAATAGCCAAGAAAAATTATAAAAGATTGTTTTGCGTCGCACGAAGGCTGGAAAACGACGCAAAAGGGGTCACTATGTGCGTCGCATTAAGGGTACCTGTGACGCAAATAGTCTTAGCCAACTCAGCAGAGATCATCTGCGTCGCATGGGCCTTGGTCCGACGCAGATGGTGCACCATGCATGCTAACCAGCCCAAAATGTGCGTGTGGTCATCTGCGTCGGACCCTTGCCATGCGACGCAGATAGTTCAGCCCAAATGCCAAAAGTACCATGCATGCTTGAAGCAGCCCGGTCATCTGCGTCGGACCCTTGACCCATGCGACGCAGATGACTCGTTTCAGCGAATTTATTTTGTATCCCGCCCATCAGTTGGGGCAATTCACAAATTAGGAACTTCTCTCTCTCTCATGCGAATTCGCCGGCGCTGTTGAACTACATTCCCGCCCATCAGTCGCGCCGTCGCTGCTCCTCTCGCCGGCGCTCCTCCTCTTGCCGGCGTTCCTCCTGTTTCTCTCACTCACTCTCTCTCACTTGCACTCTTTTCTGATAGCTATGGTTGCGCCGGTGCTCCTCTTTCTCACTCACTGACTCTCACTCACCGGTTGCGCCGCGTGTTCCCGTCGTGCCGTGCTCGGCTGCTGCTCGCCGGCGCTACTCCTCCTCTTTCTCTAACTCACTCTCTCTCTCTTGTACTCCTCCTCTTTCTCACCCACTCACTCTCACTCACCCGTCCCACCGTCGCGCCGCGCTGCCCGCCGCTCGCGCCGCGCGCTCGCCGTCGCTCGCCGTCGGGCCGCCGCCGCTTCCGTCTCTCCGTCTCCGGCAATGTAAGTCTTTTTAATTATTTTTTTCAATTTTTTGTCTCAATTTATGTCTTTTTTATTTTTTTACCAATCTGTCTTTTTTTTTTTTTTGGGAATTTTTTCTTATTTTTGTTAGATCTTAAGCAATTGCATTAGTAGAGTGATTGGAGTTATTAGTTTAAGATTGAATTTAGGATGTTTGTAGTTTAATTTGTATGTAGGATGTTTAAGATTGAATTTAGGATGATTGTAGTTTAAGATTTTAATATTATATTTAGGATGTTTGTAGTTTGTAGTGCTCATGAATTTATATATTTTGTAGTGCTCTAAAATACTTCCTTTCTACTATATAATTATATTCACAAGTCATTCTTGTTTTTTACCATTGATTTTAATAATTCTACTTTAATCTTAATGTTGTTTCTTAATTTCTAATTTGTTAATGTCTTAATATTAGATAGTTGATGTTTATGAGTTATGACTTAATCACTATATAATTTGTGGGTTGGTTAATGCCCTAATGCGGTTGCCACATTCCATCTTCTACTTGTCGGCCGGGTGCTCCAAGCTCACCTCGTTGTGCTTGTCTTCACTGCTCCTTGAGAGCAGAGGTATATATTATAGCTTTTGCTTTATGTTTATTTGTTTTATTTGTCCCTATAATGTTAAATTATGTGATTGGAAAAATATATGTGAATTGTTTGGTTATGTGATTGGGAAATCATATGTTGAATTATGACCAAACTTATATGGACATACCTTAATGCGCGGGGAGGGAAATCTAAGGAATGGATTGGTTTTTGCTGTTTAATTGCAATGTGTGCATCATTGGCCTAGATACCCGTTCGAGGCTTACTCATTAGGAGTAAGTCTTGAATAGTCCCCAGTTTGGGACTGTCTTTGGGTTTCTTATCTCACTTAGGATGTGAATGAATGTTTGGTTTTCGATTCTAAGAAAGATCTAGCTCATTTCCCTAAGTGTTCTCTGGGTACATATGTTGATAGTTTACCTACTATCTTCATCGTGTACTTGGAGAACTGTAGGGAAGTGCTGCCGGATTTTTCTTAGAATTGAAAACCAAATGTTCATTCACTAGTGAGATGAGAAACTCAAGGATGGGTTAGGTTGGAGTGAAAGTGAGTGTTGATGATTTTTTTTCAGACTACGCAGAAGCTCTAGTTCCACTACCTACTCCATACATCACCAAACTCAGTCAAGCCGAGGGTTCATTCATAGAATGGCCGAAAGAGTTGGTATTTTTAGTCTCAGATAATCAGGTAACTTATGTTTAATATTTTGATTTATATACTATAAGAAATGTAAATATATATACTAAAAAATTTTGATTTATATATGGTAAATAATCTTCATTTTGTATACTAAGTAATCTTGATTTATATATGAAATAATCTATATACATATATAATATGAATTAAAAAGAAGTCAAATTGAATTAGGAACATATACCTAAAGACGGTGCGATGATGAAGAAGAAGAAGAAGAAGAAGAAAATAGTTGGTAGTGATCCTTGCACCGATGAGTCTGCACATAGGCACGTAGATCCTTTTAATGACTTGACACTGGATGATATGGATGATAATATCAAGGAGATGCACCGAATATTTTGCGACAAACCCTCAGATGAGCCTTTTCAGTTGCAAGTTCAGAGGGGTACCGTCTTCAACTTTGATAGAGATTATATGATCATTCTCTCACGACAAGATGTTTTTCAACTTCTCACGGGAGCATGGATTAATGTATCCATTTTGCAAGTATTTATGATGTGAGATTTCTCAAACTCTAAACTAATTAACATTGTTATTTATAGGTATTGTTTCTCCTAACTATAAGTGTTTGGATCTTAGGTACTTGGCGAGAGCGATCGAGGAGCATGGAGATAATAATATTGGTTTCATGTGTCCAAGTATGATTTCAGCGACCATGATACGCAATCACTTAGATACCGTGATCAACTACATGGCAAGTTCAATGAAAGCGAATCAATATATGCGTTTCATCCTATGTCCGTATTTTGAAAAGTATGTTTTATTTCAACTAATCTTTACTTTGTTTTACATTTATGAACTTGTAGTTATATATATAAAACATCACATTGTGCTTCATGCCTTAGGGATCATTGGATTCTTCTTGTCATTTGTCTACTTAAGAGAACGATATATATATTTGATTCGATGAAGAAAGATAGATCCTTAGCTATCAAGATACCGTTGAATACGTAAGTTCATAGTTGTTATACATGTTAATAAGTTTACATGCATTTTATGATATTTTAAATAATTTAAAAATGTTTATAGTAATTAATTGTTACAAAATCTCTATATTAGTGCATATACAAAATACACGCGGCTTGAAGGATCAAATAAAGGAACTAAATTGTCTTGGACATATATGCGGGTAAAATTCTTATGGTTTTGTATTTGATACTTTATAATTCTATTTAGGATTTTTTTTCCAATTCTAATATATATCTTAAATTTGGTGTAGTGTGCTCAACAATCGGGAGGAGTGGAATGCGGCTATTTCGTGATGAGATACATGTTTCTAATCAACTACTACTACTATGAAGCAGAGAATTTGAATGAGGTATATGTATGTTGTAAATTCATTATTTAGACTTATAGAATTTTAAAGTATATTAACTAGTTTAATATATTTCTAGGCTTTTTCGTCAAGTCTTGAGCCATACTCCATACATGAGATCAACGAACTCAAACAACTTTTTGCGGAATACTTTGTACGGGTCGTTAACGAAGCAGACTAAATTTGATGGTTTGTGTATGTATTTGTAGGTTAGCATAATATTTTGTTACTTGAACCTTGTTGGTTGATTGATTGCAACATTGGTTGCTTGATTGAGATGTACTGAAACAGGTTTTGGTTATATATGCAAACATTTCCCAACGATTTCTTGGGTTGTCCAAATTACAAAGGAGACTCTGCCGAATTTTCTGCTCATAATTATTTACATAATGTTTGCTTAGTTTTGAAAAAAAAAACAAAAAAATAGCTGAAAACAAAAACAAAAAAAGCTGAAAAAAAAAAAAAATACGCCTCATGTGCGTCGCACATGGCCGCATGCGACGCGAGATGGTCGTGGGCGCAGCGACCAAAGCAGCCCTCATCTGCGTCGCTTGCTGGCCATGTGCGACGCACATGAGGCATCATCTGCGTCGCTTGTGGCACAGCATGCGACGCAGATGAAGCTGCTGGAGCGCTGTGGGTGCATGGGGTGCATGGACATCTGCGTCGCATGCTAGTTGTGTGCGACGCAAATCTTTGTTCTATTGCGTCGTTTTGCGTCCGACGCAAATGGCTTTCTTTCATCTGCGACGAGGCCTGTGCCGTCGGACCAGGGTCCGACGCAAATGAGGGTCCCAGGTCCGACGCAAATTATCATTTCTCTACTAGTGGGGGTTAAGACTAATTACTATAATTGAGGGAAATCATTACGTGGTTATGAGTAATTAAATTATATTCATAGTTTGATTATAAATCAAGTTCATAGTACTAAACATAAAGTAAATAATTCTAATCTTAGACGGATGTAGAAGTAAAGTTCGTATATATTAACCTAGCACTCTCGAATATAACGTATTTCTTAATAGGATAACAATAATAGAAGTCACGATTTTCTGAAACATATTAAGGGTTCCACTTTCGGATATCTTATGTATGCCTTACAGGAATAATACTAATTCAATCCACGAGTCTATATTATCTATCTTAGTCCAAAAGTTTTTATGTATCCAATTGATCATCGACACCTATGATTAAGTAATCTCCGATCCCATATATTTGAACCAAGATTGAGGCTTTATTAATAATTCCTAAACACTTAGCTTCTTATTTCAAATATATTAACCTAGCACTCTCGAATATAACGTATTCCTTACTAGTATAACAGTAATAGAAGTCACGATTTTCTCAAACATATTAAGGGTTCCACTTTCGGATATATGATGTATGCCTTAATGTGTAATACTAATTTAATCCACGAGTCTATATTATCTATCTCAGTCCAACAGTTCGTATGTATCCAATTGATCACAAACACCTATGATTAAATAATCTCTGATCCCATATATTTCAACCAACGATTGAAGCTTTATTAATAATTCCTAAATACTTAGCATCTTATTTCAAATATATTAACCTACCACTCTTGAATATAACGTATTCCTTAATAGGATAACAGTAATAGAAGTCACGATTTTCTCAAACATATTAAGGGTTCCACTTTCGGATATCTTATGTCACTAGTGGAAAAAACGGAAGGGTTGCAGTCAAAACAACCCTAAGGGCTGCGTTTTTGGCCAGCAGCCCTTTCCGTAGCATCCCTTCACTACCAAGGGTTGCGGTTTAGGCCAAAAACGCAGCCCTTCCATATTGGAAGGGCAGCAGTTTTGAACCTAAACTGCATCCCTTCTTTGTACAAAGGGCTGCGGTTTTGACCATAACCGCAACCCTTTTGACCCAAAAAATATATATAATTTTTTTCATTTTTTTTACTCCTAAATATACCAAGAACAGCCAGTCGAAATTACTTGTGATAAAAACTAAATCTCGACCAAACAAATGCAATTCGAGTATTCAACAACCATAAATCCATATATTAATCACAAATTCACAAGTATCACAACCAAACTACGTGAATATTACCTAAAAAAAATAAAACTAAAACTTAGGGTTTTAGAAATTAGAAAAAAACTTGGGCGTCGGGGTCGGCGACTGGCTGGGCCGTGACTGGACTGGTGGCGTGACTCGTCGACTGAACCAATGCGTATATCTGAACAGAGGAGACATTGAAAGTTTGCTACTTAAACAATCAATCAATAAATTTTGGTCCTTTAAATTCCCTTCAAAAACCCAGATAAAATATTCACAAAATCATATGAATTAATCAGCAAAATTCGCTCTTTCTTATTAATGATTAATTTACCCAGAAGCCCAAATTAGAGAGAAGGAAAAAAAAGATGAAATTTCAGGTGGTGATAAGAGATAAGGGAAGAACAAGATATGAGAAATCTGAATCTCTAGAAAAAAATAAGAGAGAGAAAAACAAAATAATGGCGAATGTAGAAAAATCAGGAAAGAGTAAATATTCCTCAGATCCTTCGAACTTCGAAGTTCGTTCGTTGAGGTTCCTTCGAACTTCAAAGTTTGTTCGTTGAGGTTCCTTCGAACTTCGAAGTTCCTCATACCCCTTCGTTCGTTGAGGTTCCTTCAAACTTCGAAGTTTGTTCCAAATGGTTCGTCGTCATCGCGGCTCCGGCAATTCGAGCTCGAGATGTCAAAATTATCGCGAGAGGAGTGGGGCAAATTCGCTGGCAAATGTTTGGCTTAATTCTTGCGGATGTGGTGATGGTGGTGGTGGAGGAGGAAGGGGGAGAGGAGGGAAGAGAGAGAATTTGTGAGAGAGAAGAGAAAATTTTTGAGAGAAGGAGATTGTGTTGTGAGAAACCCTAGCTAGCCATCCCACATTTTATGCCCACCGCGCAATTTAATTCTATTCAAAATAAAAAAAAGCCCATAAAGGGCTGCGGTTAGCCCAAAAATCGCAGCCCTTTATTACTTGTTGCGGTTTTCGACTAACCGCAACCCTTCACTATTAAGGGCTGCGTTTTTCAAAAAACGCAGCCCTTCCTTTTTTCTCCCCTAGTGTGTATGCCTTACTGGAATAATAGTAATTCAATCCACGAGTCTATATTATCTATCTTAGTCAAAAAGTTTGTATGTATCCAATTGATCACCGACAAACGTAATCTCCGATCTCATATATTTGAACCAAGATTGAGGCTTTATTAATAATTCCTAAATACTTAGCTTCTTATTTCAACCATATTAATCGAGCACTCTCGAATATAATGTACTCCTTAATTGGATAACAGTAACATAAGTCACGATTACATAGTTTCTAGATTAGTTGAAAATGTAGTATGCCTTAATGGGGTAAAACTATATTTTATTAGTACTAGTAACGTGTACTATTATGTACATAATATCCATGTTGAAAAAATTATAAAGGGTTAAAATAAATTATTATGTTTTCCTTCATGTTGAGTGGCTAAAAATTTGGTTCGTGTATTTATAATTTCGTTTAAATTAACATACTTAATCTCGCTCATATTATGTACTGAAAATAAATTTTTTATAATTTGTTTTTTGGAAGGTTATTATTATTTTTAATATCAGAATGATTTGACAGCTAACTCTGAATTTGCATGCGTATCGATTCAAGATCTCTTCTTATGTAGTAGGTAAAGCTACTGCAATAAATGCTCTGTTCGCCTGAATGGTAGTGGTAAACAAATGGTAATAACCAATTTCATGTGGTAGGAATAACTAAACTCGACTCTTTAGTACCTAAGAATGAAATGAACGCCTAAATTCCATTTACGATACTATTTTAAGGTAATATATTACTATAATAAATTAGGGTTTTTCTATATTGTACCCCTGTGGTATTTGGCTTTCTACATTGTACCCCAACTTTTTAAACTTTCTATACTTTACCCCTTAACTTATAAAGTGTTACACAATGTACCCTTACTAACATATAATTAATAACGGACGTTTAAGGGGCATTAACTTTCACACCTACCCCTTTTGTTATTTATTTTTCCTTTTTTTCACTTCCCACTTTCCCTCCCATCATCTGATCATTCCACTTCCCCTTCCCTTCCCCTTCCCTCTTTGTTTTACTCTTTTGAACGCCAAATTGAAGAACCCTAAGTTAATGTCCGGTGATTGATGGTGGCAACGAATGATTCCATGACACTAATCTTCACTCAAGGTCACCTACTCCACCTATTCCTAATGAGCAGCAGCCCATACATGATCTCTTCCCTATATTTACTCCTGAAGAACAACAGCCAATTAACCAACCAACAACCACTTCAGACCCACCCACTTTGAACCCACCCACTTCAGACCCACCTATTTCAAACCCACCCACTTCAGACCTACCCATTTCAAACCCGCCCATTTCAAACCCACCCACTTCATACCCACCCATTTCAAATACACCCACTTCAGACCCACCCATTTCAAACCCACCCACTTCAAACCCACCCACAACACAGACACAGAAACCATACCCTCATGGTAGAAAAGTTCCTAAAACCACTGCAAAACTTAAAGGCACCTGGACTAGGACACCGAAACCACCTAGTAGCTCTGGAAGCTTACCTACTGGTAAAGTAACTAGGATGAGAAAGACAACTACTGTGCAGGTGGATTTAGGCAACACTAATGATGTGGTTGAAAATGATTCAATGGACAGTGAGGAGAGTAATAGTGAGGGTGAGTATGAGCCTCCTCAAATAGGCAGTAAGGAGAGTGACTCAGAGGTAGAAGAGATGGATATGGAGGAGGATGTACATGAAGGTAGTGATTTGCTACATATGAATTTTGTTGATGGTTCATGGGATCCACTTGGATCAAATGAGAGAGATGATGATGAGGGTTGGTATTTACGTAGGATGTACAAAAATGGGCAAGTATATAATGATATGGAGTTTGGGCAGATTAGGCTAAAGTCATGGACGTTGTTTGTTGATAAAGACCATTTCAAAGATGCACTTAGGGATTACTATGTCCAAGAAGGATTTGCTTTGATTGTGAATAAAGCAGATAACAATAGGTATATTGCTGAGTGTGCTGATGAAAGATATGCATGGAGAATTCATGCATCTAAGCTTGCTGATGGCTACACTTGAGCAATAAAGACCATGACCAAGTAGCACAAGTGTGATTGTAATCTGGTGAACAACCCAATGGCAAATTGCAAATTGGTTGCGAGGAAATTGCTTGAGGACCTTAGGGCCACTCCTGATATGAAGGGTAAGTCAATCAGCAAGCTACTTTTGGACACGTATGGATTGACCATGAAAACCTCAACAATATACAAGATGAAGGATATTGCAATTTCCTTGATACAAGGGGGGCATGATGAGTCATACATCAACCTACCTACCTATTGTGTGCTCCTAAAAGAGAACAACCCTGGATCCATAGCATTTTACACTTGGGCTCAACTGCAAACCCTAGAGAAACCACTCCAGTTTAGGAGCATTTTTATAAGCTTTTCAGCCCAGTTCAGGGGCTTAATTAATGGGTGCAGGGGGTTGGTGGGTGTAGATGGATGTCACCAAAAAAGGAACTATGGTGGGGTTTTGCTCACGGCTTTATCTCTTGATGGTAACAATGAGATATTCCCAGTTGCAGTGGCTGTTGTGGATTCAGAAAACAAGACATCTTGGTCTTGGTTTTTCCACCAACTGAAGACTATATTAACACAAACTGGAAGAAATGATTGGACAATAATGTCTGATAGGCAGAAGGTAATATGTTCATTATTATGTTTTGTGTATTCATTGCAGGGGGATGTTGTGCTTACATGTTTTGTTGTATTCATTGCAGGGGGTAGATCCTTCACTGGATGTTGTGTGGCCAAATGTGCCAAGAAGGTACTGTGCAAGACATCTATGTAAGAATTTTAAATTTGAGTATCCTGGAATTGTGATGCACAAACTGTTTTGGACAGTTGTCAAATCATATTCAGCTTTCAGTTTCAAGAAGTCATTACAGAAGCTCCAAAGCACTGCTGGTCTAGGTGCAGTTAGATGGTTTAAGAATGTGGGTCCCTTAGAAAGGTGGACTTGATGGAAATATGATCCTACATTATGCAATGATGAGTGTACAAATAATTTTGTGGAGAGCTTTAATTCAACTATTGGAGTAGACAGATGCTATCCCATACTCACATTGCTTGAAGGTATACTTTAGTCAACATCTTTTATGCATTATTTGTATAATTTACATATTTGTTAGTAACTGATTTTGTGGTTTTATGCAGGGATGAGGAGGATTGCAATGGTAAGACATGCTACCAGACAACAATTAAGTGAAAGTTGGGCAGATGGAGTGTGTCCTAACATCAGAGAAAAGCTAAGGGTAATTGTAAAAGACTCAAGGACATGTCATGCATACCCATCAGGTAGAGGGGAGTATGAGATTCAAGATGGTAGAAGTGTCTTGCCAGTTTCACTCACCAACAAAACTTGCATTTGTGGAAGATGGCAGATCAGTGGCATCCCATGCAAACATGGAGTCAGGGCCATATTAGATGCTGGGAAAGAGCCACTTGACTATGTCAGTGAGTGGTTTTATGTTTCCAGGTTTAGATAAGCATACAGTGGGAACATCTCACCCATCCCAGATCAAAAACAATGGCCTGAGATGGACTTACCCAAGCTTACTCCACCTGCCATGAAAAGAGGAGTTGGGAGACCTTCTAGAAATAGAAGAAGGGAGGAAGGAGAGCAACAAAAGGGGAAAAAAAGCACAACAGTTCAATGCAAAAAATGCAGAGCTTTTGGGCACAACTCCAAAACCTGTAAAGGAGGTGCAACTGCTAGGGAGATACAACAACATGAGGGAGGTCAAGTACCACCAAGGGAGGGCCAGGGCAAAAAGGGAATGGCAGTGTTGGCAAGACAAAACCTGTCACAAGATGAGGGCAATGATCACAACCTAATTGATTTGATGATGTCAGAATCACAGCCAATGAGCCAAGGAGCAAATCAACCATCATCAAGTCAACCCCCATCAGTTTAGCCAATGAAAGGGAAGTCAACAAGGTAGACCATGAGCCAACCAACAGTTAGACTTGGTGAAGAGGAAGATGTCAGTGCCAAAAGAAAGAAAATCATGGACAGAATTTCAATGCTCTCTGATTGATAAATGGTGTTGCAAAAAAACTCTTGTTTTTGTCTTATTATCCCATACTCCACAAATGATATGTGTTAATGGGATTTTTTGTAACTCTTATCTCTACCTTTGTTTGTTGTTGTCACTGTTAGTTTTTGTTGGGGGAAAATTGTGTTACATTAGTTTTCTTTTTGGATGGAACATGCCTTGTTGGCAGGAATTACAATATTAGACATCAATGTTGTATTGGAGATGCACATTTTGAAGATTGTTATCAAATGCAAAACATTAGAGATCGGTTTTTGAACATGCCTTGTTGCCTTTTCATTAGATATGCAGTAGCAATGATAGTACAACCTAATTATCCAAAACAGGATTAACCACTAAATTACTACTAAATTAACCTAATTACTACTAAATTAACCACAAAATTTCCCTTGTCCCAACATCTAAAACATTAAACCACACAAGATGACTAACCCAACTTATCTCAATCACCCCATCTTAATAACAACCACCAAAAGGACATACATAACTAACCCAATTTTAACAAAATCTCTCAAAAAAACACCTAGGTCAGACAGTTTTGCCTTCATATCTTCAAGCTCCTGCCTTATTTGCATCAAATGGCCTTCATCACTTTGCGAATTTGCAGCATCACCACGCAGCATACCTTCTTCCCCTCTTCTCATTATGTGATTGTTGTTGAACCACACGAAATACTGGCAGTAATCACACTTAAAATAAGCTTTCCTTGGTTTGCGTTGTGAATGTGAGATATGCAATTTCGCGAATTTCGGAGGACTACAATTATATTTTGGTGCAAAAAATTCATACTCATTTCCTGCAGCGATTGATGAAGAGTATGAGGAAGACATTTTTTGTGTTTCAAGGAGAAGTGAAAAAAAATCTGATGAATCTTGAATGCAAATTAAAATTGAAGAAGTAAGATAATTTGGGGCAAATTGGGGGAGCTGATATAAACGAACCCTATATTTATTGGCAGGAAAAACCCTAAACAAGCCAATAACTGCAGTATATGTATCCCACTAACGGAAGGTTAACGGCAGGGGTACTTTGTGTAACACTTTATAAGTTAAGAGGCACAGTATAGAAAGTTTAAAAAGTTGGGGTACAATATAGAAAACCAAATACCACAGGGGTACAATATAGAAAAACCCAATAAATTATTATATAGAAAATGTTTTATAGTTTTTGAATGTGTTTTTTTTTTTCCTTTTTCCTTTTTTCCTTTTTTCCTCCATTATTATGAATTCCACGTATAATGAAACCCTAAACAAAATTAACTGCGAACATAGTTTTTCATTCTAAGAATTAAAAAATAAAACTTCAGCAATATGTGTCTTTTGATTTCCATCCATAACAGGAACCATATGTTTAGACGCAGTAACATATTATGTTCACTAATATTATAATTTAATTATAGTTTTTATTAGTAACCTATTCATTTTATAATAAACCTTATGTTGATGGTCCCACAAAAATGTGAAATCGTTCAAGCTAAACCTTCCGTGTGGACTTAACTATAAATAACACTTCAATCTTTCAAACAACTTACTCACTTTCACTTTTCAAACTCAATCTCTCTCTCTTTCAAACCATAACCATGGAACCTTCAAGCAAGGTCTGCAAAACCGAAGTCCGGCCACCTCATGAAGAATTTGGCGATTGGGATAACATTTTTGAACGTCATATACTCCCAAAAGTGACCGATATATTTGTGTTGCTCAAACTTCAGTGTGTCACGGAAAAATGGAAGGAAATTTTAGGTTCACGTATAAATATAAACCAAGATGTCGACTGGAGTCAGCTCGAGAAGGTGTGTTCAAGGCCTGGACACATGTGCGCGATTACGCATCATAATCTAGAGGAGTTGGGAAACTGTGAATATTGTGGGTGGACTATAGGTTGGAGAACTTATGTGTTTGAGGAAGCAAAGGCTTTCTACATCAAAACACATGGTGGGTTAATGCGCACTGATTGGCGTGATTCATGGCCATGGAGGCAAATGCTTCAGGATGAGTGATTTGCAAAAGACCTTTGAAGACGTCGTTATGTTGATGGGAATTTTGTAGGGTTCTTCTTTCGTGTTCATGGAGGAAAATGTTCTTAAAAAATGAAGTTCTTTTGTTCTACCTTGAACACTTAAGAATCTTTTGCATGCATCACTTTATTAGGAATTTTAATACTTTCTTATTTTGACTCTTCAGTGTTAAGAAATGATCAGAATTCTCATTCTCAACTGACTCGAATTTTTGTCATATGTAAGGGAAAACAATGTTACTAATATAAAAGTTGTATTTCTATTGTAATTGTTATTATTATGCTATATAAAACAATGTTACTAATATAAATGTTTTATTTCTCTTATAATTAATAATACAAAATTCAAACAACCTCAAAAGCGGATGTTCTCCAATAGAAAATAATTACAATGATACTAGATGAATTTTTCTGTTACTGTTTTACTAATAATGGGCCACAAATTGTGCCACATCCCTATTACAAGCATATGCCATACATTAACAAGTTGAAAACCTATCCTTTTTAAAAAAATTAATTGTTGTTCACTAAATAACATTAAATCCATCATAAAACCTTTGGTGTATTGAAATCTGAGCACTCTCGGCTATACGATGTATTCCTTAACGTTGTGATACATATTCAATTGACGATTACATAGTTCCAATCTTAGTTCTAAAGGTCGTATGTATTCGATTGATAATCGACACCGAAAGTCCCCTTAACGTATATGACTAGCTAATTTCCGATCCCAAACGTCTGAACCGATAGTGAATACTTACGATCAAATGACTAACTAATATAAATGTTTTATTTATTGTAATTGTTATTTTTATGCTATAATCTCTATATGTTACAAGTTACAACAATAGTTGTTATTTTTACTGATATACTTTAATCAATTAAATAATATAAGCTATTTGATAACAACTGTTATCTATTATAAATAATTATAACTCTACGTACCACCTTTCTTCGATTTGAGTATTGTATACATCTCTCCAAAAACATCATTACCGGTTGTACTTCTTAAAGTGACATGAACTAAAGTAACATCGATTAATGTGTTGGTTCAATCTCTTACATTTATTTATAAATAATAATAAATGCAGAAAACCTCAAAATCGGATGTTCTCCAATAGAAAATAATTGCAATGATTCTAGATGATTTTTTAAAAATTAATTGGTGTTCACTAAATAACCTTAAATCCAATGTTGCTTATATGTAAGGCATAGCAATGTTACTAATATATATATTGTGGTTCTATTATAATTGTGATTATTACGCTATATTAGTTACAACAATTTTTTTTTTTTTTTTTAGAAAGGAAACAATTGTTGTTATTTTGACTGATATCATTTAATCAATTAAATAATATAAGTTATTTGATAACAACTGTTATCTATTAAAAATAGATGGTGAGTCTCGATTAAAGAGTTGTATAGATTAAATAAATAGATCATTACTCAGCAGTATTTACTATTTACAGCTAAAGCCTTTTATTTATTTTATTTTTTTTGGAAATTTACAGCTAAAGCCTAGAGTGACATTGGTTAATGGACCGATGAAATCACTCGCACTTATATATAATAATAAAAAAATCAGACAGACTGAAAGACAGATGTCCTGTAAAAAAAAATAGACGGATGTTCTCCAATAAAAAATAAGTACAAAAGATACTATAATACTTCTCAAGTTACTGATATAAATATGATGTTTCTATTATAATTATGATTATTAAGCTACATTTGTTACAACAATTGTTGTTATTTTGACTGATATACTTTAATCAATTAAATAATATAAGCTATTTGAGAACAATTGTTATCTAATATAAATAGATGGTGAGTCTCGATTAAAGAGTTGTATTGATTAAATAAAATACTGGATACTTACGATCTTAGGTCAAACATAGTAATCGAGCACTATCGGCTATACGATATATTCCTTAATATGTTTATACATATTCAATTGACAATTACATATAGTTCCTATCTTAGTTCTAAAGATCGTATGTATTCAATTGATCAACGACACCGATAGTCCCCTTAACGTGTGACTAACTACTCTTGGATCCCATAAATTTCAACCGACACGGATACTTTTAAATTAAATAGTGAATACTTACGATCTTAGTTCAAACATATTAATCGAGCACTCTCGGCTATACGATGTATTCCTTAATGTGATGATACATATCCAATTGACGATTACATGTAGTTCCTATCTTAGTTCTAAAGGTCGTATGTATTCAATTGATCAACGACACCGATAGTCCCCTTAACGCATGACTAACTACTCTCGGATCCTATATATTTCAACCGACAGGGGGACTTTTGAATTAAATAGTGAATACTTATGATCTTAATTCAAACATATTAATCGAGCACTCTCGGCTATACGATGTATTCCTTAATGTGGTGATACATATCCAATTGACGATTACATGTAGTTCCTATCTTAGTTCTAAAGGTCGTATGAATTCAATTGACCAACGACACCGATAGTCCCCTTAACGCATGACTAACTACTCTCGGATCCTATATATTTCAATCGACAGGGGGACTTTTGAATTAAATAGTGAATACTTATGATCTTAATTCAAACATATTAATCGAGCACTCTCGGCTATACGATGTATTCCTTAATGTGGTGATACATATCCAATTGACGATTACATGTAGTTCCTATCTTAGTTCTAAAGGTCGTATGAATTCAATTGATCAACGACACCGAAAGTCCCCTTAACGCATGACTAACTACTCTCGGATCCTATATATTTCAACCGACAGGGATACTTTTAAAAAAAATAGTGAATACTTACGATCTTAGTTCAAACATATTAAACGAGCACTCTCGGCTATACGATGTATTCCTTAATGTGGTGATACATATCCAATTGACGATTACATATAGTTCCTATCTTAGTTCTAAAGGTCGTATGTATTCAATTGATCAACGACACCGATAGTCCCCTTAACTCATGACTAACTACTCTCGGATCCCATATATTTCAACCGACATGGATACTTTGTTCTAAAGGTCGTATGTATTCAACTGATCAATTAACGATTGTTATTATTGAATAAACCTGAACTGAATTGAACTGAATTACGTTTGTCTGAACTGAATTGAACTGAACTGAATTTTCATTAATTCAGTCCCAAAGAACAGAGCCTAAGTATTAGCAATGTGTATTAGCGATGTGTACTACTATTATACATAATTTCCTTCTTAAAGGATTAAAATAAATTATTATATATAAAATGTTTGTTAGTATTCTGGATTTTTTTCCCCTTTTTCTCTTTTACCTCCACTCTGAATTCATATTTGGAACCATATAATTGGTTGATATTAGAAAACATGCATGTGAAATAGAAAATCCTAGGAATTGCAAATTTGTTGAGTTGTTTGCTTGACAACAAAATAGCTAATTGAAGGAATTATAATTTCCAAGGAATTTTGACTTCCCACAAAATAGAGAAAGTTACTAGAAATTTCAATGAGAATGTAATTCCCACCATTGTCAGCTAAACACTTTAACCAATTTCCCATGAATTTGAATAAGTAATTTATTTCATATTAATTGCAATTTTGACTTCATATGCAAAACATACTTATGTTTACTAGAATCATAATTAACTTCTCGTTTCTAATATTAACCTACTAATTTTTATAATTAACCTTACTCACTCTCACTTTTCCTACTCAGTCTCTCTCTTCTTTCATAACCCATAACCATGGCATCTCATCAAGAATTTGGCGACTGGGATATCATTTTTGAAGCGAATATTATCCCCAAAGTGAGAGATATCTTTGTATTGCTTAAACTTCAGTGTGTTTGCAAAAATTGTAAGGAAATTATAGGTTCACGTATATATCAAAACCAAGACGTCGACTAGAGTTCGCTCGAGAAGCTGTGTTCAAGGGCTCCAGGACTTGAATCAATGCAATTCGACATATGCCCGATTATGCATAATAACCTAGAGGAGTTGGGAAATTGTGATAATTGTTGGTGGACTATATCTTGGAGAACTTTTGTGTTTCAAGAAGCAAGGTCTTTCTACATCACTACACATGGTGCGTTAAAGCACACCGAGTGGGATGATATATGTCAATGGAGGCTAATGCTTAAAGATCTAGATGAGTGGGGTGCAAAACAACTCGAGGGGTCATCAAGGAATAATTCGGTTTAAAATTTCAGGTTTTTTGTTCTACCTTCAAAACATAAAAATGTATTGCATGCATGGCTCTTTTTTGGGTTTCTTTTTTATTTTATTTTTTTAGTATGACTCTTAAATTTTAAGAAGTGATCAGAATTCTCATTCTGAACTACATCCACTGTTGCTTATATCTAAGGGATAACAATGTTACTAATAAAAATATTTTGGTTCTAATATAATTGTGATTATTACGCTATATTTGTTACAACAATTGTTGTTATTTTCACTGATATCATTTAATCAATTAAATAAAATAAGTAAGTTATTTGAGAACAACTGTTATGAGTTATCTATTAAAATAGATGGTGAATCTCGATTAAATAGTTGTATAGATTAAATAAATATATCATTACTCAGCAGTATTTACAGCTAAAGCCTAAAGTGACATCGGTAAATGTACCGGTTAAATCACTCGCACTTAGATATAATAATAAAAATATCAGACAAACTGAAAAACGGATGTTTTCCAATAAAAAATAAGTACCACGATACTATAAGAAATCGTATGGTACTAAATTAATAATAAAGCGTGAAATGTGGCACATCCCTAGTACGATTTGACGGCTAACTGAGACTTACGAATTACGATGCGTTTCGTTTCCAGAGCTCGACTTTTTTTTTTTTACAGAATTTAAGTACTTTTTTATTTATTTTGAGGGGTCATAACATAATTACTTATAGCTAAAGCTACTGCAATTAATTATTTTGTCCACTGAATGGTACTGGTAATTAATAAGTTAATATGGTCGGACAAAATTAACTTCACTATTCATGACCTCATAATGAAATAAACGTTTTTATTCCATACAGGATACTATGGTTACATTTTAGTTACAAAAAGAAATTATTATATACAAAATGTTTTTTTAGTATTCCGGATTAGTTATTTTTCCCTATCTCCCTTTCACCTCCATTCTGAATTTAATAATGAAACCATATATTGTATACAAAATTGTTGTTATGTTGACTTATATCATTTAATAAAATAAATAAAATAAGTAAGTTATTTGAGAACAACTGTTATGAGATATCTATTATAAATAGATGGTGAGTCTCGATTAAAGAGTTGTATAGATTAAATAAATACATCATTACTCAGGAATATTTACAGCTAAAGCCTAATGTGACATCGGTAAATGTACCGGTTAAATCACTCGCACTTAGATATAATAATAAAAATATTAGACAAACTGAAAAACGGATGTTCTCCAATAAAAAATAAGTAACACGATATTATAAGAATTCGTATGGTACTAAATTATTAATAAAACGTAAAATGTGGCACATCCCTATTACATGCATTTGCCATGCATCACTAGTCAAGGGATGGCAATCCAGTCCGGATCCGAAGGAAAAATCTGAGCTACATGCGATAAAAAAATAATTTGAATCCGACTCCGTTTAAAAAGTCCGACTCCGATTCAGAGGAGGGTCGGAGTCGGATCTCATAAAAAAATCTGACATCCAAATCCGACTCCAACTTTAAGTCAAGTATTCTTCTTTTATTATGTATAATAATGTATTATGTATGTTTAATCTAAAAATAATAGTAATATTTAGATTATTTGTACTATATAATATTTCCATATGATTATTTAAAAAAATTGTTATGATTAGATTATTATATTATAGAAGTTTTTTCTAGTATAAAAATAGGCGGAAAAATAAGTCGGATCGGGTTCGAAGTCAGATATTCGGATTTTAAGTGGTATCGGATTTGGAGTCAGATGTTCGGAGTCGGAGTCGGACCAGTATTTAAAATCCGACTTCTTGTAGGGTCGGAGTCGAATTATGCATAATCTGGTATAGGTCCGACCCGTTGCCATTCCGAATCACCACTGACCCCTACCAAACTTCGTATGACTTTTAACCGATAGGGAGATTTTTAGATTAAATAGTGAATACTTATGATCTTAGTTAAAACATAGTAATCGAGCACTCTCGGCTATACGATGTATTCCTTAATGTGGTGATACATATCCACTTGACGATTACATATAGCTCCTATCTTTGTTCTAAAGATCGTATGTATTCAATTGATCAACGACACCGATAGTCCCCTTAACGCATGACTAACTACTCTTGGATCCTATATATTTCAACCGACAGGGGGACTTTTGAATTAAATAGTGAATACTTACGATCTTAGTTCAAACATATTAATCGAGCACTATCGGCTATACGATGTATTCCTTAATGTGGTGATACATAGACGATTACATGTAGTTCCTATCCTAGTTCTGAAGGTCGTATGTATTCAATTGATCAAAGACACCGATAGTCCCCTTAACGTATTACTAACTACTCTCAGATCCCATATATTTCAACTGACAGGGATACTTTTAAATAAAATAGTGAATACTTACGATCTTAATTAGTTCAAACATATTAATCGAGCACTCTCGGCTATACGATGTATTCCTTAACGTGGTGATACATATCTATAGACACATAACCGTGTCTCCCGATTTAGTACCCTATGATGACCAATACCCTGCTCCAATTGGTCCGGATCAAGGAAAGAATAAATAACGAGTCTAAAATAAAATGTTTTAAGCCCAAATCCATTTTCTAACTCATTTTATTAACTCAACTCTGAAAACCTTTTTTATAACTAGTTTTAATAAGCCCATTTTCTAAAACGTTTTAAAATACCGTTTTAATAGCCCATGTTTGAAAACCTTTTAAAAATAGTTTTATGAAAGCCCAATTTATAAAAACCCATTTTCTAGCCCAATTTAATTAATAGAATTAATTAATTATATTCATTAGTTTTATTAATAAAAAATATCTTTTATAAAAATAATCTTTTTCAAAGTGATTTTAAAGATCTCTTACTATCTCTTTTCTAAAATCTTTTATGATAAAAATCTGTTAGAAATTTACTAACTTTCGAAAACCTATGGCAACCCAACTACCTAAACCTACCTTCATTATATAATTCTCCCAACCTCCCTCATATTTCCACGGCTCACTTATCACAAAGCACTCGGCACTCACAAAACTCCCTCTCCAATTCTCCTACTGCTCCCTCACGCCATCTTCTCAAAAACTTGTGCCACATTACCAAATCAATTCCCTTACCACGTAATATTCATCATCAGCATCTCATCACCTACACTACAAGCCTAATACAAAAAACCTATAGCTATACCCCCCACGTTGACCCTAGAATCCCCAGCAACATATTACTTCCTTCCTAATTGCCACAACTATCAACCTGGTCACTAATACAATACACACCTATATTATACGCATCATACAACAATATACAAACATATACCGCAGCGCACGCGAATACGTTTATTTGGTTTGACGCAACCTATAACGCAAGACACTATTTTTCTAAGACTCGTACACCTTTTGATCCAAGATCAGTACAAATCAACGACCCCAGACGGTGGTATAATTTCTGAGGGTCAACTAAATTAATTACTTTATTTGCTTTCTTTCTTTATTTTTATTATTTTCTTGAAGTTACTAACACTCTATTCATGATGTATGTTATTAATATATTCCCGTGATTGTAAGTATTGTACATATTATACTAACTTCCTGCATTATTTTCTTTTGTTATTTTTATTTATTTTCATACATTATTATATGCCTGCCTGATTGTTCTACACATATTATTATGATTGTCCTGCATGATTTTTGTCACCCACATGTTATTATTGCTAAACAAGACCTAAAGAATTTTCTAACTAATTCAAATAATTTAGACAAACTGCTAGTGTGGTATCCGATTTTTGACTGTCTTAATTAACGGTCTGAATCCCACGAAAGTCTCTCATTGGACTTTGAGTTTTAGAAAACTTGGAAGTCGCCACCCTATTAATATCTGAATAGGGACAGATTTATTTAATAAATTTTTTTAAATCAATTTTAAGAAAAATCATGATGGTGAGTTGGGTGCTATTGATGAAGAAATCCAAGCTGCTGCAGAATACAGAAGAGTCCATGAGCAATTTCTCTCTTTCTTGCATCAGAAGGCAAAATTGAGATGGATACAAGAGGGGGATGAAAATACTTCTGTTTTTCATAGAGCAATAAAGGAGAGGAAACTTAAGAGTAATGTGTATGGCATAAGAGATAAGGATGGTATATGGGCTGATTCAGCAAGTGGGGTTAATGAGGCTTTTCTGAATTATTACACAGGGTTGTTGGGCAGTGCTAGAGATGATATTGGCCCTGTATATGCTGAAATTATTGATAAGGGGCCTGTGATTACAGTTGAGCAGCAAAGAGAATTGTTGGAGCCATTTACTAGTAATGATGTTAAAATGGCAATTTTTTCTATTCCTGAAGACAAATCCCCTGGTCCAGATGGATTTGGTTCAGGTTTTTATAAAGATAGTTGGTCAGTGGTGGGTGAAGATGTGACCAGAGCTGTCCTTGACTTCTTCAGTACTGGGAAATTACTGAAAGAGATTAATTCTACTGTGCTTGCCCTGATCCCCAAAGTGAAATGCCCAGGAAGTGTAGCAGAGTTCAGGCCAATAGCTTGTTGTAATGTAATATACAAATGTATTACAAAATTGCTCTGTTTGAGATTGAAAAAGGTTCTGCCAGAGATAATTGCAGACAATCAAGGTGCATTTATACAAGGGAGATTTATAGCTCATAATATCATGATTTGTCAGGATATTGTGAAGGATTATGGAAGGAAAAATGCCAAACCTGGGGTGATTATCAAGATGGATATGATGAAGGCCTATGATTCCATAGATTGGAATTTTTTGAGAAGTATGTTGTATGCTTTGAATTTCCCTGAGAAGATCATTATGTTGATAATGGAGTGTGTTAGTACTCCTAAGTTTTCTTTGCTGATTAATGGTAATTTGCATGGTTTCTTTGAAGGAAAGAGGGGTCTAAGACAGGGTGACCCACTGTCTCCTCTTTTGTTTGTTTTGTGCATGGAATATCTAACTAGGACCCTAAAAGTTGTGGGAGAGAAACCTCAGTTTCAGTTCCACCCTAGGTGTTTGGGAGTGAAGCTCAATCATCTAATCTTTGCGGATGATGTGATTCTGTGCTGTAGAGGTGATTTTGTATCTGTTTATACTTTGTTGCAAGGGTTCAAACATTTCTCAGAGGCTTCTGGGCTTGAGGTTAATAGACAGAAGACTGAAGTGTATACTGTTGGTATGAAAAGAGAAGAGGTGCAGAGGATCCTTGATGTTTCTGGATTTAGCTTGGGTTATATGCCTTTTAAGTATCTGGGTGTGCCCATATGCTTTAAGAGGATTTCATCTAAGGATTGCAACTCTATTATTGAGAAGATGACAGCAAGAATTCGAACTTGGAGTAGTAGACATCTCTCTTATCAAGGGAGATTACAACTTATCAATTCTGTGCTTGTAAGTTTGCATGTGTATTGGGCGCAAATTTTTAATTTGCCTAGGAAAATTTTAAAGGAGGTAGATAGTATTTGTCGTGCCTATTTGTGGAGTGGAGAATACTATAGTGGTAAACCTGGTTATGTTGCTTGGCCACAAGTTTGCTTGCCAAAGTATGCTGGTGGTTTGGGTTTGAGAAATACTAATGTGTGGAATACTGCTGCATTAGGGCGCTATGTGTGGGCTGTTGCAAATAAAAAGGATAGTTTGTGGCTCAAGTGGGTGAGTGAAATTTATGTGAAAGATGTGAGATGGTGGGAGTATGAACCTTCAATAGGGAGTAGTTGGTATTGGAGGAAAATTTGTGAGGTGAAGAACAAGTTTAAAATGATTTTGAATGAATCTGTGTTGATTCAAATGGAGGAGTATTCTGTGAAAAGTATCTATCAGATGTTGTGTGGCAATTTGGAGAGAGTTAGATGGGTTCCTTTGGTCTGGAACAGAATTGCAGTTCCAAAACACAGGTTCTTTATGTGGTTAACTATGATGAATAGAATGCAGACTACAGAGAGGATGTTCAATATTGGTGTAAGCAATGACCCCATGTGTCTGATTTGTGGTTTAGATGCTGAATCTCAGGAGCATTTATTCTTTACTTGTGATTATAGTTGTGCTGTGATGACTAAAATTAAACACTGGTTGCGTTGGAATACTGAAGGCAGAAATGTTCAGATGGTTTATAGGTGGATTCAGCGAAGAAGAATGTCCAAAATGCAGAAGCAGTTGTGTTTAGCTGTTATTGCTGCTATGATATACCAGATTTGGAGTGTTAGAAATGGTGTTTTGTGGTATCAAAAAGTTCCTAGTGTTGATAATACTGTAAATAGTGTTCAGAGAAACGTTATTGACAGAATATATAGTGTTTTACCTAGGAAAACATCAAGGAAAGATAGAGATTGGTTGAGGCAGTTATGTTTGGAAAGATGTAATTAGATATAGCTTTTTTTAGGCTGTATGTTTTTGTTTGAAATAAACTTTTATCTTATTGAGCAAAAAAAAAAAATTTTAAGAAAAATCATTTAAAACGATGATGATTTCATATGGATAAGGCTTTTGTGAAAATTGGTCTTTCATACCATAAGATAAGGTTCGGGGTTTAGGTTAAGAGGTGCGAACATCTGGAACTCGTCTCCTCTTCCGTTCTAAAGAACGGGCTGTTACTAAATGCGTTATTTTTCCATTTTAAAGTAATCATGGCTATTATAAAGAAAGAAAATCACATAATTTGCACATATACACATTAACCATTTTTATTTAGGACCAATATATCATTTGTACATGGTAGGTTTGAGCACTGAAGTTGCACTACGTACTAATCATTGCGAGATTGGAATCCACTCATGGATCAAAACCGTCGTAGTTCGAGCATATGTCTCACCCTAAATGGCCAATTCCACTGGGGGAAGAAGAGAGGGGAATAGAATATGAATAACTCACTTTTAGAATTAAACAAATCTATTTGAAATGAGGTAATCACTCCAATTAATGATTAAAGTGGGGTTATGATAATCACCTTAATTAGTGATTTAATATGAAAGATTAAGATAACCACCTTAATTAGTGATTTAATATGAAAGATTAAGATAACCACCTTAATTAGTGATTAATAAGGAAGGAAATAAGTAATCACCCTAATTAGTGATTAGTCAAAGAAAGATAATCACCTTGATTAGTGATTAACAATGAAGATTAGGAAATAATCAACCAAATTGATGATTGTTGAGGTTTAAGATAATCACTCTAATTAGTGATTAAATATGATGAAAGGTTAAGCTAATCACCCTAATTGGTGGTTAATCAAGGTCTAAGATAATCACCCTAATTAGTGATTAAATGAGGAAAATAATCGTCCTAATTAACGATTATTAGGGTTTGAAATAATCCCTCTAATTAGTGATTAAAAATGAGAAGAATAATCGTCTTAATTAACAATTATTAGGGTTTTAAGGTAATAACTCCGATTAGTGATTAAAAGAAGTTTGTGTCAACCGCTCTAATTAGCGATTAATTGGGGATTGAAATAACCACCTTAATAGTGATCACGTATGATTTTCGAGAGGTCTTAGAAGGTTTGCTTCCTAATTGAAGGCTTTTGAGAACTAATCTTAATTGAAGATTATTAAGTCATTTGGAGAGAAATGATCAAATTGAGATTGAATTTGGAGATTTGTGTTTGGCTAATTGGAATTTGGCCATTTAAAGTGAGACACGTGAAATGGCCTAAAATTAATTTGGAGATCATAATTACCAATCTAATTATGTCAAATTATATGATTAATCCATTTGAATATGGAGAACACATTTTTAAAATGTAAGATAGATAATCATACAATTTAACTTAGCTAGATTTGCAATTTTTCCTCTTAATTGAGATTGGGTCATTTGATTCATATACTATGATATATTGGCCCACATGCAATATTTGTAACATTGGTTGCTCATTTTATTAAAAAGAGTTGTGGAATTATTTATGAAAATTATGCATAAACATCTCCATGTTTTTTTTTTTTAATTGAGTGATGCAATAACTATTTACAAAGAATCATTATTACAACAAAATGTACAAAACCTATGATCTATACAAATCTTCAATCTTGATCTTCACCATGATGCTCCTTGATCTTCATTTCTTTGAATGGGCTTTGGAATTAATGTTTATTTGTGAATTTGTGAATTTGTGAAAGTTAAAGATTAATTAACTTCTTTGATTTTAATTTTTTTTATGACAATTTTTATTGATTTTTATTTACATGATAAAATGAGTCATTTTAAGAAAAACTTAAGGAATTCATGATTTTTAATTCACATTTTCGTATGAAAAGAAAACATTTTTTTTTATGAAAGTTGAATTAATTACTTCATTTCATTTGCCAGATTGTCTTTTTGTTCTTGTACTGACTTACAAAAATCATAATTTTGTGTGAAAAATGTTAAAATGAACATATGATATATCTATGGATAGATTAGTGAGTTCTTTATGTTTTGTCAAAATTTCACAAGTTTTTAGTGACCACTTGAATTATAGTGAATTTTATACTCAAACTGGTCAAAACAGGACCTTTATTCAACTTGTTCTTTGAGATCCAACTTATTGAACTTATTTTGAAGTGAAATTTGGTATGAACATTTTATACTCTTTGAGGAACTAGACTGGAAATTTTCACTTGAATTGGAAACTTTTAAGACTATTTTTATTTATTTTCTTTACTAAAGAGAAAATCGGTTTTCTGAAATTTAGTGATTTACATGAACATTTTTGTAAAAATGATGTAAAATTGTATACAATTCATATGAACATGATTTATATATTTTTGAAAAGCTACTGATGTTTTCTTCAAACTTGATGTTTTTAATTTTATCTAAATGATTTTATTTTCAACTTTATTGACAGAACAAGCTTAGGTGGTACTGGAAAAAATCAGTTTTGCACAGCCAATTTGTATGATTTTTTATTATTTACACAAATTTTTTTTTTTTAGAAATTCCAAATTCCAGTTGCTGGAAACATCTTGCATTTTATAAAAAAATATTAAATTATACGAACTAATTAGTTAATGCAGACGAAAAAATGAAAAAAGATAGGAAAGTAAAATTGACTATAATTACAGCATCACATTTTTAATATGGAGATGTTTTTACACAATTTTTCTTGAATTTATTATGAAATCATTTTCGGTGATGAATAACAACTTGATTAAGGAAAATCACATAATCACATTGTTTCCTAAGAGTCACCCCATTAGAGGTGACTATTCTAGGTGGGGTGATTTAAGGTTGGGAACCTATTAGGACTTCCACATACCCAAATCACTCCAAATATTAAAAAATGATAAGAAGAAAACAAGGAAAGAGTTAGTAGATGATTAAGAAGGTAATCAAAATAACAAGAACTTCAACTTTACCTTGCTAGCTCAATGATGCACTTCCTTTTTGCAAATTTTTCTACGTTTTTTGTGATTTCTCATAATTTCTAAGTGAGTTTCTAAATCTTCTTAATTGCAAACTTAAACTCTTTTTTGTGTTTTTTTCCTTTGATGAACTTCTTTTACTTACTAATTATCTTCTAACTTTTCTTTCTTTTCTTAAGTATGATTTCTTTAGAGGAGAGGAGTAGAGAAGATGAGTGTGAAGTTGAATTCTTTTCAACTTGCTTACTTACTAATTAAGACTTTTACTTAGATGAAAAGATTAAGAAGGAGAAGAGTAGTAGAGAGTGAAGTTGAATTTAACTTGAACTCCTTTTCAACTTGGTTTTGAAGTGAATTTTGGAGGGTATTTATAGAGAAATGAAGGAGGTGAACTAGGGTTTCAAAGAGGTAGAAAATCAGATTTTTCATCAAAAAATCTGATTTACTTCATCCTTAATCACCCTAATGACATCACTCTAATGACCTTACCCTAATGACATCATCAAATCTCTTTGGAAACATAAATATTCTTATTCTTTTTTAGATTTTCTCATTAATGAGGCAAGATCAGATTTTTAGAAAATATTCTTCCTAAAACATCTTAATATGTAAAAAACATTGCATTGAAAATCGTACAAACGAAACTGACCAGAATGCTGCGCCTAGCGCAGGAAGCTGCGCTAGGCACAGCACCTTGCGCCAGGCGCAAGGCTCTGTGTCTGGCGCAGTGCTAGCTTGTGCGCTAGGCGCACAATCATGCGTCTGGCGCATGATTGTGTGCTTGACGCACACCTGACCTTTCCGGAAAAAATTCGGATTTCCCCCTCTTACACATGGGATTTGATTCTTATTCTCACATCTTTTCATGATTCTTATTCTCTAACTAATGGATAAAGGATGTGTTTAGTGAATAAAGAATATATTCTTATTCTTTATCCAATGAACAATGACTTGACCATCAAGTAAACTGATTAATGCCAGTTTTGGGATACGACTAAAATCCCGACGCCTAATCGCGACTCGTTTTTATTTTTCCAAAAGACTAACTTATGACAATTAATGAAAACTCGTCAAATTAATAAAGACGAACATGATTTTAATATGAATCATTTTATTAAAACGGTGGTGATAAAATGAAATTGTATGATTGATATGCCAAAATGGAAAAATCATGCGACGGAATGAAACTTGCGCTCCGGGGCGCGCGCTCCACGATGCATGATGATTTTGTTATTTTTATTTCTCAAAACATTTATTTATCCGAAAATGGGGTTCAAAATTTGGTGTCTACAGAATGCCCCACATTGGTCGAATTTCGGAGAAAATGATGGCCAATGTTTGAAAAGACACAAAATTTTGACAGAAAATTTCTTTTGAGATAACACATTCTTCATAGAAAATAGTTATCATCAGTGCTATCTTGAAATCATGACTTGCGACTACTATTGCCGCTTTAAGTAGAAAATCCCAGTTAATTTTCTAAAACAGAAAATCCCAATTAATTCTCTAAAATCGAAAATGCGACTTTATTGTCGTCTTAGATAGAAAATCTCAATGAATTTCTTTAACATTGAAAATGCGACTTTAACGTTGTCTTAAATAGAAAATCCCAATTAATTTTCTTAAATTGTGAAACTGCGACTTTAACGTCGTCTTAGATAGAAAATCCCAATTAATTTTCTAAGATTTGAAAATGCGACTTTATCGTCATCTTAAGTAGAAAATCCCAATTGATTTTCTAAAAGTTTTGAATGCGACCTTAATGTCGTCTTAAATAGAAAATCCCAATTAACTTCCTAAAATGCGATTTCATTATCGTCTTTTTGTCTTCTGAATTCGTCCTTTGTTAACGTCAGAAATTCCGACAATTAACAGATCGATTCTAGTTTTTTACAGTTTTCCATGGCCTTAATGACAAACAAGTTGTCAAGTCACCATTACTTACTTTTTATGACTCCATGTATTATCATGTCACCTTAAATTAGGACATTGTCAGGTCATGTCACCTTAGAGTGATGCATTGTTAAGTCATGTCATCATAAAGGGCTAACCAAATGTTATTACCCTCTATGGTGGACCAAACCTCATATGGCAAAATTTTATGTGTTTTTTCCGAAATCTTTCAAAAAAAAATTTTATGCATAATGCTTATTTGCTTTATCAGTTAATGATGATCACTATATAAAATAGATTGATCAAGGTCATTATTTTGAATTATCATTAGGAAAAAGGATTGTATCAACGTTCTTGATTCATCATTGACACTGTTTTTTTTTATACCACAAATGCTTGGTCATTAGCCATGGTGAAGGATGCTCCTTATTATCCTATGGACAATACTCAAACTCATTATCCATGGCATAAATCATGGATGATCATCTTTTCCACCTATAAAAGGGGCATGGTTCTTCATTTCCAAATGCACCACTTCCACTACTCCAATTTTTTCTCTAAATTTTCCTTTCACAAAAATGGTTCTTACTTATGAAGCAGTTAATGAAATGCAGAGTCGGGAGAAAAAACAACTCTCGGGGATCACAAGAAACTTGGAGCAACCAAGGCAATCCTTTTCCTCTTCCCGCTTCACTAAGGTGCTTATGCCTTTGCTTTCACTTTCTATTTGTTACGACATGATTCATGTTGCTTCCAAATTTTGGGATGAAACTCGTCATGTCTTCCGTTTTGGAGACCGGGAGATTGTGCCCCTTGTTGAAGAGGTCGAAGGTTTACTAGGCTTACCATAAAATGGTCCAGTTGTCACACCTAGATCTCCTACCAGGATCTCGGGAGATTTATCAACGATTTTACATCTTCCCGAAAATCTTCATGGAAACTACCTACAATATGGTGAGGTATTTCTTGTCAATTTATTATTGACTTTCCAATTTGGCACTTGGCAATTTTCTAACAATGCCAACTATAGGATTGCTAGAGAATATGATTTCATTCTTATGATTTTGGGAAGTACCTTCACTAAATGGTCTTTAAATACATGCCATGTTCGATGTCCTTCACTTATTCCTCAAATTGTTAGCGGGGGTCATCTTGGACCACTTATTTTGGGGGAAATGTTCCTTGGCTTAGATGAACTCAAAAGAAACCCTCAAAGCTTTGTGAAGGGATGTCCATTAGCCCTTCATTTATGGTTATTAGAAAAAATTTCTCTCATGAAACCTCACAAGAGTCTTACTTACAAAACTAGTCATGTTCGGGAGAGAGGCCTTCTTCCTTTCTTCTATCAACTGAGCAAAAATGTGGGTGGGAGGATTTTTTCCTAGATCAAGACATAAAGTGGGTCACAAGCCACCTTGGCATTATTGCAATTCTGGTCGCAGAGGTGTACAATTACCCGGGCTCTACCAAGTCACTTTCTACCTTCCATGGAGATGTCTAAGACAAATTGGTTGGAAGCAAGAGCATATTCCTGCCCTCCAGGTTCTTCCATCTTGTACCACTTATGAGGCTGATATGAGTGGTATTCAGGGAATGCCTACTATATGGCATGGGGATAAAATTATATCAGCGCTACTGGAACCTTCTTTTCCACTGATTGATGATGATTACCTTCAATGACTTCTAGCGGATATTGGTCAAGACCAAGATTCAGACGGGCCTACCATGAAGAGGAGAAAGGTTTGAGAGAATTGTCATGTTTATTTTTTATGTTGTTTTTTTTTCTAGTTTTAGTTTTTTTTTCTTTTTTTTTTTTTTGTTGAGCTTGTAGGAAATGAAGGCTTTATGTCTTTTTATGTATCAAATGAAGTACCCCAGTTGGGATGAATAAAAGATCTGTTTGTGAGAATTGTCTGCTTGTGAGAAATTCAATGTGAACACAATTCTAAACACGTGCACACTTCAACATTAAAATATGACATGCAAATCATAATTAACTAATCATATGATACATAAAAGCATAACATATAAACCTTAACAATCAAAGATATGTTTCATCGTTTTTCCTTTTTCTTTTTTCCTTTTTTTCGTCTTTCCTTTTTTCTTTTTCCGTTTTTTTTCTTTTTTTTTTCTTTTCTCTCTTTTTTTTTCGTTGTTTTTTTTTCCTTCTCTCTTTTTTTTTTTGCATACATCATATGAATATCTAGAAACTCATGACATGTTTATTAAGAATAACCAGATAGGATACAAAACCCACAAACTGCTTGGTTACTTGATCATGACAATTACAATTATTTTGATGCCTAAGTGTAGTATTTATTCAACTGATTAAGATTAGTGAAATGGGTGAACTCATTTCCATAAAAATCCATTAGCTTCACTGCTCCAGCCGTGGTGACATGTTTGACCAGGAATGGTCCAAACTAGTTAGGCTTGAATTTTCCTCGAGGATCATGCAACGGAGCTCTATTTTCTTTTAAAACTAGATCACCTTCTCGAACGTCTCTATCTCGAACCCTTTTGTTAAATGCACGAGCAATTCTCCGTTGATAGAGTTGTATGTTATGCAATGCTTGTAGTCGGCGCTCATCTGCGAATGCAAGCTCATCATAGCGAGTTTTGTGCCACTGGTCTTCCGAGATTTCACTTTCTACTATGACTCTGAGAGATTGTATCTCCACCTCAATTGGTAGGACTGGCTCCATTCCGTAAACCAAAGAATACGGGGTTGTTCCTGTTGGAGTCCTAATTGATATCCTATATCCCCAAAGGGCATATGGTAGTTTTTCATGTCATTCCCTAGTCTTTTCAGTCATCTTGGCAACAATAGTTTTGATTGTCTTATTGTCTGTCTCCACTGCTCCATTTGTTTGGGGACGATAAGGTGAGGACTGATGATGCTTGATTGCATATTTTACAAGAGTGGTCTTCAGATGACCCTCAAATTGTGATCCATCATCAGAGATGATTTCAAAAGGTATTCCATACCGACAAATGATGTTGTTAATCACAAATTTCGAGACTTGCTTTGCCCCTAGCTTTGAAAATGATGCAGCTTCAACCCACTTCAAAAAGTAATCAATTGCTACAAAAATATATTGATGCCCATTTGAAGCCTTTGGATGAATTTGTCCGATTATGTCTATGCCCCAACTTGAAAACGGCCAAGGAGAAGTCATATTATGCAATGACACATGTGGCATATGATTGAGGTTAGCAAATATTTGACACTGCTTGCAGGCGCGGACAAAGCTGATGCAATCACCTTCTAGAGTACTCCAATAGAAACCTGCTTGCAAAATTTTACGAGCCAGCATTCTTCCATTCATATGGGGTCCACATTCCCCTCCATGAACTTCTTCCATGATGACTTGCTTTTCGCCATCATTTACGTAGAGTTGCAGAGTACCATCAAACCCTTTGTGATACAATCTTCCTTTTAGTATGAGAAAATGAGCAGCTAGTCTTCTGATGGATATGCTGTCCTTCTTGCCACTTCCCTCCGGATATTGCATCGTTTCCAAAAAATTCTTGATATCCTTGTACCAGACATCATCATCATCTTGTTGAGTCAGGGTGGAGACAATTTGTGCTATCGTCACTGTTGGTCCCTTCTTTTCTTCAATTGAAACTGACTGGATCTTTGTACAATTCTCCCACGTTAAATTAACAGCGAGATTGGCTAGAGCATCAGTGAAACTATTTTGCTCTCGAGGAAAATGTTTGAAGCTGATGTCATCAAAATAAGGGATCAACTCTTGAAGGTACTCATTGTAGAGCTGAAGTCTCTCGTCTCTAACCCTCCAAATTCCTATTGTTTGAGATATGATGAGATTAGAATCTCCATACACAGTGAGATGTCTTGCCCCTGCTACCAAGGCGGCCTTTACTCCATCTACGCAGGCTTCATACTTTGCTGTATTGTTTGTTGTTGGGAAATCCAGTTTGACATCAAATGGAATATGGACTCCATCAGGATCTACTAACAGAACACCTGCTCCATTACCTCTCCTATTAGAAGCTCCATCAAAGTACATGCACCATTGTGGATTGTCAATAAAGCATAAGTATTCATCAGGGAATGCGTCATCATACTCATCTCCTGACACTGGTCCTTCTGCTAGGGCTTCAGATATGGCTCGTCCTTTAACAGATTTCTGGCTGACATATTGAATATCAAACTCAGAAAGCATAGCATGCCATCTTGCCAATCTTTCACTAAGAATGGGTTTTTCAAACAGATACTTGATTGGATCAAGTCTTGAGATCAGATAAGTAGTATGAGCTTGAAGGTGATGCCTTAAATTCTTTGTGGCATAGATCAAGGAAACACACGCTTTTTCCAGTGGGGTATATCTTGTCTCATACTCCAGGAATTTCTTGCTGAGATAGTATATGGCAACCTCTTTATTTGTTCCCTCCTGATATTGGGCTAAAAGAGCTCCCATAGCCGTTTCTGTGATAGTGAGGTACAAAATCAGAGGTTCTCCTAGTCTAGGTGGCATTAGAACAGGTGGATTTGAAAGGTATTCTTTCATAGAATCAAAAGCTTGCTGACATTCTTCATTCCACTCATGGGATGCTCCTTTTCTGAGCAGCTTAAAATAGGTTCACATCTCATAGTGAGTTGTGAGATGAACCTGCTGATATATTGAATTCTGCCGAGAAATCCTCTTTCTTCTTTTTCTATTTTTGGAGGAGGTAGTCCTTGAATAGCTATTACCTTTTCAGAGTCCACTTTGATGCCGTCTCGACTGACAATGAATCCCAAAATTTCCCCGAAGTGACGCCAAACACACATTTTTGAGGGTTCAGCCTTAAATTGTATTTCCTGATTCTTTTAAAGAAGGACCTTAATGCAGGAATATGCCCCTCACGACCTTCACTTTTCACAATCATGTCATCTACATAAACCTCCACAATGTCGTGGATGAGGTCATGAAGGATAGTGGTTGCAGCCCTTTGATATGTGGCTCCAGCATTCTTGAGACCAAAAGGCATAACTCGGTAGCAAAAAGTGCCCCATGGAGTGATGAAAGATGTCTTTGTCATGTTTTCCTGAGCCATGAGAATTTGATTATATCCTGAAAACCCATCCATGAAGGAAAACATTGCATGACCAGCCGTACTATCAACAAGAACATCGAAGTGGGGTAGAGGAAAACAATCTTTTGGTGATGCAGCATTCAAATCTCAAAAATCGATGCATACCCGAACTCTCCCATCCTTTTTGGGTACAACCACTATATTGGCGAGCCAACTTAGATGTTTTACAGCTTGGATGAATTTGGCATCAAGCTGTTTCTGGATTTCTTCTTTCACTTTCAGACTAACCTCTGGCTTCATTCGGCGGAGCTTTTGTTGCTTAGGCTTGCTTTCAGGATGTAACAGAATACAATGTTCCGCAATTTTTCTATTAACACCAGGCACATCAGCATAATGCGAACACATCTACATACTCTTTTAATAATGCAATAAACATAGTTGTTCAGTTGGGGAGAGGGATTATCCTATTTTGACTTATTTCACAACATTTTCTGTACCAATATTAACTACAATGGATTCTTCCATGGGTTTTATGTATGTTTTAGTTGTATCAAGTGATTCATCATTATTAAATTCACTGTTAGAAATAACATCTTGCATGCAAATGTATTTAGATAAAGGTTCACATTCAATTTCCTCACTATCAGATTCTTCTGACTGGGTATGCAAGGTAGATTGGCTGGAAGATGAACTATCTGTATGATATCCATCTGAAGAAGGTGAAAAGGTATTTTCATGAGATGGATGTGGAGGATGATTTCCTAAAAAAAAATTAAATTGTATAGGCCCGTCTTTTGCCTGACATTCAATACTCCACTTATGTTCAATGCTTTCGCCAAAAGGTATCATCAAAGACACCGGGTCATGATCCCCTTCTCTAGAGGACTTAGAAGCGAAAAGTTTCTTAAGGACTCCATGTTCTAGATTATCCACCCAGTCATTTTCTTTTTTCATGTTTTGTTCTTGAACAAACCAACTTTTGATTAAGTCCAAATTCCTAGCTTCATTGAAGAATATCCCCAATCCCGGTAAAATCTTATGTTCTTTCCTACTAAGCCAAGGTTCTGGAAATTCGTAGTATGGCTCAGTTTCTCCTTGCAGGACGAACTGACCATTGAGGGTAAAAGAAGGTTTTTTGGTGTTTTGAGAAGTACTGCCCGAATCATATCCTAATCCATGTCGGTTCTGCTTGTCTACTACGGGGATTGGTTCTTTCATTCCCCTACCATCATGCCCTAATCCGGCTCCTTGAGTATAACCCATCTTCAGCATAATTTGAAATCCTTTGGACAGGGGTTGCATGGCAATCCCTACAGGCTCTTTAACCGCATTCGTGGGTAGGCTGAGAGGTTTGTTTTCTGATGGTAATTGGTCATCCTTAGAGAAAGGACAAATTTCTTCTTTTTGGACCTAAAGGTAGAGTTAAAATAAAAGAAGGCTACATATTGCAGAATGCATTGCAGAGTAAAGAAAATTTTCGAAAACAACTTTGCCATATTTTGACTGGAATGGTCCACCTTCGCAATTTTGCTTTTTTATTATTCATTTTTTTATTATATATATATATTTTTTTTTTTTTACTTTATTTTGACCTTTTTTTAAATGATTTCACTGGGGTTGAAAATAGATTTTTTTTCCATTCCCTGCTTAATATTTGAACAAAGACAGAAAAATATAGATATTAGGGCATGTATCCCCATTGATGCGTCAATTCAGCATTATGAAATTGCTCCTGTGATGACTGGCATCTTGAATTCTGATAATATTGCCTGAAATACAATGGTTAATATTTTTGAGTCGAACCCGAAGGCTGCCTACATATCCCCATTGCTCCAAGTGCATTTTGTGGGGAATCAGACTCAGCGTAGTTCGTTATTTTAGAAAGAACTAAAGTTTTTTATTTAATAAAGCAACTGCACTCATATTGGGCTACATACGTAACCCAGGTGTTACGTAGGTGGAGTGATCTCGCAGTGCAAGTGTAAGTGATAATGGGGATTCAAGCTGCATGTAGTTCTCTGATACTAACAAGCTGAATGAAGAAGATTTTTTTTATGGGCTAACCCCCTACAGGACTTTTACCAAAGACTTTTTCTCAATCTGGAAGACGATCAAGTAGCTTTGCGGTAGACAAGAGCTATGTTGGTGATTTGCTTGATGCGATAGCTGAGAACATGACATTGGTTTGTGCCGTGACCATGCAAACTGATGATAATGGCATTATTTGTGAAGATCTGACCCTACGGGACTTGCCTCTGGGCGTCTAGGAAGTGGATATCGACTTGGGATTGCGGTCGCGGACGTGATGGCACCATCTTTGCAGATATTTCTTTATGGTTGGACTAATGATGCCTCGATCAATCAGGCTTTGCACTTTGTAGTAAAGGTCATGGCATCGATCAGTTTCATGCCCAAATTGACGACAATAAGCGCAGAGTTTGCTCATGTCAGTTCCAGGAAGGGGTAAACAGTGCACATGCACCAGAACTTGAAGTATACCTTGCCTCCGAAGACGATCATACACCATACTCAATGTTTCATCCATCTTAGCATATACCCTTGGATTTGTATTGGGGGTTTCAAGATCTTCCCGAGGTCGTTTTTCTTGCAGTTTCAGAGTATCGATGTCGAAATCATGTTGTTCCATATGGTTGAGGGAGGTGTATTTGATAGTAACCATATGACGATAATAGAAATCGTTCAGGTTCCGCAGTAATATGAGCATGAATTCCGGATCAGTAACAGGGACACGAAGCTGGGTGCGAATGTAGGCGCATCTTGAGCAAAAGTGTGAAAAAGTTTCCTAGCCGTCTTGACGCAAAGTGACTAGCTTGAACTTCTTGAGATCAGTTTGTTTATGCTCGAGAGCCCAATTAACAAAGGCTTGGCTAGCATTTTTCCAACTAACCTATCTACACAATCTGAAGAATAGTACCAGTCCAAAGCCGGTCCTTCTAAACTCTAGTCAAACATCATGGGGTAATCTTCCTCTGGTATGCCCCATGGTTGCAAGGCATTCACAAATCCCACTAAGTGGACAAAAGGATCACTGTTCCCATCAAATTTTATGAATTGGGGCAATTCACGATAGTGATCTTCATGTTGATATCCTTGAAAGAGAATCAGTGACTCAGTGTGAACCTCTCGAACAGGGCATACTACATTAAAGTCCAGGTCAAAATCGTCGGTCTTAGATCTCTTCTTTGAGTCATGATCATCATTGTCTTGAGGATTGCCGATACAGGATTTTTCTGGTGCTTCAATTGAAGTATCATGAGTGTCAATGCTTGGAGCTCCCACTTCTTCCTCGTCATCCTCACTATAGTCTGGTTCTATTTCTTCATCACTTTCATCTGGTGTGGCAGCCGGCACCTCATTCATCTAGGAATTTTCAGGTGCTGCTAGAATACAGTGGATAGTGTAACATCCAACGTAGTGCCCTCTACGTCGTTTAGATATAATACCTATTTTCTGGCGTTGGAGATGGTCATAATTTCAGGATCACCAGATATAGTCACAGCTCCCTGATCAGTGAGAAGCTTTACCTTCTGATGTAGAGTAGAGGCTACTGCCCTATTTTCATGCAGCCAGGGTCTTCCTAATAAGAAGTTGAAACAGGCTTGTATGTCAATGACCATGAATTCCACCTTCCTTGCCACGGGACCACATTCAATGAGGAGGTTGATCAAACCCAATACTTCTCTCTTAGCATTATCGTATGCTCTGACCACCTGGTTGGATGGTACCAGATCCTCTTTTGAATACCCAAGCCTTGTCAGTATGCGTAGAGGGCAAACATTGATTGCGGAGCCATTGTCGATCAACACCCTAGGTATCTCCCATCTATTACAGCGTATAGTGATGTGTAATGAATTGTTGTGGTTGATGTTGTCAGGGAGATCATTGTCTGTGAACATAAGAGTTCGATCTACCCCATGAATGAGCCCCACCATCTGGTCAAGTGTTATAGAAGAGCTTACAGAGGCTTCATTAAGATGCTTTAGAACAGTTGCTCTATGAGGCTGGAAATGCATTAACAATTTCCAGATGGAAACATTAGCATTCTTTTATGCGCTTGATAGCATCATCTTCCTTGTTACCTTCCTCTATCATTGGCTCTTTGCCCTTTTCCTTCCTTCTCAATACCTCCAAAGGATTTTCATCCTCCAAATGGGATGATTTAAAGTGGCGGCCCGCTCTAGTCAAATGAGAGACGTCCACATACTCCTCATCACTAAGATCATCGAGACAGATGAGGCGCCGGTATGTATTTGGAGTGGTGAAATGTCCTCCAGTGTTTTTCCCCACAATTGTTAAGACCGAAGAGGCATCTTCATCGGCATCAGAGTCCAAAATGAAGAAGGCACCATCATAGCCCAAAGTGCCACACATGTCAGAGAATGGATCTTTGTTGAGAGTGAAGCTGGGGTCTTTACAAGGCATCATTTTCACTTTTTCTTGAGTGGAATAGTCATAGACTATACACTTGTAACCTATGGCTATCGGCATTTCATACGTTTGAGGAACTGTCTTGTGGATTAACTGAACTGGATCGCATCCGTCCGAAGCAGGAGAGATGGCATTAATGGCGAATGAGGGTTTATGATTAGGAAAGGGGTTTTTTGTGATGTTAGGCTGAGAGTCATTTGGTTTATTGGAGATGGATCCCAGAGAAAGTTTTCCATCATCCACAAGGTTTAGAATTTGATGCTTCAGAGCCGTGCAGTTTTCAGTATTATGCCCCAGGCTTTGATGGTATTCACAGTTTTGATTTGGGTCATAACCAGGGTAAGGATTTTTAGGAGGTGGGCGTGGATTCAAGGGTTGAATGAGATTGACCTTTTTTAACTTGGAGAGAGCTTGGGAATAAGTCATGTTCAAAGGAGTAAAGTTCTTTTGTGGTCGCAACTGGAATGTAGACGATGCGCCGATGGCATGGATCGCATTAGTTGTCTTAGGAGCTGCTGAATCATTGTTTAGGGCTCTTTTGTTATTTTCGAATTTTGCATTATAAGTGGTGCTGCCAGTAGGTTCATCTTTCTTGATGTCTCCCCTTTTCACATCGTCCTCAACTAGAGTTCCGTAGCAATTAAAGCTTTGAAGGTCGGAAAATATTGGTATGCAATATGCTTATGATAGATAGGAAGAAGGTTTTTCACAACCATTTGTAGTTGTTCCTCTTCATTAGGCCTACTCATCATTTTGGAAGCCTTGTTCCTCCATCGAGTCATGAATGAAGAAAATGTCTCATTGAGGTTTTGAGAAATCGTCTCCAGATCCTTTCTAGTAACATCAATTTCTTCATTATACTTATATTTATTTGAGAACTCTCTGACTATGTCAGCCCAAGTGGATTTCTTTGCATTTTCAAGGTTGAGGAACCAACGTGCTGCAGCACCATCTAAATATTGTTGAAACAGTTGAGCCATCAAAGATTCTTCCACTCCCCAGGGACTCATAGCCCCTACATACATTTTCAAGAAATTAGTGGGGCTACCGGTCCCATCAAACCTTGTCATATTAGGCATTTTGAAACCATGAGGTAATCGTGCCTTTGGGAAAAGAGTTAATCCATCAATATCCATCCATGGTTCAGCCTTAGTCATGCCTTTTAAGACTTCTTTAAGCTTGACTACTTCTTCCTCGAGTTTAGTGGAAATTTCTCTCTCATTGTTCAAAGGCTCAAGATGAAAAGGTGAAGCTACTTCCGACTCCGGAGGAGGAGGAGGAGGAGGAGGCATCTGGGCGCATTGGCGCATTATTCCTAACACAGTTTGTTCAATATTATCCTGTCGGTCAAGCATGGCATGGACAAGTCCTCGGAGCTCAGTCATTGGATCAGGTGGAGGGGTAAAGTTCTGTTGGTGCTCGTTGTTTGGAATTTCAGACATGTTGTTGAGACGTGTTGCAGAGAATACAGCTGGTGTAGACAAGGACGACAGTATTACTGACAGAGAACGTTCACTATGGCTAGAACTTCGGCGAATCAGCCTAGATCCTGAGCAAGCCCAGGCTGAGTTCCTGTGAAATGAGATAAAAAGTTAACACGGAAGTTTGTCCAGACATTGTTATTTTTTCGTTTTTTTTTATATTTTTTTTTTTTCAAGGAATGAAAGAAATAATATCTTTAAAATTTTTCTTTTAACCCCCATTTCAGTTATCATCAAACACTAGTAGAATAATTGCTTATTGATGCGGTGATATTGCTGCGGTTTTACCCATATGCAGCAATATATCACGTAAAAAGAAAAGGAAAAATATAAAATAACCATATTGCTGCAGTTTTGGCCGAAAACCGCAGCAATATGGTTTCAACTGAAAATTTTGAAATTTTTTTGACTATTTGACCAAACATATTGCTGCGGTTTCTGACAATAACCGCAGCAATATATTAAAATTATTATTTTAATCTATTGCTGCGGTTCCTTTTAAAAACCGCAGCAATAGGGTGATTAGGGTTTAATAAAATGGGCACCGTTTCCTTTCCCCTTATTCCTCACTTTCACAGTAATACTCCTCACCCTCTCTAGATCTCATTCCTCCTCTATCTCTCCTCACCCTCTCTTCACCTAACAACGACCACCAACCGGCGTTTCCTCCCTCCTCACCCACCGGCACTTCCTCCCTCCCTCACGCCATCAGCCTTCCTCGTCCTCGTTAGCAACAGTCGCTCGACGCAACAAATCCACCGGCGGCGCTTCCTCCCTCGTTCGTTCGTTCAGATCTCCATCAACACCGGCCATCAACACTCGTTCGTACTTCGTCGCCATCAACAATCGTTCGTTCACTCTCCTCGTCGTTCACCGTACCGGCGCCATCAGCGCGAAACGGATTTTCACTTCGAATTCGGTTCTTCGTCGAAATCCGGTTCTTCCTCGTTTTCTTCTTCGGTTGGCAAGGAGATCTATTTTTTCTTTTTTTTTTTCAATTCTGTTTTTCGTTTTCTTTTTTTTTTCGTTTTCTTTTTTTCGTTTTTTAGATATGTTTGTAGATTTTTGTTTTAGGATTTTTTTTTATTTTCAGTTTCTTATTTTTTGTAATATAATTTTTGTTTTTTATACATTGTGTTGCTTTAGTTGTGTTCATCTTTAAGTCAGTTTTTGTTTATGCTGTATATATGGTATACGTTGTGTTGCTTTAGTTGTGTTCATCTTGAAGTCATTGTTACGTTTTTTTATCTTCTTCAATGATTGAGTGATGTTTGAATTTTTTTACATAAGAAATATGTGTTTGAAACTGGTATTGCAATTATTCGAGAAAGTTTTGTTTATCATTACTTTGAATTTGTTGTGTTTTATTTTTTTTCAACATTTTTATTTTCAAATTTGATGACAAAATGCAAAAAAAAAAAAATTTACCTGTACTAGTACCTATTGTTGCGGTTTTCGCTAGGAACCGCAGCAATATGCCTATTTTTTATTATTAACTACAGCATATTGCTGCGGTTTTTCCTAGAAACAGCAGCAATATACTTTATTTTTATAATAAAAAATATTTATATTGCTGCGGTTTTTCCCAGAACTCGCAGCAATATGTGTAATATTGCTGCGGTTTAAAACCGCAGCAATAGTTTAATTACCTATTGTTGCGCCGTTAATTGCTGCGCGGTCAAAACCGCCGCAATAGGCCACTTAATGACCGCAGCAATAAGCATTTATTCTACTAGTGAAAAGGTGTGAAACCTTAACTCTATCATTTGTTTTGAGATTTTTCATTAGATTTCCTTGACTTGTTATTCTCTTTTATTTTTAGACTTGGACTTTTATTTACATTTTAAACTGCCACTCTTGGACTCATTTGTTTTGGGATAATACACAAACATTTTTCAAAATCAATTTGATAATATTCTTCCATTTCCTGCTACTAAAGAAATAAGAGAAAAGAGGTATAACGAGGCTTGTGTCCTCATTTTGGCAAATTATAATGCCCCATATATTGTTCTTCTTTGTAGTGATTTGCATCTATTGATTGCTTATAAGTGCTGAAACCACAAAAGAAAACATTAAATGCAAAAGGGGTCGTACCCGAAGGTTGCCTACGTATCTCCATAAGTGGATTTGGATTTGGGGAAGAAATTTTTCCGGTGATGATTTTTTGAATGGAGAATCAGGCCCAACGTAGTTCTGATATATGAAATTTCACATAATTTTTCTTTCTTTCTTTTTTTTTTTTTTTTTGCAACTTCACTCAAAAAATGAGTTGCCTACGTACCCCTTTTAGTACATTACATAGTAGAGAAAGCTAAGATAGATGCATTATAACATTAAAAGAAATTTGTTTCTTTTTAGGGGATCAAGCCGTACGTAGCTCTACCTACAAAGTACAATATAAAAGCAATTAAGTGATTCAGGTACTTCTCAAACTTTTCAGACTTCAGTTTGCCGGGCGCCAAGCCATATGTTCTCCTGTTTGGAGACGTATGTTCCACATTTCTTTCTTTTTCTTGACATATAAAGGGTTGTCCTCTCGGCTGAGGAGCCACGATGCCCATGCTTTGCACACCAGCATGCAAGAATCTCTTGTCTCATAATCAATTTCATCCAGGAATATATAGGGTTCCATGATAGATTGGATGGCGGCAACTTTGTGTGCTGAAACCTCTTTTCCCTCACACTGAACGGCCCATGTTTCTTTGTATAACCAATGGAACTTCTTTTCAATTCTCTTCACTTCTCTCATATCCGGTACCCAATCCGGTTGATCAAGATCCTCCTCGGGAACATGCCAGTGGAAATAGGATTTCACCAGCTTGAGGGGTAGCGTCTCCGTGTGACCATTGTCGTTCTCCTCATGATTTAGGTGACATATATGAGGTATGCGGGATTTTTGCATTGCCACCCCCATTGCTATATCTCCTGGGACTATGATTACCCCATGTGGAGTTATCATCTTCATCTTTTGGTGCAATGTTGAGATGATAGCTTGGTTCTTGTGGAGCCATGATCGTCCTAACAACAGAGTGAAAGGAGCTTCGCAATCAAAGATCATGAAATTGACCTCTCGTATGGCTGCCCCAATGCGCAAGATCATGGTTGTTGAACCTATAATTTCCTATGTCGAACCATCATATGCAACTATGGTTCCTAGGGAAGATTCTCCTTGTGGAGGAGGACACCGAGCCACTTGAGGGTACTGAGGAGACAAAGATTGGTAGAAGCTCCGTTATCGACCATTACACCTTGGATATGTCTGGCACTGTGATCAACAGTAATGTACAAAACACTGTTATGAACTGGGTTATCAGGGAGATTTTTATCAGAGAAGGTTATGGCGGAGGTGGTTTCAGCCTAATCTATGTTGAGAGGTCCTTTTGGCATATTCTGAGTACAACGAATGTCGGCATATGCTATGTGTTGATCAATTGTCATTGGGATTGTGTAAATAGCTTCAGAATTGGATCCTTGGGGTATTAACAGAATGTTACTTCCTAGCATGCAGGGGTTGAGGGGAACATTCTTAGGACCTATTTCATCCTCTACCGTTGGCGGTGTAGGGGTGAAATTTCTTGGTCGCGTAGGATTCCCATGGATGGTTATTATTCTCGATGTTGTTGGGCATTTGAGTTTCTGGTGTGCAAAAGAGGCAACGGCTTTGTTTGCATGGAGCCATGGTCGCTCCAACAACAGAGAGAATAAGGTTAAAGCTTCGACCACTGTGAAATCTGCATCACAAATCCAGTCTTTATACCCCAGTTGAAGATTGATTGGTCCTATAGTCCTTCCTGAAGAATTATCATATGCTCCCAATATTGTATCAGTAGGACTTAACAACGTGCTGTTATACCCTAACTCATAAAGTGCTCCTTTGGGGCAAATATTGAGCGCCGATCCATCATCTATTAACACATTAGTCATTTCTCGCCCATTGCATTTCAAAGTGATGTACAGAGCTTAATGAGGATCTAGTTCCTTAGAAAGATCAGCCTTAGTGAAGGACACAATTGGGGGTACCCATGATGGAGGAATAGGAATCCTTCCATCTTCTATTAACTGGTGGATGGCATGCCGAAGGTCAACACACCTGTCTGTTTCATGCCCATACTGATGGCAGAAATTACAGTATAATCCCATGTTCACCCCTGGTGGTGGCAAAGTGTAACAGTGATGCTTCGCTTCTAGAAGACCCTGTCTTTTCAGACGACTATACATGGTTCCCAAAGATTCTTCCGTGTCTGCATAGATCTGGTTAATAGACCTCCAACAGCCTTTGCCCTTTGCTGAAGCTTTAGTTTGAATTTGCTTTCCAGAATCAGACATCGTGAAATGATGCAAGTTTCAGTTTTCTCCTTTTGTTTTTTTTTTTTTTTTTGAATGTGAAGTACCTGAAATGTACATACTAACAACATTAGTAAATGACTAATGAATTTTTTCTTTATATGTTTTTTTTTAGCAGGAAATGGAAGAATTATCTTTTTTCTTGTTTTTTTTTTTTTTTTGAAATGTGATTATCCCTTTTGATTAGACACATTTTTTTAGTCAATTTTTTTTAGACTAGACACCTCGTGTTTTTAGACCATGATTTAATTACATTCTGATTCCTAAACATGACATGTTTTGATCTCGTGATTATGACTTGTCATTTTTCATTTTTCATTCATTTTTTTATTGTTTTGTTTTCATTTTTTAGAAATAAATTTTGTTTTTTTTTTTTGAAAAAAAATCAATTTGAATTAATTGATTTTTTTTTTGGAAAATAATTACCAATTTGTGAGTTTTTTTTTTGGAAAATAATTACCAATATGAAGAAAAAAAAATTGAAAATGAGTGAGCACACACACATTTTTTTTTATGACTCTTGTGATAAATAAACAAAAATACTCTTAATATTTTAATAATCATTTTGGCAGCAATTCAGCTACACTTAATGATTACCGAAATATTGACCGATTGAAAACGGACTGAGGAATTTTTAAGGTTTTTTTTTTACATCATTCAATAACTGAAATAAATAAAGGACATTATTTGTGCATTGATCCTTGTGTCCTAAAAGTCAGCTAAAAGGTGATTCATTTAAGGAGAGATTATGTTAAAGTGGCTTCGAGTCACTTCCATTGTGTCCATCGAGGGTGGACGCTCGTGACAGAGCCGGTCGCAATAGCTCGCGGATGCAGGTTTTACGCCCTTAATTCATTAATTTGTTATACTAAAATTCTGACCCTTGCCAAATAGACAGAGGTATCAGACCTAATAAGAAAATGGTTAAAAAGAGTGCACGTGTATGGATCGATTAAACTACCAAGCACACGTAATTTTCACATAAGCATGCTATATACAAAAATTAAAATGTGAATAGCCATGATTAACTTTCTTTATTATATATACATATGGAAAGTAACGCATCGCTCAGGTTTAAACCTCATATACTTCAAGTGGAAGTATTGTCCCCAGTGAAGTCGCCAGCCTGTGGTACCCGATTTTTTACTGTCTTAATTAACGGTCTGAATCCCACGAAAGTCTCTCATTGGACTTAAAGTTTTAGAAAACATGGAAGTCGCCACCCTATTAATATCTGAATAGTGACAGATTTATTTAGTAAATCGTTTTAAAATCAAATTCAAGAAAAATCATTTAAAACGATGATGACTTCATATGGATAAGGCTTTTTTGAAAATTGGTATTTCATACCATGAGATAGGGTTCAGGGTTTAGATTAAGAGGTGCGAACGTCTGGAACTCGTCTCCTCTTCCGTTCTAAAGAACGGGCTCTTACTAAATGCGTTATTTTCCATTTTAAAGTAATCATGGCTATTAAAAAGAAAGAAAATCACATAATTTGCACAAATACACATTAACCATTTTTATTTAGGACCAATATATCATTTGTACATGGTAGGTTTGAGCACTGAAGTTGCACTACGTACCAATCATTGCGGGATTGGAATCCACTCAAAACCGTCGTAGTTCGAGCATATGTCTCACCCTAAATGGTCAATTCCACTGGGGGAAGAAGAGAGGGGAATAGATTATGAATAACTCACTTTTAGAATTAAACAAATCTATTTGAAATGAGGTAATCACTCCAATTAATGATTAAGGCGGGGTTAAGATAATCACCTTAATTAGTGATTAAATATGAAAGATTAAGATAACCACCTTAATTAGTGATTAATAAGGAAGGAAATAAGTAATCACCTTAATTAGTGATTATTCAAAGAAAGATAATCACCTTAATTAGTGATTAACAATGAAGATTAGGAAATAATCAACCAAATTGATGATTGTTGAGGTTTAAGATAATCACTCTAATTAGTGATTAAATATGATGAAAGGTTAAGCTAATCACCCTAATTGACGGTTAATCAAGGTTTAAGATAATCACCCTAATTAGTGATTAAATGAGGAAAATAATCGTCCTAATTAACGATTATTAGGGTTTGAAATAATCACTCTAATTAGTGATTGAAAAATGAATCGTCTTAATTAACAATTATTAGGGTTTTAAGGTAATCACTCCGATTAGTGATTAAAAGAAGTTTGTGTCAACCGCTCTAATTAGCGATTAATTGGGGATTGAAATAACCACCTTAATAGTGATCACGTATGATTTTCGAGAGGTCTTAGAAGGTTTGCTTCCTAATTGAAGGCTTTTGAGAAATAATCTTAATTGAAGATTATTAAGTCATTTGGAGAGAAATTATCAATTTGAGATTGAATTTGGAGATTTGTGTTTGGCTAATTGGAATTTGGCCATTTAAAGTGAGACACGTGAAATGGCCTAAAATCAATTCGGAGATCATAATTACCAATCTAATTATGTCAAATTATATGATTAATCCATTTGAACATGGAGAACACATTTTTAAAATGTAAGATGGATCATCATATAATTTAACTTAGTTAGATTTGCAATTTTTTCATCTAAATTGAGATTGGGTCATTTGATTCATATACTATGATATATTGGCCCACATGCAATATTTGTAACATTGGTTGCTTATTTTATTAATAAGAGTTGTGGAATTATTTATGAAAATTATGCATAAACATCTCCATGTTTTTTTTTATTAATTGAGTGATGCAATAACTATTTACAAAGAATCATTATTACAACAAAATGTACAAAACCTATGATCTATACAAATCTTCAATCTTGATCTTCACCATGATGCTCCTTGATCTTCATTTCCTTGAATGGGCTTTGGAATTCATGTTTATTTGTGAATTTGTGAAAGTTAAAGATTAATTAACTTCTTTGATTTTGATTTTTTTATGACAATTTTCATTGATTTTTATTTACATCATAAAATGTGTCCTTTTAAGAGAAACTTAAGGAATTCATGATTTTTTATTCACATTTTCAGATGAAAAGAAAACATTTTTTTTTATGAAAGTTGAAATAATTACTTCATTTCATTTTCCAGATTGTCTTTTTGTTCTTGTACTGACTTACAAAAAACATAACTTTGTGTACAAAATGTTAAAATGAACTATAGTGAATTTTATACTCAAACTGGTCAAAACAGGACCTTTATTCAACTTGTTCTTTGAGATCCAACTTATTGAACTTATTTTGAAGTGAAATTTGGTATGAACATTCTAGACACTTTGAGGAACTAGACTGGAAATTTTCACTTGAATTGGGCACTTAGTGATTTTCTGGAATTTAGTGATTTACATGAACAATTTTGTAAAAATGATGTAAAATTGTATAAAATTCATATGAACATGATTTTTATATTTTTGAAAAGCTACTGATGTTTTCTTCAAACTTGATATTTTTTTACTTTTATCCAAATGATTTTATTTTCAACTTTATTGACGAAACAAACAAAGGTGGTACTGGACAAAATCAGTTTTGCAAAGCCAATTTGTATGATTTTTCATTATTTACACACAAAAAAAAAAGTTAGCAATTCCAAAGCCTAGTTGCTGGGAACATCTTGCAATTCATAGAAAAAATATTAAATCCTACGAACTAATTAGTTAATGCAGATGAAAAAATTAAATAAGTTAGGAAAGTAAAATTGACTATAATTACAGCATCACATTTTTTATAGGATTTTTTAACTACAATAATATAAACTTTTACCCGTTCTCTCGCAATAATACAAACTTTTGATTATTTTTTAATAATACAAACTTTACATCAAAATTCCTCCAGTAGATCAAGTTGACTTGTAACCGGTAAAACAAGTCAAAAAAAATTACAAAATGATCTTTCTTCTTTGTCCCTCCTCACCCAACCCCCCACCCACCTGAACCACCTCAGCTAGTTACCTCCTACAACAAGTTAAAAACCGATATTGTTCTACTGGAGGAATTTTGATCAAAAGTTTGTATTATTAAAAAATAATCAAAAGTTTGTATTATTGCGAGAGAACGGGTAAAAGTTTGTATTATTCTTGTTAAAAAATCCATTTTTTATATGGAGATATTTTTACACAATTTTTCTTGAATTTTTTATGAAATCATTTTTGGTGATGAATAACAACTTGATTAAGGAAAATCACATAATCACATTGTTTCCTAAGAGTCACACCATTAGAGGTGACTATTCTAGGTGGGGTGATTTAAGGTTGGGAACCTATTAGGACTTCCACATACCCAAATTACTCCAAAGATTAAAAAATGATAAGAAGAGAACAAGGAAAGAGCTAGTAGATGATTAAGAAGATAATCAAAATAACAAGAACTTCAACTTTACCTTGCTAGCTTAATGATGCACTTCCTTTTTGCAAATTTTCCTACCTTTTTTTGTGATTTTTCTTAATTTCTAAGTGAGTTTCTAAATCTTCTTAATTGCAAACTTAAACTCTTTTTTGTGTTTTTTCCTTTTGATGAACTTCTTTTACTTACTAATTATCTTCTAACTTTTCTTTCTTTTCTTAAGTATGATTTCTTTAGAGGAGAGGAGTAGAGAAGATGAGTGTGAAGTTGAATTCTTTTCAACGTACTTACTTACTAATTAAGACTTTTACTTAGATGAAAAGATTAAGGAGGAGAAGAGTAGTAGAGAGTGAAGTTGAATTTAAGTTGAACTCCTTTTCAACTTGGTTTTGAAGTGAATTTTGGAGGGTATTTATAGAGAAATGAAGGAGGTGAACTAGGGTTTCAAAGAGGTAGAAAATCAGATTTTTCATCAAAAAATCTGATTTACTTCATCCTTAATCACCCTAATGACATCACTCTAATGACCTCACCCTAATGACATCATCAAATCTCTTTGGAAACATAAATATTCTTATTCTTTTTTAGATTTTCTCATTAATGAGGCAAGATCAGATTTTCAGAAAATATTCTTCCTAAAACATCCTAATATATAAAAAAAATTGCATTGAAAATCGTGCAAACGAAACTGACGAGAATGCTACGCCTAGTGCAGGAAGCTGCGCTAGGCACAGCACCTTGTGCCAGGCCCAAGGCTCTGCGTCTGGCGTAGTGCTAGCTTGTGCGCTAGGCGCACAATCATGCGTCTGGCGCATGATTGTGTGCTTGGCGCACACCTGACCTTTCCGGTCCGGATTTCCCCCTCTTACACATGGGATTTGATTCTTATTCTCACATCTTTTCATGATTCTTATTCTCTAACTAATGGATAAAGGATGTGTTTAGTGAATAAAGAATATATCCTTATTCTTTATCCAATGAATAATGACTTGACCATCAAGTAAACTGATTAATGCCGGTTTTGGGATAGGACTAAAATCCTGACGCCTAATCGCGACTTGTTTTTATTTTTCCGATAGACTAACTTACGATAATTAATGAAAACTCGTCAAATTAATAAAGATGAGCATGATTATAATATGAATCATTTTATTAAAACGGTGGTGGTAGTATTGACTACGACTCACGAAAATTATACTTCTAAGCCGAAATTGTATGATTAATATGCAAAAATGAAAAAATCGTGCGACGGAATGAAACTTGCGCTCTAGGGCGTGCGCTCCACGATGCATGATGATTTTGTTATTTTTATTTCTTAAAACTTTTATTTATCCGAAAATGGGGTTCAAAATATGGTGTTTACAGCTAGGTACCTTGTAATATTACTGCTTAATAAATTGTCACTAAAAATAGTCTTTTTATGTGTTTCCTAAACCAACCTAGACTAAATATTTTTAGGGTGTTTAAAAATATTATATGATTATTCTTTTGCATAAAATCTGTTGTGAATCGTTATTTAGTAGAGGCCAGCAATGGGCAGTATAGTTCCTGACTATATTGTACCCTCACCCCCAAAATCAATTTTTGGTTCCTGACCATCTATGGAGTCATGACGGGGAAATCTACATTGGATAAGTCCCTAAGATGTCCCTTCTGTTTCAATCCAATTAGGTTTATGATTTTTCCTTTAAAGAATTGTTGGCGACTTCAAAACATATTTTTAATAAAACCTTAACAATGGGTTAGTCAAATAAACGGGCTCACGTCGCATGTAGGCATTAAAGAAATTTAAAATCCACGCCTACAATTTGGCGACTTCACTGGGGAGGATTTTAAAAAAAAATATTTTTTTTAAATGAGTGGGTGAAACTTGAAAAATACGATTCATTTTTCTTTTAAACTTTCGAATAATATACAGTTTTGCATGTGCATGGCTATTGTTCAGCCACCATAAGGACAATCTACCTCGAACAATCCCTTTCATGCGAATAAACTTTTTGTAAGTTGTTCTTTTCTTCCTCGCTATTAAGCGAATGAACTTTTCGTAAGTTATGCTTTTCTTACTCGCTTTAAGCGAAAGAACTTTTTCGTAAGTTATTCATTTTTTTCTCGCTTTTAAGCGAATGAACTTTTCAGAAATTACTCCATTCTGTTTGCATGCTTGTGTTCATTGCATTTAACAGGTATTAAACCGTCAATAACCGCACACAAACCGTTAGGTCTGCGAACCACTTTCAAGTTTCAATCAACAACACCATTTGTCTAGGAGCGGGACAAACAACATACTGCTTAGCCCCATGAAGTGGGATATAAATACTCTACACCATTTGTCTGGGAGCGGGACAAACGACAAACTGCTTAGCCCCGTGGAGTGGGATACAAATACTCTACGCTACTTGTCTGGGAGCGGGACAACCAACAGCTCAGCCCCGTGGAGCGAGATACAAATGCTCTACAACATCTATTTCATTTCCACCTATCATTTAATTTTTGCAAACTTACAATTACTTTGCAAATATGTTTCACACATACCAGTTCCTGAAGCTTTTACTTGTTTTGCAGGTACCCGCGCAAAAGAATGAATTTGGATTGCAAAGCATCCAGAATCATTCTCCGTCCCGACACGTATACTTTCACTTTCGGTTTTACAAACCGCAGTCAAAGTGGGGGCTTCTGTAGACACATAATCGTGTCTCCCCATTTAGTACCCTATGATGACCAACACCCTGCTCCAATTGATCCGGATCAAGGAAAGAATAAATAACGAGTCTAAAATAAAATGTTTTCAATCTAAATCCATTTTCTAACTCATTTGATTAACTCATTTCTGAAAACCTTTTTTATAACTAGTTTTAATAAGCCCATTTTCTAAAACGTTTTAAAATAACTTTTTAATAGCCCATGTTTGAAAACATTTTAAAAATAGTTTTATGAAAGCCCAATTTATAAAAACACATTTTGTAGCCAAATTTAATTAATAGAATTAATTAATTATATTCATTAGTTTTATTAATAAAAAATATCTTTTATAAAAATAATCTTTTTCAAAGTGATTTTAAATATCTCTTACTAACTCTTTTCTAAAATCTTTTATGATAAAAAACTTTTAGAAATCTACTAACTTTCGAAAACCTATGGCAACCCAACTATCTAAACCTACCTTCACTATATAATTTTCCCAACCTCCCTCATATTTCCACGGCTCACTTATCACAAAGCACTCGGCACTCACAAAACTCCCTCTCCAATTCTCCTACTGCTCCCTCACGCGATCTTCTCAAAAACTTGTGCCACATTAGCAAATCAATTCCCTTACGACGTAATATTCATCATCAGCATCTCATCACCTACACTACAAGCCTAATACAAAAAACCTATAGCTGTACCCCCACGTTGACCCTAGAATCCCCAGCAACATATTACTTCCTTCCTAATTGCCACAACTATCAACCTGATCACTAATACAATACACACCTATATTATACGCAGCATACAACAATATACAAACATATACCGCAGCCCACGCGAATATGTTTATTTGGTTTGACGCAACCTATAACGCAAGACACTATTTTTCTAAGACTCGTACGCCTTTCGATCCAAGATCCGTACAAATAAACGATCTCAGACGGTGGTATAATTTCTGAGGGTCAACTAAATTAATTAACTTTATTTGCTTTCTTTATTTTTATTATTTTCTTGAAGTTACTACTCTCTATTCATGATGTAGGTTATTAATATATTACCGTGATTGTAAGTATTGTACATATTATACTAACTCCCTGCATTATTTTCTTTTGTTATTTTTATTTATTTTCATACATTATTATATGCCTGCCTGATTGTTCAACACATATTATTATGATTGTCCTGCATGATTTTTGTCACCCACATGTTATTATTGCTAAACAAGACCTAAAGAATTGTTCTAAATAATTCAGATAATTTGGACAACCTGCCAGGTACCTTGTAATATTACTGCTTAACTTGTCACTAAATATAGTCTTTTTATGTGTTTCCTGAGCCAACCAAGACTAAATATTTTTAGGGTGTTTAAAAATATTATATGATTATTCTTTTGCATAAAATCTGTTGTGAATCGTTATTTAGTAGAGGCCAGCAATGGGCAATATAGTTCCTGACTATATTGTACCGTCACCCCCAAACTCAATTTTTGGTTCATGACCATCTATGGAGTCATGACGGGGAAATCTACATTAAATAAGTCCCTAAGATGTCCCTTATGTTTCAATCCAATTAGGTTTATGATTCTTCCTTTAAAGAATTGTTGGCGACTTCAAAACATATTTTTAATAAAACCTTAACAATGGGGTAGTCAAATAAACGCGCTCACACCGCGTGTAGGCATTAAAGGAATTTAAAATCCACGCCTACAATATCCAATTGACGATTACATATAGTTCCTATCTTAGTTCGAAAGGTCATATGTATTCAATTGATCAATGACACCGATAGTCCCCTTAACGCATGACTAACTACTCTCGGATCCTATATATTTCAACCGACAAGGGGACTTTTGAATTAATTAGTGAATACTTACGATCTTAGTTGTAACATATTAATCGAGCACTCTCGGCTATACGATGTATTCCTTAATGTGGTGATACATATCCAATTGACGATTACATGTAGTTCCTATCTTAGTTCTAAAGGTCGTATGTATTCAATTGATCAACGACACCGGTAGTCCCTAACGCATGACTAACTACTCTCAGATCCCAAATATTTCAACCGACATGGATACTTTTAAATAAAATAGTGAATACTTATGATCTCAGTTCAAACATATTAATCGATCACTCTCGGCTATACGATGTATTCCTTAATGTGGTGATACATATCCAATTGACGATTACATATAGTTCCTATCTTAGTTCTAAAGGTCGTATGTATTCAACTGATCAACGACACCGATAGTCCCCTTAACGTATGACTAACTACTCTCGGATCCTTTATATTTCAACCGACAGGGATACTTTTAAAATAAACAGTGAATACTTACGATCTTAGTTCAAACATATTAATCGAGCACTCTCTGCTATACGATGTATTCCTTAATGTGGTGATGCATATTCTATTGACGATAACATATAGCTCCTATCTTACTTCTAAAGGTCGTAGGTATTCAATTGATCAACGACACCGATAGTCACCTTAACGTTTTACTAACTAATCTCGAATCCTATATATTTCAACCGATAGGGAGACTTATAAATCTATCTATACTAATATATTAAAAGACATTCCTAAGCAAGGAACTACGCCATGTGGCTCTATCCTTACAGTGCTTAGTTTATGTAAACACGCATACAATAAAAAAATAGAAAATGCATCTGATAAGATTTGATCCTATGACCTCAAGTTTATACACTAAAGTCTTATCCACCAAGCCAAGTAATGTTTGGTGTTATATTTAGTAAAATGTTAATAAATGAAAATTTTAATTACCCGGGGAATACACGGGCCTAAAAACAAGTTAAATAGTATATCATGTATGCCTTAATGGGGTAAGACTATATTAAGTATTACCGACGTGTACTCCTATTATACATAATTTCCTTCTTAAAGGATTAAAATAAATTATTATTATCATAAAGTATTAAAATAAAGTAATGTGATTTAGTGGCTAAACTTTTCAAATGGAATCAAATGTTTGTCGAAGTAATATCTCTGTTTTAATTTAACAAACTTAATCTCCCTCACATTGTCACATTATGTAACATTTTTGTTTTAATTTAACAAAGTTTATTAGTTTTTTAATTTCAGTATGATTTGACGGCTAACTCAGACTTACAAAATTTAAGTATTTTTTTTAGAGGGGTCAGAACTTAAGTACTTATAGCTAAATCTAGTGCAATTAATTATTTGTCCACTGAATGGTAGTGGTAATTAATAATTTAATATGGTCGGACAAAATTAACTTAACTCTTCATTACCTCAGAATGAAATTAACGCTTTTATTCCATACAGGATACTATGGTTACAGTTTAGTTACTAAAAGAAATTATTATATACAAAACGTATTTTAGTATTCCGGATTAGTTATTTTTCCATGTTTCCCTTTTACCTCCATTTGTGAATTTGATAATGGAACCATATATTTGTTGAGTTGTTTGCTTGCCAACAAAATAGCAAAATGAAGGAATTATAAATTCCTAGGAATTATGAGTTCCCACACAATAGAGGAAGTTAGTATAAATTGCAATGAGAATGTAATTCTCCCATCGTCAACCAAACAATTTAACCAATTTCCCCTAAAAGAAAAAATTAATAATTTAACCAATTTCCCATGAATTTGAATAAGTAATTTATTTCCTATGAATTGCAATTTTGACTTCATATGCAAACCAATTGACTACTTTAATGCAGTAACATATTACGTATTATTATGTATACTTTTGAATAGTTTTTTAAGAAATTTACTTTCGAGTAGTCGTATTATTATGTTTACTAGAATCATTAATAACTTCTCGTTTGTATTATGAACCTAATAATTTTATAATAAACCTTATATGTTTAACAATAACTCTTTAATTGTATTAGTAGCATTGTACTTTGTCAACTAATAAACCATATCACTCATCATGCATCGATGCATTTTGTATAGACGGTCCCACAAATATGATAAATCCTTTCAAGTTAAACCTTCCGTGTGGACTTCACTATAGATAATACTTCATAGAATACTAAAATATGACAAACAACTTTACTCACTCTCACTTTTCATACTCAATCTCTCTCTTCTTTCACAACCCATAACCATGGCATCTCATCAAGAATTTGGCGACTGGGATACCATTTTTGAAGCGAATATTATCCCCAAAGTGAGAGTCTGAGAGATATCTTTGTATTGCTTAAACTTCAGTGTGTTTGCAAAAATTGGAAGGAAATTATAGGTTTACGTATAAATATGGACCAAGATGTCGACTGGAGTTCGCTCGAGAAGCTGTGTTCAAGGCCTGGACACACATGCGCGATTACGTATGATAATCTAGAGGAATTGCGAAATTGTAGAAATTGTGGATATACTGTAGCTTGGAGAATTTTTGTGTTTGAGGAAGCAAAGGCCTTCTACATCAAAACACATGGTGGGTTAATGCGCACCGATTGGGGTGATTCATGGCCATGGAGGCAACTGCTTAAAGATGAGTGGATTGCAAAACACCGTTGAAGACATCGTTTTAGTGATGGGATTTTTTTAGGGTTCTTCTTTCGTGGTCGTGGAGGAAAATGTTCTTAAAACAATACAGTATTGCATGCATGGCTCTTATTGTTTTTTTTTAACTCTTAAATATTAAGAAGTGATCAGAATTCTTATTCTGAATTACATCCAATGTTGCTTATATGTAAGGGATTACAATATTACTAATATAAATATTTTGATTGTACTATAACTGCAATTATTACGCTATATTTGCTACAACAATAGTTGTTATTTTTCCTGATATCATTTTATGAATTAAATAATATAAGTTATTAGATAAGAAATATTATCTATAACTAAAAGTTACATCGGTTAGTGTTATGTTACTAATAAATTGTGAATTTTTACATCCATTCTGAATTAGTATAAATTTTAAAAAATAACCACCAAAAGTTTGAATTAGTATGAATTTCAACAAAATAACCAACAAAAATATGAATTAGTATAAATTTCAAAAGATAACCACCAAAATGACCTCCATTCAGTTCCTATTTTTAAAAAATAATTGTTCTTCACTAAAAAAACATTAAATCTATCAAAATTACCTTTGGTGTATTGAAATCCGAATAATCTAATGTTAAATGGGTAGGTCCCACAAAACTAGGTATAACAACTCATAATTTAAGCTCATGTTAAAAAAATTTAAAATAAATTATATATCACTTCAATGTGTGCTACTGTTTCACATTTTTTCCTTCTTCAAAAATTTAAAAGAATTAAAATAAATTATTAAGGTGCACTTCATGTTGAGCTTGAGAAATAATATTATTTGTAGTTATGTGGCTTAAAATTAATTTCAATCACAAATGTTTGTGACAAGTAACATTTATTTTAAAAAAATATTATACGTATGTTCACATTATGGAGAACATGAGAAGAAGACGAAGAGTTGAAAGATGTTTATTACTTTTTAAAAATCAGAACGATTTGATGTGAGTCTCATTTGATGTGTAATAACCACCAATAATATGATTTAGGATGAATTTAAAAAGATAACCACCAAAATAACCTCCATTCAGTTCCTTTTTGACATCGATTGATCTAAAATATTATTATGAAGTAAGCTAGGTGTAAGGAAATTACAACATATGAATCGTCTAACTAAGGGCCACATATGTTCTCTATATATATGGACATTCCCTTCGAACAAATAATTGTAAGAAAGGAACACATAAACTTCCTTCAATTCTCGTATTATCCACGCAAAGCATTGTAATACAAATATGGAATACAACAATGGTGATGGTTCTGATAATGTGAGTTTTAATTTATTTCATACAATTTTCAATTACTTATCCATTTTTGTCTGTTATTTTGATTCATCTGGTTTTGTTGTTTAATAATCAGGACAACACATCATTTGAAGGAAACGCTGAAGATAAACGAGTTGATGAAAATGAAGCAAAAAAAAGTAAACTTCCTCACTCAACTACGATTAATTGCTACTAACACATTGAAATGTTGTTTATGTTCCTCGGATAAACAATATAATACTGATTTTTGGTTATAACTTTACAACTTAACATATTTTCATTATGTTCTTCTTCAACAAGTAATGTTTGAATATTATTCTAACAAATTTATGGGACTTCACATAGCAGAACTAAGGGAAAAGAGAAAGTACATGAAGAGGGGCATGTCACAAGTACAGATTGTGAGAAAAAGGTATGAATTACGATTAATTGATACTAACAGATATCCCAAAAAGTTATTTATGTTGCTATGAAATAAAATATAATACTGTGTTTTGTTTTAACTTTACAACTTAACATGTTTTCATTATGAGTAGTGTTGGTGTAGTTTATATATCGAATATTAGATGTTGTGTGTTAATTTAAGAACTCAAGTTATTATTTGATGAATTGTGTGTTTTTAATATCAGGATGCTAAGTTTCGGTAGTTGATCAATTGTGTGTTAATTACATGTTAGTAGATCATGTGTGTTAGTTTATGAACCTGTTAGTGATTTTATAATACACTTTATTGTTTTATTAGTAACATATAAATTTTAGAATGCAATTTATGTTTATTCAGTAACGCATGAATTGCAATAGCAACATTTCACATAAGCGCATGCTCGTATAATAGCAACATATCAATTTTACAATACATTTCACTATAATACTGTTGTTTTTGATAAATTTACATCTTCACATATTTTGATTAACTATGTACTTATTTATGGAACGAATTTTTAAATTACAATTAATTAATTTGTATTTTTTGTAGGAAAATACACGTAAGTGCAAGAGATGGATATGGGGTTACCCTAGGGAAACCTCAAAACTCAGATGTATCACTAAGCCAAGAAACGAAAGTCTTGCTTGTGATTGCCTACAAAGGGGATCTATGAAAGAAATAAAACCAACTGGGATGGACCAAATATACCCAAAGGTAAGTATTTCCAATTGTGCAATTGGCATGGTATAGACACCAATGAAGGTCCGGGAGCAATCGTCGCTGGTAATGAGAGTCTTATATCTTCGATATGGGCTAAAATGCATGACAAAGACCTTACAAAGTGCATGCTCGTATGTCGAGATTGGGGTAGAGCTATACCTAATTGGCGGCACGACATGAGTTGGAAGCTTAGGAGGCCTTATCACTTGTATGAGGAAGCGGGTTGGAGGAAGTTCAAGAGGCCTTGTCCAGATAGCAGATGTGAGTGTTATGTCCTCTCCCATGCAGAGCTGTGGTACCAGCGCAACCTTAAGGAATATATCCGTCAATACGAAAAAGAATACGAAGACAGTGATGACAGCGATGAGTAGTGTTGTTGTAGTTTATATATCGAATATTAGATGTTGTGTGTTAATTTAAGTGTTTTTATTTGAAGATTTGTGTGTTTTTAATCTCATGATGCAAAGTTACGGTAGTTGATGAATTGTGTGTTAATTACATAGATGTTAGTAGATGATGTGTGTTAATGTATGAACCTGTTACTGATTTTATAATACAATTTATAGTTTTATTAGTAACATATAAATTTTAAAATACATTTTTATTAATTTTAGAATATATTAATTCTATTAGTAACATTATACTTTTCCAATCGTTAACCTTAAAATAGTTGTGGTTAACTGTTGATGATTACATTACATATGCAGTAATTGATCATTTGGTCCATGTAGTTTTTTATGGCGACGGTCCCACAAATATGATTTTTTTATATTTATTTTTAAGAACAATAAGCGACTACAAATATGCTACAAGTTAATCCTTACCTTTAAATAATACTATTATTACTAAAATATTTCAAACCACTAACTCACTCTCACTTTTCATAATCAATCTCTCTTCCTTCACACACCAGAAGTCCATAACCATGGAACCAGCATGCAAAACCGAAATTTGTCCATCTCACGAAGATTTTGGCGACTGGGATAACATTTTCGAAAAGCATATACTCCCAAAAGTGATAGATATATTTGTGTTGCTGAAACTCCAGTGTGTCAACAAGCGTTGGATGGAAATTTTGGGTTCACGTATACACAAGAACGAAGATGTGGACTGGAGTCAGCTTGAGAAAGTTTGTTGTAGGCCTGGATATATTTGCACTATCGCGCATAATAATCTAGACGAGATGGAAAATTGTGCATATTGTGGGTGGTCTGTAGGTTGGAGATTTTTTGTGTTTGAGAGAGCAAAGGCTTTCTACATCAAAACACATGGTGGGTTCATGCGCACCGATGAAGCTGATTCATGGCCTTGGAGGAAAATGCTTCAAGATGAGTGGTTTGCAAAGTACTTTTGAAGAATTCATCTAATTTCGTGGTGATGGAGCAAAATGTTCTTACAATTTGGTGATGCATGACTTAATCGGTCTTTTTTTTTATCTTTTTGTTTTCCCTCAAGTGTTAAGAATTCATTGGAATTCTCATCTTCTGCTAATATATTGTAGGGAACGAAATGTTATTGATATAAATGTTTTGGTTCTATTTTAATTGGTATTGTTGTGCTATAATTTGTTACAACAAAAGTTTTTATTTATACTGATAACATTTTATCGATTAATTCATATAAGTTAATTGATAATAATTGTTATCTATTACTCCAGTATATAATAAATAATTATAACTCTACTACTCTACTCCAGGTAGCTTCAGTATCGATTAGAGAGTTGTATAGATTAAATAAAAACATCATTACGCAGCCGTATTTACAGCTAAAGTGACATTGGTTAATGTACCGGCTTGTCGGATTGTACTTTGATATAATTATTAATAGACAATTTCAACAACGAATTTTTTCAACTAAATAATAATTATAATGATACTACAATAAGTATGACCTTACTATCTTATTAGTAATACGTAAAATGTGGCACATCACTATTACATGCATTCGCATGCATTGCCCACTAACCCCTACTGTGCTTCGTATGACCCTCTATAAATACTCCCAACAAGCTACATCATTTTTTTACTCTTCATATTCATCTAATCATAATTCACAAGTTTTTTTCTTTTATTATATTTGTTACAAAATCTCCTTATGTCCTATTTCACTATGATATCAAAGAAAAGAGTTAATGGTATGTAATCTTGCTAAGTCATTAAAATGAAATCTTGCGATTTCATTGTGTTGGTAATTTTTCTGTTATTTTCATTATTTGGAAATCTTGCTATTGTGTACTCTTGCCTGAATGATATGTAATCTTGAAATCCTATAACAACTTAATATCCTGTGTTGTTTCCCTAACTTTTTAGCCCCTAGATTTACAAGGAAGGAAATGCTTGAGGTAAGAAAGGAACAGCATGAGGTAGAATGCTTCAAACAAAAGTTGGGGTTCAGGATGTTCATGAGGGAGGTCATATGCAAGGTTGGTCCAACAGACGCTGGGAAGATGGTCATGCTATGTGGCCACTCCCCCAAACGTGCAAGAAATATATCTTGAATAGAGGGACAACTACTTACTCACCAAAGATGAAGTTGAAAAAAATCCTGTTAATGATGAAGGAGATCGTGTTATTTTTGTTGCTGAAGTTGATGATCGTATTCTGAAGAAAGAGCAGCCATATTGATTTGATATCGAATACGGTTCAATCATGGTGTTGTGGTTTTTGCAGTTCTTGCCAATTTGGCCTTTTGCATGTATGATTGATGGGAATTTCGCACTACAATGAATGGAATGAAAGGGGTTTTTGCGTAGCCTTATATCCAAATTTATATTCTATTATATCTTCTTCATTAAAAGTGCAGAGAAGACAAGTAATTCCACGTAATTAACTGTTTGACCAAGTTAAATATTACGATACTACATAAAGCTTTATACTACCAATGTTTATAACGATTTTAATAAACATTAAACGCATTAGTTACAATATTTATGATGGAAATTTTTAAGAACTGCATTATACGTTATGAGTACATATCAAAATAATTTACAACTTAATGATATTTGGACGTTCATACTTTGTTTGATACAGTTTTCACTGTATAATACTATCATTTTTACACAATTTGTTAAATTTACCTTTTATTTGAAAAAATAGTTGTTGTTTACTAAATAAGATTAAATCCATCACAAGTCACAACTAGTTAATAGTACTCTTTTTTTATTAAATCCTTTTTTTTACGGTATTAATTCTAGTTAATAGTACATCATAACCTTTGATGTATTTAAATCCGAATTATCTATTCTTAAATGGGTTGGCCCCACAAATTTTTAATGTTATTAGGTATATTTAAGTATCCTAAAACAAATCAAAATAATCAAAACGTATACGTCAGTTAGGGTTACATATAAGTGGACACACTTTCGCGGGAAAATTTCGCGCCATCCTCCATCATCATTTCACCACCAAAATTCACCCTATATAATAACAGTCCTACAACAACATTTGCCTCAACTCATCACCATCATCATCTTCTTTCTCATTCAACCTTAAACTAAAATAGTGAAGCAATACTCTTCTTCGTCGACAATACAAAATTATTCTCATTCAGATGGCCCAGCGTCCAATGGTCAAGCGAAAAAAATGTACTGGTAGGTATTTGTAGATATGTCTGTTTCACTCTTATTTGTTTTCTAAAATAATTGAAGCTATATTAATTAATTCTTTTCCTTATTTTCAGCAACTAATTTCTCTCCAAAAACAAGGCAAGAACTTGAAGAGTTTAGGGAAGACTTCGTTTTTTACAGATTCATGACGATGGCGACTTGAAACTGGAAATTGTGTTACACTAGCTGGTAATACACCAAATATCCAGAAAATATTTTACTCTAAGTTGGAAAACTTGGAACTTACAAATTTAATGTACGAAGACATTCCTTTGAACGAAATGGGGGAGCGAATCACTTCTTTGGCTGATGTCAATGATGACATCCTTAAGATTGAACCATTGAGTGTGTCGGAAGATGAACTCACCAACAACAGGAAGAGGAAGGTGCAGATTGTGGACTTAACTGCATCCTAATAAAAGCTACCATTGTATTTATGGATGTATTTTGTTTTTTAATTTAGTTTTACTTTCTCGCATCCGTCTACTATTTGTAGTAACAGTAACTACTATAAATGATTTGTTATTACAAATATCGCAAGTTTCCATACTGTTTTGTTTTGATATTAGTAATGTTCTCTTGCTACCAGAGAAAATACAACGTTTAATTTTACTTTTTTACAAACAGTTAAAGTATTTGATTCAGTTTCATTAACGCCAATTAGTACTCTTCTTCAGGCCCTTCAACTATGGGCATCAATTAGTGGGCCATATGTATTATGGGCCAACGAGGTACCATTCTACATATGACACCTTTGTAAATATGCTGAGCCCAATTTTGGACACTAATATAAATGTTGGGCCCAACGTAAGGTCACATTAACAATTAAAGGGATTTTAATTCCCATCTTCCTATTTTCAGTTTCTCGAAATTCACCTACAGTTTGTTCTTCCACATCCACAGACCAACACGACGTCGCATTAACAACTCAGAATTTTTTACTTCATTTACAAGGTATGTAATCTACAACAATTTCATATATCGCCTGTTGTAAATGTGGTATTTTAGTGGTTTATTATTTACTTTGCAGTGTCCATTGAAGTTAGATCTCTGCTCCCAAAGGGCGAATTTGTCAAATCCAGTCCAAATCCATTTTTTTTTTTTGCAATGTCGTCGTCAAAGCACACTAAAAGGAAAAGGATGGACGCTCCCCCAAAACTTAAGATGCGAATCAAGCATACCACTGATGGTCCCCAGCGCCGCTGGATTTTGAAAAAAAAAAATACATGCAAACACCAAATTGGAAAAACAGGTAATTCGTCCCACATTCAACATCATCTTCAGTTTACCTTTTTCGATTGTATATTGATTTCCTTTAATATCTATTGTTGATGCCCGTTCGGCCTTCAATTAACGAATTTTCTCTTTCAACAATAATTGTTCAGTTTACCTGCGTTAAAAAACGAACGATAACATGTTGTTGATTTAAGTAGTTAACTACATTTTTAATATATTATGTTACTAGGAATACTACTAATGTGTAAATTTATGTGATATTTAATGGTTTGCCATTTAAGAACATAAAAATTGTTTAATTTAAATGTTTATGTTGCTAAAATTATCAGAAACTTTATATTGTTTTCAACGTAACAATGTTGCCAAAATAGCATTTGATAAATAAAATTATCATATTCAGTTACTAATAATACAAATAACTTCATTATGTATGTGAAAGTCACATGTTTGGCATGCGATGTTGGGAAATTATCCAAATTAAATTTGCAAATTTATTCCATTTCACCACAGTTACCTACTATGGGATGCGATGTTGGGAAATTCTTCAAACTAATCAGTACACTAGATAAAACTCAACGACAATGGGTTAAAGATATGGGCTTCAAGAATTTACTTAGGATCGAAATTAAGAGCATCAAGCCAAGCTTTGGTCACTGGATAACATCCAAATTTGATCATGTGACATTGAGATTCATTATACGAGACAATGTCGTAGTCAATGTCAATGATGATATGCTCGGGTGGGTGTTGGCATCCCTTCTGGACGCCATCTATATTATTTTGTTCAAGAAAAATGCTTGGATTACAGTGACCTTAAGATCCAATACAAAGAAGAAACGTCATATGGTGCAATAAGAGAAGCGGAAGTGTTCAAAATGGTTTGTTCAGAAAATAGTAGTAAAAAAGATTTCAAAAGACCTTTCCTTTTGTACTTGTTGGGTGTTCTACTTTGTCCAACTGCGAAACGTGACTGAATAAGTCCACGGCACATTTATATGCTCGACAAGGCAAACAACGCAACAGATTACAATTGGGGGAAATATGTTCTTGATTGGCTTGTCCATTACCGCAAACAATATGACACAATAAAAGAGGGATATGGTGGTTGCGTTCTCTTTTTGGTGGTGAGTTGTAAATATCCATATGCTTATCTGAAGTCCATTATTTCATGTATTATTGTACATACAAAAATCTATCACTAATGAAAAACGCACGCAAAATATGCAGCTAGTTTACATTGACAGGATTGCACATGGGAGGAGTGTCGCATGGATCCAAGACAATTGCAGGATAGTATGTTGGGACCAAGAAAATGTTGATATGGCTTTGCTATCCGACTTGAAAGACAATGGCGAATACGGCAACGCTCTAGCCGTTTAAAATGTAACCTATGGTGCACCTTATCCTGCCATTTGAACACTGATTTAAACTCCCCTTAAGTTTTAGTGTAATGTACTTTGTAATTTGTGTGTCATATTGTAACGTAGTTCCTAATGCTTGTATATTAGTCAAACTTGTATAATTTGTAACATTTAATATTGCCCCTCATTTTATATGTAATATTTCCCCTAATTTGTTATATTGCCATGTATTTGTTAAACTTAGTATCTAAAGTACAGTCAAGTCAAAATAAACGAAGACCGTATTTTTTTTCCAATTAATAACATCTTATTTCAACCATAGGAAACACATGAATGTACACCTTAATATTTTTTATAGTATCATATTTGAAAAAACAATATCAAAGTACAATAACACCAAAATAACTCAAAATATGACAGACCAAACTAAGTTCAATAAATACATTTTCCAATGCCTCCTACTTTAAAACCCTTCATTCTTCCAGTTATTCATCTTCCTATAAAAAAGAAAGAAAGAGAGATGAACTTTCACAACCCACTTGCCAAAGAAGAATGCACTTGGATAAGAATAAAGATGTGCAAATGCAACCCTCCAAAAATGGCAGAGATTCGTTTATCTGAAACCATAAGTAATCCAGGCAGGGCATGTTACAAATGCAGAGGTTGCGGCTTTTTTTCATGGGTGAATGAGCAAGATGTTCATGAAGAAGTTACACAGATTTTAAAGGAGGTTCGTGAATTAAACAGGTTTATCAAAAGAGTTGCTAAGATAGCAATATTTATGATATTCATTGTACTTGTTATCTATCTAAAATGATTAACTTCAATGTTGTGAAGGTTATGTTATGTCAGATTTCTAATGTTTGAATGCCTTAGATTTCAAATATTTTGAATCTAAATTATTATTATTATCAAGTAAAAATGGGTGTATCTTTGCATATGTTCATAATCAGCTTTGCCTTTCATTTTTTTTGGTTTCAAATTAAGGACCAAAAACTTGGATCCATTATGTTGAACTTACAATAATTTCAAAATTCGTTGTGGGAAAATTAAAAATAGACTTAGAGTTAACAACTCCAAAAAATTAACCTACACCTATTTGTCCATGGCCAAGATTCGAACACGGGTTAGCAGCGTAAGCAAATACAAGCAGTAACCAAGTTAGCGGGGTATCAGCACATTGTTCATCTTGCAATTAAAAATATTTGTACAGATGAGAACTATACAAAATATTATCATTTAATTATATAGTTATACGAAATAAAATACCATGCAACTACTGTAAGTATTGTGATACTAAAATAACCTCTAAATATATAGTTATACGAAATAAAATAACATGCAAATATTGTAAGTAATGTGATACTAAAATAATTATCACGTTACTACTTCGACTCTACAAATCCATTACACCTTCTTCTCTAATTGACGTTCAAGTTCTAAATGTTCAATCTGCAACTGCTAATGTTCAATCTGCAACTCCAAACATTCATGTTCTAAATGTTCAAACTGCAACGCCGAATGTGGACAAAAGCTATAGCAAATAAGAGAGGCAAACGACATATAATTAATCGAAACAACGGGTTTTAAATCCCAACAACTAATTCCGATGACAAACCGAGGATAATTCCGGCAAGAAAACACCCAATTTTAAATATGAAAATAATTCCGATGACAAAACGAAAAAATTCCGGCTACAAATGCCCAGATATAATTCCGGCAAGACTTCTGATGATAATACGACTGAATTTTCCGGCTACAAAATCCCAGTTCTAAGTTCGGCAACAAGAAAATTTTCCGGCAAGTAACAAAATTTTCCGGCTATGTTTTCAGGTGGTTCGTCGGTTAATAGAGAGAAAATGCAAAATTGTAAAAGGGTAATTTTCTGAGGTGAGAGAATTGTGAGGAGAGAGAAAAAATTCAAGGGGTTAGGTCATTGGAACCCACAACAAATTTGAAATTCAAAATCAAAATTTCAGATTTTGGTTTGAAATTCAAATGAAAATTTAAACTTAGTGGAACTTGGACCCCACTTCTTCTAGCCAATGAAATCACTTGTGTATGTAGTCCCAACATAAACCAAGTTTATGTGTAGCATCTCTCAACTTTAAACGAATCATTTAGTAGATACCATAGGGGGATCAACATTGGTAACCAGGTGTCCACCTCCAAAGCTTGAAGAACTACTCTCTTGCAAAGTAACCTCGGAGCTCTACGTGCCTAATTTTGCTCCTCGTTGCTTATCTCTCTAAGCTTAACAAATGAGATAATAGCATTCATAGAAAGTTCTTCTTGGGACAACATACAAAAAAAATGTCCTTCCCGTTTTGGTACAAATATCCCGTCCTAAATGCATGGGCGGTCTTGGACTCAAGAAGACCCTCCTTATTAATGAGGCGTTCATAGCTAAGATAGGGTGGAAAGTTTTCTCAGATCCACAAAGCCTATGGATCCAGAACTTTTAGTTGCACGATACAGGCCTCTCTAACTATGAAACAAAAAGACTTTCGTATTTGGCACAAATACTCTATCAACGAGAGTTGCTAAGATAAGAACAATGGGAGATTAGAAATGGTAGACGTATTAATATTTGAAATGATAACTGGCTCGCAAGTAGGGACTTTAAAAGGAAAACTTATATTAGCGATTATAAAGATGTGTATACATATGTATACATGTACATATTCCTACATAAACAATTGACGAGATACTTTGTTTTAGATCTGAAACTCCACTCCAAAAAAATGTAAACATAAACAAAAACCTCACTCAGACCCTCAATTCTCATGGTTATCAAGTTGATAGGTATTCCTACAATCCTACATTTAGCACGGAACCACTCATAAATTCTGAAAATGACAAAAAAAAATCGAAAAGGGAAAACTTCAAGCCTCTTAACATTTCCAGGCTTCTTTCGCACGACAATGTTTAGAGAACGGGGAAACTTCAGATCCCAAAGATTTGCACGCTTTAAAGCGACAATGTGCTTGCATAAAAGCCAAACAACTAAAGTACTCATATTAGGTAACAAACACTACCCCAGTTCCTGAATTCCAATTTCCATCATGCTATTCTTTAGGACTTTTAGCATTTCAATGTTTAAACTTCGCCATCCACTCATGTAATGCTTGCTTGAAACAACTTGAGATAATCTCATTAAGGAGAAAAAAAAACCTCATAACCACAAGACTCAACAATGGAAGCTGCAAACAATCGCTTTTGGATAGACCCCAGCACAAATGAACAATCAAGTATGCTCCCTCTAGCAATCAAGTCAACGAGCAATGTCTTTGAAAATTTTTCCAAGGCAAAAGTTATTCAAGTGCCTAAGATGAAAATTCTATGACGGTCATACCTAGGATGGAGTCTAGCACCAAGATATGTTGTGTCATTCCCGCTGGACATGTGAAATCTCTGACTCACAGAAATCCAAACACCATATAACCTGTAAAACTGAACTGTACTAGGCAGGATGAGCAAACATACTCCCTAGAAAAGTTATCTTTTCACAGACTTCTGCAAGGACTGCAACATATTACCCCGACAAATAATTGGCTGCTCACCTACTACGTAGACTAGTTACCAGCAAGTCATCAGAAGTTTATCCGCAAGATTAAGACATTAAGAGTAAAGTAACATATGTTACTCAGACTAGGGTACGTGTCTATGTATCTGACTCGGCTATTTGATGATAATTTTCCATGATTTTAATCCAAGATCAAAAAGTATCAATGTATCCATACCCATATTTATATGTCAAGAATCCGATACGTGTACTTGAGGTAAGAAAAAAGGAAGTCCAAGTGACAAATAAAATAACATTCCAAGAGATCTTCCTTCTACTCAGAAGCATATGTTATAAGGAACTGACTTTTCACTAGATGGTAATAATTTGGCCAAGTAGTCTTCCATCTCCATCCTCATAATTTTGCATCAGAAACAATCCATCGCAAAAACAAGCTCAGTCTTTAATGCATCGTAAATTCGTAACATGAGAAGAGATCCCACATTTAACTTCAATAATATGAACATATTTAGGAACATTAACAACGGTGATATAGTATACAAGGACAAATGTACATGAAGCGCTGATATGCAGGGCATGTTCATTTTCCAACCACAAGCAAAATTACATTAGAGACATGGAGAGAAGCACACCAGTAACCCACACTCTCAAACACTAACAGACAATATACTACTGCAGAAGTCAAATGGCAGTAAACCCCGCTTATCCATTACTTCTTCAACACACTGCAAAACAATTGCCTTCTATTATTACAGAATCTAGAAAAATAGATAGTAAGCAATTGGTTGAAGAAAAATAGAGTAACATGACAAATTTATCAGCATTCAATTTGAGGCAAAGATAATTTAGGAGAGGGATATGAGGAGAAGATGGGGTTAGCGAGAAACTCAGTTCTACATTTATTAAAAAACATGATATAACATTATCAAGACCAAAGATCATTTAGGAGAGGGATATGAGGAGAAGATGAGGTCAGCGAGAAAATTAGTTCTAGATGTATTACATAACATGATATAACATTATCAAGACCAAAGATAATATAGGAGATGAATATGAGGAGAAGATGGGGATAGAGAGAAACTAATTCTACAATTATCAAACAAAACATGTTATAACTTCCTATTCTTCATTCCAATGCATGCATACTGGATTAACAAAGATAAATAAATTTCTTTGAAGACATATGAACACAATCGATAGCTAATAGTTTCTGTTATATTTCTTAGAAACTTTATAGTATCCAATTCCTAGAGTTATCATACTCCCTAATAATTATCTAAGACTACTATAAAAATATATTAAGCTTCCAGATACGAAACCATCCACTAATTTCTTTTTAACACAGCCTTTGTTCTTCTTATTCTAAACTTGCACCATTCTCCATGACTTGCAGGATCGTTTAAAGAGAGTATCAGGAGTCAGGACACTGCAATCAACTACCCTCACCTGCTTGAAGGTAATGGGGGTGTTTGGCAATTAGAGTTCTGGAGCAAAAAGAGAGTTTTGGACCACTTTTAGAGTTTTGACTAGTCAAAAACTCTAAAAGGGGTGTTTGGTAAAAGAGAGTTTTACAGAGACTTTTGGAATAAAAACTCTCAAAATGAAAAAGCTCCTAATAGGAGCTTTTTCTTTAGCGGATTAGGTAAAAATATGTTCAATGACTTTTTTGCCTCTAATAATAATACTACACATATGTATTAAAATGTCTATAAATGTCATTTCACACAAACAAATGGCAATAAGCTTTTAGCAATCAGTTAATTGTTACCAAACACATTTATAAAAAAAAGTTGTCAAATCAGCACTCAAATCTGCTGAACAAAAAGTTAAAACTCTAATAGCAAACTCAAAACTCTAACAGCTAAACTCTAACTTCAATTTGCCAAACAAGTTGGCCAACTCAGGCGCTTAGTTTTAAAAAGCAGGCGCAAGGAAAATCGCCTTGGAGGTCCTAAGCGAGGCGACCAACGATGGGCGCAGGCAGGCGCGCGCCTTAGGCCGCTTTTTGGGAGGCACAAAGCACGCGCCCCAGTAGCTTTCAGGCTCGATGCGCGAGAAGGGAAGAAGATCTTAGCTAAAAACCCTTAAAAAAGCAAAATTTCTTAAAAATAAGACTTACACAATCTTTATCTTACAAAATCGAGCAAAAGCACTCATTTGATTGCACGAATTTACTTCATTTCAACCCACAAATTAAATTCCCTAATTGTAAAAACCCTAATTGGCAAACTGCAAACCAATACCCAAATTGGTGGTTGTTGGTTCGACAGAAGCTGCCATCGAGCCATCTCCGGTGGCCGACGGCACTTTCTGCCATCTTCGGTGGCCGGTAGCCAGCGACAGAGGTTTTGAGGTTAGTTTCGTTTTCTCTCTCTTCGGAGGCCAGCACTTTTTCTCCGTCTGCTTCGTCCCCCTCTGTCATCTTTTCTTCTCTCTTCGTCTTCAATCTGGATTCATGTTTCATTTTTCAAATGCTTCGATTCTCATCTTCTTCGATTCTGATATGTTTCTCTTATGTTCTGCGACCTCTTTCTTCTTTTCTTCCATGCTCTTCTTTACCCTTTCTTTTTTTATCCTTTCTTTGGGCCCCAGTGTTGTTATATGAAGTAAAAATACAGATACTTCCTCCATTTCTTTTTACTCGCTACGCTTTGACTTTCATGCTTGCCGATGTACTACTTTGACTATTAATATCTTTAGAGTAAAGTATAAAAATTTGATTTTATGAAAATATACATTGAGACGAATCCAACGACATATTACATTATAACATTTGAGTTTATCTAATAGTAAATAATGCATGGTCAAACCTCATAAATAAATAACGGAATTTCAAAGTGTAGCGAAAAATTTAAAACGGAGAAGTATTTATTTTAAAAAGAGTCATTTCTTTTTATATTAATTACCTTTTTTTAGTAATTTTATGTTAATTACTTTAATATGTGCTTTATCTACTTAAAATCTAATACCATAAAAATTAAAAAAAATAAAGGTGCGCCTCATATACAAGATGTGTGCGCCTGCGCCTCCCTTCGCCTTGCTCTTTTTAAAAACTAAGCTAAGGCGTAAGATTCCATACTGGACCAGGTCTCTCGCTTATCAAGAAAGTTCAAGAGGAGCATAATACTTAAGAGAGTTACTCCATCCTCATGAAATACTAGCCTATACATTGATCTTATGTCAATCAGTACCACATCTGATCGTATTTTCCATTACCAGATCATTTCAAAAGCTAGAACGATAATCTTGCAAGACTATTTTCTATCTATGTTACTTCAACACTCAAACTCATCCTGTACATCGGACACAAAACTCTGGGCGACAAGACATACGACGCACATCATATACTCCACAATTCAAAACGACACACAGTTGTCAATTTATTAAAGGAAAGCAATGACATAACTCACTCTACGTCCTTATTTTCCCTAAGCTGCTAAGTTTAATACTACCTCCGTTCCGAATTAAACGCGACAATTGGAGTGGCACGGACTCCTAGTTGAAATTTTTTAAGGGGTGATTAGAAAAAGGAAGGGGCATGTGTTTTAGTTTAATTAAGCACCACCAACCACCACCACCTAATGAAGCCACCACTTACTGCCACCACCACCACCGCGACTACCACCACCTAATCCACCGAGACTACCACCACCACCGAGGCACTGCCACCACCACCGCCACCGAGGCACTGCCACCACCACCACCACCGAGGCACTTAATCTCTCCTCTACTTCGTATTCACCTTAACTAGCACTCTTCCACTCAAGCCACCCCTCCATCTGAGCCGCCACCACCTTCCACCCGTGCCACCACCACTAGCCCGAAACCACCATCTGACGCACTGCAACCCTACCCCCGTCCATCACAACCCCCCCACCCAGAAATGAGAGTAATATGAGAACCATCCCCCACAACGAAACCTTCTCGACCCGCCAAACCACCAACGTTACCCAGCAAAACCCCATTCCATCTGAGAACAACCACCCCCAGCCACTGAAACCAAAAACCTCACCCCTGAAACCACCACATCTACAAGAAAGAGAGGGAGATGAAGAAGGAGATCGAATAGAGAGAGAGATGCAGGAGATCGAAGGTTTAGAGATCGAAATTCGAAATTCCAACGAAGGTGAAGAGATCCAGACGAAGGTGAAGAGATCGAAATTCAAAGGTGATGGTGGGGACGAATTCCGGCGGGTGGTCGAGAGAGAAAGTGGTTGTGGGTGGGAGTGAGGAGAGAGAAAGTGGTGGTGGGTGGGAGTGAGGAGAGAGAAACTTAAGGTGGGTGGGAGTGAGGAGAGAGAAAGTGGTAGTGGTGGGAGTGAAGAGAGAGAAACTTAAGGTGAGTGATAGTGAGGAGAGAGAAACTTAAGATGGGTGGGAGTGAGGAGAGAGAAAGTGGTGGTGGTGGGAGTGAGGAGAGAGAAACTTAAGGTGGGTGGGAGTGAGGAGAGAGAAACTTAAGGGGGTGATGATGGAGGTTTAGATAATCATTAAGGTATAATTAAGTGTGGTTGAATTTTTTAGTAAGGGTATTCTCGTAAATTCACATCTAAAAAACTTACCAAATATAGCAAGTTTGGAATTGTTGCATTTAATTTGAAACTTCCCAAAATGAAAACTGTTGCGTTTAATTCGGAACGGAGGTAGTATTATATTGCTATGCTACTTTTGCAAATGTTCGATGGTATTCGTCAATGTCAACCATGTTTAAAAATATCATCCATGTGTTTCCTCCCTTGAGTGTGGTTTACACTCAATTGAAAGCGCACTATTCCAAGACACTTGAGATGCGTCATATCAGTATCTAAAAGGCAAGTCAAGGCACTTGTTAAACCGCATCCAAGTGTCGTCCAGTTTAAACTCAAGTGCCAGATCCTTGGATCCCTACTTGTATCCAACATTCATTGAAGATTCCGGTTAACACTACTTATTATGACAAATCTTCAATATATTAATGCATTATATCCCAGAATATGTTCAAATAAGAGATTGAGATTCATAAGCTTTGAGCAGTGAGTAAAAACATGGTCTAGAATTTCAAACCGAGGTAGTATATGGCAAGAAAAAAAAAAAAAAAGCAAACTTAACCAAGTTCCCAACTCATGCAATATGCGTTCAAAAACCATTAGTTGATTATCTCCTTCTTACCCTATACTTAATGACAAAAATTTACTGATATCAAAGTGTACTTTACAGAAACGACCAAGGGTAACTGAAAATCTTACTTGTACAAATATGCAGCAATCCCAAGAATCACACACAAAAGAATGATATCGATGCAGAAGTTTCGACTAGACCTCAGCTGGAAAATTAGTAACAAAAGCACACTTGTCAAGTTACTAACAGAAAAATCGACGAGTGCATTATAAACATGATGATGTAATTCAAGCTACCTGTGTCACCGTGTCTTTGAGTCTGACATTGGTATTCTTGAGATCAGAAGTCGCCTTGTCCACCTGTAAATACCACAGAAAGTAACCTATGTATCATAAACTCCATCTGCTGCAGCATCAGTTTGTGCCACGTAACTCAGAAAGTTTCTCACCTTGGTGTCAATCTCATCCATCAAAGGAACTTGCCTGTCCATTTCCTGTATTTATATCAGCAGAATGTAAGCATGAGTTGACAACATTGAAAAACAGTAGCACACAGCAGATAGAAAAATGAAGGAAAACCTCATTCATATCATGTGCCATATTTTTCAAAGTGTCCAAACCTTCCGCTATCATATCCAGACCTTGATCCTGCCAAAATAGAAATTCAGTGTAAAGCAAGAATGAAATCACGAGGAACATTCAAAAAAAATAACAAGAATTTCAACTGTGTGATAGGAGACAAGGGGCACCGTTTGATGAATTACCTGCTTCATTTTTTTCATTTCATACTCTTGCCTGAATTGACTTGACTGTTCGGTCTCTTGTAAGTATTCATTATCAAATCTTCCATCTAATCAACAGGGAACAAAATATAATAGGTTATTCTAATCCCATAAACATTTTCTAGCTTCAACCTAAGAACTAACAGAAGTAGATTTATTTTCCAAAATGTTGTTCCAATATGATTGAACAAACCTGAATCAAATTTTATCTCTTGGCGTGTAGCTGAAGACGTCCACCCAGATGTCCAACCTCCATTCTTTTTAGATGCAGGGGTTCCATCTGGTATGGCTTGAATTCTATCAGGCAAAGCAAGGACCAAATCATTACGAGCACCAAGTTCCTCAATTGAAAGCCCTTTCACCTGCACTTAATACGAATAACTTCTCAAGAAAAGTCCAGCAAACAGCTTCATATACAACAGCTTTGACTAAACAGTCAACGAGCAACGTTTTTACCATTCAACCTCAAATGACACAAATACAAAATGAGCACCCACCAATTCATCTGGGTGATAAAAGAAAACCACTGTATATTCAACTTCTACAGCTGTAAATTAATGGCATTTCAATTAAGAAAATGTCATTCGATATACAAAATGTGTTCATCTAGGAAATGAACAGACAATTCGCTTTAATATCCCCAAGGCCTCAAATTACTTTATCACAATTTAATTTTCGAAGACGTCACACATCAAAAACAGCGAGACTTATTCCATAATACCAATTCAATGCACATATAGAAAAACAGATTTCTTCATATACTTTTTTTATTAAATTATTCTTTGCATGAAATCAACATTTTCGAACTTGACAGTAGCAACTATCGACACTTGAAACTAACATAGATCCGAAAGTGTAAAACAAGTTCAGTAATCAGTAAAAACAAACCCTTTTCTGCGCCAATCGCTGCAACTTAGGAACCTCTTCAAGTAATCGTCCTTTAATTCGACGAATCTCAGCATTCAACGCCACAATCGACGCCCTATTCGTCTCATTTGAAGCCAATTCTGCTTTCTGTAATGAATTTACAAGTTCAGCAAAAACCAATCAATTCAATTTTGAGAAACCCTAAATCCTAAATCAAAGGAACACAAAAAAAATGAGAGAAAAGAGAGAGAAAGATACCTGGAGAGCAGATTGGATTTCGGATTCGACAGAAGAGTAGAGACGAGCAAAGGCGTCGTCACCAGCAACATTGGAGTCTCGTTGTTTTTCGACGTCGTATTTATCGTATTTGTGGCAGATGGCATCAACTCTTGTGAGAATATCGATGACACTCATTGTTGTGATTGGTTGGAGTGAGGGGGATCAGAGAGGTGGGATGTTAAGAGAGAGAAAATGAGGGCGGTAATGCGGTTGTTTGGAAGTTATTATACAGATCTTGGGTTAGAGCACCGTCACGCTGCCTGATCAGGAGAGAGAAAGGGAGGAAAAGAGACACTAGTTACAGGTTGGATGAGACTTGAGAGACGAGTTCAAAAAAAAATTGCAGTTTTTGCGATCGGGTGGCAGTACGGGTGTCTGGATTCGGGTATATGGTTTTCGGGTTGAGTCGGCTCCACTCAAGTTTTAAAACCAATCAATCAATTATGTTGTCTTAGTTTTTCAAAGCGTCACCCCTAAGAGCATGTGTAATGGGTTGGTTGGTCTTTGAATTTTTTTCTTTCTCTCTCATTAAACATAAATTTTTTTGTTGAAACCAACCTTACCCCATTTTCCGATGTTGACCAGCCGGATTCCGGCGTTGACTCACTTAAATGGGACATGTGCGCTGCACGTGCTCGAATTTTTCCTATTTTCTACCATTTCCCTCCAATTCCCCTAACGTATAACTCTCTCTCCTCTCTCTCTCCTCCTCCCCAGTTCTTCAGCTTCTCACCTCTCTCTCTCTCTCTTCTCAATTGGAGCTGTGCACCTTGATTTACGGTTTGTTGTTGATGCGAAATTGATTTTCAAGCACGGAATTGTAAGTTATTCACTCAATTTTTCTCATTTCGTCAACTATTGAATTTTATAAAGTTAGGGTTTGTCATTGATTTTGTTTGATTGAATTGGGATAAATCTTGAAATTGTGCAGTGATAATGGATGATATCAATGATATGCGATGTGACTGTGGGTTGAAAGTTGCAAAAAGGACCTCATGGACACATGACAACCCAGGAAGGAAATTTATTGCTTGTAAATTTTTTAACCACGAAACTGGACAAAGGGGATGCAACAAATTCAAGTGGATTGACACTGAAGATGTTGTGGACTTACAAAGGGATGTATGCAATGTGCTTGTGGCTGAGAAGCATAGACTTGCAACTGATCTGAACATATTGAAATCCAAATTTGTTTTGTGGAATATGAGAAGAATAGGTTGGCTGAAGAGGTGGCAAAATTGAAGAAGAAGAGCATGACTAAGTTTGATTGGGGGGTCACAAGTCTAAGTCTGGTAGGAAGGATGACATTGGGATGAAATTGGTTGTCCTTTGTGGTTTTGTGTCATTTGTTGTAAGTTTGGTTGTTGTCAAACTCTTTGGTTGAAGCATTAGCAGGTTGTTTTAGGTAGTTTACCTTGTTAGCACTGTAATGTTTGAATTACCTCTTGGATGTAAGCTATGACTATTATGCAATTCAATGAAAGCTTTTTGCAAGTTTATGATAGCAACAATCTCACATGTGATCAATGTGCAAGAACAAAGATAATAGATGTCAAACATCATATATTTCACACCAAAAGGCAAAAGTAGCATCAATGTATTTTTGCATGTTACGTTGTAAGCTAATAAACTAATTGTTCAAAATGACCTAATGGTGCAACAGTTGCAAAATACTTAGATGATCAACACAAGTTATTACAAGTTAACCCAAGTTATTACAAATGTTGACTTTGATTTTGGCTTGAGAGTGGAGGAGCAGAAGCTGAAGTTGACACTTGGGATGCTTAAAAGACTGGCTTGGAGCACCTCTATTCTTGTTTACAGTCTGAGCTTTCTTTGGAGCAGTTGGAGGGTTCTTCTCAGCAGTAGGTCCCTTTGAAGAAGTTGCAACATTCTTCACAGCAGCAGCTTTTGTTTTTGCCTTAGATGGACCAGCCTTAGGAATAGCTTTTGTAGGAGCCTTAGATGGACCAGCTTTTATAGGAGCATTTGATGCACCAGCCTTAGGAGCAGACTTTGTAGGAGCCTTAGGACCAGCATCTGTAGGAGCAGTAGAGGGAATATGAGCTTGTCCACCAGCCCTTGAAGCAGCAGTACTAGCAGTGGTAGCTGGAGCAATTGAGGTTGATGCTTCATTGGGAATAGGCCTAGAACACTTTGTTCTGTAGTGCCCTAAGCCACCACACCTCCCACATTTGTTCTGTTTTCTAGCTCTCTTAACCTGCTGCCTCTCTTGGTCCTCACCAAGTTCCTTCACTCTCTTCTTTAGTTTAGGCCTTCCAGCCATTTTCCTATATGGAGGGGGTAATGGGGCAGGGTGGTCTGTGACATCCCATTGGCTTTGACCTGGCATGGCCCTAAAAGGAGGGGCATAAGCTTTAGCATAGGTGTCAACTTGATATGCAGGGTGGATGTATTCCTCATATTTCAGTCTCCTAAGTTGGATACATGCCAATGCATGCCAACAAGGAATACCAGTGAGAGTCCACCTATAACAGCCGCAAGTTTTGGAATCCAAGTTAACAACAAATGTATCCTCTTCATGGTTAACCTCAAATTCAAACAAGTCAGCTTGATTAACCCACATGCTACTCACTTTTTCCAATCCCCTATTTATCATCTTAACCACAAAAGGCATAATTACCCCATCAAAGCCCTTTAATCCCTCCTTTTTTGTACAAAATCTTTGCCTGACATACCTTCTGATCCACTCCATCAACTGCAAGATTGGTTTTGTCCTTGCCTCCCTCAAAACATTATTAAAGCTCTCACAATAATTATTTAGTAGCATACCAGACTTAGCAGCAAAACAAAAACCATGCCTGAACCAGTGACAAATTGGTATGTCTTGCAAGTATTTGAAGGCATCTTCATTAAGAGCCTTGATCTTATCCATTGCAATCTTGAAATGGTGTTGTGACAAGCAATGAAAACATGAATATTAACATTTGCACTTAATGCAACCAATAAAAGAAAGAAAAGAAGAGGTGAGTAGCATACCTTGTTGATGCTCTTGCAGCCTTCTAGAAGTGTTCTTTGTATATTACACTAGGGTATTTAGCTTTAAAGTTAGTCCAGATGTGCCTACAATAGTACCTTGTGTCTGTTGAAGGCATTACTTTTTTAAAGGCATCAATAAGACCCTGCATTGTACATAAAGTTAGTCATTAAAATGGTAGAGTATTATGCAAATACTAAAGAATTGAGTTAGAAGGGAAGAGAATTTACCTTTTGTCTGTCAGACAAGTAAGTCAACTCATCTTGTTCATGGACCCAAGTAACTGAATCAGCCACTGAAATGATGTCATTCCTCAGCAACTCTAGGAACCAAGACCAGGTTTCAGAAGATTATGTCTCAACAACAGCCCAAGCAACTGGGTAAATGTTGTTGTTTCCATCTTTACCTACTACTGTGAGGAGAATGCCAGGGTAGGGGCCTCTCAAGTGTGCTCCATCCACACCAATGATAGGCCTGCAGCCTCCAATAAAGCCTTCTTTGCAGGCATGTAAACACACATATAGCCTCTGAAACAGAGGAGGAGGCTTCTCTATGCCGTCAACCTTCACCACAGCTGTGCTCCCTGGGTTGTATTTCCTAGCTGCTGCATAGTCCCACGCTCTACTGTACTCCACACTTGCATCCCCAAAGATCATTTTTAAAGCTCTAGCCCTAGCATAATAAGCCTTATAGTAGCCTATTTCACATTTCACCTCTCTCCTTGCCCTTTTCATGAAAGCCTTCAGCTTCCAAGTTGGATCATCCTTCCAGTCCTCCAAATACCTCTCTGCTAGGTACCGGGAACTGACCTTGGGGTTATGATGTTGATGACCATAAATATGTTCAGGCATAAAGCTCTTTATCTGCCATGAATCTTCCCCTTTCAGTTTTTTTGAATGTATCTTAAACCTACACTTCCTTCTTTGCTTACAACTACACCTAAGAATCCTAGCCTTTTTCCATGGACAAGCACATCTTTTGGCACAATAAACTGAGATCCTAGTGTGGTTGTTATGCAAAAAGTAGTAGTTGTATCCCTGCTCTATAGCATGATGCCTTATAGCCTTCCTCAAAATCTGGGGTGATGGGAACCTCAAGCCTTTTGCTTAACACTATCTTACCAATGAAGTCAGTTTATGGGTTGAAAAGAGGGTAATGAGGTCCCTCGTCATCTAAGCCTATGACACTCACATCCTCACCATCACTGTCATTTAACTCCACATCATTTCCTATATCATAGTCCCCAACATCTCCATCCTCATCCTCCTCAGCACCCCCCTCAAATCTGTAAGCACCATTCAATCCACCTAAACTCCTTGTAACAACCTCCTCTAGGTTATGATCAACATATTCCTCAAACAAATCATCATCCTCTCTGTCCTCAAAATCCCCATCACTTAGCAGAACATCACTATCCTCACTATCTTCATCATCTGATCCCTCTACTTCTTCATCTGACTGCTCATACTGCTCATTCACAGGAGGATCAAATTGGAGGGGTTCAGTCTCTGGGGTAGCAGTGACAAGGGGTTCAGTGTGAGAGGGTGTTATTGAAGGGTGTTGAACCTCAGCAGTTCTTTTCTTTTTGGCTGAGATGGTGGGCAACTTGGGTCTTCTGACAGGGGGGATTGAAGAGAGGTCAGTTGTTTGGGACAGTGTTTGAAGAGATTTTATGGGAAATATGAGTTGGTTGGTCTTGGTTCACATTTTTAAATCTAGGGTTTGGGGTATCTTTGGTGACTGTGCTAACTTATGCCCCCCCCCAAACTAGTGTTTGATGAGTCATGAAAATACCTCCCTTGGTTGGCATCTACAAACACTCCCCCTGCCCCGGCTAGATTCGCTGACTCTCTCTCATTTCCTTGCACTTTAATGAAGATTATTTACTTAACTAATAGCAAAATTAGGGCTTTTTGACATTGAACAAAGTAAGCAAAAATATCAAAAATTCGATTTTTATGTTGGATAAAAAAAAAATTAAATTCAAGTATACCTGGCCTTTTGTACAACAACGTATTTGGTCCCCTTCTTGTTTGCTAGTGAAGATGACGCAAAGCTCTGTTCCAAGTCACCCATGGCAGTAAAAAATACCTTTAATTCAGGAAACGTTCAAATGAAAAAAATGAAAGAAAATGAAAGAAGAGGAAAATAAATTACCTGCTGCAACGGGTAGTTGAGTTCTCAAGAATTCAATTGAATTCAAATGTAAAAGTGCTTAGCTTTTTAGAGTTGGAATTTAATTGAGTTCCCTGCCATAATAGAAGAGAGAGAGAGAGAGAGAGAGAGAGAGAGAGAGAGAGAGAGAGAGAGAGAGAGAGAGGTGAGAAGATGAAGAAACGAACTGGGTAGGAGGAGTTAGAGGTTAGGGGAATTGGAGGGAAAGGGTAGAAAATAGGAAAAATTCGAGCACATGCAGCGCACATGTCCCATTTAAGTGAGTCAACGCCGGAATCCGGCTGGTCAACGTCGGAAAATGGGGTAAGGTTGGTTTCAATAAAAAAAATTATGTTTAAGGTCTGAAGTTGCCAGAAAATTTTTAAAAGGTTGGTTCTCACAAAAAGTGATATTTAAAAGGTTGGTTCTGACAAATTTCGCTAAAAGCTAATTAGCTAATTAGCTTACGTTAAATTAAATTAGCGTTAACTTGACATTATAGTAACTATGTGGTAATTAGCTTACGTTAAATTAAATTATGTTAACTTGACAAATAATTAAAAACAACGAACACATTACATAAGATAGATAATTTAAAGCACAAAAATACATGAAATTTGATACATAAAGATAGATAATTTAAAACACACAAATACATGAAATTCGAAATTACTTAAACCATAAACGATTAAATAAAAATTACTTAACCAACTTGACAATTAGGCCCAAACTTACGCCATATGTGTTCAACCAAGTTATTTTTTAGTGAGATGTGAGTTTCCCCGTCTCACATCTCGGATCTTCTTTCCATGTATACACCTAAATTTCGCGCCTCGAGTCTTCCGTTGTGCACAATGAATGAGTCTCCTCCGGCTTAGTTAGACGACCCCTCGCTATTTTGAGTTTGAACTTGATCATATTGGTTTGGATCTCGGTAATTTTGATAAGTATCACCCTCATCTTCAACAATCATATTGTGCATGATGATACATGCCAAGATTATTTTGAACAAAATGTCCTTATCCCACGCGAGAGCGGGTTTGCGAATAATTACAAATCTAGCTTGCAATACCCCGAATGCACGCTCTACATCTTTTCTAACAGCTTCTTGATGTTGCGTAACGTTAAAAAAATGACTGTTTGACTTCTTCAGCTAAAAGCAGCGAAAAGGCAACATCAAAACACATGGCAGCAGCAGATTTGCTGCTCAATTGCATCTGACGCGCGTCAGAGCTACTGACAGCAAATATGTCACTTTCGCCCAAATTCCTTCACGTGTCATTGTGAAACGCGCAACTTTTTGCTTTCTTTGCCTTTATTCTTCTCCCATTTCCTTTAAACCCAACGTTTAAGGGGTTTTGAAATAAAAAATAAATAAATTCTGCCAAATTTCTTCGCTACGCGGCGTTACACTACTCGGCTTGGGCACTCCATCCGAGGTGAACTTGGTATGGAAGTCTAGTCCAACAAACTCCATGGGCCAATTGCCCCAATGGTAAAACCAACCAAAGCTAGTTTTACTATTTCCTAGACCAACTAAAAATCCACCCATTGTACATGCTCTAAGTAGGATGCAATTGCCTCAAAAGAAAACTTAAATAGAATAGGTTCACACTAATATAAGTATAGACGAATAGACCAGTGGCTGGAACGTGTAAATTGGTCTACAACCCTTTAGAGCATCCACCACCATGAACCAAAAAAATGTCCATCCCCTTTTCTCTACAACTTTTTCTCTTATCATCCAAAAAATGTCATAGCTCATGCCCAAATTCACAAAATCATCCCACCCATGACGTAAAAAAAAGTTCATCAGTTTTCTCTCTCCTACTTTTCACTTAAAAAATATTTTTCTAAGGTGTTTCAAAATATGGCTAAATGGATATCATTTTATAAATCTCAAAAAAATACGACAACTAGTATTTTTTTTATTTTTCAGATTTGTATTTTTTTAAATATAGCCATTTTAATTTGGCAAATACATTTGTTACACAATTTCCCACCACTTGGCGGGACCCACTTTTCTCATGACATAATTTTTTCTATTCACCATTTGACCAATTCGTTGGTAATATTTTGTAACTTGTTCATGATGGGGTCAATTTTTTTCTTATTTTTGATCCCAATTTTGTTCATGGTGGTGGATGTTCTTACAACTTCTTTAGCTTTGCCATTATTAAGGATAATGGTCATTCATAATATTTCAAGTGGAAGAAAATTCAAATATATGCGAAAAAAAATTAGACAACCATTTAATAATTTGAATAGTTGGAAGCATAAATATGATGCGGTGAGCAAAGATTGGCGTAATTGGCGTAAATTTAAATCATCGAAAACACAGTCCAAACGGTCCTAAACCCGTCCAGTCCTAGGGTCGATCTTGGTATCAGAGCCAGAAAACGCTGGGGGGTAGGATCTGTGCCGATATTAAGTTTAAAACAGTCTAATACTCATACTATTACTACTAATTGTGTTAAAAATAAAATTGGGTTCTTATTTCGTCATCTAGTGTTTTTCGTTTTTTAGCTAATTTGATGAACTTACATGTTCAAGTGATACGTATAACTTGTTACTACTTGCAATCATGATACATGCTACTATATTTTATTATGATAGCTTATGTTTTGTTTATTTAAAAGGAAATCTATTACCTTTATATGTATTAAGTTTAGTTTAACTATCTAGTTTTATTACTTTTCACTAAAAGTTACCTACATCATGTAGTATATAATTTTGTGGGTTTAGTAATTAAGAAGTTGCACTAAGTGTTGGTCAGACATTGGTCAACCCTTGTTAAATCCGTTGGTCAACCGTTAAGAGGATAAAAGGTGGTCCCGGTAAGGGTGGTCCCGTTGGTTCCATTTATATGCATCTACTTAACATATTTATGCACTAAATTTTTATTATTATATGATCATGGCTACTTTTTGTAGAAAGTTGTTCTCATATGATAGTAGTAACTCAAATATAGTACATAGTAAATAGATATATTTTTCGAATAATTTTCAAAACTGGACTATACCTAAAAAACATATAGATACAATTTATCAAATAGGAAAACTTGATTTTAAAACTACTTTTTCTATTAAGCACCACGAATAAACTACAAGTTTAAATCAAGAATTTCAAAGTATTAAATTACCTAATAAGACATCCATAGATAAATATTTAAAAACATATCGATATATTCATTTTGGTATGATTCAAATAGCTTTAAAACCTCTTTCTAAAGAAGGTCTTGATTGTCCAATATATATAGCTTTAAGAGATAACCGCTTAGTTGGCTATAAAGATTCTCTTTTAGCTATGATTCAAACTAATATTTGTAATGGCCCAATTTACTTTAATTGTTGTCCAAATTTTACAGTAGACTTAACCAATCCATAGATACCAGACACCTTAGTTTTAGATGTCCACTTTCAAATAATTCAACAGTACAATTTAGGGAATATGTTAAAATTTTCGCATTAATTATCGTGTATATTTTGGACTATTATCTTCTCAACTAAATCCAAAATTTTTACTCCATCCCACTATAGACGAAACTATTTTATTAAAAGTCGAAACTGAAAGTGCTGCTACCTTTACTACTAAAAAATTAAAATGGAATGAAATCACTATTTCTAAACAATTTTTAATTCACTATAATCCTCCTCCTATAAATATTGCCCAAAAGAATATTGATCAAATTATAGAAGAACCTGATGGTCAAGTAATAATAAAATTAGGTACTAATTTTGAAAGAACTAGACCATCAACCTCTTATGAAATGCTCGACCTTCATACGAAGAAAACTCATTGGATAACCCTCGAAAATCTACTTCTAAAAATTTTTCATTTTGAGGAATCTTCAAAGTTCTGCTATAAAAACCCAATACCCGTACCAGTAGGAGAATCTTCTACTAATTCAAACTCACCTACCTCTTCAACTATGAAACCACCTACTTTATCCTCTACTAATGTTATAGAAAAATAATTCCAAATAAATTTAGACTACATTCATAATGATTTTTACTCAAAAGAAAATAATGATAAAAAAGACTGGTTCTTTGGATGCTTTGATCAAATTGCTAGAAATCATATTAGACTAGAATGGATTTATGACATGAAAAAAATTAGAAATTAATATTCCTTTTTTCACATGGTTCTCCACATATACCATAAAAAAATAAATTTTTTTTATCCATTCAACAAAAATCAAATAAACATAACAAGTAGTTAAATTCAAAGTTGGACTTTAAAAGATGAAAGTATAGTCAAATCTATTCATCCTCCTTTAACTGCAATTCAAATTAATGATAATGAAGGATCTTTTGTCATGGCCCCTTTTAAAAAAGGAAGAGATGAGGATAGTTCCTCTATTTCAAACTTAGGTGACATTAAAAAAATATATCACCAAAATAATTATTCAAATCAACTTCTTACTACTATTTCAAAACAAATAGATATGTTATCTACACAGCTAGAATCTAAAAAAGCTCCTGAAATTGAAAACATAACATCAAAACTAGGAACATTATCTATAAGTAAAAAGGAAACAAAATTCCCCTTTACATAGTTACTCCACATATTAATACTTCAAGTATTCCCATATATCGTCAAAAATCTCTTAATTTACTTGAAAAAACAACTCCTTTAATTAGTAAAATTGAAAAGAAATTATCTAGCTTAGGTACTTCTAAATCAACTAATAATATTAATCTCTGAGATAAATACAATTCAAATAAAATAATCAATTCTGATGATGAAGAAAATGAAATTAATAAAATAAATAATAGTTCTTGGAAAAATGTCTCTACTAGAAATTATTATACGAGACACACTCCACCAGATATTCAATATGAAGAACGACATAAATTCAGAGACTCACAATATGATGGATCCGCAGTCTATGAATGGAATGTCGATGGAAAATCAGAATATGAAATATTAAACGTCCTATTTGAAATGACTATGGCTATTACTACTTATAGATCACAGAATTGTCATGAACATAATATTATAGATTTTCTTACAACTGGTTTTACAGGTCAATTAAGGAATTGGTGGGACAATAGTATTAATATAGAAACAAAAGTTCAAATACTTAATCATGTCAAAATAGAAAATGAACAACAGGCTCTAGACGGAAGTTCAATTCTTATTAATATGATTGCTATGCATTTTATTGGAAACCCTAAAGAAGAATGTCAACAAATCAAGGAGTTCTCACTACTCTTAGATAACCTACGCTTGATGATTATCGTTGGTACAAATATGTATTCCTTAGTAATATTTTTAGACGAGGTGATTGCAATCAATCTTTTTGGAAGGAAAGATTTATATCCGGTCTCCCATCTTTATTTTCGCAAAGAATATTCCTAAAACTAAGAGAAAGTGCAGGTCAAGATGAAATTCCATATGATATTATGACTTATGGACAAATATTTTCCTTTGTTAAAAAAGAAGCAATTTCTTTATGTCAAGAATTAGCAATCCAAAGTAAATATTCATCAGAAAAAAGAGAGAGACGTAGAGAATTAGGTACGTAGTTTTTTTGCTGCCTTTGGTCTATTCAACCTCCTTCAGCTATTAATAGAAGAAGATTTCATACTATAAAAACACTTTTAAAAAATCCACAAGACCACCAAAGAAATTTATAGATCCCAAAAAACCAATTTATTGCTATAAGTGCGGTCGGGTAGGTCATAAGGCTAATGAATGTGACTTAAAACAAAAGGTTAATGAATTATGTGGTTATGATTCAGACCTTCAACAAAAAAATTTAGCCTTATGTTTACTAGAAAATTCCTCAGACCATAACCTTACTGACCATAGTGAAAATAATCTAATTCAAATAGAATCTGATAACGAGTCAACTTCATGTTGCTCAAAAGAGTCAGCCTCATTTTGTCAAAAAGGATGTTGTAATAATATTTGTATAATTTCAAAAGATTTATTTTCCTAAAAACTACTTTTTAATTATTTTCCAATATTACTTACTTATTTAATTATTCCAGATGCAGAAAGCTCTACCATCTTCTAGTTCCAAAGAAAAAACCAAAAGCTTATATTCCACACAAATAAGAAAAATTCATAGATAAGGAATCCAAGACTTACTCAAAAAACTTTCTCCTACCACACAAGAATTATCAATAAACCTCACTCAAACAACCAAAATCCATACTTTACCTACAATTCATAAAACAATTTCCAAGCTTTTTATACTTGAAATAATCATCTAGATTTATCAGCTTCCAACAGATATGCAAGAAATCATTATCAACAAGGTGAAACAAGAAAATTTTGGCAAATGGTACATCGACTTCTTATCATCAGATTCAATATCTCCCTATAGCATTTAGCGAACATGGGGACGATCAATACTACTAGTTGCATATTATCAAACCGGAGGCTTCTTCATCTCCACAAGAGAACCTTCAGAAGACTGATCCATATTTTTCATACATGGAAATATGGTTTAGTAAGGAAATTCTACGAAATACCGGAGCCTGGGTCAGGTTTTTTTGAAAGAATTCACAAAATTCCAGCAATATATATGAATAAATCATCTGCGCCAACATAGAAATGGTGAACGGCAAGATCAAACCAGCTCACTACTTCATACTGATTAATATAATAACATGTGATAATTACTCTAGTGAGCCAGCCGTCATACATCCCACTCAAGTAAGAGCATATGGTTTTTTCTACATCATCCAGAAACTTGAAGATTTAATCAGACGATCTAATGAAGATCCAATTACTTTTATTCATTGTGGAAATACAACAATTGTTTTCCCTACATAGCTACAAGAATATTTGATAAATAAAATGTTTGAGAGCAAGTTTTAGAATCTTGTACAAAAGCCTCACGCTCAAAAATAGTTATTACTCACTCCTTGTAAAAGTTTATTCAAGTTTAATCAATGTAAGTTATTATTCAAATATGCGTTTGAATATTATTGTTTACAATATCTGTTCATATTTTCAAAACCGATTTCATCTACTTATTAATCCAATAATAATAAACCATCTTTTCAAATTCAGATACAAATTTCAATAATCTTATTTTCAAAAACTTAATAGATCTTTTGACAAGATTAATTACCTACCAGACGGTCCCCCTTTAGCTATATAATTAATCTGAAACACAGTCCAGACTAATTAATCGAAAACACAGTCCAGACGGTCCTAAACTCGTCCTGTCTTGGGGTCAATCTTGGTATCAGAGCCAAAAAAACTCCAGGGGTAGGATCTGCCCATATTAAGTTTAAAACAATATAAATACTCATACTAGTACTACTCATTATTTTAAAAATAAAATTGGGTTCTTATTTCGTCATCCAGTGTTTTTCGTTTTTTAGCTAATTTGATGAGCTTACATGTTCATATAATACGTATAACTTGTTACTACTTGCAATTCATGATACATGCTACTATATTTTATTAGGATAGCTTATGTTTTGTTTATTTAAAAGGAAATTTATTATCTTTATATGTATTAAGTTTAGTTTTAACTATCTAGTGTTATTACTTTTCACTAATAGTTACCTACACCATATAGTATATAATTTTGTGGGTTTAGTAATTAAGAAATTGCACTAAGTGTTGGTCAGATGTTGGTCAACCCTTGTTAAATCCGTTGGTCAACCGTTAAGAGGAGAAAAGGTGGTCCCAGTAAAGTTGGTCCCTTTGGTTCCATTTATATGCATCTACTTAACTGCTTTATACACTAATTCTTATTATTATATGATCATGGCTACTTTGGCCCTGTTCTTTTAAACTTATTTTGGCTGAACTGAACTGAACTTATTTTATTTTGGCTGAACTGAACTTATTTTTGCTGAACTGAACTTATTTTTACTTATTTCGCCTGAACCGAACTTATTTTTACTTATTTTTGCTGAACCGAACTTATTTTGGCCGAACCGAACTTATTTTTGCCGAACCGAACTTATTTAGGCCGAACCGAACTTATTTTTGCCGAACCGAACTTATTTTTGCTGAACTAAACTGTATTAACATAATATTATCAATACTTATTATTATAATAATCAATAAATATTAACATAATATTATCAATAATTATTATTATTTTATTATTTTATAATAATAAATAATAATAAATAATAATAATAAATAACAAATAATAAATAATAATAATAAATAATAAATAATATAACAAATAAAAATAATAATGAATAATATTAATAATAATAAATAATAAATAATATAACAAATAAAAAATAAAAAATAATAATGAATAATATTAATAATAATAAATAATAAATAATAATAATAAATAATAAATAATAAATAATATAACAAATAATAAATAATAAATAATAATAAATAATATTAATAATAATAAATAATAAATAATAAATAATAATAATAATAATAATAATAAAATAATAATAAATAATAGTAATAAATAATAATTAATAATAAATAATAAATAATAATAATAATAAATAATAAAAAATAAAAAATAATAAAAAATAATATTAATAATAATAAATAATAAATAATAAATCATAAAAAATAATATTAATAATAATAAATAAAAAATAAAAAATAAAATATAATAATAATAATAAATAATAATAAATAATAATAAATAATAATAAATAATAATAATAACTAATAAAAAATAAATATAACTAATAAATAATAAATAATAATAAATAATAAATAATAAATAATAACTAATATAAAATAATAATAAAAAATAATAAATAATAAATAAATTATAATAATAATAATAAATAAATAAATAATAGATAATAAATAATAAATAATAATAATAATAATAAATAATAATAATAATAATAATAATAATAATAATAAAAAATAATAATAATAAATGATAAATAATAAATAATAAAATAATAAAATAATAATAATAATAATAATAATAATAATAAATATTAAATAATAAATAATAATAATAATAATAATAATAATAAATAATAAATAATAAATAATAAATAATAAATAATAAATAATAAATAATAAATAATAAATAATAAATAATAAATAATAAATCATAAATCATAAATAATAAATAATAAATAATAAATAATAAATAATAAATAATAAATAATAAATAATAAATAATAAATAATAAATAATAAATAATAAATAATAAATAATAAATAATAAATAATAAATAATAAATAATAAATAATAAATAATAAATAATAAATAATAAATAATAAATAATAAATAATAAATAATAAATAATAAATAATAATAATAATAATTAATAAATAATAAATACTAAATAATAAATAATAAATAAAAAAATAAAAAATACAAATTCATCTTTATTTTAATTATAATATTAATAATAATAATAACAATAGTAATAGTAATATTGAAAACAAAAATAATAATTACAACATTAGACAAGACTAAACTTATTTTTGCTAAACTGAACTTATTTTGGCTGAACTGAACTTATTTTTGCTGAACTGAACTTATTTTGGCTGAACTGAACTTATTTTTGCTGAACTGAACTTATTTTTACTTATTTTTACTGAAATAAACTTATTTTTACTTATTTTTGCTGAAAATAAGTCCAAAAGAACAGGGCCTTTATGTAGAAAGTTGTTCGCACATGATAGTAGTAACTCAAACATAGTACTTAGTAAAGAGATATATTTTCCAATTAATTTTCAAAACTGGACTATAGCTAAAAAATATATAGACATTATCTCTATTTATTCTATCAATGTTATTACAAAAAATAATAATGAGAAAGAATTTTTATTTGAACTCATTGACAAGATTAATGACACAAATATAAAAAAAGAATACCTTTTAAAGCTAAAATATATTATTTGCAAAGGAAGAAGATCCCACTAGAACTGAACCAGTTACTTTATCAAAAATATTTGACCAATATCCAACTCCTTATATTTTCAAACAAATTACAACTAAAGATTTACAAACTGAAGTTAATACCCTTAAAACACAAGTAAAAGAGATTAAAGAACAATTACTAGAATTCAAAACTAAAGACTTAGAACTTCAAACTGTAATAGCTTTATTAGAATCAAATAATAGTCAAAAGGATCAACCTTCTACTTCAAACTTACCTCATATTCAATTTCATCTCAAGACCCTAATGATGAACAAATAAATGTTATAGATAGAATAAACTTTCAAAAATGGTATATTCTCATTTCGCTTAAAATAGGTAATGACTTTCATTTAAATACTATAGCCTTACTGGATATTGGAGCTGATCAAAATTTATAAGGGAAGGACTAATTCCTAACATATTTTACGAAAAAACAACAGAAAAATTACATAGTGCTAATGGTGATCCATTAAAAATACAATATAAACTTTCAAATGCATATATTTGTAATCAAGGTTATTGTTTTAAGAATACATTCATTTTAGTAAAAGATATAAATAATGAAATAATACTTGGTACTCCTTTTATTACCCAAATTTATCCTTTTTCAGTTGATCGTACTGGTGTTCATACTAATATTATGGGAAAGAAAATATCTTTTCAATTTCTTGCCCCAGTATATCAAAAAGATTTGGCCATATTACAATCCTCATCCATATTTCAACAAGTAAATACAATAACTAATAAGGAATCTCAAATATCTCTTTTACAACAAGAAATATCATACTTAAAAATAGAAGAACAATTAAAAAACCCTTATATTCAAAAGAAAATATGTGATTTAGAACAAAAAAATTAAAGAAGAAGTTTGTGCAGATATTCCTAATGCTTTTTGGGAAAGCAAAAAAATATAGTTTCACTCCCTTATGAAATTTTTTTTTCAGAAAAAGCTATTCCTACTAAGGCAAGACCTATTCAAATGAATCAAGAAATGTTATAATTTCGTAAAAAAGAAATTCAAACCTTATTAGATAAAAAATTAATTAGACCATCTAAATCTCCTTGGAGATGTGCTGCTTATTATGTTATGAATCAAGCAGAAAAAGAATGAGGAGTTCCTAGATTAGTAATTAATTATAAGCCTCTTAATAAAGTCTTACAATGGATTAGGTACCCAACCCCTAATAAAAGGATTTATTAAGTCGTCTTTATAATGCAAAAATCTTCTCAAAATTTGATATAAAAAGTGGATTTTGGCAAATTCAAATAGAAGAAAAGGATAGATATAAAACTGTCTTTAATGTTCCTTTTGGGCAATATGAATGGAATGTAATACCTTTTGGTTTAAAAATGCTCCATCTGAATTTCAAAATATTATGAATGATATTTTTAATCCTTATAATCAAAATATTATAGTCTATATTGATGATATCCTAATATTTTCAGATACCTTAGATCCACATTTCAAACACCTTAATACTTTCTTACATGTTATTAAAAAGAATGGTTTAGTCGTCTCATTTCCTAAGATGAAACTATTTCAAACTAAAATACGGTTTTTAAGACATGATATTTTCCAAGGTACTATAAAACATATTAATAGAGCCATAGAATTTGCTGAAAAATTTCCAGATGAAATTTAAGATAAAAATCAATTACAAAGATTTCTAGGACGCCTTAATTATATTTCAGATTTTTTCCCTAATTTAAGAGAATATTGTTCGTGTCTTTATCAAAGATTACGGAAAAATCTTCCAGCATGGTCACCCAAACATACACATATAATACAGACGTTAATAGAAAAGGTCAAGTCTCTTCCATGTTTAGGCCTTCCAAATCCCAATGCATTCATGATAGTGGAAACAGATGCATCTGACATGGGTTATGGATAGGGATGTCAACGGGTAGGATCTGGATCGGATCCTCTATGATCCAAATCCAGATCCGTTTTCCAGGCATGGATCCAGACCCGATCCGGATCCGCTGGATAATAAAATTGTGGATCCAGATTCGATGGGTCCTAAGCGGATCCTAACCTATTTTCTTCAAACTACACTAATTTTCACAATAATTAAAGATTTTAAAGAACAAAACAACGCCATTTAGCATCTTCATTTGTCAATGTTGAAGTAGACAAGCATTCAACCTTTATATAACAAATCCGAGCATGAATAACATTAAGAGTTTAACATTAAGAGTTTACCCTTTTAATTATATATTTTAAAATCACTTTCAAAAACGGGTAATGGATCTGGATACGGGTATAATTTAGGACCCGGTCCAGATCCATTTCTAAAAGTTAGGATCCATATCCTACCCGGATCCGTAGGGTCCAAAATTTGAGGATCCAGATCCGCTAAAAACGGATCTGGATCCACGGATATGGGTAGGGTCCATTACCCACTGACATCTTAGTTATGGAGGCATTCTTAATCAAAAATTCCCTGAGCAAATAGCTAGATTTCATTCGGGCCTATGGTTAGGTTCTCAAAAGAATTATTCAACTATTAAAAAAGAAATTTTATCTATTGTTCTTTGTATTTTAAAATTTCAAGATGATCTCTATAATAAAACCTTTTTACTAAGAATAGATTGCAAATCAGCAAAAGAAATATCACAAAAGGATGTTCAAAATATTGTTTCAAAATAATTTTTCGCCAAATGGCAAGCTATAATATCAGTTTTTTATTTTCAAATAGAATTCATAAAAGGAGAAAATAATTCTCTTCCTGATTTTTGTACTAGAGAATTTTTACAAGGAAAAGGCAATAATAGTAATAATCAAGTTCAATTATTATAGGAAACAAAATGAATCAAGATTCTGATAAAGGCAAAGGTATTCAAAAACCAGAAGATTATGTGATGAGATTTCATAAGCTCCGCCCATCAAGTGAGAAAACATATTCATCAGATAAGCTTGACGCATTTTCCGATTTTCTACCTTTATCTTATTCTCAAGCAGTCAAATATCCCTCTCAAAATTCAAACTCAAAACCAACTACTCAAAAGTACCAATCTTCAAATTCCGAGACCCACAAATACATCACCGAACCTCATAAAGAACATCTGCTCCTTACCCGTTTTAGAGAAACTCCTCAAATTCCTGAACTTATCAAATTCACAGATTCTCTTTTCCCAATGTATTGTCAATACCGACCTGAAATATCTTATAAAACTCAGAGGTTTTATGAATTCATACTTGTTGATACCAAGTCTGTTGAAATTGAGCATACTGAAAAGGGTAATTTCACAGCTTATTCAAAGTGCAAAATCAAGAAGATCATCCCACAGACAGAATGGGTATCTGCATATGTTCCGAAAGAATTCTCAGTCCCTTTTCAACCACAATAATATAATTACATCGATTATCAGATGGCATGGTTTCTAGAATTCTTATTGAGAGCATTCAATCACTCATGGTTCTTTAGCATTTGTCCTCAATGTCCAAATAGTTTCCCCATATGGTTATGTGAATGGTGGCTCTACTTTGGAAGCTCTCAACAAATATGGCCGATGGAAGTGAAAAAATCCTATGAGTTCTTCTCTACACATGTACAAAACAACACACCATATTCCACAGAATTCTTATTTCATAGAGAGTTCAATGTCTCATGGATAATGTGCTGGTCCTATAACATTATTCAATGGTACCCGTCACCACTTCCCATGTCTTTGGTACGTGAATTCAAGATCAAATGGTGGGAAAGTTTACCATTGACAAATTTTGCTTATTAAAGACAGTCCAAGATCAAATGGTTGCAGATAATCAACTTATCAAAGCAATCAAAGATATTCCTAAGTCTCATACTCCACGAAAAGAAAAAGAAACAAAGAAGCTAGAAATTCAAGAGTACGAAATTGAATTACTCAAAAAGGAAATCAAACTTCTCAAAAGATAAACTCAACTCTTAATCCGAAATTCAAACAATTCATCCGGCTCATCAGTCCATTCCTCACTTGACGACCCATTTGGAGGAACTTGTGTTCAAGATCCTTATATACAATGAAGAAAAAGGTTTCATGTTTTTAAATTATTCAAATAAAATAATAGAAATAAGCCCGCAGGATCATCCTGGCAAAAATTAGGGCAATAAAATAAAAGATCCCCTTAAGTGATTATCACTTAGGCAAAAATAAGGGACATATTTTACTAACGTTTTCAATGCAGGTATTCAAATTATGACTCATCAACATCAAACACCAGGTGTACTGATAAATCATATTTACATATAGTTTTTAGGTGCATTTAGGTTGCATTTTAGAGCATTTAGATTTATATTTAGGTTCATTATTGTATCACATTCTTAAGTTATGTTATTCTACTCCTATTCGGTATGTTTTCTTATTTTTGATGAATTTCAGGTAATGAGAACGTATTTAAAGTATAATTAGCTAAGGTTGAGGATTAGAATCACTTGGAAAGAAGCTACAATGCATAAGGATCGTATGGATATGTCATAGTACGAGTTTGAGCGAAAACGAAGCGGAAAATCATTAGAAGAAATATGAAAAAGGAGTCATGTCTACTCTTCTGATCATAACTTTTGATGTACTTCTTGGAATCGAGTAATTACAGCATATTTGGAAACTAGACTTGAAGATATTTCCAACGATAGGTGGCACGCCTCGAGAAGACTTCTAGTCAAGGAGTTATGCCTTTCCGAAGTTGGGATTGTTTCTGCTGGAATCTGTTTTGTACGCGCGGATCACTAATTCCGCCCATTTAATGGTATTTCCACTTTCCTTATTTTTGTAACTTACTTTCCTAGTCATATTAGGTTACCTAGTATTAATTATATTAGGTTTTCACTCTATCCTCTCTCCTCCTCCCTTATCACGTTAGTTTATATTCTTAGTTTTAGTTGTAGTTTTCTTCTTTCTTTTTCTCTCTAGCTTAGGAGTAAACCCTAGTTTTTAACTTCTTATTCTTCTTCATTAATTCATGAGTTTATTATTTTCATTCTATTTCTTTCATTGATTTCTTTTATTATGCTTTCTGTTGTAGAATTAGTTTTTGTTATTTGTTTAATGATTGTGTAGTTTTTATTTCTAGGGTTTGGGAATCCATGTTTATATGCTATGATTCTTGATTGATATTTATTGATGGTTTGATTAGTTACTTATATCTCTAATTGATTAGTGTTTTAATTGTTAATCTTGCAATCTGATCAATTGTCTGATTAAATATTGCTAATAATCATTAGTGGAGAAAAACGGAAGGGCTGCGGTCAAAACAACCCTTAGGGCTGCGTTTTTGGCCAGCAACCCTTTCCGTAGCAGCCCTTCACTAAAGGTGAAGGGCTGCAGATTTTGACCGCAACCCAAAATCCGCAGCCCTTCACTACCAAGGGCTACGGTTTAGGCTAAAAAACACAGCCCTTCCATATTGGAAGGGCTGCGGTTTTGAGCCTAAAACGCAGCCCTTCTTTGTACAAAGGGCTGCGGTTTTGACCATAACCGCAACCCTTTTGACCCAAAAAAATTTTAAAAAAAAATTGTATGCATTTTTTTTACTCCTAAATATCAATATCGTATTTCCGATAGTACGAGCAAAACAAACATATAATCAACGCAAAACAAACGAATAGAAATTAATTAAACACTATAAAAAGAGACTATCAACAAATTCCGCAAGAACATCACTAATAATTAACACAATTGCATTTGCAGCGAAGAATTGAATTCAATATAACATCGAATTTCAGAAAGCGAACTAATAATCAATCGCAAAAAAACAAACGTGTAGAAATTGATGAAACACGATGAAAAACAGCAACAGAAAAAGATAATGAACAAATTCCAGAAAAATATCAATACTTGGAACAAATTCAAAGGTTTTCAGAAGAGAGTCGAACAAATCGACGCAATGAGGCGACGAAAAGTATGACTGGCGACTGGCCGTGCCGTGACTGGCGTGAGGCATCCCGCCGCGACTGGCCGTGCCGTGACTGGCGTGAGGCGTCCCGCCGCGACTGGACTGATCGTCGTTCCTCATATCTCCTTCGAACTCCGAAGCTCGTCGTCGTCGCGGCTCCTGCAATTCGAGCTCTTGTTGTTGACGGGGACGGTGGAGGAAGGTGATGGAGTTGTTATTGGGGTTGTTGTGGTGGTGGATTCGGGTGGGCCACAACCATCGGGGTTGAAAGGGACGAAACCGACTTCGAAACTTGCGACCACCATTGTTGATGTTGTTGATGTTGTTGGTAGAGAGAGAGAGTGGAATAGGAGTGATGTCGAAATTATCGTGAGGAGTGGGGCAAATTCGCTGGTGATGGTGATGGTGGTGGTGGAGGAGGAAGGGAAGGAGTGGATGGAAGACGAGGGAGGCTAGGTTTTAGGAGTGAGATTTGTGAGAGAGGAGAGAGAATGAGGGAGATGAAGTAGTACCGCTGAGTATATAGATGGATTAAAAGCCCGCCCTTCCAAAATATCTAAAAGCCCATTGAAATGTTTTTGCGGGTGGGTGAAGGGTTGCGGTTAGCCCAAAAACCGCAGCCCTTGCTTTTTTTCCAGTAGTGAATTGTTTGTATTGACCAAAATCTTACTTTTAGAGGCTTACCTACAATTAGCAAATCTGATTATGTTAGCGATCGTATTGCATATGTTGATCAAAGATCGTTAAGACCCGACCGTAGGATTAACCTGTGCTCTAGATATCTGATTAATTGAACTATTGATAATATTTTGATAGATTAAAGTTATAAGCACGGTGAACCATTACCCTAGATCCTTTTAGTTTTATTTTCATAGTTTAGAACCTTAATTATAATATCTTTTATCTTGTTTAGTTTCTCCATACCGTATAAGCTAGATTAGAACGACCATCTCTCTGTGGATTCGACCCTACTTACCCTACTACATTGTTAGAAGGTTTTGCAGGAATTATTTTTGACAGGTGTACGACAGCCTATCAAATTTTGGCGCCGTTGCCGGGGAGACGGTATTGTTTTATCTAGTTTTGATTTATTCGTGAGACTAAACTGTATATTTTTTTTTCTTCCCTTCTGTGATTAGTTTTTCTTTCCTCTTTATAGTGTGTCGTCATGGAGTCGTATAATTATAGTTTAGAGGGGGTGTTTTTTCTAATTATCAAGGGCAGTATGATTATTCTGGGAATTATAAAGCGAATGATTATGTTTATGATGCATCATATGATTATCAAAATTTACAAAATCTGTGTTAAATTCCTATGAATATTCCCATGACCCTAATGAGTCTTATGTGCCTGATTATACCCAATGTTATCAACCTAAAGTGAATAACTATTTTCAACCTGAAACATCAGAGCGTCAGGAACTTTTTAACATGATGAAAGAGTATATTGTTAAACAACATGAAAATTTAAATGAATTAGCTCATGATTACCAAAACATAGCGAAATCTATTAAGTTTCTTGCTGTGCAGCAATCTACTAACCAACATGTGATATTTGATGATACTGATTTTGGTGTTGAGATTTATACTTCGAAGGAGAAAGGTGTTGATTTGACTCATGATAGTTTGGTAGAAGGTAAGGGTGTCATTGGTGAAGTTGGTAAGGAGTCTCTTTATGTCGATGAACCCATAGTTGAGAGTGAAGTGTCTTACACTTTTTCGATAAACCTTTTCATCTGCATATGAGTCTAAAGTTGAGAGTGAGATAATGCATGAGTCTTTGTCGGTTCTATCTGATACTGTTTTTGAGCCTCATGTTTCCTTCTCTAAAAAACTTGATCTTATTCCTTCTTCCCCTTTATTATATCCTCCATCGTTCCTTCTATATAATTATATAATATGCTCTGAGATGTTTGCAGGAACATATGATAAGCTTCTTAGAGCATTGAACTATTATGAGTAGTCTACTAATCTTAAACGGTTATGCAAGACCTTAAATTTGCGTTTCTCGGGAGGCAACCCGAGTTCTGAATTTTTTCCTTTCTTACTTTTTATTTTGATTTCTATCTCTTTTTAATTCTTTTTGTGTGATTTTTGGTGTGTTTTTGTTGGTTCTTGTGATTGTAGGTGGAAATTGGGATTGAAAAGGTTATTAAAAAAAAAGACAAGAAGAAACAGTAACACTGTAGCAGCACTGTAAACACCACAACCCCACCGTGGGATTCATCACCACATCACGGGTGGCCCGTGGTCTGCTGAACAAACATCAAGCAGTTTCATAGCCCCCTGTTTCGATTTTTCCAACTCACTGGCGCCTCCTGCCACCGGAATTCTCGCCGGTATCCTGCTCCACACCCAGCCCCTTACCACTAGCGCACTGCACCATCTCCCAATCCTTTCCTCACGCATCCTCTGCTTCACTCCATCACTGACCACCATAAAAAAAACCGGAGCACTAACACCGTCAACTCGCCACTGACTACCGTGTCCAGCATCGGCGCACCATCATCACCCGTCACCGGCGTCAGTCCACGCGCACCTCCCTCATTTCTCCGCCTCTTCTCCTTCTCTTCGCGTCTTCTACTCCCTTCCTCTGTCCCCGTTTCGTGTCTGCCGCCACCAACATCAACCACCGCACCATCATCATCACAGCCTCCGTCTTCTTCACACCAGCCGCACTTCTCAATTCTACCCTGTGATCTTTTCGTTTCGTTTTCTTTCTCTTTTCCTATTATTTTTTGTATAATCTGATTTTCTTTTCTCTTTTCTATTTCTTTTTCTTTTTTGTGTTTAATTTTCTTTTGTTATTACTTTTTTCCAATGAACTTCTAATTATTTTTTTTATCAATGATTATTATAGGATTCTCTCAACTACCACCAAATTGATTCAAGTTAGCATTCGCGAAGCATTACGACATGATTTTTTAGCATATTTGACTCTTTTCCCCAATTAATTGGGTAGTAAGCATCTATACTCTCATATACCTGCTGTTGATGTTCATTCCGACTTTTTTTTGCTTGGATTTTAATTTTGTTGCTAGCTTGTTGAGATTCTTTTGTACACGTTGATTGGAAAGATTGGATAGTTGGGAGTTGTGTGGTATTTTAGTGGTGGATTGTGGTGTTTGTGGGAGTGCTCAGTGTTGGATGATTGTTGAGGTTCGATTTTGTTCTTTCTCTGAATTGGTTTCTGCAGTGAGGACACTGCAGATTCTAGCTTGGGGGAGGAATATTCAATCTTTTATTGCTTTTTAGTGTAGATTTCATTGCTTTCGTAGGATGTTGCACGGTTTGTACCGCTCATTATGAGTGGGAGTTTACGTGTAACCAAAAAAATTGTATTGCTTTCGTAGTTGCATTAGCATATTTCATCTCATATTAGATTTCATGTCATCTTAGTTTGCATCTATGGGACTATTGCTGACACTTTTGAGAACCTTGATGATATTTTACTACAGTTCATAAGCGTCATTCATCTCGTTCATGATTCTTCAAAGCACGATTGTTTTGCAAATTGATTGCTTGTGGTAAGATTGGTTGATCTCTCTCTGGCTAGATTTAACTTTACTGTGCGGAAAACTTAACCTAAGTGCGCTTTTGTGCCTATAAACTGACGTATCTGTGTCAGTTCTGTTCTTTCATGTGTGATTAGTTCCTCAGTTGTTACATTGATCTTAACTTTGACTTGGTACTCTTTGATATTTGATAGTGCATACATTTTGATATGATTGAGGCGTTTTATTTCATAATCTAAGCTCCAGAGTTATTCTTGTTTTCATATTATCCTTTCTCTAGCCTCGCTGAGCCATTTCTGACTGTGCTTGATCAATACCTACATTACAAGCCTTGGCCTCATTTGATTCTTGTCCCAACCCTAGCTTGGGGGAGCGATTATTAGTTTTGGTTCGATTTGTATTGAATTAAAGTGCTCTCTTTGTGGTTTATATGGATGGAAAAATATGTTTAGTGAGTTTGGAAATTGAAATGAAAGTTCGAAAAAAGAAAAAAAAAGTGAAAAATGAAATGAAAAAGAAGTGAAAAAGAGTTGTGAATAAAGTAAAATAAAAAGGGTTATGACTGAATTTCTTGAGTGAAAAAGGTTGTTGATTATGTTTGGAAATTGTTGGTTGTTGCACGGAGTTGTTGTGACCTTTCTTGGTCATGTTTTCAGTTATATGATGCCCCCTTCTTGGTTTTTCCACCATAATTCCCAAATTATTTTTCATACTTTTAACCTCAGCCCCATTACAACCCTTAAAAGTCCTCTTGATCATTGTATATTGTGTTGTTGAGTATTAAGTGAGTCAAAAAGTCAAAGTTAAAGAGTATTTGCTTCATCTTAGTCGACTTGATTAGGTTGAGTGTCATCATTTATGCCTTAAACACATGAGAGATTTGAGTGCACATAACTATAGTGAGGTTTGTCAGGTTTTGTTAAATCCAGCTTGGGAGAGATGGTTTGTGGTACGATTGGAGAGTCGATTGCGATACATGACATGCTATGCGACTTTGTCGAGGTTGTTTCGATGCTTGGTTTGTGTAGTGATTATATCTCTTGAGTTTTCAGTTGAGTGTTTAGCCCTGTTCTAGTCCTATATTGTAGGTTGTCTTACTTTTTCCGTGTCTATGTCTTATTGCTTGAGGACAAGAAATGGTTAGCTTCTAGGTGCATCACACAAATGGACAAAGTGACAAAAATATCAATCACATTAAAAACAAAAGGAAGAAAAGGACAAGGATACATGTACTTCATCATTCGAGGTTTACCAGCAAAGAAGCACATCCTTTCATATAAAAACAAAAGCCTCAATCAAATAAAGAAGAAAGGAAGCAGTGATCAAATGCTGATGCAAACTCAAAATAGTACACTTATCTATTCCAAGCGGCAATGCCTATCAGAAATGTCTCAAATAATTCCAAAGCACATGTACTATAAATAGGGGCATGTAACTCCGTAGAAAATCAAGTTTTTCATAGAGAAATTTTTTTAGAGCAAGTTTTAGAATCTTGTACAAAAGTCTCACGCTAAAAAATAGTTATAACTCAATCCTTGTAAAAGTTCATTCAAGTTCAATCAAAGTAAGTTATTATTCATATCTGCATTTCATATTATTGTTTTCAGTATCTGTTCATATTTTCAAAACTAATTTCATCTACTTATTAATCCAATAATAATAAACCATCTTTTCAAATTCAGATACAAATTTCAATAATCTTATTTTCAAAAATTTAATAGATCTTTTGACGAGATCAATTACCTACACGACGGTCCCCGTTTAGCTATATAATTAATCTGAAACATAGTCCAGACAATTAATCTGAAACACAGTCCAGAGGTCCTAAACCCGTCCAGTCCAGGGGTCAATCTTGGTATATCTGGGCTACAGGTTTATTGTAGGTTAAATTGATTTTCTTTTGTTGGGTGAAAATTTATTTTTCAAGCTTATTGAACTGTTTATTAGCTGCTTTCTTAAGTTAGTTATTTCTATTTCTCCAGATTTCTTTTCAACAACATTTGTACTCAAAATTCCAGTTATACGAACTCAAAGATTGATTGGAAGAAAATGGAGATCGGAGAAAGTTGAGACTGAAATTTTGAGACACAAGCATCTAAAAAGGTAAGGTAATCTTCATTTTTGGCTTTTAAATATGGATTAATTGACATAGATAATCCCAATTTTCATTCATCTTCTCAAAATAATCCCAACTTTGGATTCTCTTGGAATAATCCCAACTTTGCATTATAGCTTCTCAAAATAATCCGAACTATCACTTTATATACACAATAGACCCAAAATGGTTCAAAGACGTCAAGAAATATAAGAGTTTAGCTAAATTTGAGAAGCAACTCCTCAAAGTTGGGATTATTCTAAAATAAACCAAAGTTGGGATTATTTTGAGAAGATTGGTGATAGTAGGGATTATTCATGACAATTTTACAACGAATGATGTATGTTTATGCAAAGCCTAGAGATAGTATTAATTTTTTGAAATGATTGGGGTCCACAAGTAATTAAAGTCCAGAGATCACAACTTTTTGGGGTTTGATTTGGATATAAGAGCAATGGATGCACGAAGCCCCCACTTTGGGCAAAATTAACTCGAATTGAGTACTTCTGTGTTGGAATATAGGAGATAATTGATCTCAATCGAGACTGCGTCAAATTTCACTAGGAATCTTGGATGAGTCATAGAGTCCTTGAGGGAAAAATTGAGCTTGGATTCAAAAATAAAAATGTTTGAATTTATGACTGAAATTCGATGTAGTAGGAAAGGCATTGCCATAACTTGGTTAGAAGTCGAGTCTATGTGGGAGTCTAGAGAAAGTGTGCTTAGAAGAACTAGGAAGTCAAACCATTGAAAATGAACCTTGATTTGTTATTGAAGCAGTGGGACCTCGAGATGAGGATTCCTACGTATCCTTGATGGAATCAGACCAGTCGTAGTTCTTGATATTGAATTATTGTGCCCTAACTTTTGCCTAGGCCGCCCTTTTGAGTTTTCAACTCTAGCGGGCTTGGACATACCTTGGAGAAGAATTTTGGATTGATGATGGAGGTTTAATGGTGATTTCAAAGTGTAGGATAAAGGTCATCAAGATGAGTGTTTTGACCTTTTGGCTTATTCCGTTGTCTTGTAGTTTTTATCCTTTATTATCGTTAATAAAAAATCTAGTTCGTTATATCATTATTACTTGTTTTTGCATCATTTTTAGTACATTTTATATCATTTTTTAAATTTTAGCAATTTTGAAATGATATTATGTTAAACAAAGGATTCACAAGAAAACAGTTAACACAGTGGCATGCAACAGAAGAATTGCGACAATAAATGCAGTCAAATGACATCAAAACAACCAATAATGACAAAAGTAGAATTCAAAAGATAATATTGGTAAAAATGAAATGAAACACGTGCAATATGACAATAAAATGACATGAAAAGTAAAAATAATGACATGAAAAGTAAAAATATTATCATTGAACCTTTCAATTACAAAATCTAAAACGAGAGGTTCTCTCTCTAGCCTACACAAAATTTGCTCTCTCTAAAAAGTAACACGTCTAATTGCTGCATGCTGGATCTCACAAATATGTTTTGCATGAAGTGTTTAAAATCAAGTGACGAGTGATTGTGTGTAAGCTTTATTTTCCAATTGTGTTAATATTCAAGTTCTCTTTCTCTTTTCTTTCATTATCAAGTCTCATTTCGAGTGTTAGTTTGTTATATGCGAGTTCTTTTTTATTGAATCTGACTGGGTGTGCTAAGTTGATTTCTTGTGCTCTTTTATACATACGTGTTCTTCGGGGTTTAGTTTCTTGGTGTATTTTCTAGTTGTGTTTTTTAGTATAGTCTTTGATGGCGTTGTGTGAGTCTCAATCAAATTCTCAATTTGTTGTATTTCACCGTAAGCAAGGTCCGTTTCTCAGGCCTTCCCTTGATGTTTCCACGGAGAATAGTTGTGGTTTGAGGAATTTGTTAGTGGGAAGGTTTGTGGATAATAGAGAGTTTAGTGAGAGTGATATTCAAGAATGGGTTAATACTTGGATTACCAAGAGGAATATACGGGTTCAAAAGGAGGGAAAACTGTTCTTATTGTATTGTGGTAGTGATGAAGATAGTGAGAATCTAATGAAAATGTATGGAGTTTTGAATTATCATGGCGCTTTATTGATTCTCAGGACATGGAAGATGTCTGATTCATTGAGATCGATAAATTTTTCGGAAACTGCCCTTTGGGTCAAGGTTGAGGGTATTCCCTTAATCTTGGGAACGGTTAGATTTTCTCAGGATGTTCTTTCTAGAGTTGGGCATGTATTGTGTTTTGATCGAGCTTCTTTAGAGCCGGGGCCGAAGATGTATTATCGGGCTTTTGTTTGGGTGCGCATTAAATCTCCTCTTGTTCCTGGAGTGTTTGTGGAGTATCAACAAGGTCGGACTGTATGGATGGATTTTAGATATGAGGGAGTTTTTTGTGTTTTGTAAAAGGTGTGGAATGATTGGTCATAAGAGTTCGCTATGTCGAACGGATTGGTATAAAGTTAAGAAGAGGGTGGAGAGATCTCTCTTAGATGCTTGTAAACCGGAAGCTGCGCCTGATGGTAGGCCATAATGACTCCTTTCTGTATACTAATAAGATAATAGGCTTGCCTCATTCTCCAGCTTTCTAACAACATCAGTTAGATTAGATGTTCCTAGGCAATTTTCTGGATTTTGGTTGACAGATTCCAGCTCGGAAGGTAGTGATAAGGGGGATGATGATGATGGTAGTAATGGTGGAAATGATCATGGTAATAATGGTGGAGATGATAATGTTATGGAGGAGGGTGCTAGTTCTAATCAGGGAGAGGATTCATTATATGAGGGTAGTAGGAAGGGTAGTTCGGGTCATGATGCTAAGAGGGTGTGCATGGGTGAATTGCGCAGTTCTTGTTATGAGGTTGGGGAGTGTAGTCGTAAACCGGGTCAGTGCCAAATGGATTGGGAATACGATGTTGTAAGACATTCGGATTTGATAAAATTGGGTGTAAGGGGTGGAAGTAAGGGTAAGTTGGGTATTGTGAATAAGGGAGGAAAATTTAAGAGAGGTTTTAATCATGGGGGAAGATTAGATAGAGTTTTAAAAAAAGCAGGTGCCTTTGTTAAACGCGTGAGAAAGTTTAAGAGTAGGATAAAACAGGGTGATTATTACTCTAGTAAGAAGTGCAGTAGTCGAAGATCAGTATTAGTAAGAAGTAATAAATGCACTGACAGGGATAGTATTATGAGTGAGAAGGGGAATGTACTGCGCAATGAAGTGGCGGTTTTAGAAAGAGTTTTTGGGCCTCTTGGGGAAATTTTTTCCAGTTGTTTAAATGTTGGTAGTCCGAGTTAGAGTCCCATTTGTAATTCCAACCCTCATGTTTCATCCAAAAAAAAATCTTCTCTTTCCTCTTTTAATGTTGGCGTAAATTTGGAAAATTCTCTATCTTCTCAAATGGATAAGAACCCACTCCCTGATAAAAACACCCAAGCCCAATCTAATTTAGTCACCCAGGAGCTTCCATCATGTTTGGTGGAGCCTCAGCCTTTAATGCTTGTTCAGCCCACAACTGGTGACAGTCAAGGAAACGAGGCCCAAGATGTTCAAGGCTTTTATGACAATGACTCATTTTGGGCCACAACATTTGGGTCAGTACCCTCAAATGAATCGGTAGAGTGGTCTGAATTTTGGAATGAGTTTTCAAGTGAGGATTTTAATGGTGATTTTAGATTTTCTCCCACAGATCATTTAAATTACCCTGGTTCTAATCCTTCTCTTCAGACCGGTTCATCATCCACTTATTATTCTCAAGCAGAAGGTGTGCCAGCTCAAGAGTTTAAGAATTTGAAATTTTTTCCATATTGGGGTTTTAGTGAGCAGATTGCTGCAATGGAAGGTTTGGTTCAGCATGTTGAGCAAGTTGAAGATGCTGTTGAAGCAGAGCTCATGGTAGAGAAGAAGTCGTGTGAGGTTGAGATTCCGAACGAAGAGGAAGTTAAGGATGTGAGTGTTGATGTGCCGCCTCCTATAGGGCCCTCTAATGTTAAAAGTACAAGAAAGCGTGCATCCGTTAAAGGTAAAAGTGTTGTTTGTAATTGAGTATTAGATGATGCATATCTGGAGGCTTATATGAATAAGAAGAAGATTGGGAGACCCCTTACTCCGCCTATAGTAGTTGTACAAGCTTTGTCGTGTGCAAAGAAGAGAAAGCGAATTGAGGATGCTCCATATTGATGATGTTATTAATGATTTCAGTGCTTGGATGGATGAGAAGAAAGAAGAGTATGCTGCTAGGTTGAAGAAGTATAAGAAGAATGGTGATAATAGCTTGGGATTGGAGACTGAGCCTAATCAGTCTCAGCAGGAGAAATGAGGATTTTAGCTTGGAATTGTAGGGGGTTAAAGACTGTGGACAACCCTACAATTCCATTTCTAACATGGATGGTCCACAAGTTTGCTCCTCATATTTTGTTCTTAATGGAAACTAAAGCTACTAGGGATATAATAGATAAAGTTTCAGGATGGTTAGGTTATGCTAATGTAATATCTTATGATGCAGTAGATAATGCAGGGGGACTAACTATATTTTGGTGTAATGATGTAAAATTAGTAGTACATAGTAGTTCGCCTAATCTTTTGACTTGTACTATAACTGATGTAAAATGTAATGTTTTATATGAATGGATGCTGGTTTGCTTGTATGGCTCGCCTTATTCTCAGTTTAGACAAGCGGTTTGGGAGGAGGTGCATGATATTGTTAATTCGCAGATGAATGAATATGTTGTGATTGGTGATTTTAATCAAACTGAATTCTTGAATTAAAAATTAGGCGGGTAAGCTGGTCTTGGGGGCAGGAGTTATTTACAAATTGGAGAGTAGAATTGGGGCTCATGGAAATCCAATATCATGGGGTGCAATATACTTGGTATAATAATCGGAAGGGTGATGATAGAATTTATGAGCAACTAGATAGAGCATATGGATCTGATGGATGGATGCAAAAGTATCCCGAGGCAATGGTGCTTAATTTGCCAATCTTAGTGTCGGGTCATAGTCCGATAATACTATATACAGACCCGAAGAGAGCTAAGAGAAGACGTCCCATTAGAATCGAGTCTTGGTGTTTAGATTTTAAGGAAGTTATGTCATTAATTGATAAAAAATGGGATGAGCAAATAGTGGAATCGCCAATGTTTAGTGTGGCAAGGAAATGTGCAAATACCCGATTTCAATTGTTTAGTTGGTGTAAAAAATTTCAGATACAATACAACATGGTTTGGGATGATATAGTGGAAAATTGTGAGCAGCCCCAGCTGGTTTTAAGAGAAGGGATTCAATATGTTAAAGATTTTGGGGACAGAGAAGGCAAGATTCGGGTGGATCAAGTGCAAAGGGCTAGGGTTCAGTTGGAATATAGGAAGCAGTGTGCAAAAGGTAGAAAGTTGTTATTGGAAGACACGAACACTATGTGGTTTTTCAGGAAGGCAAAGACTCGAAGAAGGAGAAATGAGATTTTAATGCTTAAAGATCGTGCAGGGAATTGGACTTCTAATAAGGAAGATATAAAACAAGTTGTTGTTGAACATTTCAAAGGAATTTTTGAGTGTCATAGGAATGTGAGTGAAGATTGGCAGGGTCCTGATATTGATGATGATCTAATTCCGGCTTTACATGAGCATCATGTCAACAAATTACAAAAGGATGTGAGTAGGGAAGAGGTCGAGCATGCAATTTTTCAAATATCTAGACTGAAATCGCCGGGGTCAGATGGTATTCATGCAGTCTTTTATCATAAGTGCTGGCGGAGAATTGGTAATGAAGTATTTGAGGCAGTTAAGTATCTTTTTGATAAGGGCTACATTTTGAGGGAATGGAATTTTACGTATATTTGTTTGATCCCAAAGGTTGAGAGGCTAGAGGAAGCTACTCAATTCAGACCAATTAGTTTGTGTAATGTGGTTTATAAAATTATTTCAAAAGTTATCACGAATAGGCTTAAGCCAATTCTTAAGGAGGTTGTAGGCCCTATGCAAAATGCATTTGTAGCTGGAAGGTTGTTAGCGGATAACTGTTTGATTGCTCATGAGGTGATGATGAAAATTAATAGACAAAAAGGTGGGAAGGACTACTATGCTGCTATGAAAATAGACATGTATAAGGCATATGATAAGGTTAATTGGAGGTTTTTGGCATGGTTGCTTATGAAGATGAATTTTCCAGAGAAGTGCAGGAACTGGATTATGCAGTGTGTGACCACAGTTTCGTATGCCATCTTGATAAATGGGGAACCATCAGAAAAGTTTGTGCCATCATGTGGATTAAGGCAAGGGGATCCGATGTCGCCATATCTGTTCATCCTTGTTATGGAAATTTTGTCAAGGTTGATTAAAAGGGCACAAGAGTCGGGGGCGTTGCAAGGGATTAAAGTATCTCGTTTTCCTCCTTCAATCTCGCACTTATTTTTTGCGGATGATTCATTATTGTTCTTCAAAACCACTCCTAGTTATTGTCACGCAGTAAGGGAGGTCTTGCATAAGTTTAGTGTAATTTCGGGCGAGGTTATTAATTATAATAAGTCATTGATTAAGTTTAGCCCGAATACCCCACAGAGTGTCAGGAGTCATTTGTGTGATGTGGTGGGTACTCTGTCGGCAGAAGAGCTAGGAAGATATTTGGGTTGTAATGTAGAGATAGATGGAAGGAGTTGTACCAAGTTCCTTGGTTTGGTGGAGAAAATTCGTAGAAAGATTGGGAGTTGGAAGAACTTAGTGTTATCTCATGCTGGTCGCAGTTTGTTGATTAATAGTGTATTGGCTTCATTAAGTCAGCATGTATTGTCGATTTTTTTGATCCCTAAGTATGTTGTGGATAAAATGAATGCTTTGTTTGTTACCTTTATGTGGAAAAATTCAAGGAGAACTCGTCCGATTTACTGGAAGAAGAGGGAGGTCATTGAGATGCCTAAGGAATTGGGAGGATTAGGGGGTTAGGAATGTCTTTTGGTTGAATAGGGCTTTATTGGTCAAGCAGGCAATTCGTATTGAAAGTAATCCAGATCTTTTGGTTGCTCAAGTTTACAAGTATAAGTATGTTGATTCGCCTTTAGTGTGTGCAATGGCTGATAAAAAGTTATCGGTCGCATCATGGGGTTTCAGAGGCATGATGCGTACGGTCAAGAGCTGTAGGGAAGGATTTATTAGGATGATTGGGAATGGATCAAGGACTCATATCATGAATGACAAATGGGTTAGCGGGAGTGCGTTGCAGATGAAGCAAGGGGTCAATTTATCCCATCAGGGGGTCAATATGGTAAGTGATTTGATGTTGAATGGAAGGAAGGAGTGGAATGCAAGCCTTGTGTGGAGATGTTTTGTAAGAGATTCAACCCAAAGGATTTTGGCAACTCATATTCCCCAAGCAGATGTGGAAGATTGTTTATGTATGGGCCTCATCGTCGTCTACAATCAATAATATCAAGACTAAAGATGTTTATACATTTCTGATGCACCAAGTGTATGGATGGAAGGTACATCACAAGGAGCGTATGTTTTGGTGTAAGTTCTGGAAGTTGGAGATACCGCCTAAGTGGAAGACATTTCTATGGAGGTTGATCCAAAAGGCTTTAGCTACTTGTGCGAATTTGAATAAGAGAGGTATTGGGGTTGGTAATATTTGTTACTTGTGTGGTAGGAAGGACGAAACGGATGCTCATTTATTTCGAGATTGTGAAGTTAGTAAGCACGTTTGGTTTGCATGTGTGTTAGGACTTAGGGTGGAAAATGATTCAATAATTCCGATTGCATAATGGGTTAAAAATATGTTCAACTACTTCTGGAAAATTGATGGTAAAGATGGCTATAGGAGGTGTGTGCTTGCAGCTATTCTTTGGCCGATCTGGGCGTATCGGAATAAGGTGGTGTTTCGTGATCATAAAGTTGACCCGCTTGAGATTTTGAAAGCAGTTGATAGAGAATTAAAGGATGTGCAGAGGAGGACGTTGTTGAAGGAGAAATTGGTAAGCAGATGTGGTTGTAATGTGGGACTGGGAGGTGATTCGTATAGTTCTGGCCAGCTGCAAGGCGCCCTATATATGGTTCAGGTTGGTGCCGTATGGAAAGATAAGGGAAAGGTTCAGCGTCTAGCAGGTATTGCCTGGATTGGGATATTAGGTGGAAGTGTCCAGTTCCAAGGGAGTGCCAAAGTTTTTGCCACGATTTCGTTGCAGGCGGAGGGATATACGTTTCTTAGAGGATTGCAGGAGGCAGAGACTAGAGGTTGGCGTCATATCAGGATGTTAACTGCATCCAAGAAGCTCTTCCATGCTATAGCAGATGATAAGGTGTCGTGTGATATTGCTAGAATTGTATTAGATATTCAAGAATTATGTAAAAGTTTCTTGTATTTTGAATGTTGTAAGGTTGATAAAGGTCAAGTGCAAGGAGCTGGTCATCTTGCTGGGCAAGCAAGAGGCGGCAAGTTGTGCTAGTACTGTTGCTTGTATGTGTTTCCTTACTGCCAAAAAAAAAAAATATATTACAAAATCTGAACGTCTTTAATTCATCTTCTTTTAACCACTATTCTTTGACTGCCTAGAAAAAGGGATGTCTTGGCTGACATTGGCTGACCTACATTCAATGCATCAAACTCTTTCTTTGACCAATATTTTTAATAAAAGGGCTAGTTTGACTACTTGATTTCATATCATACGTACTAACAATCCTTTGAATCCCCAAATTCATATCATATTTCTGTCTTCTCATTCAATTTGAATCTTTTAAAAGTTCTTCATGGATCCATAAATTGGAGAGCAATTGAGAAGCGCTACTAACGCCATTGATGAACTTATAGGACACTGGAAAGATTGTGACAAAAATGTGATGAAGGCTATGGCAAAGCTGTACAAATTGAAGGAAGAATGGAGGACGTTACGCCTATACTTTCAGACATAATCTATGCTTGCAGGCAACCAATTGTATGTTGTTGCTGGTAGAGCTGTCAAATAGGTCGTGTCGTGTCTATTTAATGTATTCGTGTCATTTACTAATCGTGTTAAAAAGCCTCGACACTAACCCGACCTATTTGACTAATTGTTTTAAAACCCCTTGACACTAACCCGAACCGTTTAATTAAGCGGTTACCAGTGTCGATCCATTGGCCTATTCATTCAAAATCCCTAAAAAAAATTAACAATTAAATTGATTTTTTATGTCCAACATTTTCTCGATCCGTGTTCATTTTGGTAATAACTTGCTAATATATTAGAAAGATTTACATAATTATGCTAATATTTTGCCAACTGATACCCTAAATAGTGCTAAAATGTTCATTTCTCCGCTATATTAAGTTAAACTAGTAAATTTCACTAGTTTTGTGTTGAAAAGCTCAACAGTAACCCAACCCATTTATTAAACGGTAAAACACGTGTTGACCCGTTTATATAAACGTGTCGAAAAAACTTGACACTTACGCAATTTTTTCGTGTCCGATTTATGTCGTGTTGTCGTGTCGTGTCAACTTCTTACAGATCTAGCTGCTGGGTAAGCTGAACAAGTCGTTGACAAGTGGGAAACACTCTTTAACGAGTAGTAGATTCTTTTTCTTGTTTTTTTATTGTTCTTGGTCTTGTATTTTTCCAATAAAACTTTCGTGTTTGATTTATATTGTTTTCATGTAGTTTTGATCAAAACCATGAATTGACGTTATGGGGCTAAACTATATGCCAATCTCTTTTATAGGTCCCAACTTTTTATTATTCTGTGCAGGATCCGAGTATGACCTCTTGTGTTTTTTATTGGACCTAGGACGGAGGTAATATAACCAACCTGCTGTAGAAGGTTAATTGTCATGTGAGTTCATTAAACTAGCACGTGACTTTGAAAGAGAAACCAATCACTTCTTCGTTCCTCCTTCCTTGAGATTTTTTCACCTTTCCCCTTTCACCTTTCCTCCCCTCTGCCATTTTTTCATCTCTCTTCTCTCCTCTAATTGGGTTTTCATCTCTCTTCTCCTCTATTCATGGTCACGCACTCTTTATTATCACAGTTCGAGTGCCGAACTTTTCGTTGCAGATGCAATGAGGGTGGTTGTTCTTGTGGAGAGAGAAAGTGAAGAGGCCAAGAATTTGATTGATAAGTGAGTGTTCAACGAGGTGGTGTTAGTGGTAATGGTGGTCTATTTGTTGGATAGAGTGGTGCCACCAAATGGTTGATTTTTCCCCAAACTCCCGAAAGCAAACAAATCAAACACACTACAAAAATTCGTTTTTCTTTACCCGACACTCTCTCTCCTCCCATCGTTTCACTTCCTCCATTTCTCTACTCTTTCAGGTTCGTAATTGTTCTTATCTAATTTCAATTCAATTTTGCGATTTTTTTGATATTCTTTCTAGAATTTAATTTGCGAACTATTCGTTTTTCTAATTCTTGATTATTGCTGATTTTTGGTAGCAGGGATGCAATCTGAGGTGTTTTTTGGAAGTAACTTTAGCTTGTGGAGTTGTAACCCGAAAGAAATTAAACATGCTGGTTTTTTGTGCAGTTATTCAATTGTATAGTGTAGGAGTTAGGGTTTTGTTTGTTTGTTGGATAAGTTGAATTGAAGTGATTAAACCTTTGTTTTGTTGTGTTTTGTGTGTCGATTTCAAAGTTCGATTTTTGCAAAGCTTGCCATCAGTTGTGTGTCAGATCAAGGAAGCTATTAATGGCTGCTAGCCTACTATGTGAAGATTTACTCTGCAATTTCCTAATTTCATTTGAAAATTTCGAACTCTGCCATGTGAAGATTAATGGCAGCAGCTCAATTTCAAGAATTAATGGTGGAGAAGAAGACAAAACATATGAAGGAGATAGGAGAACAGTTTAAAGGGGAAGTCTTAAAAAAAATTGAATTAACTACAAAATTAAGTTAATAGCAGTAATGAACAAAACAAAAAAGAAAATAATACGGTTTTTTCACCATATACCCCCGACAAATTGGAAAATTCACCATATACCCTTAATGTTTCAAATATTCACCATATACCCCTAAGTTTTCGAAAATGTTCACCAAACACCCTTTTTCTAACGGACGTTAGGTTGCCGTTAATGTTATTTACAATATTACCATCATTAACCCCTAATCCCTAATTCTAATCCTAATACTAACCCTAATTCTAACCCTACCCAAACCCTAACCCATCCTCCCCTCCCCCAAACCCTAATCCACCTAGCCCTCCAGGCCACCACCCCTCCTCCTCCTTCTCCCTCCACCCCAGCCCCGCGCCCCTCCCCTCCACTCCACCACCACCACGCACCCTCCCCACCCCGTCCCCATCCACCGCCGCTGCCCGTCCCCACTGCCCGTCGATTTCCCCCTCCCCATTCCCCTTCCCCCGTCGATCTCCCGCTTCCCTTTCCCGTGGATCTCCCCCTCCCCCTTCCCCGTCGAATTCAACTGGTTGTAGATTTCCCCTCCCCTTCCCCTTCCCCATCGATTTCCCCCCTTCCCCTTCCCCATCGAATTCGGTTCCTCTGTCAATTTCCCCCTCCACCGGCCCTTCGAAAATAACCGCACGAGTTCGAGTTTCAATTTACGTGTGTGCTTTCCGCGGTTCGAGTCTCGATTTCCCCCTCCACCCCCTTCGAAAACTCGTGCTTCGTGTGTGCTTTGTGGCGGGCGGGGACTCAATTTCCGGCGGTTGGGAACTCGGGTCGAAGGGGGGACTCGAGTCGAAGGGTGCTTTGCGGCGGTGGGGTCAGTAGTGGCATGGGGAATCGAGGGGGAGGGGAGGGGTGGGTGGGCCGCAGTGGCGAGGGAGGGGGGTGCGTATGGGGTCGCGCGGTGGGGGGGGGTGGGGGGGGTCAGGCTGGGTTAGAGAGGAGGGGTAGGGCTGGGCTGGGCTGGGTTAGAGGGGAGGGGGGTGGGTTTAGGGTTAGGGTTTAGATTAGGGTAAGGGATTAGGGTTAGGGATTAGGGTTTAGATTTTAGGGTTAGGGGTTAATGGTGGCAAAATGGTAAATAAAGCTAACGGTGACTTAACTTCCGTTAGAAAAAGGGTATATGGTGCACAGTTTTGAAAACTCAGGGGTATACGGTGAATATTTGAAATATTATGGGTATATGGTGAATTTCGTGATTTGTCAAGGGTATATGGTGAAAAAACCGAAAATAATATTTGGCACCCACAAGGTTTTTTTTACCTTTGCAACCGGTTACAAGTCTCCTAAGCCCCAATAAAAGACACAAGAGGTCATACTTGGGTCCTGCACAGAATAGTCAAAGGTTGAGACCTTAGAAAATATAATGGCCGATAGTTGAGTTCCATAGCGTTAATTTTTCCTTTTGTATATCCTTATATCATTATTGTTCGTTTTTATATCATTATTGTTTATTTTTATATTATTATGAAATTTTGTAGCCGTTGTAAAATCGTATGATACCATAACAAATATTATATCAGCCTGTCTGCCTGTGCTAAAATGAACCATAATGGAGAAGAACTGACACGAGACTTTTATAAAATGATTTATAATTTGTAGTGTTTAAAATGACACAAAAAACATTCTAAATAAGCTTGTTTTAAAAGGACGTAACTATTTCTTAATGATACCAACAGTAGTTAATATGACACAAAACGCGTGTAAAATGACATACTTTTAATAATCAAAATGATTATTAATATTATTAGCAAATAAAAATGACAAACCCAATATGAAGATAAAATGACATCAAACTTTTGTAAAATGGTATAAGTAGTATTTAAAATGACACGTAATGCAAACTAAATAACCTAGTTTAAAATGACGTAAATAGTTTGCAAATGATATGATCATATGAGTAGTAGTGTTGAAATGACACATAAAGCATTTAAAATAATATACTTTTTAAAATAAAAAATGACATGATTTCCAAATTATAATAGTAATGGTTATAACGACACAGAATGGATGTTTAATGACTTAATTATGAAAGTTATACTCTACTATCTACTTGTCATTATACCTCGAAGGAAAGGGTTAATATGATATAGCACTGAGGCCAAATGATACTAATCGAAGTTATACTGATGCAAAAAGGATTTTAAATGATATGACAAAAATGAAAAGTTGATATCAAAGAAAACTGAAAATGATTCACAAAAAGGTTAAAATAATAGTATTATTATGTAACCTGTTTTATCCTTCCATGCATCAATTATTACGGCACTAGTCCATCTTTTAAGGACGAATTTGGAGGGGAGGTCAAATATGTTGTTGATGTGCATCACTCTCAAAATATGGTAGCATAAGAGCCCAGTTTATTTGGTAGCTCAGGCAAGTGCAATGAGAATCTTCTTTATTGGATAATATATTACTTTACTCGCCCGTTGCTATTACTTTGCATCGATACCTCATAATACAATTATCCTTTAGCGTTGGAAGTCGTGCAAAGCTCTTTAAAGATGCTTGAAACTGTAAATTGAAGTCGCCGAAGAGATTAAGTGTAATACATATGAGCAACCCTTTTCACCAAATTACATGCATTTCGCGTAGCCTTTGCTGTTTGTGTCATGTTTTTGAAGTTGTCGTTTGTTTCATAGCTATGCCAATGCTTAACCATTTGGTCAAATATGTGGAAGAACACTAATAGACTTGTTGTTCTGTTTGCCTTGAAGGATATAGCACGGTTTGCGACTTCCACCCTTTGAGATGACATAATTCCCACTGAGAATATATATATATATATATATATATATATATATATATATATAGCTTAACGCGGGACACCATTTTTCCTTCAAGTTGCATAATTTGTTGAACTAGTCTTTTTGCGTTGATCCATATTTTACTATCATTTCATTCCATAGTTTCTCAAATTCCTCTTTATCTTCACATCCCATCAATCACTTTTCAAACATATTTTGAAGACGTTATTGCTCTTTAATGTTCCAAAACGTGAAACAAAATTCATCATGAGATGCCACAAGGACAAACGGTGTCTTGAATTTGGAAATACCCATGACGTTATAATTCATGTCATTATTACTGTAATCCATGTCATTTGTAGCTTAGTGTATGTCATTTACACTGTATTTCATGTCATTACTACTATAATGCATATCATTTGTAGCTCAATGTATATCATTATCAATGTAATATATGTCATTATTATTCCATCGGTATGACATTTCAGTTGTGTTTTTAATTATACTTTCATTTGTGTTTATATTCATGTTGGTACTAAAGTTATTTATTTCATTTATTGTTAAGAGTATGTCATTTAGTGTAATGTTGTTAGGGGTGTGACCAGAACCAGTTGGATCAATGGACCGGAATCTGGAATTTTTTTGGACCGGGATCAAAATTTTTCCGGTCCGGTCCAGTTTTGGACCTGTTGGACCGAAATCTGCATTTAAAAAAAATCTTTTTATTTAGATTTATACATATTTATAAATTACATACATTAAAATTTAATAATTCTAACAACAATAATCTTAAAGTTAATAAAGAGTAGGTTCTTAGCTTTCTAACTTTATAACTTTGAAATTATTTTTAACCTTTAAACTATATTTTTTACTCCCTCCGTAACACATTACTTGCAACATTTGCCAAAAATGGATGTAACATATTACTTGCAACAATTTGAAACTTTCCATATATGGCAAAATTTAGCAATGTGAAATGTCATTACAATTTAAATTATACTTTTAAAATTTTCATTACAATTTAACCTCACACCATTAACTTAAAGTAATCACCCATTAATTGCATTAATCATTACCAACACCCACTCTCTCTCCTCCTAGGCTCCACCACCACCACCACAGTACAACTCCTCTTTCCTCCTACCCACCGACACTAGCACCACCACCACAGTACAACTCCTCTCTCTCTCCTCCTACCCACCGACACCACCATCGACTCCACCGTACAACCACTCTCTCTCCTCCTATCCATCGACACCACCACAGCCACTCTCTCTCCTCCTACCCACCGGCGACACCACCACAGTCACTACCCCCCTCTCTTCTTCCTACAGACCACAACCACGATCACTGACAAACACCCCAAATTGAACCGACAAACACCCAATCAAACCTCCTATCACTGGCAAACACCCCAAATTAAACCGACAAACACCCAATCGAACCTCCAATCACTGACAAACACGCCAGATTGAACCGACAAATACCCCAAAAACGAAACCACTACAACCACCACCTTTGAACCCACCACGTTCGAATTGAACCGCCGAAATCATTTCTGGTGGTAGTGGTTGTATTTCGGTGGACATGGCAGTGTTTTCGGTGGTAGTAGATCAATTTGAGGGGTGGGTAGGGAGTTTTGACGGTGGTTAGGAGATGCATTTCGACAGTGGTTGCTGGATTTCGGTAGCGAGGCGGTGAAGTGGAGTGATGGTGGTCGATCTGATGGATGGTAGTGGCGGCGCTGGTTGGTGTTCCATGTGTGGGTGGTTGTGGTGGAGACTGAACAGTGATTGTGGTGGGGAGTGTTTATTATTAATTAGTACCTCTAAGCCCACTTTAATAGAGTTTAGTGAAATTTTGTCTAGGGAAGTCCCCTAGTCCAATTGTTGCAACTAAAGTGTTACGGAGGGAATACTAAGAAACAAAAATTTCGGTCCACCGGTCCGGACATGAATTTTATGGGTTTGGACAGGAAACCCAGAATCCTGATTTTCGGCGGACCGGAATCCTCGTCCGGTCCGGTCCAAATTCCGGTCCGACCGTATACTTTGCACACCCCTAAATGTTATAGCACGAACTAAAGCTGATACTAAAACAACAAATTACCTATATCTGTGGCAGTAATAATGACACAAATTCATGAGAGTAACAACATAAAAAAACACGTAAAATGAAATAGACAAAAACTTTGTTCGTTCCGGTTGTATTGCATTTGTCATTGCTAGATCTTGGTCTGTGAAGTTGACTTTGGTTCCGTATCATTTTTATTTCAGTGTATGTCATTATTTCTCTATTATATGTCCTATTATATGATGTCTATGTCATTTATGGTGTTTCTTTTACGTACAATGTCGTTATTTTATATGTCATTCATGCTTAATCTTATGTCATTTTTAATATATTTCATATCACTCTTAGTTAAGTGTATGTCATTTGAGTTAGTTTGTTCTTATTTTTATTATATTGGTAATGCTCTTTAATATTATATCTTTAGGTGTCTAATCTATGTTGTTTTTTTTAGAGTTTGTGTCATTCATTCATAGTGCATACTTCTACAATAATTCTAATGATATGTTAATGACTAAAACTGATACATCGTTTATTAAAACAAAATTAAATGACATAAATCAATTATAGAATGACATACGTTTGGACAAAAATGATTTGAACTGATTATAGACTTATTAATCTATTTTTTTGGTACGAATAAGCAACACGGATCAAATCTAACCTTTTGAGACTATAAATTCTCGTTTTTGTATGAAATAGGCCCTGTTCTTTTGGACTTATTTTCAGCAAAAATAAGTAAAAATAAGTTCAGTTCAGCAAAAATAAGTTCAGTTCAGTAAAAATAAGTAAAAATAAGTTCAGTTCAGCAAAAATAAGTAAAAATAAGTTCGGTTCAACAAAAAATAAGTTCGGTTCGGCCAAAATAAGTTCGGTTCAGCAAAAAATAAGTTCGGTTCGGCCAAAAATAAGTTCAGTTCAGCAAAAATAAGTTTAGTCTTGTCTAATGTTGTAATTATTATTTTTGTTTTCAATATTACTATTACTATTGTTATTATTATTATTATTATTATTATAATTAAAATAACGATGAATTTGTATTTTTTAATTTTTTAATTTTTAATTTATTATTTATTATTTTGTATTCATTATTTATTAATTATTATTATTATTATTTATTATTATTATTTATTATTTATTATTTATTATTTATTATTTATTATTATTATTATTATTCTAATTATTTATTATTATTATTATTATTATTATTATTATTATTATTATTATTATTATTCAATTATTATTATTATTCTAATTATTTATTATTATTATTATTTATTATTTATTATTTATTATTATTTATTATTATTATTATTATTTATTATTATTATTATTAGTATTATTATTATTATTATTATTTATTACTATTATTATTTATTATTTATTATCTACTATTTATTATTATTATTATTTATTATTTAATATTTATTATTATTATTATTTATTATTTAATATTTTTTATTTATTATTTATTATTTATTATTTAATATTTAATATTTTTTATTTATTATTATTTATTATTATTATTATTTATTAATTATTATTTATTATTATTTATTATTTATTATTTATTATTATTTATTATTTATTATTTATATTTATTATTATTTATTATTTATTATTTATTATTTATTATTTATTGTTTATTATTTGTTATTTATTATTTATTATTTATTATTTATTATTATTTATTATTTATTATTATTATTTATTATTATTATTATTTTTTATTTTTTATTTTTTATTTTTATTATTTTTTATTATTATTATTTTTTATTATTTTTTATTTTTTATGGTTCATTATTTATTATTTATTATTATTAATATTATTTTTTATTATTTTTTATTTATTATTATTATTATTATTATTTTTTTATTATTATTGATTATTTATTATTTATTATTATTGATTATTTATTATTTATTATTATTATTTATTATTTATTATTTATTATTATTATTATTTATTATTTTTATTATTATTTATTATTTATTATTATAAAATAATAAAATAAGAATAATAAGTATTGATAATATTATGTTAATATTTATTGATTATTATAATAATAAGTATTGATAATATTATGTTAATACAGTTTATTTCAACAAAAATAAGTTCAGTTCAGCAAAAATAAGTTCAGTTCAGCCAAAATAAGTTCAGTTCAGCAAAAATAAGTAAAAATAAGTTCAGTTCAGCAGAAATAAGTAAAAATAAGTTCAGTTCAACAAAAATAAGTTCAGTTCAGCCAAAATAAAATAAGTTCAGTTCAATTCAGCCAAAATAAGTTCAAAAGAACAGGCCATAATCTCGATTCTTCGTTTTCTACGTTCAAAGGAATTATTGCTCGATGTATAGAGTTATTTGATTTTGTTTTTTCGTTCATGGAGTGATTCAAAACTTTGAGATTTGATATTGAATCCAGCTTTTCTCTAGATTTCAGTGGGATCCTCCAATTTCTTCGTCTTTTTCCGCCATTGTTGAGCTATGTTTAGGTTTTCAAGTTTTTATATGAGTGTTTCGTGAAATTCCGTGAGATTTCTTCGGTATTAAATGAAGTCTGTGTTTTTGTCATTTTTGTTTACACGTGCGATTATTTGTTACACCATAAGTTATGGTGTAACACATTACACCCAAGACGAGCTCAATTTAGAATTTGCAAAATTTTTTAGATAAATGAAACAATGAAATACTAGTAATTGAGATGTACATGTGATGAGACAACTGCAAGAAAGCACCTTAAATGCCATCTTTGCACTCATGAAGCTATGTAAGCAACCCATCACACAAGTTTCATAAATCTTATTATAATAAATTAACTAGTTTGTAGCTCGGGCGATGCTCCGAGTTTTTATTTTGAATAATACTTCTATATTTTGAGCTTCTATTTATTTTAGATTAGTTTATTATATATATTTATATTTCAAGTTATATATATTTATGTGGAGTAAAGAGCATAATCATGACTTATTGTGGAAATATGAGCAATAACATCTATACAAATATATTAAAAGGCGTGCGAAAGAAAGCCTATGTGCCACGTGGCACTCTCCTCAACTTTCTAATGCAAATGCTTTATGTCTATGTGTACCCCTCACTTTAAAAAAAGAAATGTGTAAGTGCAAGGTATCGAACACGTGACCTTTGAAATGAAAAGTTATAGCCTAACCATCAATACACTATGAATTTGTTGTCTAATGTTTCAAATAAAATATGATAAAGTCTTGCAATAAGTATACTTAACTAAAAAGACTTAACAAGTATATACATCCCTAACACTCTTATTACGTAACTTATAAGAGAATATTGATGTCATATTCTCTTACCACAATTCCTTTTAAGGTATTTATTTTCAAACTCAAATCTTTCAATTTTTCGTTACTTATCACGTTGTGACGTGAATTTTTCAATTTCTTAATGGATAAAAAATACGAAAAGTAGCAAAATAAATTATAAAATTTTAAAATAATAACATATTATGTTATTGTAACTGACCCGAGGCATCGCTCGGGCAAAAAAAAACTAGTTATAATAAAAACAAAATATTTGTACTTGACCTGTGCTAAAAACTAGTAAATCATTAAAGTAGAAAATAAGATAACCCAATGATTAATCCTCTTCGAAAAAAATACACAGAAAATGTAAAGTCACCGGCGTGGAGCATAATCTTTTTGCTTGTAGATGATGGCAATAAAAGTGTTAGATTACACAGAAAATTCAGTCTCATTTGTAACACACACATATAAACTCAAAAGACAACCCAAACAAATTTGTCTCCTTTCCTTTCTTCTCTATTCGTGTGAATCAACCAACCAACCCCACAACACAACCCCCTTTATTTTTTTGACAGCACTTTAATTCCATCGCCTCATTCTCCGAACCTTACCTTACCTTGCCTAAGCAAACCTCTTATTTTCCTCACAATTCTCTCTCCTCTTCTCAACCGCATGGTAACCGTCGATTGATCGGTGATCAAAAGTAATTTTTGACTCCTTCAACTTTATTCAAGGTTTGATTCTTCAACAACAATTTGATCATCAATTTCTGATCATCCTAATTTTTGAATTTTATCATTTTTTTGTTTGTTATGGTGATGAATTTTTGTCGTCCGATCATGAATTTTTTGATGCCGTTTTGTCTTAATTAGTGTTTCGCTTGTTTTGATCGTCTGTCTGATCATTTTTTTTGCACGGAAAGAACCTTTTTGTGCGTTTGTGCTTGCGTGTGAGTTTGTTTTTATGTATATATGTTGTGATCATAGTTTATGTTTATTTTTGTTTTTGAAATTATTACTTCTGTTTTGTTCTTGATGATCAATGAAATGTTTATGGATTTCTTTGCACGTTTGTGTTTTTATTTTTAAATTAACATTTTTTACTCTGTTGTGGTGATTTTAACTAATTTGCTTCTAAGCGAACTATTACTCCGAAATATGGGAGATTAAAAGCAAATCCTACAAAAAATAGATTTTTGACTGGAGGTTTTTGATGATCCTTTATTTTAGATAGTGATCAATTTGAATACTGATGTTTATCAATTTGATGATATAAATTATTAGTGATTTGGTGGTTGATTGGTATGACAGGGTTCGGTGTCTTCTCTTCTAAGTATGCGATAACGCGTACACTTTATAGGTTTACTCTTCTTTCGCTTACGTCATAATAGGCTGGATGGTTGTTGTGTGGTTTAGAGAGGTTTTGATGTTTGAAAGTCAGTATGCTTAATTACAGGATTAATGTCAGGTGATTGTGTTTGTTGTATTTTGGTAGTTCTAGAGTATGTTGAGTGGTGAGTTTATGTAATGGACGCGTGTGTGTGCTGATGAGATAAAGAGAGAGGGAGCGGGAAATAGGCAGAGTGTTTTCAACAGGTTGGAGAAGAAGAGAGATATAGTACTATTATTGTAGGACAATTATTCAATTTTCAATACATGTTTATTTGTATTTTTCAGTATTCGATTATTAGGGAGTAGAACAAATATTTAACCAAGCTTGCCTACTTGTTGTTTGCTATGGATGAGCAGGAGGTAAGCTTATTGCCTTCTTATGTAGGGCTTACGTGAAATTACCTCGACTTTTTTGTGATTCTTCTTGCTCGCCTAATAGGAGCCACCGTAGAGGCAAGGACTAGCATCAGCATTAAGAAGCTAAAATAGGCATTGAACTGTTAGGCTTTTACATTGGGGTGGAGGTGTACAATAGATATTGTTTTGCTGTAATTACATCATGATTGTGATGTAAGATTCAGTTGTTATAATTTTCTTATATTATGTAATGCTAGTATGGAATGGTTTGTTCTCGAATATCCAGAATTGCGATTTTAATGACTTTGAACTAAGCATTCTGTTTTATTTCAATGTCATAGTAGTGTGATACATATGGTATGTGTCTTTAAATTTGTTTTTGCAAGTACATAGGAGAATAGGTTCACTATTTTGAAGGATTTTTTTGACTTTTCTTAGCTTACAAGGATAAACCTTATCTAGTTGTTTTTAAGAGGGGAAGATAAGTTTGGATGGCGAAATGGTAAGTCTGACTATTATGTGCTAATTATCTATTATCTTATTGCAGAGAAGCTATTTCAAAAGGACCTTTTACCAATGTTATAAACATTGGGCCTTTACCCTCCACTTCTCATATGATACTCTGAACTCATCTCCTTTCATTTAAGGGAGGGGAGTTTGTTGAAATTGACGTTCACATTCTTATTGTTGGGGGAAAGAGAGGGATTTTCCAAAGAATGGCCCCAGGTAGTTGCTGACATCTGTATTAGGTTTGTGGAGTTAAATCTTTCCTTGGTTTGAATCAGGGAGACTTCATTAGTTTGCTTTGGGAGGTATTATTCTGACTGTAGCAATTTCGTTACTGCCAGGGCTTAATATGCATTATGCAGATCCTATAGCAAACTATTTCCAGTTGTCCTTAGGTTACGGTGGTCTCTGACTCAGAAGAACCTACACTTGAGCCTTGAGTTGATGGGATTCCGTATGCAAAGGCCTGTGCACTTAGCACCTAAGATGAGCAATGCGTCATTATCTTGAGAGAAGAAAAGCCGACGACCAATGTGGAATAAGCAGGATTTAATTTTAGTTGTGGTTGCCAATATTGTGGTGCCTTGTTACTGAAATACTTGTGTTCTCTGTTGAGATAGCTGCTCTTATAGGATTTAGGCATCACGCCTGTATGCTATAGGGAATAGATCTTGATTCAATGTCCAATTCTTGATCAGAAAATAAGTAGATATATTGTAATACTTTCTTTCAAAGAGAAATATTCATCATGTCCTCATTTTACTTTTGCATTTCTTCCTGGCGCTTTCCTTTTACTTAGTGAAATAATTAGACAGCTTGTAGCATTCGTGTCACACTTCTTATGTGTTGCATATCAATGTTGAAATAAGTAATGAGGATGTATCAGTTTTTGTTGAATCTTTGATCTTTAACCACTTGTATAATGGGAAGAAATACCGTTGTGTCTATTATCATGAATACTGTGCCTTGCATTATCTCTGACCTATATCAAGTGATGCTAATGATAATAGGTTAAAGCACTCTACGCCTGGTGGCTTATTGTTGGTTCAGGTCTAATCTGAGCTATACTGAAAACAACACATTATAATTAATGGAATTTCGTATAAATGTTAGTAGAAGACATGGGAGAGATTGCAGTTATAACAAAGAGGAGGATTCCTTGATGCCTTTGTTTTTGTTGGGGAGGGGGGTGGGGGTGGCGAAGGTGGGGATGGGGAGGGGTGACTTTAATCTGTGAATGAGGTCTTGCTAAGAGCTCCGAAGGCTTCAAATAGGTGGTCATTAAGACTGGTTGTCAAAATAGCAGAGGTTAGAGGATTACTTGAAATTTTCTATACTTGACTTACAAATGAAGTTTACAATAATGTATGGAATAGGAAGTAATGTATAAGGAATTATGTAGATACTATGAATTTGAACACACTGGCACAAAAAGAATACGCAATACATTTTCCTTGTGTAAAGGTGTGAGGGATCAAAGGAACAACATAGGTAATACTGAGGATCAGAAGCCTCTACGCACACATAATATTGAATATTACCATTTGATCCATAACTTTTAACAATTAAAGAAATGTTTTGAGTATTGATACATCACTTGTTTGCATGAGAAAATATGTCAAGCTTGAAGAAATTTTATTTTACAGATTACTGCATATTGTCTGCATTATGTAATTGTATAAGCACCTGTAGTTGCTATGAAGATCATCCTTCATTTCTTCCCATGGTAATATTATTCTTCCCTAAGTCATTCCACCTCATGGACACTTATTTCAATATACTTTTTAAGATGAGCAATTGAACTTCAAATTGTCATAATTGTTGCAATTGCTTCCTGTATAATTATAAACTTATTGATGCCAGATCTTAATAGCTCCTGTAACAAACTTTGACATTAACAGTGAGAACATACAAGCTCTGAAGTGTAGTTTTGAATGCACAACATGCTGTCTAGTTTTGAAAGGAGATAAATTGTTTAAAAGTTGCACCAACAAAGAACAAATATTAATTTCTCATGTAAAAGGGATAATGTACTGCCCATGCTTGAAGAATTTGGGGGGTAGGTATAAACAAGTATAAAATAAATTTAGGAAATGTATTTGTAAAGCTAAGGTGTAAGTTAACTAATGCAAAAGAATGATGATAGTTGAATTCATAGATTTGTTTTCTGCAGCAAGTTTGGATTTGGAGGAGCTTGAGCAGTTGCTTTGGAGCAGGTGAGTTCTTTCCTCTCTTTTGTGCGCATTTAGTTATTGAGTCATAGGATTCTTCAGCGTGATAGGTGTTACCAGATAAATACATATGTCTAGTGCGTCTATGGATCTCTAATTCTCTGTGTATTGTAGGGCTTGTTCTCTTCTTAGGTTGGGATTTTGTGGCAGCTAAGTGAGTAGTTATTGTTTATCTATTTCCTTCATATTAGGGAACTATAGCTTGTTTTCGTTCTTTGCTGCTTCATCTGAGTAAGTCTGTATGCCTTTTTGTGAACTTATTGTGGTTATAATTAATTCTTGTCCATCAATCATTGGCGATGCAGCATGTTGGTCATTGTTATGAGTTTGAGCTTCAGCTGAGTTTTTGTAGTTCTACAGTAATTTTAAAAGAAATTCATCCGTCTCTTCAATTTCTATTTCTCTCTCTCTTTGTGAGCGAAGTCTACACTCAAAAATCTAGTTGCTTTTTCTAGTAACCTTTCATTGTGAGAGTTTTGGAAATTATCCTATCAATTTCCAAAGAGGTTACAGGTTTGTTGACGTCATGCAATAAAATTTGCAAATCCAAAGGAATATTTCACATTTTCTCATGTCCCTCTTTTTTTAGTGTCAATCCTAATCCATTGTGCAGTTTTTCTTCAGTAAGCTGAATTATATTTCAAGCACATTAGACTGGCATTCTTTTGTAACTGTTCATAATAGGTTGTTTTTGAAAGGCATTTGAATTTATCGTTAGGCGTATGTTAATCTTTTTCAAGGCCGCACCTTGGCTTCTGGAATACCTTCTATGTCTGATATTCTTCTTTCCTTGTTGAATTGATTTTTGTCATTTATAGTCTAACGTGGGAAAGCTGCCGTTTCACCTTTTCTTTAAGCGGATTTCTCTATTTATTTGGGTGCAACAAAAATAGCTATCTACATGGGGAATCATTGAGTAGCAATTGTAATGTTGATACAAATTAGTACTTCCTTAGTTTCAAAAATTTGCAACGCTTTCCTTTTCAACGTGCTAATAGTTGCAACATTACCACATTTGGTAACTATTATATGGATGGTACCAATCTTCCCTTGTTTCACCAACTATATAACTTGTAACGACCCAACTCCCTTCCTTACTTCCTCTCTCTCTCTCTCTCTCTCTCTCTCTCTCTCTCTCTCTCCCCTCACTAGACCTGGACTTCCCCTAAACTTAATGGCCAAATGAATATCCAACCACCAAGGGCTTAAATATGGCCTTGTTCGTTCTCGGTCTCTCTCTTTCTAGATTTGGCGTTTATTGTTCATGGTGGTTGTGGGAGTGCTATTTTCTTTATCTCTCTCACCTCAGTCTCTCTCCCTCACTTTTTTCTCACTCTGGGTTTTGTAGGTGGTGCTGGTTGGGAATGTGGTGAGTGGGCTGATAGGGGCGGGCTAGATGACTGCGTGGGAATTGTGGCTGGGCTGAGGGGGTGCGAATTGTTAGGCTATGATTTTTCAACCCATTTTTTTGTAATTTGTGGGAGTTGCTAGTTTTATTGAATATGTATGAAGTCTTGTAGCGAAGTCCATTGAACTTAGATGACTGCAGGAGAATGTGGCCATATAGTTGCACCTTCTGGATGTACTGTTTTGATCGTATAGCTTGACTTGGTGAATTTGCATTTTGCAATGTTGATTTTAGAATATAATGGCAAAGTCGTAATGCTTCATAGATATGGCCCTGTAGCTTTTGTTTTCTTTTCATCTTTTGCATTAATAATGATACTCTATTCCTTTTATTCTATTAGGTTGAAGTAATGAGTTTTAGTTTCATTAACTAGATGTATTTCTCTGCCAGACTTATGTCAGTCGTGTTTGATCAATTTTTAGCTTATATTCATTTACTCTTTCTGTTACTAATGCTGACATTGTAAGAGCAAGTGAAAACATTGTCTCTTTGCACAGGGGTAGTTTTTTGTTGTGACAGAGAGGAATTTTTCGCTTCTCATTAGTTAGACGAAAGGGCATATGTCACCCGTCTGTCTTACTCTTACAGCTGCAGATGATGTTCTGTGCCTTTTTTGAAGTACTTTTCCTTCGTCAACTATTATTTTTAAAAAGAAAAACCTTCAGTTGGCATTGGGGACAGGGCCATCATTTGGTGTATACAAGCTTTATCTCATCTGCACCAAATTTACTCTTTATAGCTACTTTCCCATTAGTTGGAGTGCTCTTTCCAGTTGATTACTTGGCGTCTTTGTGCTCCTTTCCTAAGTCGTCTAGCTCGCCTTTTCTGATTTCTGATATCCTTCAAAAACTAAATGATGAAAGGGTAGGATCCATGTTGTGGGCTTGTCATAGCTATACTATTTTGTCATTGCTTAATGTAGGAGATCTAAGGTGAACTTTGTGGGCTTGTTATAGTCAATACTATTTTGTCTTTGTGGGTATGTTGATGTTGGATTTTTTTTAATTTCTTGTCTGACATGTGCCCTTCTTAATTTAATGGGGGTTAAAGCTTTGGCATAGTCGTTGTTGTTGAGATGTGCCCTCTTCCATACCCTTTGGAATGTAAGTTTCCTAGCTCAATGCTGTCTAATGAACCTTGGTTTTTATTTATACATCAATTTGCTGTAACTAAAAATTAATAGTTATAAGAAAACACCAACTATTGTTATTTGAAGTAGAACTGTTAGAGATGTTGCCAGATATCTACATATGTTAGCATTCTTTATGAATGCAAGTTTTTCTTCTCTGCCATTTCTCGACTGTTATTAAGATAACCTGTGTATTGGGACTCAGAATAAATTTTCTATGTTTATCTTAAGTGCATTGGCTTATTACATTTAAATCTTGAAGTCAAAAAAGTGCTGACACAAATGTGATTGTTATATTTTTAATTTAACAAGAGTAGAAGTAAGGTCAGTTTGCTGTTAAATTGTGATGCTAGTATTGTTGTAACTGATGTGAGTTGTATTAATACTATCTGTAAAATGCTTTTGATCAAACTTGTTGAGTGCTTTATTGGGTTGATTAATAGGTCTACGTTTTCTAGGATCCTTTTGGTTTGGCTATCTACTGATCTATACTTTTCTTAGCCTTATTTTGTCATTCAAAGTGCTGACATGAAATGTGAATGAGTAGTCCAGTCATCTGATGTCATATTTTTACTGTAACAAAAGCAAAAGTAAGGCCAGTGTGCTTTATGGTACTAAGACTTGTTCTAACTGTTATGATTCATAGATTTATAGTGATACTTGTTTCAACGTATTTTTCTAATGCTTGTGGTCTAGCTTCCTGAGTGCTTATTGGTTGATTAATGAAATCTACATATTTTAGCGTCCTGTTGCTTTGATTTGTCTTAATTGGGAACTTTATCTGCTCAGGCTGCTTCTATTCTGTGTTACATAATACATGAAAGAGAAAGGGTTTATTGTCAAACTTAAGGATCCAAGTATCCAACATATATTGGTAGTCTGAAAATTCAGGCTATATCTTTAATGTGCTAGGGGGTGGGGTACTACCTGAAAATTTGTTCTTCATTGGAGACATATAAGGATGTTTAAGTAAATTAACTTTCTTTCAAATAAAAGTTCAGAATTCAGACTTCTTTCATCATTTGGTGCTGAAGACCGCAGCATGGAGATGGATGGTTTTTCATTTCTATCATAGTTTATAGCAATTCAGTACAGTTAACTGAAGAGCGGCTGTTTGTTTAATTTCGGGCTTGGGACTGATCCCTGAGAATTGAGATAAGAATCCTTGTATCAATATAAAAAAATAGTGATGGCTGAAGTGATTCCTTTGCTGTAAGATGTCACTTGCAAATAGACTTTCTTCAGATACGAGTAGGAAACATTCTCGGAATGATTTGACTGTCGCATTTTAAGATTTAGATTACTTGTCTAACTTGTTTAAAATCTCACACCTCTTTGTTTCTCTCTTTTCATAAAATTTGATCAAAAATATTATGTCAGCTGGTTGAGGTCTACAAACATTATGAGCTGCTCTCCATCAGTTTCCTTAAGTTCTACTGCTCGCTCGAAGTAATTTGTTTCACAATGGACGAAAATACACTTTTTCTTGGGGATCATGTGCATTCATCTGTTAGTTGTCTTTGATGTTGTCTTTCCAGCACTTTGGTGTATGCCTTGCGGTTCTGTGTCATAATAACATGTGGAGAGTTTACATCCAATTGCACGAGTTTGTCAAATGCATCATTGTCATTCTTGTTTCTTTTTCTTCTTATACACTTCCATTATCTTGTACATTTCTTATGTGGATTTCTTTCCCATAAGAAGAAAGAAATCTTGCTGTCTCCCTTTTCTTGAAAAATCTGCTTTTGCGTCGTATATCCTGCTTGTGTCTTTGCAACTTTTCTAGGTAACTTATAGCTAGTTTATGGTTCCACTGTTCATATAAGAGATTCAGTATGGCTACATTTAGTTGTCTCCATACATTTCAGCTCATTATTTTGATTGCCAGACTGTCAACATTGACTTCTGCGTAATACAGATAGGAATGTTGTCGTTTTAACATAATTACTTTCGTAGCTGGGTTAACCTCAATATATGATTATTATATCGTTTAGCTTGGTATGCGTCTGATTTGCATAATCTTTATGATTTTTCTTGAAATGTGCAGGCTAGTTTCCTGACTGGTTAAGGCAGTATTCGTATGTGATTATGGCACACAGACACATATATAACACATCACAGATATTTGAAGCTGAGCCTGATCAACACTGGAATCTTGTGCATCCTGAAGATCCATACCTTCACTTCGGTAATGAAAATCAAATTCATAAGTTCTTCAGTCAGAAGTTTTGTATGTAAATTTATTATCTAAGTGATGGATAAAGCAATAGAAGTCTCATTTGCATGTTATGTTAGGGTTATAATTTACCAATTAAGTATGATGCTGTATTATTGGTAGGTGTAGTAATTAATTCTAGCCTTTGTGGGTATTTAATTATTTAGGCTTCTGGTAAAGATGGCTATTGCTGGAGATTATCTTGCATGGTAATAGATCTACTGTCCAGCGCAACTTACATAGGCCTAAAGGCAAGCCCCTATATGAAGTTTATTGTTCCATTATCTGACAATTTTTTTATATTATGCCTTCTCTACTTAATAATATCTGATCAGGTGGTGGTATATTTTAAGATGGCCTAATCTATGGTTGGGACATCTGTCTTTGCCTTCTGCCATCTTTCTTCAGCGGTGATGATTGTGTCATTAAGTACTCAAAGATTATGCTCATTTATGTTGGGGTTATTATGTTATTTACTCGTCAATATATCAACTTGTGCAAAATGGAGATGTGCGGGAGTTAGGATGTTCTTTGTGGCTGTTTATGTGTTCTTCTCTGTCTTCTTCCTTTTCTCTTCCTGTCAAGAGTTGCATGCTGTATTTTATTTGTCTAATATCAATTACAATGAATTGCAGCCAGAACTAGTTCTGCAGAAAATGCCCCAATTTTCCATCCTGTGGAGAATGGACCAGTGGATCGAGCTCATTATGTTTCTCCATGGAATGGCGCTACAAGATTAAGTGGATATTCTTCGTCAAGCCAGATGGTCAATGCACCCCATTACCAAGCTGATGCTTCTGATCCTTCTCATGATTCTATCCATCCATCTGCTGCTGGAAATATCTTTATGGTTCCAGAAAATCATGTTCACCACGCATCTTCCTCAAATTATGGAGTTGAAAGCAACTATTTTGATCTTTCAATCAGCAATGGAAGGGGTTCATACAAAAGGAAAAGCCCTGGGATCCCTACTATCCCTGAGAGGGGTGGCACAAGTAGATATTATAATGCTGGAAGCTCATCTGATATGTCTTCATCATCTGAACTGCGCCAGGAAAAATCAGCTGTTGATACTCAACATAATCACTGGGAGACACTGACTGTCCCTACCAGTTACAGAACCAATCAACTTTCAATTGGCGGTGAAACGTCTCTCAGGAATGTGAGAAGCCGACCCACATTGGACTTGGAGGCAGATGTGTTTAGGACCCATCTCCCAGCTAATTATCCACACCATCCCAGTTCGAGTAGACATCCAATTGATCATTCTGGCACCATTGATCCTAATCAGAATCCAAATGTTCCTTTACCAGAATGGACCCCTATTCATGTTTCTGGTGCTCCTCATGGAAGGACTATAGTATCTAGTAATATGAGTCATGAGAGTAATCACTTCTTTGCTGGAAGCAGCATCGCAAATTCTGCTGGCGAAATGGCTGGCTATCATCATGAGCATGTTGCCAACAGAAATTCTCTTTCACAAAGTTTGCATCCTACTCCATCTCATACAAGGGGAGTTCGCAGCAGCTATTCTCACAGATCCACTCCGAATAGCAGAGCTTCAATGGGCAATTTGCGTATGAGCCATGTGGCTCCTTCTGATGACGGTCTCCAGTTACTGGGAGAGAATCATACAACAAGACATCCAAGACAATTTGGCCCTGTAGGATGGCGCAATTGCGACAGGAGTGGTAGATCTAGGCTGTCTTCTGAGAGATATCGTTTGCTTTCTGAGGATGCTGGCACCCATGATCGACTAACTCCCGAGGTAGATAATTTTTTTAATCTTACTACTTATTTTTTTTCCTAAGTTGCCATATAACATGAACTAATGATAATTGATTTCACTAAGTTTTAGTTGATAAAATGACAAGGGAAGAATAGGACTTCCTTGTCATTAGTTGTTCTGTATGAGTTGTAATCTGTTTATCTTATGTGCAATACAGGCTAGCAGTCCAGATCACTGTAGGTCTATGTCAAGGATTGGCTATTGTCTTTTCTGTAAAATGGCTGAACTTGTGTCTGAGGTTGAATGTGTAGTCTTTAGAATTGTGTTTGATGGACACTACTGGAGAATGGAGATTACAATAGCTGTATGTGTTTTCCATTTCTTCTTATGTTTGTCATCAGCATGATTGTTCGGTCATTTCTAGGATCAGTCTGATATAATAATCTAGTAATCCAATGCTTCATCCCCAATGTTCTTCAACCCTCACTTGTCCAGCCTTAACTTAATCCCGAAGAATAGTACTTTCCGCGGTGCCTTTTGAAGTAAAGCGGGCAGGCCGTTACAAATTGATTTTGAGTCCCTTCTATAACAGTGTGCTCAATGCCATTGGAGTCCATCAGCACAAACACTGGCTCTATACTTCCTCCGTTCTTTTATAATTGCACCAACTTGACTTTTACATTATTCATATCCTAACTTTGACTATGCGTTTTGCTAATACATAGTTCATGTGTTCTTTATTAATCGCTACATTTCTCTTTTATGGAAGTTTATTATTAATCACTACATACTCATTTTTAGTAACATATCCCGCACATGTCTACTTTTTCACATGGTATTGGGGACCACTTGTCTCCCTCATGTCTCTGAATATGTGTGACCATCACTGCCCAAGCCATATGTAGTGATTAAGAAAGAATGGAGGAAGTATGAATTAATTGTTATCATGTAATATGTTTGTTGGATTAGCGTCAATGTATATCTTTAAAATACCTGCTTTTCATAATTTTTACTAATCAAATACTAAAGATATTACTAGCCAAGGTGATGTATTGGCAAGTGTGAAAATGTCTTGGTAGAGCGTTGCAATATAAAAGAACGGAGGAAAGTATGTTTCAGTAGTGATATAAGAGTGCATCTAGTTGCTGGGTCACTCAAGTATCATGTGGTGCCTCTCTAAGACATTTATTTCTGAATTTGATCTTGGACTGTTCTTCAAAAGTAACTAAAATTTTGAATGAAATGACCTAGTATCCTTGCCTTCACTCTGAACTCTCGAGCAGGGACCAGAGCTGTGACACAGATGGTGCTACCTGCTCACAGCAGCTGCTCTGCACCATAGGTGGCTTTGATCACACCTGTAGAAATTCTTGCAATCACTACTACATGATCTTTTGGGCATATTTCTTGGTCTTTTTATGTAAAACTGGACGAAATTGCTTCGCACCCTCTCTCTCTCTTTCTTTTTCTGCTCTGCTGAGAGAGCAGATAGATATGAGATCTTTGTTGATAGTGGAGAGATTTGAAAATTTGAACATTATCAGTAGGAGTCAGTCCTTCCCCCCCCCTTCCCTTTGACAACTACTTATGATCACTACTGTAGGTCCTTTGAGCATATTTCCAGGCTACTCTAGTGTAAATCCAAATGAAATTGCCTTGCACTATCTCTCTCCCTAATTTCTCCTCTGCTAAGAGAGAATATAGAGATGGGATTGTTGTTGAAAGTGGAGAGCTAGAGAATATGAACATTGCCTGTTAGACTCAGTCATTTCTGCCCCCTTGACTTGATACCCGCTATAACCTATGCTGCCACTCCAACTGAACCAATTTGAAAAAGTCACACCATCGCAACCCACCCCATCCCAACATACCCCTGGTTCATGAAGTACTACAACTTGGAAGCATGAGAAAGCATATGAGAGGACCTTATAGTAGAGAGGTAGACTAAGAGGTGGAGGAATGGACTATGGAAAAGGGAGGTTGGTATGGTATTTTGGGGAAGTGAATTGACGGAGAGGAGAGGTTAAAAGCAGAGATTTGATGAAAATCTGAGAAAGTGAAATGATTTGATGTGCACGGTAACTGGTAAGGTATGCCAGGCATTTGTGTGAATTGATGGGGTGCAGGGTGGGAATAAATTGGGGGTCAAGGGTAAGGTACACGAGTCATTTGCGTGAATGGAGTGGGATGCAGGGGGGTAGGGGAAGCCAATCCAATCACTTTGGGATATGAGAGTTTTATTATACATATAACAAATAGCATGCAACCAAAGGATAGTAATTTCCCACCAAAGAAACCACGAGAAATATATCCGAACTTTTGCAGCTCTTCATGAAGTATAGTCATTATCAAGAAGTTTATCTTTCCTCTTTGTATGAAGACTTCCATTTTCTTATGGTTGTGAACATAATAAAATTCGCTTATTTCTTAAGGTCAGAACACCAAGATATCGACTAGGCTAAATACCTATTGGAGTTGGTCGATACCATTCCCTTTAGCATACTCAAGGTAAGTCATTATGCTCTATCCCATGTGTTTCTTTGGTTATCTTGTGTGTGTTACTGTGGATTTATAGTGAGTGGGCTTGGAGAAAGAAGAGAGAGGGGGGGAAGGTAGAGGTGAACTTTTGTTTTGTAGAGCATGTATTGTTTTATTTTATTGTGAATAAGCTATGCTAATGAGCTATGGAGAACTTCAGCATGTAAGCCAAGCAAATTTTAATCTCTGCACTCTGGATGCCTCCATTTTCTTGCAATGAGTGGGACTTGGGAGGCATAGAGTTGGCTGGGATTTGCTATGCTTCTTATTTTCTATCATAACGATATCATAATGTTTTTAGAGTTAGTTTTTTTATATGTTTGTCTTTGTAAGTTTCTGATTGACCATGCCGTTTTGGATTTGATTTGATTTTCAGGGTCTGATGATTGTTGACCGCTCTTCCCTATATGGTTCAAGGAATTTCATGGATCATCATCGAGACATGAGGCTAGACGTAGACAACATGAGCTATGAGGTTGGTACAATTGGGCTTGACTTGCGGATATCTCTCTACTTTTTGATGATTTTTCTCTAACTTGTTATGATGAGCAGGAACTGCTGGATCTTGGAGATAGGATTGGAAGTGTTAGCACTGGGTTGTGTGAAGATCAATTACCCAAGTGCTTGACAGAGTCGGTGTACTGTTCATCAGATCAGTCGCAGGAAGAAGGAAGATGTGCAATATGCCTGGTATCGTTCTACTCCATGAACCTTACCTTCTTGTGGGATATTGACATTAGACCATCTAATACTAATTACTAGGGAATATTCTTATATTGATCACTAGACAAGTGAAAGGATGGATTTGTTTAGTCAGGCTTGCTATGGACAGTATAGACAGATGATATCTCTATAATCTAATTTATATCCTTCATTAAATTGATAATCAAAATATAGGAGTACTTTAGATCACAAAGTAACAAAGTAGACCCTAGGAGAGCAAATTTTGGAGATGGGTAACAAAATTACAGATGGTCTCTGGCTGTTATCTTTGTTTTGTCTATTATTATTAGAACTATTGTTTGTTACTGAAGCGGTTATCCTGTAATGGCAGGAGGATTACAGGCATATGGATGATGTTGGAACCCTAAAAGCTTGCGGCCACGATTATCATGTCAGCTGCGTCAAGAAATGGTTATCGATGAAGAACACATGTCCAATCTGCAAGGGACCTGCTATGCCAGAAAATACCAAGGAGAAGTAAGCTGAAGCTCCTTGGATGCTTTTTACGTAACTCCATTCTTTGTAAATATGTCACACATGTAAACATCAGGAACTTTCCTCAAATGAAGGAATCTCATGTAGTAGTACTATTAAGGTTATGCTTAGTGGATCGATCAAGAACAGCAAAAAGTAGTTTATCTAAGTGTTTTTTAATTGTTTATATCTTTTGTTGGACTAAAACATATTAGCTGATAATAATAGTCGGTCTGTTTAAATTAATGCTTTTCAGTCTTTTACTGTCCGTACATTTCGTCTCAGCCATGCTAAGACTGAGAGGAAGATTATTTACCGAGAAATCAACAAGTTGCAGTAATTAACTAATCATCACCCTTAAACAGGGGTAAATAAACCCGGTTTTCGACTTAGGCCCAGACCAAGAACTCTTTTTCCCCAACTTGAATCTTAGAACTAATCCCACAACTGCTATCTCACAGCAATTCATAATATCTCTAAGCAGTTAAGGAAAGTCGATGGTCAATTAGCAAGAGTCCAACCTCGGTTATTTTGTAGAATTTAGACCCAAGAAGTCAAGAATAGCAGACTTTAATCTCTGCATAAAAATCTCTTATAAGTTATAACTCTCTTTATTTGAAATAAAAAGCGAGAGTTAATGGAGTACATTTGGGTGACCAAAATTGATCTTGGTGACCGTAATACAACAATTGAAGAAGAATGGCAGGGTAAAGCCTTATTCTTTGTACCGGTCAAATGCTTTAAAAAATTATTAGGGAATATTTGGCAAATTAGAAAGTTTCCTAAAAGATAGAAGGAAAAATGGATCAGAATACCTCTAACTTTAGCCCGTCCGTTTTTAATACCCTCAACTTTGAGTTATTTTTAAATACCTCCAACTATTGGGGAGGTCCGCCAAAAATGCACCCCTGACCTAAATGAACCGGTTTATCAGGTTAACATGCCACGTGTCATGCTCTTATCGCTTTTACTTATTTTTTTTTCTTTTTTATCACCCCACCCTTACCATTTTCTACTCCCATCCCACTGCCACCCCTCCCCTTCCTCCCCCTCCTCAACCACCAGTCCCCCTCCCCTTCCTCTTTCTCCCTCCTCCCCCACCCTTTCCAACAGAGAAAAGTCTGTTTGGACACCATCTTCCTAATCACTGTCCTTGGCAGTGTCCATCCCTGGCTGTTATTGCAGCTATCACTACTAACTTTGCTACTGTGTTAATACACTTTCAAGGCCTAATTGGGCAGTATGCCGTGCCAATATTGGAAGAAAAGTCTGTCTGGGGAACAAACGCCCCGACAAGGATAGCTTATATGGACACTCAGGTCATTACACAAGAGTTGAATTCTTGAATCTCTTATCTCTTGAAGACCCATATTGACAGGGCTGTTTGGTTATCTCTATCTGAAATGCATGATCTCATATATTCCAGGATATAGCGCGATTGACTTTCATTGCCTTGCGCAATGAGAATCTCAATGGGAAGCTTCTCACATTCGCTGGCCCTGGTGCATGGACGACGCAAGAGGTACTGCCATTTTTGTTTTAATTGCTTTTGAGGGCATATGTTGGTCTGTTGAGTTTCTTGGTCTATACTCCTAGTTAGAGAACCTATGGTGAACCTTTACACTTGGAATTTCTTTAGTCTCATAGATCTGTTATCCTTTTATTCATTGAGAATTTTAAAAATCCATTTCTTTCCTCGAGTTCTTCTTGTGCTATATAACTTCATGTCCTGGATTTACATGATAGGAAAGTAAGGAACCCTTGATTTGAAGCTGAAGAACTGCTTGATCAGTTTATATAATGATTTTGATAATAATGGGCTGAACTCAATAATATGCCTTTTTAATGTCGTAACAATTTACAGAAATTTCTTTGTTGATACTAGGTAATAACGCTACGCGAGAGGCTTGCAGGACAAGATGCCAATGTGACAATAGTCCCCGTATCTATCTTGAGATTAACTCGGCAGCTGACTCGATTCTTTCAATGGGCAAATGACGTTGCCGATCGATTCTTCAATTGTGTAGCTTTTCTCTCTTTTTTTGAATTGGGAGAGGTTTGATGACAGAATTTCGAAATTGTGTATGATGATGTAAGGTGTTTTTGATGAGAAGATGGAGTAGATGGAGCGTCCAAGAGAGAGAGGGGAGGCGGGCACCAGAGTGCTGCCGGAGAAGAGGAGCGGGGATTCGGCTGGGGTGTGGGAAGATTGGTAGTGGGGTGGTGGGATGAGCAGAGGAGGGGGGTGGGGGTTGGGAATTTTAATTTACAAAAGCTAATAGAGAAAATAAAAGAGAAATAAAAAAAATTACCTTGCTAACAAGTTACAGGTCATCTGGGTGCATTTTTGGCGAACCTCCCCAATAGTTGGGGGTATTTAAAAATAACTCAAAAGTTGGGGGTATTAAAAGCGGACGGGCTAAAGTTGGGAGTATTCTGATCCATTTTTCCAAGATAGAATTATAGTTTCCTACGTTTTCTAGTATTAGGATTTTCTATGTTTGATCTAGATTTCTTGTAAACTATATCGCATTAATGAGAAGGCACACTTTTTGACCCTAGTAATATTATACATGGTATCGGAGCACTAATAAAAAGGGTTTTTCACCATATACCCCCGACAAATTTTTTTTGCACCATATACCCTTGCAAGTTTCCAAATTCACTATATACCCCCCCACTTTCTAAAAAAATCCACAGAATGACCTTAGTTACTAACGAGCGTTAACTTCGTTAGTCATTAACCCATAATTGACGTCATTAACTCCCTAACCTTTAATTACCCTTCCTCTAATCTCCCGCCCCCCCTTCTCTCTTCCCTAAACCATACTGACTTCCCCTCTCTCTCACCTCCACCATTAACACCTGCTGCTTCACCTCCACCACCCTAAACTCTCTACTCTCACCCCCACCCCTCCACCCCCACGTCACCCAATTAATTGACGTCATGCAACCAAGAAGACACCCCACCCCCCTTCCCCGCAGCCCCATCCCACCCCTCCCACCCAACCCTCCTTCACCCCACGTCACCCCTCCTCTTTCCCTCGCAGCCCCAGGACACTTGCATCGTTCCTCTTCTCCTTCGCCCATGTTCGTCGCATCCCTCGCCCCTCCCCCCTCTTCTCTCCCTTCATCCCAACTACAACATACGCGACCTCCCTTCTTCTTCTTCTCCTTCTTTCTCCCTTCCTCCACTACTCCGCAACACGCCGGCAAGGTTCGGGGAAGGGGGGGGGGGGTGCTGGACGCTGCGAGGTCGGGCGAGGCCGGGGGTGGGGGGTGGCTGGGCGCCGGCAAAGATCGGGCGGGAGGTGGGGGTGTTGGGATTTGCGAGGGTCGGGGCAAGCCAGGGGTGGGGGTGGGAGTGGTCGGGCGCCGACGAGGGTCGAAGCGGGGAGGTGGGAGTCTTTGGGAAGGTCATGGCCGGCCATGGGGTGGGGGTCTTTGGGCGCTGCGAGGTCGGACCATGCCGGGGGGTGGAAGTGGGGGTGGGCTGGGCGCCGGCAAGGTCGGGCGGGGTGGGGGTGTTGGGCTCTCGAGGGTCGGGGGGTAAGCCGGGGGGTGGGGGGGTCTTTGGGAGGGTCGGGGCCGGCAAGGGGGTGGGGTCTTTGGGCGCTACTCGGGCGAGGCTAGGGGGTGGGGTTGGGCCGGTGGCCGGCAAGGGTCAAGGCAAGGGGTGGGGGTGTTGGGCGTTGCTAGGGTCGGGGCGAGCCGGGGGGTGGGGGGTGCTGGGCGTTGCGAGGGTCGGGCGAGGCTAAGGGGGTGGGGTCTTGGGCGTTGCGAGGGTCGGGTTAGGTTAGGGGGTGGGGGTGGCTGGATTCAGGGGAGGGTTGGCGCCGGCGAGGGTGCCTCTCGTGGGGGTTTCAAAAGGGTAGGAGAGTGGTGGAGATTTAATCAACTAGGGTTAATTAGGGTTTATTTGGAGTTAGTTAGGATTTAATTAGCATTTAGAGGAGGGAAAATTTAAAGATTAGTGGGTTAATTACTTAACTAGGGATTATGACTAACGGCGTTAGACTTCCGTTAGTCATAAGGGTATTCTGCTGTATTTGTCAAAACGTTGGGGGTATATGGTGAATTTGGAAACTTGCAAGGGTATATGGTGCAAAAAAAAATTGTCAAGGGTATATGGTGAAAAAACGGTAAAAAAAAAAACACATAAACCATGGTCGGTGATGACTAACCGCCACCGCCGCTGCCACCCCGCCAGCTGCCTATCCCAAACCCTAAACTTAATATTACCCCCCTCACCCCCCGATTTTGCCTAGGCACTGGCGATATGCCAGACGATTAAATCACTCCGACTCGCCTAAAGCTTGACAATTATAATGAGTGGGCAGCCGACATCCAACTCTCCCATGAGGCGTGTCGCAAGTACGACTTTCTCGACGGCACCATCACAACAGTCAAACCACTATACACCACCTCAGACTGGACCACAGTCAGCGCAATGCTGGTTTCTTAGATTATGAATACTATTGATTCCGATGTCAAAGATACGTTTACTAAGTATAGAGAGGCCAAACGACTTTGGGATCATCTTCAAACTCGATTTGCTACTGTCAGTGGCCCCCGAATTCAACAACTTCGTTCTACTATTGCTCGTTGTGAACAAACTAAATCTATGCTTGTTCTGCGTATTATGGAAAATTGAATGCTTTTTAGGAAGAATGATTTCGTCATGTGCCCTTGATTTCTTGTAAATGTTGTTCCAATTACACTGCTGGTTCGCTTCATGTAGAGCGTCGTGAAACTGAAAAAATTCATGATTTCTCAATGGGTCTCAACTCAGATCATTACTCGCGTCTTCGTACGCATATGCTCTCGACGGAACCTATATTTTCCTTGGATCGCATTTACCAAATCGTAGTCCAATACAAATGGGTACGCTGGGCCAAGTCCGAGGTCGCTGACCCTGGTGATGCCCTCGGCTTTGTGGTGTAGGCTGGTATGGGTCCTGGGCGTGGGTCCAGAGAGTAGCCCATCTGCAGCCACTGCCACAAGTCGGGCCATGAGGCGTCTGGATGTTGGTCTCTCCTTGTTTGTTTCCATTGCAAGAAGAATGGATATGAAGTCCATAATTGTTACGAACTTGTTGGTTATCCAGAGGGGTGGCAATCTTCCATTTGAAATTTGGGTTCGGTTTGTGGTGCTCGTTCCTCTTCAGGTCATGGTCGTGGCTCCATCAAGGCCAGCGTCACCAATGCAGTGGCTTCATCCCCCTCTAACACCTCTTCCTCGGCCTCGACATCCTCTACATTGTTCACTGCGGATCAATTGAAGGCTCTTGCGGGTCTCCTTAGTAATGCAAAACTTCCCGATGAACGTCTCAACAATACGTTTGACTTCACTTCGTGGATCATTGATACAGGTGCCACTCATCATGTTACTGGTGAGAATGTAACACCCTCAAATTACTTACTTTAAAATAAATAATTAAATAAATAATATTTGAGTAATTTAGGAGTATTACCGCCACGTGACTATCACGCTTTCGACAACTAACTACTAACTAACAAAATAACTTGCGGAAGACTTTAACCAAAGTAATAATAATTATTTATTACTATAAATAAATATTGTCTGAAACTTAAAACAATTATTAAAACATCCTAAACTAGGTGAAGATCCCCTCCCTAGTATGCTCCCATCACATCCAAAGTTCACATGTAAACCTGCTTACCAAAAGGTAAACAGGACAAAGCCAAATAGGAAAAAGGAAATAAGCGTCAGTATAAAACTGAGTACGAAATGTACAGTAACACATTTACTGGTTCGCAACTTTTTACATTTCGAAATCTCCTTAACTTATAATCCAAGAAAATTTTTTAAGAACAATCTCTTTCCAAACACTTTCACTAATTCTAATTCAAGAATAACTTTTAAGAATAAACTCTTTCCAAATAACTTGGATTAAAAATGATCTTGAAAACAATTCATATTCTTATCTCCCCTTCCTTTACCTAAGTATGCATACCCCCCAATCTAGTCATTCCATCACGGATCTGTATCAAGGGGTGACCATAATTGCCAACAAGTGGACTTTGAAGCATAATCCCTTCTTGACGTTAATCAAGCCATAATAATAATAATATTACTTGTAAGTCATGAATAAATCTCTTTTTCTCATAAACAACTTTTTGAACAGTCAAAGTTCATAAAAATCAATCAAACCATTCCTTGTAATAATAATTTCAATTTCCAAAAAAAGATAACAAAAATTCCACATAATATGATTGATAAATTCATTCATTCTTTTCATTTCCAAGAGTGAATAATGAAATGTTGTAACCATTTTAAACCAAATTTCTAAATCCATTCGACCATTAAATCAAGGAAAATTTATCAAAAACAACCTTTTATAAGACACTTTTTGTCATAAACAACCTTTTAAATTTTTTTTTTTTGTCAAAACAAACCTTAAAGTTAAATTTTTTTGTCACATTAAACCTTTGACCAGAAAAGACCCTTGACTTAGTTTTCAGGCGTTGACCACCAGCCCCACCCACGAAACCACCCCCACCCCCACGAAATCAGCCCCCTCGCTTTCCCCCACCCTCGAAACCACCGCTTTCTTCCCCCCACCGTCAAAACCACCACCCCTCACCACCCCTTCCTTTTTCTTCATTAGGGTTTAGGTTTGTTCGGGTGGGATTTAGGGTTAGAGGGGCACAATTGAGGGTGGAGGGAGGGGTTAGGGTCGTGGTCGGTTTTAGGGGTGGGGGAAAGTGAGGGTTGGTGGTTTTGAGGGTGGGGGGAAGAAAGCGGTGGTTTCGAGGGTGCGGGAAAGCGAGGGGGCTAATTTCGTGGGGTGGGGGGTGGTTTCGTGGGTGGGGTTGGGATGGTCAACGTCTGAAAACTAAGTTAAGGGTCTTTTTCCAGCCAAAGGTTTAATGTGACAAAAATATTTTGGTTTAAGGTTTGTTTTGACAAAAAAAAATTTTAAAGGTTGTTTCTGACAAAAAGTGTCTTATAAAAGGTTGTTTATGACAAATTTTCCTTAAATCAATAAAAAACTTTAACACATAAAACCACATTTCAAAAGATCTAGCTACATAACGTACCTTGATCTTGCACAAAGAGTATACTAGTATCTTTACTTAGTCTTATGCTTGAGCGTTCTCCTAACCAACCAATAGTATAAAAAGAATTAATAAGTAACTTATCACATGAACTTAAACATGAATTGAAACATGAATTCCTACATAACATATCATGAGCATAATATTTTTGAGTAAAAACATGAAAATCTTTTACTTAAACCAAATAAAATTGGAACCTGAATAAAGAATACAAAACTAAATTAGATTAAGAAGATAACGATGAACCTTGAAGTAAGAGAGTTTGGATTCTTCAAAGTTTTTGTGTGGAAAAATATGGCTTGAGGATTGGGGTATTTATAAGAGTAGGAAGTACTTAATTGCCAAAATGAAATATTTTGTAACCTTCATCATAAACTAGGAGATTAATCCCAAGATTTGTGACCTCCATTATAAATTTGGATATTTTAGAAAATCAAAACCTCCACCCTAATTAGGGTTACCGGCATCAAGCACTAAATTTTGTTTTTTCAATTCTCCATCATAGATAAATGTTTAAAACTTATTAAATAAAAATTATGACTAGGATTTAAATCTAAAAGTCTAACAAATCCAAGTTTGGCGCCATAATCCCGCCAAAATAATTTTTAAACGAAAATACCCTTTGTTTAAAATATTTATATTAGAAAATAAATATTTAATCACTTAAATAAAATACTAAAAAATATGGGGTACTACAGTATATCCCCCCTAAAAGAAGTTTCGAACTCGAAACTTAAGACAAAAAGTCATAGTCTCATACTAAAAGGAATTCATAAATCTAAAATTGCAATTTCTGACTCAAATGCTTAGGCCTAAAATGCATAGAATGACTCAAAAATATGATAAAATGTGATTAAAATGATAAAAACGCAAAACTCTATTGCATTCTACCCCCTTAAAAGGAGTTACGACCCCATAACTCGGCAACTAACCTCGGAAAACAACTCTGGATATTTCTTGCGCATATCCGCTTCGATTTCCCAAGTTGCTTTCTTAGTGTGATGGTTTGACCACGATACTTTGACTAGTCTAACATCCTTAGTCCGAGTACTTCTAACTTTACTATCAAGGATTCTTACAGGACGTTCCTCATAAGTCAAACTATCATCTAACTTGATGATCTCAGGTTGCATCACATATGACACATCCGGAATATACTTCCTAAACTGAGATATATGGAAAACATTGTGGACTCGGCTTAAGTCATTTGGCAAATCTAACTTATGCGCCACTTTACCTACCTTATTTAACACCTCATATCGCCCAATATACTTTGGGATCTACTTTCTCTCCTTCCAAAGCGCATCACCCTTTCATTGAAGATATTTTAAACAATACCGTCTCTCCAACCTAAAACTCTTCATCCCTCCGCTTCAAAATCAGCATAACTCTTTTGTCGATCTTGAGCTGCCTTGATCTTATCCTGAATCACTTTCACTTGCTTCATCGTCTCGTCTAGGAACTCAGGTCCAAGAACCATGGTTTCTCTAATATCATTCCAGCAGACTGGACTCCTACACTTCCAACCATACAAAGCTTCAAACGGAGCCATTCTAATACTTGCATGACGACTGTTATTGTAGGAAAATTCTATCAAATCCAAGATGAAAACCTGAATTGTTCGTTTTCTGTTTGTCCATCTATAGTAGGATGAAAAGTTGTAGTCATTAACAGATTAGTGCCCAATGTCTCCTGCAAACTCTGCCAAAAGTTGGACACGAACCGCGAATCACGATCCGAAACAATGTCCTTAGGCACACCATGATATTTCACCACCCACTTCATATATGCTTTAGCCAACTGATCCATTGACCAAGTACTCTTCATAGGTATGAAAGTTGCAGATATAATTAAACAATCTACCACTACCCAAATCGTATCATTTCCAGCCTTAGTCCTTGGTAAAGCAGACACGAAATCCATTGATATGGAATCCCATTTCCAACTCGGAATATCCAAAGGTTGAACCTTTCCTTGTGGCCTCTTATGCTCAAACTTGACCTTTTGGCAGGTGAGACACTTAGCCACGAACTATGCTACCTCTCGCTTCATGTTTGGCCACCAAAACGTTTGCTTTATGTCCTTATACAACTTATTACAACCTAGGTGTATCGAATAAGATGAGTGTAGACACATAATGGTCCAATGATGAAACAGACCGCGGTATTAGTTGGCGCAACCCAACGGAAGAGCAATCCGAAGAGCTAACCCAAAATCAATTTAATTTGTGTTTTGAAATATTACTCTAAAAGCCAAATTAATTATTCATGATAATTTATTGTATTTTAAGCCCATAAAATATTTTAAGTCCATTTAAAGTATTTTAAAAGCCCAATTATTTATTTATTATTTTTAATAAATATTTTTAATAAATATCATATTTTTTTATTCCGTTAAGTTCAATCTCAGGATTTTAAGGATAAAATAATATCTTTAAAAAAAGCGTCTAATGAAAAAGGCTGGCAAATGAGCTGGACGCAGGAAGTGTGCCGAGTGCGCCACGTGCGTCTAGCACATTGGCCGAGCTGTGTCAGGCGCGCCAATGTGCGCCAGACATGTGGAATCAGGACTTACATAGAGTCCTGCGCCTAACGCAGTTCCTGTATGGGATCATTTCTCTCTTTTCTATCTTTTTTCAAAAAGCGTGTACACGTGTACAGCTCTGATTGGGAAGGCCGCATCAGGCGCGCCAGTGTGCACCTGACACGTGGATCTGCACCTCACACGTCAGCCTGCGCTTGGCGCAGGGGGTGCGTAAGGCGCTCGTTCCTTTTTCCTATAAATACCTATGATTTCTTGAATCACGGACGGTTTTTCGAATTATTATTTTACGAACACAAAAAACTTCAGAATAATTACGAAATATATTTCGAACCTCTAAACACTCAAATACTTTCAATACTTCAATTCCTTTTCCATTTCCTGATCATACTATGTTCTTGGTTCCATGATAGCTCCGCCTGAAGGTCACTACGTTCTTCAACCTAAGCTACATAGGTATAATTCCTGAGGATCCTTGAATAATTCAATTATATTTATTGCCTGGAAGTTACTAACAGTTTTTTGTCATGATGTAGATATTTAATTGATAATCGTGATTATTGTATATTCTAATCCCTACTATTATTATTTTTGTATATAATATTCATATTATTATGATTGTCCAACATGCTTTTTACCACCCACATGTTATTATTGCTAAACAAGACCTGTTCTAACTAATTCAGATAATTTGGACAACCTGTTGGGACTCTTGGGAGCCTTGTAATCTGATTGCTTAATAACTTGTCACTAAAAATTAGTCTTTTATATGTTTCCTGAACCAAACTAGACTAAATATTTTTAGGGTGCTTAAAAATATTATATAATTAGTCTTTGGCATAAAATTTGTTGTGAATCGATATTTAGTAGATGCCAACAATGGGTAACATGGTCCTTGACTGTGTTGTACCCTCACCCCCGAACTCAATCTTTGGTTCATTTTGACCATTTATGGAGTCTGGACGGGGAAATCTACATTGGATAAAGTCCCTAAGATGTCCCTATAGTTTCCAATATCCAATTAGGTTTATGATTCTTCCTTTAAAGAATTGTTGGCGACTTCAAAACAATTTTCAATACAAAACCTTTACAATGGGGTAGTCAAATACAAATATGTGCTCACACCGCTTAGGCGAAATAAAATCACGCCTACAACTTGGCGACTCCACTGGGGTTTTTAGAAAAAATTATTATTTTTTTAAATAAGTGGGTGAAACTTGAAAATACGATTCATTCTCTTTTTATGCCTTAGAATAATATACTGTTTTGTATATGCATGGCTATTGTTCAGCCACCATAAGGACAATCTACATTGCCTCATTAGCATATGTTTTATGCGCGAGGTCACCCCGGGGGGTTTGCGATTTGTCCTTCGAAAAAGCTTCCTGAGCGATAGTGTTGGATCTTAGTCATAATCAAATCTACCCAACCATGTCATTGTTCTCTTGTTCCTGACTTGAGAACTGGAGTGCGTCTTACACGTGGCCACCTCTTTAAGCAGGGTTAAGAAGGGTGGGATCAATCTCTTAGTCATGGACCTTTTCAGCCTTAATCCAAACTTGACCATAGTTGAATGTAGAACTGGACTTTAGGTTGGAACTTTTGCATCCATGTTATATGCATTTGCCTGTGATTGCAATTTTTGTCTGCTATTATTTTGTCAAAATCGTTGTTATTCGTTGCGTCTAAAATCGCGTCTAAATAACAAACAAAAAAATCGTCAATTGACCAAAACGTCGCCTAAATCCCCGAAAACATGTCAGGGGAGTAGTGTGCCAGGAGCATTAAGTTGCGCCTGGCGCACCACTCCCGCGCCAGACGCACGGCTGTGCCCCGCACGCAGCAATGTTGCACAGCACGCAGTCTGTGCATCGCATGCTTTTCGTCGATTTAGTCGTTGTGGTGGTCGATCCTATGTTCAGTCTTATGTTCGTCTCGCTGCATTCGCGTCAAAGCATGTCGTTCTAGGGGTCTCACCTAATTCAAGTAAAAAAACGAAAGGGGTCAATCTTTTTATGCAAGGTCGAGTCTGTCCTAAAAAAGTGCATCTAGAAAAAATGGTCATGTTAGAGTTAGAATCATCATGCATGTCTTCTTTTTCCCTGCTGTTCAACAAATCTTCCCAATCAATCTTACCTTACCACATTCCACAATTTCAAAAACTTACATTTTTCAAAATCAATCCTACACCCTCTTCTATTCTACCTTTTTCGAAAACACTTACTAATCATCATCATACCACCTATTCAATAAAAAAATATTTTTCAAAATTAATCCAACATCTTTTCCTAACAAAAGATAAAAACAAGGGGTTCCTTTCAAAAACGAATTTTAAAAATTCTAAGCCTATTCCAAATACCTTCAATAAACCATCCTCATCCATGCAACCCAGACCAAAAAAAAAAGTCCCATAAACCATCATCTTTATTAGCTAAATAATCCTTTCAAATCAAAGCTCCACGTATATCCTTCAAGCCTTCCAATACCCTAAATCAATAACTTGTGTGAAAGCCTTACTACATAAAACATAAAAAGATCAATGTCAGGCAAAAAAAAAAAAAAAAAAAGGAAAAATTCACAAGACGGGGCCCAACTATTACTCATTTTCTTTTATAAGTCCTAACTATGAATTATTCCCTGCAGGTCCCAAGTTTACCATCTTGTAATTTTTATAGGTCCTGAATTACTTAAAACCGATTTAGAAGGTAAGATTTTTAAACGTTGGTCCCAGTTTATAGGTCTCTGGCACTTGCTGGAAGTGTTCGAATATGGTAAACGTTTAAAGATCTTACCTTCTAAACCGGTTATAAGTAACCCGGGACCTATGAAAATCACAAGATAGTAAACTTGGGACCTTCAGGGAATAATCCATAGTTGGGACTTATAAAAGAAAATGGGTAAATAGTTGGGCCCCCTCTTGTGAATTTTTCCAAAAAAGATGAAAAAGATAAAAGTGCGAAAGAAAAAAGCAAAAGCAAAAGAAAACGCACAGGTCAAAAAGAAAAACAAAATGCAAAAAGAAAAAGCCAAAGGCAAAGAAATAAAAAGTCAAGCTAGGGGGCTTGCATACAAGTTCTAAGTTCTACCCCTCATTCAAATTCCATCAATCCATCAAAACCTTAGCCATATAGTCCAAAGTCCTTCAAACCTATATCAATGACCCCTACATTAGCCCAACCAATTAAATCTTCATTAAAACCTCAAGTCTTAAACCTTTCAACATTTTATCAACCCTAACTCCTTATTCAAGGTATGTCCAAGCCCGCTAGGTTGAAAACCCAAAAGGGCGACCTTGGCAAAAGTTAGGGCAAATATATATATATATATAATAAAAAAAATCAGATCCAGAATTACGAATGGTTTGATTCCGCAAGGATACGTAGGAATCTTCATCTCGCGGTCCGACCGCTAAAATAAAAATAAATTAGTCAACGTCTAATGATTTGATTTTCTAGAGTTCAGGAGCATGTTCTTTCTAGATCCCGACATAGACTCGAGTCTGAACCTAGCCTCGTTAAAGCCTTTTCCCACCTACATTTATTTAAGTCATAAATTTAAACCTTTTTTTTTTCAATCCAAGCTCTCTTTTTCCAGAAGGACTCTCCGAAAATTCCATGATTTCCTGGCGATAATTGACTTTATTTATATCAACTCCTTAAAGAAGAATCCCCAATGACAACTTTCAACGCTCAAAACAAATCAGCTACATTTCAATCAAGGCTCAAGGTGCTTAATTCAAGGCAAGCTCATCCAAAGTGGGGGCTTCCTATATATGTGGTGGTTCCTCCAAATCAAACTCCCGAAGAGTTGTAATTTGCGGATCTCGTGTATAGACCCCGATTATTTACTAAAAACGATTTTCGAAAATCATTATATCTCTCTACATATCCAGATCTCCTGGCCTTGCACAACCCTGACCTTGCATTGCATTTCATACATCCTAGTCTTTCATAACCCTGACCTTGCATGACGTGTCATCTTCCTTAGCTTTGCCTAACCTTAATCCATGCATAGCATCTCATGCATCCTTAGAGAGTCTATGTTTGCATTTTTGCATCATTATGTGGTTTATGTGAGTTGTTTGCACTTATCTGCTAACATCTTCTACTACAGGTATTAAGATTGCTTGTAGTTATTATCCTGCCTACTAACTTTGTTTTGTAGAGACCGCGTATTTAGATCAGTTCTAAATTGCAGAGCGTTTAGAATCGTTCTCCGTCCCAACACCGTATACTTTGACTTTCGGTTTCCTGATCCTCAGTCAAAGTGGGGGCTCCTGTACACACATAATCGTGTCTCCCCATTAAGGATCCAATGATAAAATATACCGCGGTATTAGTTGGCGCAACCCAACGGAAGAGCAATCCGAAGAGCCAACCCAAAATCAATTTAAGTTGTGATTTGAAATATTATTCGAAGAGCCAAATTAATTTTTAATGATAATTTGTTGTATTTTAAGCCCATAAAATATTTTAGGTCCATTTAAAGCATTTTAAAAGCCCAATTATTTATTTATTATTTTTAATAAATATCAGATTTTTTTTATTCAGTAAAATTCAATCTCCGGATTTTAAGGATAAAATAATATCTTTAAAAAACGCATCTAATGAAAAAGGCTGGCAAATGAGCTAGACGCAGAAGGCGCGCCTAGCGCGTCACGTGCGTCCAGCACATTGGCCGAGCTGTGTCAGGTACGCCACTGTGCGCCTGACACGTGGAATTGTGACTCATACAGAGTCCTGCGCCTAGCGCAGTTCCTGTGTGGGACGCATCTCTCCTTTTTCTATCTTTTTTAAATAAGCGTGTACACGTGTGCAACTCTGATTGGGTAGGCCGCGTCAGGCGTGCCAATGTGCGCCTAACGCGTGGATCTGCGCCTCACACGTCAGGCTGCGCAGGGGGAGCGCGTGAGGCGCATGTTCCTTTTTCCTATAAATACCTGTGATTTCCTAAATCACGGACGGTTTTTTCGAATTATCATTCTACGAACACAAAAGACTTCCGAATACTTAAGAAATATACTTCGAACCTTTAAACACTCAAATACTTTCAACACTTCAATTCATTTTCCAGTTCCTGAGCATACTACGTTATTGGTTCCACAATTCCTCCGCCTGAAGGTCGCTGCGCTCTTCGACCTAAGCCGCATAGGTTTAATTCCTGAGGATCCTTGAATAATTCAATTATATTTATTGCCTGGAAGTTACTAACAGTTTCTTGTCAAGATGTAGATATTTAATTGATAATCGTGATTATTGTATATTCTAATTCCTACTATTATTATTTTGTATATAATATTCATATTATTATGATTGTCCTGCATGCTTTTTATCACCCACATATTATTATTGCTAAACAAGACCTAAAGAACTGTTATAACTAATTCAGATAATTTGGACAACCTGTTAGGAACCTTGTAATCTGATTGCTTAACAACTTGTGACTAAAAATTAGTCTTTTATATGTTTCCTGAACCAACCTAGACTAAATATTTTTTGGGTGCTTAAAAATATTATATGATTATTCTTTGGCATAAAATTTGTATTGAATCGATATTTAGTAGAGGTCAGCAATGGGCAACATGGTTCCTGACTGTGTTGTACCCTCACCCCTGAACTCAATCTTTGGTTCATTTTGACCATCTATGGAGTCAGGACGGGGAAATCTACATTGGATAAAGTCCCTAAGATGTCCCTATAGTTTTCAATATCCAATTAGGTTTATGATTCTTCCTTTAAAGAATTGTTGGCGACTTCAAAACAATTTTCAATACAAAACCTTTACAATGGGGTAGTCAAATACAAATACGTGCTCACACCGCGTAGGCGAAATAAAAACACGCCTACAATGAGCTATGAGCTTCTTCCAAAAAAATTCCGCTTCAAATCTTCTTTATTACTTGGTACACACCACCTCCTCTTAAACTGGATACTCACATCATCAGCTATCTGGAAATCCAACACCTGATCCTCCTGGATCTTCTCCCGAATCTTTTCTTACTTTTCATCCTAATCTCATCATAGATCGAAGGTTGAACTGACAAAGTACTCAACAATTCTTCAACATCTTCCTCTTTCATCACCTCTAAGGATAGCTTCAGAAACTCTACACATAACTGACTCGGCAACACCATCACATTAACTGAATGACTTGACTTTCGGCTCAATGCATATGCGACATCATTAGCTTTCCCCTCATGATACTGGATCTCCAAATCATAATCCTTGATCAACTCCCACCACTTCCTCTGCCTCATGTTCAACTCCTTCTCAGTGAAAATATATTTCAAGCTCTTATGATCCGTGTACAACTTACACATCGCCCCATACAAGTAGTGTCACCATATCTTCAAAGCAAACACTATTGCAGCTCATTCAAGATCATGGGTTGGATAATTCACCTCATATGGTTTTAACTGCTTAGAAGCATAAGAAATGACCTTCTTGTTCTGCATCAATACACACCCTAACCCAAATTTCAAAGCATCACTATAAACCTCATACTGCTGACTCTCATCAGGTAGAGCTAGAGATGGCAACGGGTCGGATCTGGACCGGGTCTAGGTGGACCCGGATCCAGATCCGTTTTTAGACGGTGGATCCAGATCCGACCCGGATCCAATGGGTCTGAAAAAGTTGGACCCGGATCCATATCCGACGGATCTTGCGAATCTGGGTCCAAAACGGGTCTAAAACGGGCCCAGCACATTTTATGCTATTTTGCCTACTTTTTGATATTAAGATAATTTTCGAAGCGATAAAATCATGTAGATGTTGTAATATTAACAAAATTAAAGCTGAATTTATCATTTGACAACCAATTTAAATTAACATATAACAACAATAAGAATATTTCCAAAATGACAGCAACCAATTCATAGTAAGTAGTAACAAATATTAATATTCAACAATGAAATAATTTTGACTTTAGGTTGTTACATCAAACTAACAAGTGCAACATCTGTATAATCACTTGCAGACTTGCAGTTCAAACTAACATAGTAAGTAGTACTAATATGAAGCAACAATTCATAGTAAGTATAATCAGGAAACAGATAGAAGAATATCACGCTGGAATCCTCGCCTGAAATCACTTGCAGTTGGACGGTGGATGGTGGTGCGCTCGAAGCCTCGAACAGACGTGGATGGTGGTGCAGTTGGACGCTGGATGGTGGTGTGCGCGAAGCGTTGAACAGATGTGGATGGTGGTGCAAATGTTGCCGGAAAGAGAATTAGAGCCTAGAGATGGCACAGACTATAGACGTGGAGGGAGTGTGAAGGGAGGCGTGAAGGGGAGCTAGGGTTTAGGGAGTGTGAAGGGGAGGCGTGAATGATCTGTTTGAATGAAATGTTTAAAGATTGTTAGAGATAAAAGCCTACCAGCCCACCTATTTTTTTTAAAAAAACGGGTCCGTGGATCCGGGTCCTGGAACATATCCGGACCCAGATCCGCAATATGACAGTTGGACCCGGATCCGACCCGGATCCAACAGGTCTGAAATTTTAGGACCCAGATCCGCAAAAACGGATCTGGGTCCACGGATCCGGGTCGGGTCCAGGATCCATTGCCATCCCTAGGTAGAGCTAAAACAGATGTTATAGTCAATCTTTCCTTCAACGCCGAAAAAGTTTCCTCACACTCTGGAGTCTAGATAAACTTACCTTCTTTCTTCACCAAGCTAGTCATTGGTCTCGAGATCTTCGAGAAATCCTTCACAAATCTCCGATAGAAGCCGGCTAACCCAAGAAAATTCTTTATATCAGACACCGTCTTCGATGTTGGCCACTCACGCACCGCCTGAATCTTAGCTGGATCCACCGAAAATCCTTCCTTTGAGATAACATGTCCTAAAAAGGCAACCTCATCCAACCAAAACTCACACTTAGAGAGTTTGGCGTACAACTTATGATCTCTCAAGGTGGACAAAACTTCTCTCAAATACAACTCATGACTGCTCTTATCCTTCGAATATATCAAGATATCATCTATAAACACAACCACATATTTGTCCAAGTATGGTTTGAAAATCCTATGCATCAAATCCATGAATACTGCAGGTGCGTTGGTCAGACCAAACGACATCACTGTGAACTCATAGTGACCAAAATGCGCCCTAAATGTAGTTTTAGGAATATCATCCTCATTAATCCTCAATTGGTGATAACTTGACCTCAAATCTATCTTCAAGAAAATCCCCGCTCCATTCAACTGATCAAATACATCATCTATTCTCGGAAGCGGATACTTTTCTTGATCGTTACATTATTCATCTCTCAATAATCAATGCACAACCTCAAACTACCATCTTTCTTTTTCACGAACAATACAGGTGCACCTCAAGGAGACGAACTAGGTCTTATATACCCTTTTTCCAACAACTCCTCCAACTGAATTTTTAACCCTTTCATCTCAGCTGGAGCCATTCTATATGGAGCCTTTGAAATAGGTCCGGTTCCTGACATCAAATCGGTAGTGAACTCAAGATCCATAACAGGTGGCATACCCGATATCTCTTCAGGAAACACGTAAGGAAACTCAGATACAACTGGAACCTCCCCATTCTCGTCTTCCTTTTCGATCCTCTGAACTCCACATAAGAATAACGGACATCCCTTCCTCATATAAGTTTGAATTCTCATCGTAGACACTATCTTCATTCCCTTCTCCTTCCCAAGCTTCCTATAAGTCACCCTTTCTTTCTTAGGGCCAACTAAGGACACCTTCTGGGCCTCACAATCAATCTGAGCCTTGAATCTTCCCAAACAATCCATCCCCAAAACAACATCGAGGTTCGTCAAGTCAAACTCAACTAAATCTATTACTAAGGGTACTTGGCTATGCAACTTAGTACAACTAAAAATCTCTCCTGATGGCAATGCAATTTCTAATAAAATAGAACACTAGCTGCCTAACTAAAGCTTTTCCACTAAAGTGCTAAAAATAAATTAATGAGATGCTCTAGAATCAAATAACACTTTGACAGACAGAGAATTAATGAAAAGGGTTCTAATTACTACCTCAGAAACATTCTTAGCCTCACGGTGGTTCATAACGAAAACTTGATAAGTGACATTTATGTCACTTCTAAGGGTAGTTTTTAGATTATTTTTGTAGTTTATTTTTATCTATTTCATCTAATTTTATCTATTTTAGCCTTTAATTCTTCCTTTTTATATTTTGTAGCTTAATTTATTTATTTAGTGATTTTTATTAGTTCTTAGCTCTTAATTTCATAATTTATATATTTCCTTTATTTTAGTACTTTATCGATTGATTGGTTTAGTCTTCGTAATTGATTTTCTAATTTTATTTAATTGTTTTGGGAATAGTCAGTTTAAGATTGAAGAAAACTATACTATGTTAAAGCTGTGACAAGTTTAGCAAACCAACAACGGGGGGCTTGTTTGAGCCCATACAAATACTTCAGCAATCTGCAGACAAGTTTGGAATTTGAACACTCAAACCCAGGAGGAAGTTTCATACAAACCTCGTCTTCAAGATCTCCATGAAGAAAGGCATGGAAAATGAACATTGGGGAGTCAATGGGTGTATTGTATCAAGTATCTGGCAAATGGAGATGTTGAACGACTGAAATCTTGTCTTGTTGTTTTGGGCAATCATTAGGAATCATGTATTGATTATAAAAAGACTTTTGCGCCTGTTGCCAAAATGACTACTACTCATGCTTTTCTTGCCATTGCTGCTTCCAAAAATTGGGAGCTTTATCAGATGGATGTGCACAGGGAGGTAATTCCTCCAAGGTCCAAGTACCATTATCCTTCAAAGCTCGAATTTCATCCTCGATTGACTTCTTCCACATATTATCATGCATAGCCTCCTTAAAATATTTTGGTTCTGTATTAGTGATTATATCAGTAAGAATCTTTGGATATTTCACAGAAAAATTTGCACAATTTTTATAGTGATCTATAGGATATGAAGTACCTGAGGTATCTGATGGAGTAGGAGTATAGGAGGATGGACTATCCACATGGACTGAGTTAGTGACAAAATCCTTGAGCAAAGCCGAGGGATATCTCTCCTTCATCCCACGGCCCAAAACTAAGTCTGGGAACGATTTCGCTGCTCTACGTACGCTCAATGCTTATTTGAGTACATGTTTTAAGATGAAGGATCTTAGTTATTTGAAATATTTTCTGGGAATTCAGGTTGCTCGGAGTTCTATGGGTCTTTTCTTATGTCAGCGCAAATACAAGCTGGACATTATCTCTGAAGTTGGCTTGTTAGGCGCGAAGCCTAGTAGCTTCCCCATTGAACAGAACCATCTCTGATGCTGCTACTTATTGACGCCTTGTGGGTTGTCTTATTTATCTAGTTGTTACATGCTCATGTTCTCTATCAATTTATGCATTGCGTGTTGTTCAATTTCTGAGAAGGCATTCTTTTGCGTGTAGATAGTGATTTATCCCTACAGGGTTGGTGTGACTCTGATTGGTCTGCTTGTCCTCTTACTCGTCTCTCTTTGACATGTTGGATTGGGTTCTTGGGTAATTCTCATGTTTCTTAGAAAACAAGAAATAACATACGATATCTCGTTCATCTGCAGAAGCATAGTATAGCTCCATGGTGGTTGTGACATGTGAGCTGAAGTGGTTGAAAGATTTATTACTAAAATTGGGGGTTAATCATCCAAAGGCTATTCCCACATATGTTATGTGAAGTCAGTCTGCTATTCATATTGCTAACAATCCAGTTTTTCATGAACGCATGAAGCATATTGAAGTTGATTGTTACTTCATGTGTGATGCCACCACATAAGGTCTTATTTCACCTTCATATGTGTCTACCAAGGCTCAGCTGACAGATACTTTTATAAAGGCTCTTAGCGAGTCGCAATTTGAATTTCTTCTCTCCAAGTTGGGCATTCATGATCCTTCCTCTGCTCCAACTTGAGGGAGGTGTTAGGGAATATTTGGCGAATTAGGAAGTTTCCTAAAAGATAGAATTATAGTTTCCTATGTTTCCTAGTATTAGGATTATATGTTTGATAGGTTTCTTGTAAAATATATACTATTCTCCGTTTCAGAATAAGTGCAACAGAGAGAAACGACACACAGACCAAAACAAGTAGAGAGAGAAAGTTGGGCCCACTTTTACTTACCTTGGTTAAACATTAAACCAAAAAGAATTGAACCCTAAATCAATCTCCCGACTGAAAAATGAAACAGGGAAGAATTCCCGCTCTAGAGCGGCGGACATAGTGGAGAACTGTGCAACTCGTGGTTGTTGATAGAGAAACTCCGACAAGGCATTGAGTTGGCAAAGCCACAACTCACGAAATGAAAGAATTTTAGTTATTTTTTCCTAAAAGAGATCATGAGAGAGGAGTGGTAGTTCAATTTTTTAAAATGAAAATCCAAGGAATTTGCAGATCTACCCAAAAATTGAAAAAAAATCATCATGTTCGGTATCAAGTGGATATTGGCGAGTTCCCATGATGGCCTTCAAAACGTCGGCCACGATGGTGGTTTTCGTTGAGTTCCCAAATGGTCTTCAAACCGTCGGTCTGCGGTGGTGGTTTTCGATGAGTTTCCAAGGTGGACTTCAAACTGCCGGCCGTTGATAGTAGTTTTCGATGAGTTTGGTGGTTTGTTTCAGAGAAGAAAAAAAAAGAGATAGAGCGCAAGAGGATGCAGAAGAGTTCAAGAGAGAGAAGTGGTGGTAGTGGTTTGGGTGGTGGGCCGGGTGAGCTCTTAGGTGGAGGGTGGGTGGTGGTTGAATGTTGAGGACGATTGAGGAAGGAGAGAGAGGGGCTTTCATAGGATTAGAACAATAACAAGATTATGCTAGTAGATTAGTGGGTTAATTAGATTGATGTATAAAATTAGTAATGTCAATTTTGTAATAAAAGCAAACAAAAGTTTCTATTTTTAGCTTGGTAGTACTTATTGTGACATTTTCTCAAAAGGAAAGTGTTGTACTTCTTTAAAAACGAATAATAGTGTATATGGTAATGGCAATAATGTGTAGACACACTTTTTTAATTACCCTAATCATATTTTACAAAAATCAATTATACCTTACCACATCTTTTATTCTGATTCTGTGATCTTAAAGCTTACTATGAACTCACACTTGTCACAAAATCCCTTTTTATTGACGTGCAAGGTAAATAGAAAACACAAATGCAAAATAAACAAGGAAAAATGGAAAAGAATAATCCCACATTTTGGTGGTCTTCTCATAATAATCCCTCATTAACTTAATTTCAGAATAATCCTACCTTTACACCTAATCTTCTCAAAATGATCCTTTTAACCTCCAACCTGTATAACAGGTTAGATTTAATTATAGTACAACTCCTCCCCTCCCTTCCCTTGTAACCCCTTCCCCACCACCCCACCACCCCACCGCAATTGACCCCTAGACACCCCCAACCTCTCCTCCCCTAAGACCACCGCCGGAAACCTCCACCACTACCTCACGGACCCCTCACTCCTCTCTCCCTTACCACCTCCACTCTATCTCCTCCCTCACGCCCTATACACACGCCCCAACCCCACCCCAACCCCACCCCACCCTCGCCAAAACCCCAGCCCCACCCTCGCCTGTTAAACATGTCAAATTCAGTTTTTTCCTTCAATGCTGCTCTCCTCTCTCAACAACCCTTTATCTCTCTCCTCCATATTCTAACAATCTCAAACTTCAAGCCATCATGGCCCAACCCACCAAGTCCGAACCACCAACCTTCGATTTCCCCTCCTTAGCCACCGCTGCCGCAACCAAGCCAAAGAAGACGAAAGGTTCAAGCCATTCGCATAATTAGTGCTGATTAAAGTGATGAAGGTACCGAGTTCATCCATGACAACATCCTCAATTTCTCTTTCCTCCTTTTCGTTCTCATGATCACATCATCATCATCATCTTCAATAGCATCTTCTCGCATCTCCTCATCCCTTACTTCAACTTCACCTCCTCTGAATTTTTCCCACTCTTCAAGCTTCTCGCTGAAGTTCTCCTCACGTTCTTGCTCGCTCTCTCAAATCAAAATGGAGCCAATTCAATTTCGATGGCTAAGATGCTGTTGAATATGATTTTCTGGGTTTTCTTTTATGGTGGAGGTAAGTTGCTTGCGGTGGTGGTGATGATGTGCTGGCGTGCTGCTAATATTGGTGATGGTGATAGAAATTGTGGTTGAGATTGTGGGTGATGGTAGACTGGTAGCGAGGTTTTGGGCAGTGGAGTTGGCGGTTATGGCAGCAGGAGGGGGGGTTGGTTTTGCTGGAATTGATGAGGTATGGGAGGAGAGAGAAAGGATAATTGAAAAAGAAAATTTATTCTTTTAATTTTTTTTAGAAGCCTAAACCAATTAGAAATTGACATTTGTCAAATTTAACCTGATAAACCTGTTACCATAATTTATTAACAGGTAAAGACCCATTTTAAGAAGATTAAATGTAAAGGTAGGATTATTTTGAAATTAAGTTAATGAGGGATTATTACGAGAAGACCACCAAAAGGTGGGATTATTCTTTTCCATTTTTCCAATAAACAATACAAGTGTTAGTAGAAACTAATAATTTCAACTCCATCATATAACTAGTTTATTTAATTAATAATTTGTACTCCCTCATTTTCTTTTTAATGTACACATTTTTGTTTTTGGTCCCCCCTTTATTCCCCCCAACTCGTCAAGGTTTCTCATTACCTTATTTTAAAAAATAATTCTTTTAAATCTACACACTGTTGCCTTTTCTATTATTGGTAACATGTCCCATCTATTTTCTTTTTTCTTTTTCTGAACTTCTATTCATCGCCCTAAAAGTACTTAATATTGCCCCCAAAAAAAAGTTGAAATTACATCTCTAACCTTTTCCTTCTTTTTCCCTAAACCACCACCACCCACCTCACTCCACCACCACCCACCTCTTGCCACCACCACCCCATCGCCACAGCCACCCACCAGCCACCTAGAAGGAGTCGATTTTTTTTTAGGACGATGAGCGAACATCTGGCCTGGACGTTCACTCCATGGAGCAAACATCTGGCCTGGACGATCGCTCCATGGGGCAAACGTCTAGGCCAGACATTTGCCCTAAGAAACGAACGTCCAGGCCAGACGTTCGCCCATCGTCCTAAAAAAAATTCGCCTGCTTCCAGGTGGGTGGTGGAGGAGGTGGTGGGTGGCAGTGGGGAGGTAGGTGATGGCGGGTGGTTGCAGGGGGTGGCAGGTAGTGGTGGGTGGTGTGGAAAAAAGGAAGGGTAAAATAGTCTATAAAAATAAATTTGGGGCGATTTTAAGTAATTTTGGGGCGACATTTAACAAACCCCTTTTTTTTCCACCCATGTCATCCACTTTTTAATATTTTAACCCACTTTTTAGTTACTCTATCCACCTTTAATTTTCAGTTTCTCTCTCATACTTTTGGACTCCCTCCTTGATTCTCCCTAAAAGTAAAGTGATTAAACTAAAAAGAAATGGAGGGAGTATACAAATAGCATAATCAAACTTAGTTACTAGCAACACCATCTCATTACTACATCTAACTCGTTAAAAATATTTTATTGTCTCATTATTAACTATGAAATTTGGAAGAGTAAGCTAGTAGGCAAGAATTAATCCAATAACCACCTATTTCAACAAAGATTAGTTACCTAATAATATTGACCATGGTCAAAAGCGTAAACTCAAAAAGTCCCTAGTGTACACACACACCACTAATAGCCTGATGCTCTTTGCAATTACGTGATACTGAATCCATTATAACAAACCAAATATAACTTGATGGTAGCCTAATGACTGAATGTCATCAAGTTTAGGATTTTTTTATGTTGTACCTCCAATGCTTTTTTCTTCTTCCAAATTATACCCTTGGATGTTTTACATTTTCTATGTTCCCCTCCATTAATTCAACGTTAAATTTTTTATTTATTTTCTTATTTTTAGCTCTTTAGACTTGCATTATGTGGAAAAAATTTCCACAAGAATTTATCTTGTTGGTCTATCGTGTGCGACCCTTTTAAAGTCAAAGATTTTATATCCCTTCTAATATAAGTCCAAAGTACTAAAATTAAGAAATCAACGGAAAACTTAACGTAGACTTAACGGAGGGGTACAACATAGAACAAATAAAAGGTACATCTTGAAATAAAAACACATTGGGGATACAACATACAAAACGCAAAAACACAGGAATACCGTACAAAATGACCCTTAAGTCTATTACTTTACAAGCCAACGGGTTTACAAAATTGGAGGATCTAAATCGATAGGTTTCATTCCCTAATTAACATTTCACTTATAAGTGACTAATGACTTTTAGTGATTTTTTTTAGGAAAAATTGTTAAAAAAAAGTTAACCTTTAACCGGTCTTTTTTTAATAAGTTAACTACTGGATTATCCTGGAATAAGTCAATATCATTTAAGCATTAAACAAGTTGGATCACATTGTGACCTGCTAATGCAGGGAACAACCAGTATTTTTACCTTTTCTCCCTTTCTTCATCTTCAACCTTCAACCACCACCACCCTCTTTGCCACAACCACCACTGTACAGTGTACACCACCCAACCCTAACCACCTGTTTCCCTCTCTTTTTCCTTCTACTTCTCTGCCACTTATTCTACTCGAAACCACTCCCCTACCCTCTGAAAACAACCCCCTCCCAACACTAAAAAACTAGCCCCCACCCTTTCTTCCTCCCTTTCATTACCTCCATAGCTATCACCTGTTTCCCCCCTTCATCAGACCTGCCCTTCCCTTTTCAACCTCCTTCACCGCCGCCCCTACTTCCCCCTTTCGACCAAATAGCACCACTGTCAACACTATTTCCACCACCTAAACATCCACATTCACCGTTTTTCTCTCTTCACAGTCAACCTTGAATCCCAATTTATTAAAAAGAAAAAAAAAAGCAAAATTTTCCGTCTTTTTCTCATTTCTGATGTAAGTTTTATTTTCTTCCTATTGATTTCTTCAGAATTTTTTTCTTGGGTTTCGATCCTTGTAGGTTTTTTGGCATAAGTTTTGATAAGTTTTAAAATTCATCTCAATATCTTTAGAATTTTCTGTATATTTTGTGATAGGTAGATTTTGAAATTCATCTCAATTTCTTGGCATTTCCAAACTTCATGATAGTTCTTGGCATTTCCAGATTTCGACTCAATTTTCAGATTTCATGATTTATGTGATAGGTCCTTCTTCTTTCTATCTCTTACTCTATTTGTATATTTATCTCTCAGCTTCTTTTTCTTTTGGGTTCGTGAAAAAAGAACATAATTGAAGTTTTGAAGGTGGTGGTGGGGGTTGGGCGAAGGTGGGTTTGCGCGAGGGTGTGGGGTTGAGGGTTTGGTGTTGGGTTGTGGTTGAGGTTAGAGTGGTGTCTAGGGTGGTGGCTGGGGTTAGGTGGTTAGCCATGGAAGGAGGTGATGAGAGATAAGAGAGGAAAGATGAGAAATATTTAAAACGAAAAAAAATCTGAATTTTTTTCCTTTCTTTTAACCGGTTAAATAAGTCATAAGTCATCTAACTCATTAAAGGCTTAAATGGTATCAAAGTTGGCTTATTCCAGGATAATCCAGTGGTTAACTTATTAAAAGAAGACCGATTAAAGGTTAACTTATTTTTAACAATTTTTCCTTTTTTTTATGGCTACTTTTAGTTTTATATATACTGTATAGTTGGAGGTACGGTTGATTCTATAACAAGAGAAAAATAGAAGAGACAAACGGCATAGACTAGTCCAACAAAGTCTTCCCCTTATTGTCCAATTATGAAATTATTTTCATTGATCTTGAATCGAAGATGAGTTCGAGGATGAGGATGAGGATGAGAGCTCAAATCCTCCCATAATGGACCTATACTTGAGTTAATATAATTTATTTGCACTTTACATATCCAAATAATCCATATAAACACCCAATAAACATTTATGCTAACATTAGTTAATTAGCAGCAAACAAAGACTAATTAAGGGCGGCTAAGTGATTTAAAAATTATACTCCCTCCGTCCCATAATATAAGTCCCCTTTCCTTTTAAAGTGTCCCAAAATATAAGTCCTGTTTCTATTTTCAATCAATAATTATGCCCAAAATACCCTCATGAAAATAATTTAATTCCCAAAAAGTCCTTATAATTTCAGCTTCCAATGCACCATTATTAATGATAAAATGTAATCTTATACCCCATTGTACTCTTCTACACATTAAACCATGCAACATTAATGCTCAACTTTTATTTTTTGTTAAAAAGAAAAAAACAATGTAGGTGTTTCCCAATAAAAATGAATTTTTTTATTCAAATAAAACAAGATTCCACTTTACCTTAATTCCCGTGTAAAAACAGAATCAGGACTTATATTATGGGACGGAGGGAGTATTACCATAACTATATTTCCAAATTATCTTAAAAAACATGAGGACATATTAATGGTCTTATTAGCAAAAACCTATGAACCGAAGAGGATCTAGGTCATGGTTTATTTTTATGAAAGATTGAATGTAATAATTCCAATTATAACCATTCCACTTTTTGATCGGCTTGTGTTTTTCTTTTTGTATCTCTCACTGTTCACTCTCTCATTTTAGGACTCTTAATTAGCATCACCGTATGCCAGCCTGCAATAGCATCCATTTATTAACATAGTTTATGTAAAAGGTTCCAAACTTATTGTTGGAATGCCTTAAATATGTTATCCGGCGTTTCGAACGATCTAGAACGACCTATTCAATTTAGTTTATTAGAAGGGTATTATATAAAAATTTTAATCCTATTATGCCTCCTTATTCTGCATTCATTGCTCTCTTCTTTGAGATATTAACATCATTCTCTCATCTACCCGTGGGCTACAGATGTAGCTTAGGTATTGTTAGTGAACAACACACGAATTTATGTTGTTCACGAGTAAAATATACTTTTGGGGACTTACCTTTCATACTTTTCATCATTTGGGGACTCACCTTTTATCTTTCATCGTATTGTTTGGGGATTGACAGTGGGGAAATTTAAATTCCGGTGTAGTTGAGTACTTGAGACTTAAAAAAAAAAAATCAATTTTTCCCACTTTCTTGTAATACGCTTACCTTTATAACAGGGAAAAATAAATTCTATTAAACGTTTACCATGAGACTACTATCAATTCATGTTCTTTCTTTGCAAAGAGGAATTCATGAACTATCTCTATAAAATCTCCAAGATCTTCAGGTACATGCTGCATTTCACATCCAATATCTCCCCAACAAACTAGCAGCTTCTAAGCGAGAATGTCAAAGTTTTCGTGTGAACTTTTTTAATCTTACCTATGATTGTATTATAGACTTAAGTTAGTTAGATAAAAGTATGGAGTACTAAATAGCGTGAAGAACAATCTATGAAGACTAGCTGCAATTTCTTAGGCACATTTTATGTTAACATTCATATTTTAGTGGTCAATATTGTGATTTGATTTTGGATTACAGTTGGTAGCTAACAATCTTCAAAAAATCTGTATTTTTGTTTTATATTATTTAATTATATATTGTATTTAATTTAAAAAATTAATAAGCTCACCGGAATCTTATTTTCCGGCCATCATCAGTCCCCAAACGATGAAAGATAAAAGGTGAGTCCCCAAATGATGAAAAGTATGAAAGGTAAGTCCCCAAAAGTGTATTTTACTCGGTTATTCTAGTTGTTCTTTGCTTGTCGATTGATTATGTCATAACACTTTCATTTATTATTTTAAAAATCCATCAAGCTAAAGAATGTGATCAATAAAAACAAATGGAAAATTTGTTTAAAAAATGACTATAATGTCCAAGTTTATGTGAGAAAACACCTTTTAGAACTTTTTTTTTTGTGAGAAAGCACCTTATATCTCACTTTGTACCAAAAATACACCTTAAACAAAGTGGCCCTGTAAGAAGAAATAGAGGTTAGTGACAACTTGGTACAAATAATAGCTTAGGTGGCGTTTTAATAAAGAAAAATAGGTTTGACTTCCATTTTGGCAAATAAAATTAGGTTCATACTCAAATAGACTAAAATATTAGATTTGATATTAAAATAACCTAATTCTTTCACATATTTTATTGGTGAATTCATAAAATCATCTAACAAATTGATTTTTTCCCTTTTCAGTTTTTGAAAAAGAACAACATTACTTAGTTTTTTTTTAAAAGAAACCACTACTTATTTTACATTAAATTAACCACATTACTTAAATACATTTGGCTTGCTAAAACCACAAAATAATGTAGATTATAATATTATTTTTTCACAAGGAAAACATAGTAGGAATCTCATGTAAAAATAATAAATATTTTACATATTAAAGCAACATTCAAAAAATTGAAAAAATATAAAAAATAGACAAGAGAACATGTTGTCTAAAAATCCTTTAATTATAAATTTAGCTCATGAAAGGAACAGGATAACTATTGATTAGCTAACCAAATAATTTATCGACATAGAATTGGCAAAGCTAGTCTCATTGAGTAAAATTATAAAGTTCTTTTTGATAAAAAGGAATTTTAACAAAGGCGACATATAGTGAATGCCATTAATTTACCATAATACGTATTATTTTATCAAAATTTAAAACTGCTTTCTTAAATGTAAAACTAAGGTTGTGTTTTTGAAAATACCACACTTTTAGGTGGTTTTTGAAATTTATTTTTAAAAAAATAGAGAGAACTGGATTATTTTAATAGAAAGTATAACATTTTGGTCTATTATTTTACTACAAACTGATTTTTATTCACCAAAATGACACTTAAGCTACTTTTATACCAAGTTGGTACCGACTACCGACCTCTATTTCTTTTTACCAACTTGGTCATTTGGCTACAAACACAAAAAAAGTTTTAAACAATGTTTTTCACAAACATTTAGTAGAAATAAAAAGTCTTTAATTTCTATCAAATTAGGATACAAGTCATAACGACTGCTAATTAGTACATAGACATGTACATACGTAGAGGAAGGCCGAAGGTAGTGACAAAGAGCGAGGTTGTTGTTTTACTGAAAGTGGTTTTTTTTTTTTGACAAATTCTCTTGTCTCTACTCTATTCACTTGCAATTATATATCTGACACTCTTCTTTTCTCTTTCATGATTTGTGTCTCCTCTCAATAGTTTTCTTTCTCTCATGGTTTTCTCTCTCTTTGATTTGCTTTATATTATTATATTGCACTAGAAGATATATTTCCCTTTTTTTTTTCTGTCCCTCATGATTTTCTCTCCCTTGAAGTTTTTTTTAGAGCGATCATATGCTCAGTCCAGGGTCAGATGTTAGTTGTTTATAGTACTTTGACTAAAGTTCATTTTGAGTGATCATATGTACAATCCATTTATCATACTTTTTTTTTTTTTACGGGAATCCGTTTATCATACTTAACGCCAAATTATATGTAGCAAATATATATGGCAAATATATGTGAATGTTTTCTCTCTTGTTTTTTATTTCACTCTCCTGCTTTTTTTTGTCCTCTACTTTCTTTTCTCTCTAAGGATTTGTGACTCCCTTGATCTATTAGTCAAGTGCTCATTATATGTCAAATAATGTTTATACGTAAAAGCTTTATATTATCATAATATTCAACATTATTTTTACATTAATTAACATAGTTAACTATAAAGTCATGTTCATTATATTTTATCACATGTTCGTTGTATTTTCTCACATGTTCAATAGCTTTTATCTAGATCTTATTCATAATACTTATATATATTGCCCTGATGGGCATAAATATTTGGTCTGAAGTGATTTAATTAAGTGTTTATTAAATGCCTTCATATACTGATACAAACTAGATTTATGTTTATTATTATTTTATATATTTTAGTTAAGTGGTTAGCTGTTTAAATTGAACCTGGACATGATTCTTTTAGTTGTTTTTGGACATAAAAATTTGTAAAAATGTAGTTGGTAAAATTTTCATTAGAAGTTTGAATTATTATATTCATTTTTGCATAAGAAGAACATTACAGGAATTATATGATCATCCTTTATGGAATTACGTAAATGATCCATAAATACGTACTAACGAACAGAGGACAATATCAAATGAACAATCCAATAAGCATAGTTATTTGTGTAAATTGAACATGTACATTAGCTATACATACATCAAAAATCAATTGATCACCTCCATTAGCTATACATTAGCTTCACCCCTGATGGATTTCATAAGGCTGAATTAAAGAGTTTCAAATGAAAGGACTGTAATTAACAAACTCGACACTTTAAAGGGCTGCCATTAACGAAAAATCCTAGCAACTATTAGGGCCCGTTCGGTATTACTGTGGTTTTCTGTTTTTTGGTTTTTTGATTTTCAAAGTCATATGATATATGTCCTATAATGAAAAAAAATTAGTCAAATTTATTGGGAGCATGATGATTTTGAAAACTGACAACTAAAAAGTGAAAACCACTTTTTCTGGTTTCCTGTTTTTGGTTTTTAGTTTTCAAAAAAACTGAAAATTGAAAACAAAAAACGAAAACAAACGGGCCCTAAGTGATTTTTTAAATTTTTGTCATTGTTCATTGCTGGTGGTTTGATGTTCATTGTATACCCATTTCATTAATTTGGGGTACTTTTAATGTTGTAAGGGATGCGTTTTTATAGCGTGACGCCGTGATCCCCTTCCTCTCTGAGTCGCTATGAGACTATATTTGCGTGTATAACTCTACCAAGTGCTGAAGTGCACAAACGACCCATTAAAGAATCCACAAGCTTCCTCTCATTCTCTTTTATGAACCCCAATTCCGTCATATTCTCACTCTGTTTGCTTGCTCAATTTTCAGCCATTTCTCAGCAGAACCATCAACCATGCCACCCAGACGTCGCAAGGTAAGTCTGCTACTTACATTACTCCGTCCAAACTCGTGGTGCACTATTGTGATTTTTCTGCTTCAAGTTTTTTTATTTACATGATTTTGTTGCAATTTTTTGTAGGTGGGTCTCAAACGTATGGACGCTGCCATTGATGCTCTAACTCCAATGGGGTTTTCTCCAGAAAGTATTCGACAGAAAGTTAAGGATTTACTCGAAGTAGGTCTCTAAACCATCTTATTAATCATTTCTTCTTTAGTTCATTTTGGTTAATTTTGGTCTTCAATATTCCACTCTTTGAAATGGGTTTTTTGGTGCTTGAATCTTTTTTTTTTTTTTTTTGGAGAAGTTAATTCTAGGTTGGCTTTTTCTTTTGCTTTCTTGATAGATATAGACATATAGTAACTAGTACTAGTCATTTATTAGTCACCTGCCTGTGAAGTTGAAACTCGAAAATTTGTCATCTTTTAATTGTAGATATAATTTTCAATATGATTGCTGAATCTGAAATCCGGTATGTTTTTAATAAGAATTGATGATTTTTGGTGATTATAGTTGTATGAGGATGATCATGGGTGGATAGCCATTGAAGAGGCCTCCTACAAGCTGTTAATTGAGTGCATACTGGAGGAGCAGGAGCAGGAGGGTGTGCAATGTAAACAAGGGGAACCTTCTTTCGTTGTATGATTTCTTATTAATTTGTTGTATGAACAATTTTATTTCACGGAAATATTGTTTTTTTTAATTACAATGTGTGTTGCCCGGAAACTTCATGGAAATCGCGTGTTTCGGAAACCTCCAGCAAACTTCTTCATAGGCATAATATCATTGTAAACGGTTGTTTCTCGTTTCCATGTCCGTTTTTGTATCTTATTTTGGTTTTCGACCAACATAGTTTTTAGTTTGTTGTAGAACACCCTAATTGTTGTTGTACAGTTGTAGTAATAATGACAATTTATGGGTATTATGATGATGGTGAAATGGGTTATACTTGGTTTGTTGAAGTGGATTAAGTTATGTAAAGCAAAATCTCTTAATGGGTTGTAATTGTCGAAAAAAGTTGTTCTTGCTTGTACTTTTGTTTGTAGTTGGAAGATGGCTACTTGATGTTTTTCAATTTTTGATAAGGATTGTTTGCCTGCTTTGAAGGATTCACCAAAAAAAGCTAGCCGGCAAGGTGGTGAGGACAAGGAGGCTGAACCATCAAATGTTGGTCCATCAAGTGAAGCCAGTGAGCCTTTATGCTCTAACCAAGATACTGCCTTGGCAATTCCTATAACTGATGCTCCTTCGCCAAGTCCTCTAGCAGGTAAAAGGATTACTTTCTCTGTTGTTTTATTGATTTCTTTAATTAAAATTTGGTGATTTGTTTAGTTGTAGTCTTTTACTTTGTATAACATTAAAATAAGCTAGTAGCCGTAAAGCCAAGCAGAAAATGCATGAGAAGTTTGACCAAGTTTCTCTGTTGTATATTCCAAAGTTGATTTTTTGTTATTCTTAGATGTCATGTTGCCAATGTAGAGTTAACTCTATTACATTTTGAGCCTTTTTTTCGTCCTCTCTTTTTTTGGTGGTAGGAAGAGGGTGGGAGCTAGAATAAGTAAAAAACAATCATATCTTTAATCTCTCTCCTTTTCTTATCCTAGACTTTCCTGAGATGTGCTATCTGGTGCGCTATATTCCCCCCATTCATGGGAAGTGTTAAGTCTAATAACGGATATTTTAGTTTGACTAGTTAGTTGCCTGTTGTGACTAATTCCAGTAAGTTGACATGTAGAATTAATGGTCTCAAATATATATGCCTTGTGTACAGTGGTTCATGTTCTGATTTGATCTTATTGCCTGTATATAACAATATGTGATCAAATTGTACATTTATCTTGTTCTTTAAGCTAGCCGTGTACATAAACTCATTATGTTCAAACTATTTAAGTATCAAGTTGATCTATTTGGAGTATGGGGATGCTCCATCATTCCTTTCCTGTTGGGAAGTAAGTTGCCACATAAAGGGCCTTGTTTTCATTTGGTGTTAGGTGTTGATCCTGTGCTTTAGAGCCTGAGACTGGCTCATACCTTGAAGAAATTTATTAGGAGGAGGGTTTTCCGGGACAATGGTTTTTGTTTATAGCTTAAGTATATAGTTCAACATCTTGGGTTAATAAGCAGTTAGTCCAATGGCATATTTGTTTGTATTTTTTCATAAAAGAAAAACTAGTACTAATTTTTATGAATAGGCATGGATGAATTCATTTTCTTTATTCAGATTGTTATTTTGAATGAATTTTGTCAGGGCTCCTCTGGTACGCGGTCTTTGAATTTGAGGGGTGCTTGTGTTTTGGGAGTTTGGCATCTAGGAACAGTTTCTTGCTGATTAGTCGTTGTGGAAGTTTTCATTCTTAGGATCTTGGTTCCCTTTAGCAAGAGTAAGTATGACCTTTGGGGAAGCCTCCTGGGGGTTGTGGAAAGTGTAAACTATAGCTTTCCATATGAGCCCTTGGAAATTCATGAACCATATCTCTTTCTATTATTTTTTTGACCAGGTTTAAAACTGATAACAAGATACATTGTCTTACCCGTGGATTCCTTGGAGGAGCCGTACCATTTTTCATTGTCTCACCTGCCTTCTAGTCTTTGCATAACTTCAATATAAGGTTTGCTTAGGAAGATTCATAATTTTTCTGGTCTTTCTTTCCTTCTCAAGATCTTCTTGCCTTCCTTTATCTTCGGAATGAGGATCACTCTATTTCAATAGGAATTATCTTGAATGAGAGAGTCCAGTATTCTGACTAATTTGTTTGGAATCCCTCCCCCCCCTTACTTTTTATTACCTGATAGACCTGATTTAAGACTAATCTTGTTGATGATAGTTTCTTCTTGTGTATTCTCTCATAATTTGGTACATAAGCACTTTGCAGTAAAGCATTACATCCAAATCTCCTTATGCCTTGGAACCTGAGGCCTTAAAGAAGTTGAACGCTTTTGTTGGGTCCACTGCCTTTAATTAATTTATAACAAATTGCTGATTAGCCAGCCATTAGAGACAGTCTCTCCTAATTAGCAAATATTGAATAAACAATTCATATTGTTTGGTCAGGTTGCTTTTTATTGGTACAGGCTTTAAGGTGTTAAAGGGAAATCTCAGGAGTGTCCTGTATGTGGGATTTATGGGCCGCAAAGGGGGAAAGGATGCATTGGGGTATTGTCACCTGTCAGTCATAGTTCACTGCTCCGCTTCATAGTTGTTTAGTACTCCTAGGTTTGTATATATAATATCTTTTATGTGTGGTGGAGAGTCCTTTTGCAAAATTAGTCCAGATGTGGAATCCAAAGTAGTTGCCCACTTAAGTTTTGTGTCATTTGTAACCATTCGTGGTGGTATTTTTGTTTTACTGAAAAAAGAATGCCATCTTTCCCGCTTTTCTGCGTTTGTTAATCAAGCTCCTAGCTCTTCTTGATTCTTTAATAAGAAATGTTTAAATTGACGTAAATCCCAGCTCTCGTTGTGTTTGCTTCTGTGGATTTTGTTGAATTTTAAAAGGATTAAAGCACAGTAGTCGTATCTGCACTGGCACTCGGTCCCGCCATTATAATTAGTAAAACTTCTCCTTTTGTTATTGTTGCCTATTGTGGATGGAAGGTGTTACTGAACTATACCTTGTTATGCGTTTATTCTGGATTCAGTGGTTTCAGGACATTAACTTTTAAAATAGTGATAGATGTACATTTGGTAATTTTTGATATAGTGGCTTTTCCATTTGGAATAAGATATCAATGTATTGAAGTACACATGCATAGGTTTTGTTATTACTGTTGATTTTTCCAATAGATTTACCAATACATCTTTCTGAAAATTGTGTGCTTGAAGTTACGGTGCTTTAGCATTTTATAATCTCATTGCTTATACCAAGTTTGTCTCACTAATTATTGCGCATTCGCTCTTACAAAAAAAGTACACTATTGAAAAGAACAAATCCTGTGTGCTTTATTTCACAGGCCTGAACCTCTTTCTTGGGCTGGTGCTTATAAGTTTTTCTGTCGTTCAACATCTTGCTTTTGCAGTGCTTACTCCCACTTTTTGTCCTGCTGGAAATGTGACTAGCCCAAGCATAACAGCTACAATAGATGTAGCAAACCGAAAAAATGGTATCCTCGTGAACCAGGAAACAATTGCAGGTCTTAGTGAAGCTTATATGCTTTCTGCTCCACCAGGATTTGAGCGTTTGTCTCCTTTGCAACTAGGTTTTGCGGTCAGGAAACGTAAACCTTATCTCGGTTGGACTGGCCCTAAGGATGACGACGACTTTGTTCTGTTACAGCCTGCACCTGTTCTCGGCTGGAGAACTGGAGAAAGGCCAAGGAAGCGGAAATCTAGGTGGGATGTGGGGCCCAATGATGTTGTATGAGAAGAATTTCCATTAATTTGTACATTACTGATCATTCTTCTGTAAAGCTTGTTGCATATGTAGTTTGAGGTATCATAGTTTTCAGTACTAAAAAAAGGATTAGGATTTAGGACATATGCTGATGTGCGCCGACAAAGTAGGATGCTGTATGGGTAGTTCTGCCGGGATTCTTTGATTATTGAAACAATTTCTTATCAAAGTGGGAGTTGTTTTTAGCAAAACTCCCAACTTCTAAAACTATGTAGTTTTAAGATATCATAGTATTCAGTACTGTTTTCTATGGGCTCACTTTTTAAAATTTTAAAGTGGGATATGTTAGCAAAATCCTTCATTGCGTGAAAATAATAATGGTAGCAGCACAAAGCACCAGCTACACTGTGCATCTTTTTCCCAAGTCTATGCTTGTAACTTGTAAGTTGGCACATGTACTATGTAGTGTGGTGTACTCGTGTGTAGTACTATTCAGCAGCCATACCAAGGAAGGTGGAAGACAAGTTTTTGACCTGTTCCCAGGACACGAGATGATGGATTACTCCATTTCATTTTTTTTTTTTTTTTTTATTAGGAGATTAAGTCAGCTCAAGGGCTAACCCCTACAAGGCTACTAGCCTGTAGGAAACACCAACACATTGGCTGGTAAGGCATGCATAGCATGCGAAAGAAACACCCCAGTAGTCCATTACTGAAAAACAAAAACAATATATATTGAAAAGTTTACACAAATAATCTCAATATTCAACCCATTCTCTCAAAATAATCTATTTTTTCTGGAGGAACTAAGAGTACCTTTTCAAACTAATTTGAACTGCTAATTTTTCTATATATTGTAGGCCTAAAATAGATTAGCTAAAACAAGAAAAATAATGCTTCTGAGAAGTTATCCCAAATTATGAGATTATTGCAAAATTGCGAAAAGTTGAATTTGTTGGAAATTGGGATTGTTTGTATCAAATTTTCGCATTTATAAACAATATTGACAATCATACACATGTTAATCATTATTGTTTTAATGTTAAAAGAAATGAACAAACATAAGCATCAATGGTCAAAGCTATTTATGAAGTTCTTCAAGTTGCCAAACAGGAAAATATCTACGCTCCCAACACCAAAACCCTAGGCGACCTTCGTTTTTTCACCAGCCGCACCAGCAGGCTCGCTGGTGGCTGCCCTCGTTCCTGGTCGCCGGCGAGCCTGCCTGCCTTGTTTTTCTTTCGTTTTCCTTTCTTGTTCATTAGATCGTGTCTCCCCCTCCCCTGTTTCAGTCCTTAGTTTAGGTTTCCCAACCCCTTCCCCCGTGTTCGCTTCTGTCGGTCAGTCGCCACCGCTTGCGGGTTTAGTGTCGTGGCTCGGCGCCGGCTTGGTTAGTTCTTTTCTTTCCTTCTCTTTCGTGTTTGTCGGGCTTCCCTTCCCCACCCTCTGTTATGTCGCGTCGTCAGGCTTCCCCTTCCCCCTCCCCCCTCCCCGTGTCTCGTGCGTCGGATCCCCTCCCCCTCCCCTGGTCGGTTACTTGGTCAGTAGTTGTTTAGGTTTTTTTCGTTTGTAGCTTCCCTTTCACGCTTTTGGTCGAGTCCTCAAGGTTAGGGTTCGGTGTTACGAACCTAGTGATGTATGTTTGGGTTATTTTGCTGTTTGCTATCTTCAGATCCGATGGCCCTGGCCTTTTTGTGACTGGTAAAGCTGGGGTGTTCGTTGATAGTGATCGGTGGGCAGTTCAAGGCTCTTGGTTTCCTATGACAAAGGAAGATCTAGGTAACCTGGTAGGTAGAGCCAATAATCCTGGAGTTAAGCATGAGGTTTTTGCCACTTTAGGAGTTAAGGTGTTGGATAAGATGAGAGGAGGTTCTCTTTTAAGATCTGTTGTGCGTCGGTCTTATGGGCTAGGGATTGTCAGTTTGGATCTTAGGATCTGCCAGTGGGGCGAAGTTTCTCAATCTAACTCGCTCCAAAGTCTCGTGATGGCTTCAAATGTCATCACCCCTAAAAAACGCATCTTGTAGGAGGCCCTCCAACTTGATTTGGAGCACGTCAAGACCTCCACCTCTTTCGAGTTTCAGTCCAGTGTGATTGAACTCTGGATACCCTCGCAGTAGGGTCAGAAGTGACTAAGGAACGTGACTTCCTTGTTAGTTGAATCAGGAGAATCCCAGGAGGATCATCAAGGACCTTGGGATTTCGCGTCTAGTAGACATTGGACTCTACTAGATGTTGTTCGGCAATCTCTCTATGAAGATCGTTAGGATTTTGTATTTCAACAGATGTCTTCTCATATCCAACCTCACACGCCATCGCTCAAGACAAACTGCTTTCGGACTGAACACAGAGTAGTTAGTGTTTTCTTTCAAGATTATGTTCAAGTTCATGTTGTTCTTGTTCGTGATAGTTGTTTTAGTTTTGTTGTATTAGCTTTAGGCTGTACTCAAATTTTCAATTAATGCACGTTTTCTCGTTGTCAAAAAAAAAAAAAAAATGGTCAAAGCTACAACCTTATGTTTAATAAAGTAAAACTTTTACCGCTATTCTGATCGATAACAACAAAGTAAGAAAAATCATGCTCATAATTTCAAAACTTTAGTAACTAACTTTTTGTTAGAAAATATCAATGATTACACAATTACACTCAAACTTTTTTTAATTACTCACACATATAGCTAATCCCTTTGTTCATTATGGAAATTTTTTTGTTTACCCAGTGGGTAGATGACCCATTGCAAATACACATTAAAATTACAACTCTATGTTAGAAATCATTTATTAATTGTTTGTATCTAGTGGGTTATCTATCCAGTGGATTTACCAAGCATTCTCCATTCATTATTGATGTTCCTGGTTTGACTTATATACTTGCCAATGCACATATTTAACAATTAATATATGTAATTATGTATTAATAAAAAATCATTATTATCAATGTACTCATTGAGTCGAATCAAATAAGACCCTATATGACTATGTTTTTTCTTATATATTGGAAAAAATTTAGAAGATTCCACGTAATTTTAAATACTTTATAGATTCCAGATAGGAACAACAAGTAATAGACGGAGTATTTAAAAAAGAACTTCCTTTTTGTCAAAAACTTGAATAGTACCCCACTGTATTTTTTTTTTATTTTACCCAATTGCAAGCTTGACACTATTCGCAATTAGAGAGAATCTTCTAAAATTTTCTCATTATATATAAAAAAAATATCATATGGGTTCGTCTCAATGATTATTTTATTAATATTCAATTATTATAAGTTTTAGTAACATGCAATAAAAGATATTCAAGGTCCAATAAGTGCAATGTGAAGGCGCAAAAAGAAGAAGTTAAAAGTAGTTAACTACAGAAGGAGTAATAAATTTTTAGCTCAATGAATAATGTACAACAATATACAACAAATATTTATTTTCACTTATTATATATTACTATTAGAACGTGTCAAAAGCACATATCCACCATATGTCACCAAACTCCACATGAGACATGACGCCACATATTATATGATATGGCAGTTTGCTTTTCAATCTAAAAATAAAAAAAATACTCCCTCTATTTTTTTTTTATCTTTCTCACTTGAAATATTGACACTATTCATACTTAAAGAGAGAGAATCTTCTTAATTTTTCTCAATTTATTGGGAGAAGTGCATAGGAAAGTGAGAAGAATAAAAAAAACAGAGGGAGTAGTTCAATAGGATTCAATCCCCGTACTATTTAATAACAATTTAATCTCAAATTATATGTGTAATTTTGTGCCATGTCGAGCTAATTCCAAGTCCCAATCTTGGGTCCCAAGTTGCTCGCAAAAATCTCTACTTTATTAATACCCCTATCTAAAATTAGGTAGTAAGATAATTTTGTAAATATACCTCCGTTCTTTAATAATCATGTTGCACATTTGTAAGGAGATGAGAGAGATGAAAAAAGAGGCCAATTTGATAAGGAGAAAGATAGAGTGAAAACATAATCAAATTTAGTAATGTTGCAATTAATATCAAACTTTTAAATAAGGAAAATGTTGCAATAATAAAAAAACAGATGAAGTATATATATAGTAAGTGTTAATATTAAGTTATTGTCACACAGACCATAAATTTGGCAGTTATAATCAAAATAGATGTGAAAGAAAGACTTGTACTCTTCAAAATTTCCTATGTAAATGCAAACTTCAAGCCTAATTATCGTGCAACGCTTGTGAATTTTCTGTAACGCTGCTACTTGGCACGCCAACCAAGTACACCACTATTCAAGGAAACCTATGATTCCACCCAGCCTAAGCAAAGCTGAGTGCCCAAGTATAGCAGCCACAGGCAAAGAACAAGCCAAACCTTATTCAAGACACCAGTGTTGCCTCCAAAACATAACAAATCATACTTTTACATGAAAGCATTCGCATTACCTTTACTTCGCTTTAAACTCACAAGCATAGCAAATCATAAACCAGAGACAAGCACACATAATACTAGCAGGATATACGAGAAATAAGCTAATTTCCACAAAAAAGTTCAAACATATAATTTAGAACACTTCAAAGTCACTAGATGATAACCAAACCAAATCCGGCGTTACAAACTGTCTTACTGGCCCCAAACCAAAGGGAAGAAACCACCAACATCAAATAGAGAATTTATCTAGTTATTCAACTAAAAACATCTTAGACGCTAGTGAGCTTAAAATTCACCACCACGCAGACGAAGAACAAGATGAAGGGTTGACTCCTTCTGAATGTTATAATCAGCAAGGGTGCGACCATCTTCCAACTGCTTTCCGGCAAAAATCAGCCTCTGCTGATCTGGAGGGATCCCCTCTTTGTCTTGTATCTTTGCTTTGACATTATCAATAGTATCCGAGCTCTCCACCTCCAGAGTGATGGTCTTCCCAGTGAGGGTCTTCACGAAGATCTGCATCCCACCACGCAGGCGGAGCACAAGATGAAGGGTAGACTCCTTTTGGATGTTGTAATCTGCCAAAGTACGACCGTCCTCGAGCTGCTTTCCAGCAAAGATAAGCCTTTGCTGGTCTGGTGGGATACCCTCCTTGTCTTGAATTTTAGCCTTCACATTGTCAATCGTATCCGAGCTCTCGACCTCCAAAGTAATGGTCTTTCCTGTGAGGGTCTTGACGAAAATTTGCATCCCACCGCGAAGGCGAAGGACTAGGTGAAGGGTAGACTCCTTCTGGATGTTGTAATCTGCCAAAGTACGACCATCCTCAAGTTGCTTACCGGCAAAGATCAGCCTCTGTTGGTCTGGTGGAATCCCTTCCTTATCTTGAATTTTAGCCTTAACATTGTCAATGGTGTCAGAGCTTTCAACCTCAAGGGTAATGGTTTTCCCTGTTAGGGTTTTGACAAAGATTTGCATGCCACCACGGAGGCGAAGGACAAGGTGAAGGGTTGACTCCTTCTGAATATTGTAATCAGCAAGGGTTCGGCCATCTTCAAGCTGCTTACCAGCAAAGATCAGCCTCTGTTGGTCTGGTGGAATCCCTTCCTTATCTTGAATTTTAGCCTTAACATTGTCAATGGTGTCAGAGCTTTCGACCTCAAGGGTAATGGTTTTCCCTGTTAGGGTTTTGACAAAGATTTGCATGCCACCACGGAGGCGAAGGACAAGGTGAAGGGTTGACTCCTTCTGAATATTGTAATCAGCAAGGGTTCGGCCATCTTCAAGCTGCTTACCGGCAAAGATCAGCCTCTGTTGGTCTGGTGGAATCCCTTCCTTGTCTTGAATTTTAGCCTTAACATTGTCAATGGTGTCAGAGCTTTCGACCTCAAGGGTAATGGTTTTCCCTGTTAGGGTTTTGACAAAGATTTGCATGCCACCACGGAGGCGAAGGACAAGGTGAAGGGTTGACTCCTTCTGAATATTGTAATCAGCCAGGGTTCGGCCATCTTCAAGCTGCTTACCCGCAAAGATCAGACGTTGCTGGTCAGGAGGAATGCCCTCCTTGTCTTGAATCTTTGCCTTAACATTGTCAATTGTATCAGAACTCTCCACCTCGAGAGTGATCGTCTTACCGGTCAAGGTCTTAACAAAGATTTGCATCTGCGATCACGAAGAACACGTTTAATTTTCCATTGAATTTTGACAACAATCTCATATTCCAACCTAAACCAACCACATACCTAAACCAACCACAACCACATGTATAACAATTGCAGACCCTAGATTTTCAAAAAGTCGAATTTCCCAAATCTCTTCTGGGCCAATTCACAGATAAAAGACACCCAGATAATTCAGCTACTATTAATTTAAACATCTTTAGCACAATTCACAACAATAAAGAACCAGAGATATAAAAAGATAGATTATGAAATACCAGGTATATATTTTCTTTTATCGACAATATGAATTTTACATTAAAACTCATCCGATTTCAAATTATAAATCAAACAAATTAATGTTATATTCAAAAAAATTATATCAACCAACAATTTGATCCGATCGGAGGAAACCCTCAATTCTCAGAATTCGAAGAAATCCAACAATAATAATCTTGCATTGATCAATTGGCATGAATATGAAACAAAATCTTTCAGATCTCTAAACTTATCTCATTAAAAATTCTAAAAACCCCCTTTTTAAGGTTCAACATCAGAAATCATCTGTACAAAATTCATATAATAATCAGGACAATTACATATATAAACTAGGTTAAAAATCGTATTGTTTCAACACCAAACGAGTTAAAGAAATGATGGACATAACAAGATAGAAAGGGAAGAGATGCTAACCTTGGAAAATTGAGAAAACTAGGGTTTTGATCGAGAAGAGAGAATTGCAAAGTTAGAAATAAATGAATGAATCATGAAAGGGGAAATGAGGAGGTATTTATAAGAGAAGTAGCCGACCTAATTGAGAGAGAATAAAGGGTAATCCATCTAACTAAGGAAAGGAAAGGAAAGGAAATGGAAAGGAAAGAGCGAGCATGCGGCAACGTAAAGCCTTTCTAGGATTCGGTTAAGCGGTTTCGAATATAATTTATTTTAGGGAGCGATTAATAATATACACTTTTAACAACTAAGTTGGGGAGTTCCGTCAAAAAAAAAAAAAAAAAAAAAAAAAAAAAAACTAAGTTGGGGAGTAGGTTCTGTTCTTTTGGACTGAATTAATGAAAATTCAGTTCAGTTCAGTTCAGTTCAGTTCAGTTCAGACAGATTTAATTCAGTTCAGTTCAGTTCACTAACTATCACTAGGGGTCTAGTGATAGTTATTCGGATAAAAACCAAAATCCAATCCAATCCAATGCGAATTAGTAATTCGGATAGGATTCGAACTGTGTCCAGATTGGATTTGGATTGACATTTTCTGAAAAATTGGATTTTCGGATCGGATTGGATTGAGGGTAATTGGATCTGAAAATACAATATAACCGAATAGTAATCGAGTATCTGGATTGGGCTTAAGTGCTTAATTGATTTTTTTAAAAAAAAAAAAGCCCAGTGGCCCTTCAACCCTTCCCCTAAAATTCATGTATTATTGTGTTATTAAACTCAATCTGTTGTATGTGTTGTTGTAATGAATTATGGCCTATGGGTTTGTTATTAGTTTATTAATGGATTATGGGGTTTGTAATCAATTTTGAATTTGTAAATCGTAAATCTACTAGGCTGCTGTTGTGCTTAATTTGGATTTTCGGATCGGATCCAATCTAGAGTTTGAAAATTCGGATTGGATTGGATCGGATTCAAACTCTAATTGGTTTGGATTCGGATTGGAAATTTGAAATCCAAATTTTATTTGGATCGGATTGGATTAGGCCCAAATCCAAACCGTACACCGAACTTTCACCCCTAACTATCACTTTTTTCACCCTTTGAGAATTGTTAACTTTCTTTTTTCACCGTTTAGGACTTGTGGTCAAGATTCTGGCCAGTTAACCCATGTTAAGCCACCTGAGAGGATTTACACTAGAAAAAAAAGTTATATTAAAAATAAAAATCATTATGTTAACCATTCTCAATAAAAATAAAAAAAGTGTGTTTGTCCAACTATTAAACCAAAAACAAAAACAATAGGGGAACCACGTGATTTACCAAAACTCCAAAAATCACAGCAATTATAAAATTCTTCAAACAACATACAACGTTCCTCTGAGTTCCAAACATTCCTCTACCAAGCTGGCAAGCTGCACAGTTGAAGGTACAACATAGCCACAATGATGCACTTCGGTCTTCAGTTGTTGACGTTCTTGAAGAAATGGTGCAATTTTACTCGTACGCCCAAGTACATAGTTTACACATTTGATAAAAGCTGACATACTTCATGAAATGAGTGCCATAGAGAAATCAGAATTTTTACAAGCGGTGGAACCTTAAAAGATGAAATGTTGTGATGAGCTTGCTAATATTTTTCCTTCCTTAAAACATAAACACTTATATTTGGCTCTAGGGCAAGATACTCTCCCCAACAAAAAAACTCTAGGAGAAACCTTAAAAACACCAGCCGCTCCAGCAGGCTTGCTGGTGGCCGACCTCGCGTGCGGTCGCGCGACAAGCCTGCCTTCACTGCTTTTGGTTTCGTTCCATTCCCTGTTCTTAGATTCGTGTTTCCCCATCCCCTGTTTCAGTACTTAGCTTAGGTTTCTCCATCCCCTGTTTCAATTCTTAGCTTAGGTTTCCCCACCCCCTTCCCCCGTGTTCGAGTCAGTAGTTGAAACTCCGCCGCCGCCTTGCAAGTGCCCGTGCAGTGGCTCGTCGCCGGCAAGTTCTTTTCTTCCCCCTCCCCTTCATGTTTGTCGGGATTCCCTTCCCCATCCCCTGTTACGTTTCGTCGTCGGGCTTCCCCCTCCCCCACCCCGTGTTTCGTGCGTCGGCTTCTCTCCCCCTCCCCTGGTATGTTAATCGGTCGGTGGTGCTTCAGTTTTAACGTTTGTGTCTTCCCCTTCCCCTTCCCGCGTTTGGTCGAGTCTCCTAGTTTAGGATTCGGTGTTACGAATCTAGTGATGTGTGTTTTCGTTATTTTCATGTTTGTTTCTTTCAGATCCGATGTCCCATACCTTTTTGTGACCGGTTGTGCTGGGGTGTTCTTGAGTGGTGATCGGTGGGCAGTTCAAGGCTCTTGGTTTCCTATATGATAAAGGAAGATATGGACAACCTGGTAGGTAGAGCCAATAATCTTGGAGTTAGGCATGAGGTTTTTGCCACTTTAGGAATTCAGGTGTTGGTTAAGATGAGAGGAGTTTCTCTCTTAAGATCTGTTGTGCGTCGGTCTTATGGGTTTAGGATTGTCAGTTTGGATCTTAAGATCCGTCAGTGGGGCTAAGTTCTTCAATCTAACTAGCCCCAAATTCTCGTGATGGCTTCAGGTGTCATCACACCTAAAAAACGTATCTTGTGGTAGGCACTCCAACTTGCTTTGGGGCACGTCAAGACCTCCACGTCTTTCGAGTTTCAGTCTAGTGTGATTGAACTCCGGATACCCTCGCAGCAGGGTCAGAAGTCACTAAAGAACGTGACTTCATTGTTAGTTGAATCAGGAGAATCCCAGGAGGATCATCAAGGACTTTGGGATTTCGCGTCTAGTTGACATTGGGATCTACTAGCTGTTGTACGACGATCTCTCTATGAAGATCGTCAGGGTTTTGTATCTCAGCAGATTTCCTCTCATATCGAATCTCACCCGCCATCGCTCAATACAAACTTCTTTCAGACTGGACACATAGCATTTAGTGTTTTCTTGAAAAAGTATGTACGAGTTAATGTAGTTCTTGTTAGTGTTAATTGTTTCTGTTTGGTTGTATTAGCATTAGGCTGTACTCCAGTTTTTAATTAATGCAAAGTTTCTCGATGTCAAAAAAAAAAAAACATAAACACTTACATCACAAAAAGATACTCTAGGTAGTCTGAGAGATAGATCAGACACAAAACTATATGGGATCAACAATTAAGATATGATTCATTTTAATCTGCAACATGTCGGAAAAAGAACATGTCTTGTTTGTAATCTAGCTAAGAGATGATTTTACAACTAAAATTGGCATATTTGAGTATAATTAACCATAATTAACATTTAGGTCCCAAACGGTGAAAAAAAAAAAGATATAGGTCCTAATCGGTGAAAAAAGTAATAGTTCAGGTCTCATTTGTTTGCTTAACTGCTAAGTTGGGTATCATCTATTTTCTTATCCTTATGTAGCTAGTTTTTGAGGCCATGTGTGACAAGTTTTTAATAAAGTAGAGTTATATTGCACATTGTATTTATAAATCATAATTGAATATCATTATGTGAAAATAAGTTAGATATCTTATAAATACTTTTCTAATTTTGTTTTGTCATAAATTCTTTTATCCTTGTTGAGATTTTTTAAGAGGTTTTCTAAGTGATAATGGTTGCCACAAAATTATTAACAGTGGGATATATATCTATAAGAAATCTCATTAAGTTTAATAAGGCACCAAAATGAATTGAATATAGAGTTGTATCGTATGAAGTAGGCAACTCTCAAGTACGGTTCTAAGGAAGGAATTGACCCGCCTATTTCTGCTCAGACCGTGGAGAACAGGTCATTTCAAGAGGATGATTATGAAATTGCGGAGGCTTGGTTCGATCAAGATGCTAATAGGGTGTTTTTGAAATTTTTTCTTTCTAGTCAAGAGTATCGATTTCTTAGTTATTTATTGAAAACCAGACTCTATATTTCTTTTATCTTATATAACTATTTGAAAATCATTTACCAAAATATTTATATAATTAATACGTGTAGAGGTACTTATATTATAGTAATACTCTTGCTATATTTTTGTATTCTTGTTATTGGCTCTTAAATTATGATGAAGTACTCTACTCTTCCACTTCTTGTGGTGGTCCTGTGACGATCCATTAGAAATTGGTGCTTCCGGTGAGAAGTCAAGATTGATCATGAAAGTTTACATTTTGAGCTAAGGAGCTAGAAATAATTCTTACTAGTTTTTCTAATTGACTTTACCATTTGTAGGTTGTAATATATAGATTATACTAGTTTTTAACCTATCCAAAAATACACATGAGGCTTTATGTAGATATGATTTAGACCCGTGCATAATGCACAACAATTGATTGTTTATTAAGTAGTTGTTTTTATTTCAACTTTCTTGATTTCATAATTATTAGAATCCATGTGTTTAAAGATCAGAGAATATAAAATGTAAAATTATGTTTCATTATATATAAAAACCCTTTGTTACAATATTTTAAAGTTTAAAAATCTTATAAACATGATATATAAATTTATAAATACATAAATAAAACAAAAATACATCAAAATGCATGGGAATTTTTTGTTTTATAACTTTAAGATTTTAGTATCTTTCTCCTAAAATCATGGTTCAAACATTAGCTCGTGATTTAAAGTTTTTATAATCATATAGTATATTAAGAATATATTTTGAAATTGGATTATGACCCGTGCGTTCATTGATTCATGTAGTTAATGTCATGATAAAACATGTGACCAACTTTTTAAAAAACAGTAGATTGAAGAAATTTTCACTTTGCCCATTGCTTCATTTAAAGGCTGATATAAAATCACAATTCGCACCACTACTGACACCCAATCATGAACCACTTTGCTCTCCCTTTATGCAATCCCGCTCAACCCTTCTCTCTTGTTGTTTTGCACCACCGCTACCCTACTTCAGACCACCCACTGACCACTGGCAACCACCCACCAGGCCACCACTATTTGTACCTGGAATTATGACAGGTGTTATCTATAATATAATTTTGGGATATTGTACAATTTAAGAGAATGATTGCACAAAAATGAGACTTCAATGATCTGTCACAAAAGTTTCATCGTATTATTTTCGTTATATTTACTTGTTTTGTAGTCTTGTGAATTGAAAATTAATGTAAATTAATTTTTAATACGTCCTTTGCTTTAGAGCAATCTTAACACTTTTCATTTTCTTTTGTCTCATAATAATACTAATCAGTGGCGGATCCATAAATCCAACCATATTGGATATTGTACAATTTAAGAGAATGATTGCACAAAAATGAGAATTCAATGATCTGTCACAAAAGTTTCATCGTATTATTTTAGTTATATTTGCTTGTTTTGTAGTCTTGTAAATTGAAAATTAATTTTTAATACGTCCTTTGCTTTAGTGCAATCTTAACACTTTTCATTTTCTTTTGTCTCATAATAATACTAATCAGTGGCGGATCCAGAAATCCAACCATATTGGTTCGGAGCCGGTCAAAAAATAAACTAGGAGGTTCTCTTGAATTAGAAGAAGAGCAAACAGATGATTTTTATGACTTTCTTGCATGATCTTCCCAAGAAAAAGTTAAAACCTTCATAGTCACAATAGAAAACAACTCTACAATCTACACAAGCAAGAACAACAATTAATAGAAATTAACACAACTAATTTAACACATTACATAAGCAAGAACAACGATTAATTGAAATTAACCCAACTAATTTAACATATTAGATAAGCAAGAACAACAATTAATTGAAATTAACCCAATTAATTTAATACATTGCCAACATTTCAACTCCATGGTCTAGAGTCTATACCCTTCAATCATAGTAACAACTTACATAACATGAAAACAACTCCACATTCAACATTTAAATGATTAACAAAATTATAGAATTATAATTACTACTAACTATTAAAAGAAATTATGAACAAATTTTAACAATTTAATACATATTCTAATATCTAAACTATGAAATTCATATTTTAAATTGAAGAAAGAAAATTTACATTTGGCCGTGCTGCGGTGAGTGAGTGCGTGTCGAGGACTGCAGGCCTGGGACCGCTGGTGGAAGTGAATCATTAATAGTCCATCCGTTCTTTTTCTATTGCAATAATTGGGTTTTCACGCTTGCCAATGCTCAACTTTAACTATTAATATCTTTAATTACTTTTTAGTAAAAATTATAAAAATTTGATATTTTGAAAGTGTATAACGAGACGAATCTAACAAGACCCCACATGATTATATTTTTCCTTACGTGAAAATCACAATAGATAGTGAAAGGGTGGTGGGTGAATAGTGTAAAAATCCAATTGTTGCAATAGAAAAAGAATGGAAGAAGTATAAAGGAACCCACTATCCCGAATGTTTCATAGAATAGTTCTTAAGTAACTCTCGAATCTTCCAACTAAATAAAGCTAATAGAAAGTTCAGTTTTTTAGCAGAATTAAAAGAAACCAATTTCCAAATGCTGCATTGAAGAAAATTAAGATCATAAATTGAAGACAAAAATTGAACCAATTAATGCATATATACTATATACTAATCTGAAGCGAAGCTAAGTTCAGAATTTGGAATTTAACACTTGAAATAAGAGGCAGCCACTTCCCCAATTGTCATAGTAAGGCTCTGTTCTTTTGGACTGAATTAATGAAAATTTAGTTTAGTTCAGACAAGTTCAGTTCAGTTCAGGAAAACTCCGTTCAGTTCAGTCAGTTTCCTCTCACAGTTTTCATTTAATTCAGTTCAGTTCAGACTAATTCAGTTCAGTTCAAAAGAACAAAGCCTAAACTAATTACACCTTAATTCTTCCAAAAATAGAAAGGAACCCACTATGCCAAATGTGTAATAGAACAGTTCTTAACCAACTCTCAAATTCCAATTAAGTAAAACTAACAAAAAATTCAGTTTTTTAACTGAATAAAAGAGCCCAATTACCAAAATGCTTGATTGAAGAAAATTAAGATCACAAAATTGAAGACAAAAACCAACCTGGATGTGGTGGAGGAGAGAGAAGCAGATATCCATGAAGTGGGTTTGGTGTGTAGGGTGAAAAAGACAAGAAAAAAAGGTGTTTTGCTTTTGATGGGAATCGAACCCCAGCGCGCACTCAAAGCAAGCGTTTCGCGGAGAAACAAAACCACCCTCACACCCTCAGCTTTCATGTTCCATAGTGCACGCGAAAGATACATATAACAGATAGCTATTTTTTTTAATTTATAAAAAAAAGAAAAACTGTGCAATTTTGAACCCAGTAAACCCATAGTAGATCCGCCCCTTATACTAATTACACTTTTATGGTGGGAAAGATCCTTCTATCTAAAGCATTTTTTTGACTTTTTATCATGTTTTTCATCATCTTGCATTATGTGAATTTTCATTTTGTATTCATTATGTTCTCTAGTTATTAAATATTCTATTGTAGGAATGATAAAGCAACTTCTTGCCACCACTAAAAACTTAAGGTCTCACACACTTTCTCATTCTAATAAATATGTATCGCTATCTTCCATCATATCTATTAATTATTCAAATTAGAATCCCACTATAACCTATCGCCGCCTTCCTTTAGAACAAATGGAGTATTATAGATATTATTTAGTCCCAATATAAATATCATGATCTATTACTTATATTTAGAGATATTTAGCACGTCAAGTTCAGATCTACTACTGTTTAAACACGTATATTCTGATTAATAGGATTTTATAAATGCTTCAATAAAATATTCAACAGAATTTTAACATTTGAAAATTTTGTGTGATGGAATAAACCTGGTTACCTTGGTTATATACTAATCATAGGTGATTATGCCCATTGATGATGAAATTGATCTTGATTATTCTATAATCCTAACATATATTTATTGAAATCTAAAGAGTTAGCTAATTTACTTTCTTCTTTAATCTACCATAATTGCATAAAGGAAATATTCTACACACCTGCTAACTTAATTTAACCTAATAGTTGTCTTTTTTTCATCTCATTGAAATCTAAGGACTTTCCTATTTTCTAGACCCGTGCAAATTGCATGGGAAATCTATTTTTGATATTTGATTATATGTTCCACCCCAAATTCTAAAACAGATTAGAACCCATAGGCCATAGTAAATAGTTGAAAAGTTAGTGATGGATGGAACTGGTGACACATTGGATTAGATTTAGTTGGTGCTACGTCAAATTCATCACCCATTCATCCATCCTTTTAATATATTTTATGTCTTTTTAATTACCAAATAATAATATTTTTTTTTGAAAATGAAGGCAAAAAAAATGAACATATACTCCCTCGTAATAATGAACATATCTAGGTTAAAAATAGCAAGTACATTGGCAGGTTAGCCTATGCTATATATAAAAAAGTGAAAACATACGCACATATGTATTATAAAAACGTGAAAGCTCATTAGCTACGTACTCCCTTTCATTTGAAAATAAACAAGTTCTCTTATCTTCTTCACGGGGGAAGTAAAAAAAAGTAACAGTATTTAATGTATACATTCAATCTTTAGACTTCGAAAGATATATTAGTACATATCAAATCTTTTGCTTATTATCAATAAGTGTTATTGGTTTGTGATGCAAAAGGGTTCAAATAAAAAATAATACTTGGTTTTGATGAATACTATTTATTCATGTTCACTGCTGGAAATAGGTTGAACGTTAAGAGCAAATACCATTTTAATGGTTTTAAAATTGAGCAATGTGTTTTCACTAAGATAAGTGCATTTGTGAGCAAAACTCGATGGAAATTTGAAGTGGGTGTTGTTTTATACTTAGGTCGATTAGATAAATAAAAGTTGTTCTATCTTTTTTGTTATTATATTGTACAATTCCTTCAAGATTGAAGGAACCTTTATGTTCTTTATAGTATAATAAACGTACTAAATAAAGGGGCAAATTTCATCGATTAAATTGCTATTGCTCTTTATAGTGTACGACTTTAAAAAATTATTTTTATGTTCTTTATACTATACTTCACCTTTCACACAATAATGTATATATTTTTTAAACGAATATTTATAGGCACCGAAAAGAAAGAAAAATCGACCTAATAAATAAAATTTATGAAGTAGTTATGCCTTCTAAATTTTAGGAGGTCACACATCCTTCATTTCTTAAATTATTTGACCTTAGCTTGCCTTATTTGACCTTGCCTTATAGTATCTGAACTTATCCCTATTATATAAGGCAACACATAGGGGACACCGAAAAATAGAAAAGGGAAAAAGAAGGAAAAAAAAAGAAAAAAAAGAAAGGTTAACTCCCTGCTTTAATTAAACAAAAGATAAAATAATTGTATATCTATCTCTATTTATACATGAAAAATTTTATATGCTTTCGCACTCAACGCTTGCATATGAGAGTAGTTTTATTTTATCCAAACTGATTTTATCTTTTCTGAATTTACTAAACTTTATTATGTTTGTTTTATTAGACTTATTTTATTTTATATGAAATTATCTTGTATTATCTTAACTTAACGTATATTTTATATGAATTTGTATTACTTCATTCGTAACGAAAATAATGCAACAATTGAGTATCATTTTTGAGGTATAAAATATTCAATTGTTTCATTCTTTGTGTTACAAAGGAAATATATTATATGAAACTTAAATTATATCTTAAAAAACCTATGAATAATAAATAATACTCCATATCCCTAACAAACCGACCTATTAAATGAGTTGCCTACTCTACTAAAGAAAATTCACTAAAAGCAAAATAAAATAAAACCTCTACCAGTAAAATATAGCACTACTCTACCACCTATTCATTTCTCCTCTCCTTCCCCAATGTCTCATCTTCTTTCTTACTAAATTTCTAATAGAGCATATGAAAGGCACAATAATGGAGGGCCAAAATAACCACACCTACTCTCCCAATATATTCCATATCATAGCCCCCCTCCCATCTCCTATAAAACACAACACCATTTCTCATCATATCCCTTGCAATCTGCATAATCATTAAGCAAACACATATGATTTTTTTTAGGCTAGTAATTGAAAATCAAGAACGACTATGGAGATTTGTCAATCTCCTAAACAAAACATCTGATTGGTGGTGGTGGAAGGATTCATACATTCCAACAAACGAAAACTCAGAATCGAAGAAATGAAGAACATGCATGTCTATGTAGTCTAATATATCGACCATATCAAGTGAACCAAGGGTTGATTTTGGGGGGGGGGGAAATATCTTTTTTTTTCATGCATGTGAATTGCATTGATCAAGAACTCATCGATCGTGGTTTAGAAGCGCATATTGTCATCTTCAAGCTTGGAAATTTGTGGATAGAAATTTATGTAGGAGAAATAGTTTGATGTTTATTGTAACAAACCACCCTCTTAGGAGCTTAACTCTCCCCTAATTCTACTTTAATCCATTAAGTAAATACGAGTTAAGCTTCTAAGCATGAAAACTTTACTTGTAGCTACCTTCCTTCCTAAGAAGGAAAGTATATTGATGTTATCATAGCTACCATTTTTATAAACAATATAAAATTACTTAATTAACTATTACAACCTATTCTAAAAGTATAGATTAAAATACGAAATTCAGTTCAAACATAACCGATAATATACATAATTATAGAGTATTATTTAGATTACAAGCTCCCATCTTCCTTATTATCCTTAACTCCAATATTTAGCTTAACCTAGTCCTGCAAAAATGAGGACCCTGTCCCCACTAAAGACAATTCAAGATATAACAAATTAGCAAGGCTGGTACACAATCAAGTTCCACTAGTTAACTATTTAAGAAGGAGAATATGTTCCATAATTTAATTGTCGTGTCGTAAACCACGCTGAAATAATATAATACGTATATCATATAACATATAAACTAAGCATAAAACTAACTTAACAACCATGCATACGTACATAACACGTATCGCAAGAAATATTCGGCTGTTAAGAAGAAATACATTGCTAGTAACCAACTAGGGAAAGAGAACCGAACTAGAGAACTACCATGTCTCTAGACTATTGGGGGACATCTCCCCACCTTATCTTATCTGCTGGTAAGTCTTTTAGGACATGTCCCAACATATACATATATTCACATAATATTCTCATAATTATTCATCAATGCAAAAACAACTTCTTTCCCCAATCGACAATTAACTAAACCTGATTCACGAAATCGTTATTCAAAATGTATGAAAAAATGTTATTTAAAAGATACTTAGAAAATCTAATAGTTAGTATTGACATATGAAGTTCCCATCCTAATAGTTTGTAGTTCTTTTAACGCAACTATACTACGGAATAATTTTACGAGTAAAATCCAAATTTTACAATTATTAGAAAGTTGGCTCAACCCTTTGAAAAACAAATTCTTCAAGTTAGCTACTGCCTCCATAGAGTATTAATCAACATTCATATTTCAAAAATGAGTTTAAAATAGTTTTTAGTAATTTAGAACCTACGTTTTGATTTGGTGACAAAACAAGGTTTTTGTATAAATATAAAAGAAACTTATGAGAATTTATTTTTAAATAAAGCCATATCTAGTAGAGTATGTATATAAGAGGATAGATATTGGAAGCAACTAAGAATATATATCTTCTCATTTTTAAACAGTCATAATTGGAAATTTAGGGTTATAAAGTGGAGTTTTTATGTAAACCTTTACTAGTAATCGAAGTTAAAATCAATAATAACCTCTTCTTAAAACTATGTGAATATACAAGGTACCTACTGCATAAGTCATGGTGTACACAAACATATATTCAATTACGTAAATACATCATTTTAAATCTATTTATCGGTTTTTATAAAAATCCCTCGGTTTAGCAAATCATCCATAAAAATTAAACATGCAACCCTTTTAAGTTATGATTCATCTTCAGAAATACAAGAAAGATACTGCCTTGATAGCAAATCATCCAAATTTTACATTCAATATTCACAACAACAATCATCAAAAGTGAATTTTTCTGACAAAGAAGGTTAGATCTTAGTGGGAACTTCACATGCAACCATCTAAATATTTAAAAACCCTTACTTTCAAGTTTATAAAGATCATAAATCAACATGCAAACCATAAGTTTCGTACTTATCACAACATGCAACAAGTTTATCCAAGAAACTAACTAAAAGTAGAGCATTCATGGTGGTGCTTGTGTACCTTTGCCTTTTTGATTACTTCCCTAAGATTTCTCCTTCTTAAACTCGTGCTCACCAACTAATTTATCAACCTCCTCAATGATCTTCTTTTTCCCTTGAGTTTTGCTTGCATAAATAGCCTCCCTAGTATCTATCACAAGCTGAAATGTTTAGGTATTAGTTTGCATGCAAAAGTTAATGAGCTTGCGAGGAAGATTTTAGAGAAGAAGAAAGACGTGGGGGTTGTCGCTAGTTCCAGCAGACCAGGCGGGAAGCAGAGGAATACTTCTGGGTTTCTCTAAATTCTTCTCCACTTGCTACGAAATTTAAATGCAAGCAACCTACATGTGTTTACTACACTAGGGTGGGCTCGGATCCCAATTTAAGATGAGTCTCCTAGGTCAACTCTCCTATTCCCAATAAGTGTGCATGCAGGAATTCTGATCAGCCTATTCTAAACTATTTTACCTTTATTTCTTTCTTTGAGTCTTAATACCTGACTTTAGCACTTAAAAAACATCCTTAACACCCTAATATTAATATTTCAAGTCTTACTTTCTCCATTTATATGCATTTCTTTATTTACTTTAAACGGTTTTTTCACCATATACCCCCGACAAATCACGAAATTCACCATATACCCTCAATGTTTCAGATATTCACCATATACCCCTGACTTTTCCAAACTGTTCACCACCTACCCTTTTTTTAACGGACGTTAAGTCGTCGTTTCCCTTTTATTTACAAGTTTCCCCCTACTTAGTATTAAGTGTTTTGGCGGCATTTTGTCAGTTCCTGTACACCACGTCCTCTTGCAGTTTATGAGAGAAGAAAAAATTAGGGCCCCTTCATCTTCTTCTCTACTGAACTTTCTTCACCCAAAATCGTGAAAAAACCCTAGAAAATTTGGAATTTAACAAAGTTCATGAGGGATTCATCTTCCACTACTCAACTCGAAGACACAATTGTTGCTGCTGTTGAAGATTAACGAAGTAGAGGAAGGCATTTCGGAAGTGTGAGGTTGAACAAAATTTGAAATCAGGTTAGTTAAACTTGGTTTGCTTTATGTTTAGGGTAATTTATGGGTTTGTGTGTCTGTTTGATATGCTTTGAATTGTGAAATTTGCTAAATTTAGATTTTTTTTTGTTATGTGATTGTATGTGCATGTCTTAGGATGGGAGCTATTTGGTTGTTATTGCACTATGGTTCTCATGACTTTGATGTTAGGGTTAGTGACACTAACTTGTGTCATTTGATTGGGTTGTTTGAGGACATATTCACTAAGTCTGAGAAACAAAATGTCTACTTAGCCAAAGCATTTAGTTGTTATTCATAGGGCCTATGACTAATAGGAAAACAGAGCTTGAATCTGACCTGGACTTGACAAAGTTGTGGGTTCTTTATCTGGGTAGTGACACTATAGAATTGTGGGTTGAGGAAACAAACAGTCCTTGGGTTGTGTTTAGGTCATATTTAGCATTGAAGGAATAAGCTGAGAGGGAGGTCCTTGAACAGAGGAGGCTTTTTTATGAGAGATTAAGGAAGAAGAGGGAGGAGGAACTGAAGAGACATGATGAAGAGGAAGAGAGATTGAGAAAATAGGAGGAGGAGGAAAAGGAAGAAGAGGAGTTGAGGAGGCTCCTGGTGGCTATGGAGGTCCCAGTTCGGGATGCAGATTAACCTGAGGTTGTGTGTGAGTACATGAGGGTTTAGTCCTCACAAGAACATGCTGAGATTTTTCTAGGGGATTCACAACCCCCACCATCACAAGAGCAACATAACCAACATTCACCACCACCTGCCACACCACCTGCTTCTCCACACCCCTCACCACCACATGCCACACCACCTAACCCCTCACCACCACCTACCACACCACCTAACCCCTCACCACCACCTCCTTCACCTCCACCTGCCACACCCTCACAACCACAACAACCTTCATCACCTCCAGCAGCTAGCCCCCCAACTGAATCACCACAACTTGACTCACTGTTGACCCTTGAGTTTTGAAGATGACTTAACCACAAAAGACATATTGTATTTTTCTTATGATGTTGCTAGGTAATTCATTCTCGAGCAAAGAGAATACTTGATCCAAGATTAAAATGGAGAATTAATCAAGGATCGAAGTGAAGATGTTCGAATGATGAAGTATCAAGCTTGGAGTGAAGATTAGAATACATTAGGATGTATTTAATATCTTCTTGTTAAGGTTGAGTGAATGCTCAATTTAGTTTGTGTTGAATTCTCAAACGGAACTTGGTTCTGTTCCCATGAAAGGAACAAACACTGGCACAATTAGGAACAAGGTTAAGGAACAGACTTAGAAACAACTTAAGGAACCCCTAATACTTCCTAAGTGGTGCACCTAACATTATTTGTGCGCCCAACTGGTTAGTTAGGAGTCCTAGGTCAGTTTTGACTAGATCCACTATTTTAGAGAGTTTGTTATTAGTTTGTTAGGAAAAGATTTAAAATGATTTTCTGTTTTAATTAGAATAATATCAAACCTTTTTAAATCTTATCTTTTATATTTTAATTAAACCAAAAGAGTTTGTTTTCAAAATCAAATATAATTTTCGGTTACAAAAAGATTTTCTTTTTAAATACAAATATGATTTTCGGTTTTAATTAATTTATAAAGATATTTTCCTAAAAACTATTTAAAGTAAATATTTTAATTACTCCCCAAGAAATTAGATATCACACCTAATCACTACTGCTACACGTTTGTAGTTAGTGGTTAGTGGGCTTAATTAATTTCTTCTTAAGTCTAAATTAATTTAATTAGATTAATTATTCCCCAAATATTTAAAATCACGTAATGTTTACTGCTTCTTGTTTTAAGCTAAGTAGTGGGGTGAGTGGGTTAATTATTTCTCAAGAAATATTTTATAAAACCTAATTAATTAATTAAGTTATGGACATCATGGGATAATGAGCTTAATTAGTGGGTAGTTTATGTCTTGCCTAAGTACTCTGTAAATAGGCGCCTAGACCTTAGATTATTTTGTGTCCGACTTAGCTAAATATCCTTAGTTGTCTTAAAAGTCAGTGTCGTTCCTAAGAGAATTCATACTTACTTTATTCGAGTTATTACTCTTCCATTGTCTTACAAATTGTATTTTTAGGTAAGGGTTTGAGTGAACTCTTGTAAGTGTGAGAAGCTTTGAGTGAAGCGTGAGAAAGAGAAAGAAAAAGTAACTTCGAGGGAAGTTCGAGAGGAACGACAGTTGTGGGAACTGTTGTTGGGAACTTGAGTTTAGGAACTCAAGTTGTGGCTCTAGAGAATAGTAATAGGTTTGTAAACAGAGTCGTTTGGCATATTATAGTGGAAAGTTTGAGTTAAAATTCCTTGTGGTCGAGGTTGTTTCTTGCTATTGGGCCTAGGAAGTTTTTCCTCGCTAAAATCTCTCGTGTTCCCATTGTGTGTTCCCTAGTTAACTTTTAATTCCGCAAAAAGTATAACATATTCTCTCACTATAATTTACCCCCTCTTATAATGCTCATATTATACAACAATTGGTATTAGAGCAGGAACTCTAAAAACACAGGAAACCCTGTTGAGTTCAAGATCTTGGAAAATATGAATACTAGAAAGAAACTGGAAGAAGGGTAATCCAAACAGAGGCCACCGATGTTCAATGACAAGTTCTACACTTACTGGAAGAACAGAAAGGAGATCTTCATCAAAGCCGACAATTACCAGGTATGGAGAGTCATAGAGGTAGGCGATTTTGAAGTCACTACCACTAATGACAAGAACGAGGTAATTCCTAAATCCATGTCTGATTTCATTAAAGAAGATTTCGAAAAAATGGAAATCAATGCTCTTGCTATTAAACTGCTTCATTGTGGTCTTGGACCTCATGAACACAATCGTGTCATGGGATGCAAAACCGCAAAACAAATCTGGGATCTTCTTGAAGTCACTCATGAAGGTACGAGTGAAGTTAAGAGATCGAAAATAGATCTTTTGATGAATCAATATGAACTCTTTCAAATGAAACCAAAAGAATCTATTCAAGAAATGTTTACACGTTTTATTAATATTATTAATGAGCTAACCTCTCTTGGAAAAGTAATTACCTCTGAGAAATAGGTACGAAAGGTCCTAAGGAGCCTTCCTAGGGATCGATGGATGGCTAAGGTTACTGCCTTACAAGAAACTAAGGACTTTACGAAGTTCAATCTGGAACAACTTGTTGGTTCCCTTATGACTCACGAGCTACAAATGGACAATGAGAATGGAGATATGTCCAAACAGAAATCGATTGCCTTGAAAGCCGATGAAAGTGATGACTCGGAAACTGACGAAGAAGAATCCGCTCTCATGGTCCGAAAATTCAAAAGGATGTTTAGGAACATGAAGAATGAAGACTACAAAGGTAAAAATAAGATATACTCTAACAAACTTGTTTGTCATAAATGTGGCAGTTCCGATCACTTTATCAAGGAATGTCCTCAATGGGAACAAGACAAAGGCAAAGGAAGGGAACGAAGCAAAGATAGGAACAAGGAGTACAAGAGTTCCTATACCAGATCTGATATGAAGAAAGCTATGGTTGCTGCATGGGGAGATTCTGACTCCGAAGAAGAAGATGAACCTCAATCTAATGAGGAAATAGCAAACTTTTGTCTCATGGCTCTTGACAATCCCGAATCTGATGAAGAGATAGAATCTCTTGAGGCAAGTTTAGACACTATTAAAACTCGTCTTAATTCTTTAAGTAAAGAGAAATTATTTGAGCTTATTGTTGATGGTGTAAATGATTGCAAAGGTGAGTCTACTAAGTTGAAACAATGTTAACATGCTTTAGTAGTTGCAAAGGAACATACTTCTTGGCTTAAAAGTATTCGAACTGATATTGAACAAAGATTTTTTGAGTTGTTTGATAAAAATCTAAAATTAAAAGAGGATTTCGAAAATCTTAAAAAAGAGAAATACTTATTAAGCCTTGAGTTATCTTAGTTAAAGGAGTTTGTTCCTGAAGTGAGTTCCTTTGACATTTAGTCAGTTCCCTTACAAAGCTTCAAACCTGAAATAAATGAATTGAAAAATCACGTTTCATTTTTGGAAATAGAAAACAACGAACTTGAAGGGGAATTAAACTTAAGTAGGAACAAGAAGAAGTTCCTACCTATTCCTAATTGGATTAAGAAACCTCAAACCAAACGAACTAAAGGTCTTGGTTTTAATCACAAAAAGAAATTTGAAAAACCTAAAAAGAGAGTTGATTTACCAAGTGATAAAGTTTGTATGTTTTGTGGGAACACTGATCATTATAGGAACTCATGCCCTATTGGACTTGGTCACTTTAACGAAAACTTGGAAACAAGTAAATCAACTTGGAAAAAGAAATCTATTGCTCCTGAAGGAAAGGAATTGGGCTATTAACTCTAACAATTGGTTTTTTTTGCAGGCTAGAGTGAGAGGGAACAACACATGGTACCTAGACAGTGGTTGTTCTAAGCATATGACTGGAGATAGATCAAGATTTCTCTCACTCTCTGCCTATCATGGTGGAAGTGTGACTTTTGGTGACAACATGAAGGCAACATAGTTGCCATGGGTAAAGTTGGTAAGTCATCGTCACATTCCATAGATAATGTTTTTCTAGTTGATGGTTTAAAGCATAATTTGTTGAGTATTTCCCAGTTATGTGATAAGGGAAACTTTGTGAAATTTAATAGTGAAAAATGTTTGATCGTCAACAAAAGCACAAGGGATATCGTTTTACAAGGAACAAGGAAAGAGAACACATATGTTGTGGATCTTAACTTTGTTCCCAAAAATAAGTTTACATGCCTTAGTGTTATTGATGATGATCCTCTTTTATGGCTTATGCGTCTTGGACATGCTAGTTTTTCTTTGCTTGACAAACTTCGTTCTAAAGAACTAGTTTTAGGTCTACCTTCAATTAAGTTTCATATAGATCGTGTTTGTGAGGCGTGTGCTAAAGGGAAGCATGTTAGATCCTCCTTTAAGTCTAAGAATGTGGTGAGTATCACAAGACCATTAGAGTTGATTCATATAAATTTGTGTGGACCAATGAGGATTCAAAGTAGGAGCGACAAGAAGTATGTGTTGGTTATTGTTGATGACTTCTCTAGATTTACATGGGTTAGTTTTCTTTCTAGCAAAGACGAGACTTATGATGAGTTCCTTGTCTTTGCAAAGAAAGTTCAAAATTTGAGTGATAAAAAATTGTTACACCTTAGATCCTACCATGGCAAGGAATTTGAGAACTTTAAGTTTGATGACTTTAGTAGGGAACATGGCCTGGACCACAATTTCTCCGCCCCTAGGACACCTCAACAAAATGGTGTTGTTGAAAGGAAGAATAGGACCTTAGAGGAAATGGCTAGAACTATGTTGATAGCTAGTGGTCTTCCTATGAACTTTTGGGCCGAAGCCGTGAATACTGCTTGTCATATTATAAATCGTGCCATGTTGAGACCTTTGTTAAATAAAACTCCTTATGAGCTATATTTTGGTAAAAAGCCCAATATTACATATTTCAGAACATTTGGATGTAAATGTTTTGTCCATAATAATGGGAAACAAAATCTTGGAAAATTTGATGCTATGAGTGATGAAGCTGTATTTCTAGGATACTCTTCAAATAGCAAAGCTTATAGAGTTTATAATAAAAGGACTATGTGTGTAGAAGAAAGTGTGCATATTATTTTTGATGAATCAGATAAAATTATTCCAAGCACAGGTTGATGATGACTTCAAGATAGGTTTGGTAAAAGACCAAATTCTCATTGACGAGACTTTGGAAGAAGAAGAAGTCATGGGAACAAAGCCTAAGGAACAACATCATGTTCCTGTTCCCAACGAAGAAGAAGAACTAGGTGAGAATACACAAGTGAATGAATACACTATTGTTGAGCCTGGTTCCCGAGAACAGGGAAGTGAAGATGATCAAGGAACTCTACAAGGAAATCAAGTTCCCATCTAGGATTTCCAACCAAAGCCTTGGAAACATCAGCGTTTCCATCCTGTGGAACTCATAATCAGTGACATAAACAAGGGAAAACAAACGAGGTCTCAAATTAGAAATTTTTGTGCTTTTCATGATGGAACCCAGGAACCATGAAGAAGCTCTCACTGATGCTGATTGGATTGTGGCTATGAAAGATGAACTCCGTCAATTTGAAAGGAACAAGGTTTGGCACCTTGAACCTAAACCTAAACACAATAAGGTTATTGGTTTGAAATGGGTGTTTAGGAACAAGTTGGATGAGTTCGGAACCATAGTAAGGAACAAGGCTCGTTTGGTTGTGAAAGGATACAATCAACAAGAAGGTATTGATTACGAAGAAACTTTTGCTCCTGTTGCTAGATTGGAAGCTATTAGAATATTTATTGCATTTGCTGCTTTCATGGGTTTTAAATTGTATCAAATGGATGTGAAATGTGCGTTTTCGAATGGTTATCTAAATGAAGAGGTTTTTGTGGAACAACCTCCGGTTTTGAAAATAAAGATTTTCCAACTCATGTCTTCAAGCTTTACAAAGCTCTTTATGGGTTAAAGCAAGCTCCAAGAGCATGGCATGAAAGACTTTCAAAGTTCCTTCTTGAAAATGAGTTTAAAAGAGGAAAATTAGATCGAACCTTGTTTTTAAAATCAAAAGGGAAGCATTTATTAGTAGTTCAAATATATGTTGATGATATTATATTTGGTGCCACTAATGAATCTTTGTGCAAGGACTTTGCTAATCTCATGAGTAAAGAATTCGAAATGAGTATGATGGGTGAGCTCAATTTCTTCTTGGGATTACAAATCAAACAAACAGAAGAAGGAATCTACATCCATCAACAAAAGTATATTAAGGAACTGCTGAAAAAGTATGGTTTGGAGGCTTCTAAAGTGAACCATACACCTATGGGAACTTCAATTAGGTTGGATGAGGATGCTATAGGAACGAGTGTGGATCAAACCAAGTATCGAGGTATGATTGGCTCACTATCTCTATTATATATGGGAACTCTTGAGGAGTTTGATGTCCACTTGAGTTCCCTAAAATACCCTCTATGTTTTTATTCTTCCAACATAACTAATGAGGGCAAAAAAAGTCATATAACTTTTTAAAAAAAAGTTCTAATGTAACTGCCAGACTTCCCCCCTAAAAAACTACCACATTTTTTTTAGTGAAAGTAACTTCCTGATTTTTGAAAATAAAAGAAACATGTACAATATCACTGCGATGTTCGCGCACGCATCGCGTGCAAAAAATACTAGTTATATCTAATTGCAAGTCATCCAGATATTGCTTTCAGTGTGGGTCTATGTGCGAGGATTCAAGCCAATCCAAAGGAATCTCATCTCACAGCAGTGAAGAGAATCCTAAGATACCTCAAAGGAACAGATGATTTGAGCTTGTTCTATTCAAGAAGTGATACCTTTGAATTGAAAGGATTTGCAGATGCTGACTATGCTGGAGATCTAGTCAATAGAAAGAGTACATCAGGTATGGTTCAGTTCCTTAGTCATAGTTTAGTTTCTTGGAGTACCAAGAAGCAAAACACAGTTGCTTTATCTACAGCTGAGGCTGAATATGTTGCAGCAGCAGCATGTTGTTCCCAAATGCTTTGGATAAAACAACAACTTCGTGACTATGGAATTTATTTTGATTGTGTTCCTATCTATTGTGACAATACTAGTGCTATTAGTATTTCTATAGATCCCGTGCATCATTCTAGAGTTAAGCATATTCATATTAGGCATTATTTTCTTAAGGACAATGTTGAAAAGGGCCTTATTAAAATGGAATTTTGTGAAACTGAACGTCAGATTGCTGATATTCTAACTAAGCCCTTAAATAGAGATAGATTTGAAAAACTGAGACTTGAACTTGGCTTGATTAAGTTGAAATAATTGCTATAATCTTTCTCCCTATTGGTTTAATTCTTTGGCATTATGTATGTGTGAATAAATTTGATGTCTTTATTTGTTTAAATACATCACAACTTTTATATGATTATTTCATATGTATAAGTTAAGATGTCTGAAAACTGCTCACCAATGTCCAATAATATTAGCCTTAGTGTTCTTAAGACAATTCTATGCCTTAAGAGTTAACAAGGAATTAAAGGATTAATTGCGTTCCAAAGTAGCAAAATTCGTTGTTCCCATTCGCTGTTCCCAAACGCTGCATCTAGCGTATTAGATCTAGGATTTCCTTCAATTTCCGAAATTCAAATTAAAAGTCCAAAAAATATTATGTTCAGATTTTTTTCTAAAAATCTGACTTTACTCCCTTTATTCTTTCCTAATATCTCTCAAATTAGTTGGGAAATATTATCTTGTAATTATCTTTATTTATTTTTTTTCTCTCTCCTCAAACCGTGTACAGTACACGGTTAAGTTAATTTTTTCTTTTCTTTCCATCTTCCTCCATTAATTAATCTCAAGTTTTCCCACTAAACCAAATTTGCACCTCTTCATCTAAATAAAAACGTCCCCCCTTCACAAACATGGACCTCACAAAAACTTCCCACTCTCTCACTCAACAAAAACTCGAAAAACTCTCTCCCTCTTCTACCCACACCGAATCTCCAACTCCCATGGACATCTCACCAAATCCACCTAAACGGATATTGAGAAAAAGGAAACAAAGTGAAGAAACTATGGAGATGGAAGTTGAAGAATCGCATGCAAAGATTGAGGGGGAACCTGCTGTTCCTGTGAGAGGAACAACCAAGATCGCGAAAAGGAAATCAGTCGCATCTCAGTATGTTCTTGGTTTATGTGTTGATTTTAGTTGGCGTAGAAGGGTAAATTTTAGTAAACTACTTGATTTGGTAAAATTTTAAGGTTGGGAACACCTCTTAGAAAATTGCTATGGCCAATGTCTAGTTCCCAAACTAATGGACGAATTTTGTGATAACTTTTCAATTGATGAAGAAGGGAATTGTTCTACTCTTGTTAGAGGAATCCAAATTGATTTTAATGCTAAATTTTTGGGAAATCTATTTGGTGTTCCTGTGACGGGAACCGATGTTTACTTCAACGAGGTTCTTACCCCTTTTTCGATATCTCTTTTGATGAACTTATTGTGAAATATGGTGGTAAAAGAGGTACTACTTTTCTTGATCACAATCTCCTTTCCCCTTACCAAAAAATACTTTTCCATATTCTCAAGAAAGCCATTTTGCCTCGCCTTTCCAAACGTGCTCAAGTTAGCATGTTAGATTTGATTTACATTCATTGCCTAGCTTCGCATAAACCAATCAATTTTCCATCTTTAATGATTCAACACATGAGTCATTGTATTGAAAACGGGGTTGTTGTTGGCTATGGAGCGCTTGTTACGGAAATTTTAATTAAGTTCACTGTGAAGCTTAATGGAGTTCCTACTATTGGTTTGACAACGGGGAATTTGCTAAATGCTAGGGCCTTGAATCATTTGAATGTGTGTATTATTGATGGTGATGTGGTTAAAGGAAGAGGAAATGTGGATGATGATGAGGAAGAAGATGAATGTGATGGAGAAGAGGATGATGAAACCGAAATTGAGGTCGAGAAGGAAAAAGAACAAGAAAAAGAACAAGAAAAGAAAACTGAAAAAATCGAAAAAGAAAAAGAAACAGAAAAACAACGAGAAGGCAGAGACAAGGGAAAAGGAAAGAGAGTGGTTGGCATGGAAGAATTGGAGAAGGAGAAACCAGCTTTGAGAGCTTCTCGAACTAGTCAACGAGTTCGAAACATGAAGGTGTTAACTTCTCCTTCTTTTGTGTTTGATGAAAATGATGGTATTGATGATGATGAAGTTAGGATGATTGCCAAAGAGGCCAACGAGGCTTGCACTCCTCCATCAAGGGAACATTCCCCTGTTCCCATGGACACCACTCCACCTAAAACTGCATCTCCACCTACTCCTAAACCACAAAACACCCCAATTCCTCCTCCTTCCAAACAGACTACATCTCCTGTTCCCAAGGGAAAGAGACCTGCAGCTGTTCCTATCTCAAAGGAACAAACTGTTGTTCCTGATCCTAAGGAACACCCTGCCGAAACCAACCCACATAACACCTCACCTTCTTCATCCCAAAACCCTACTATTGGTGCTACTTATACCTCTGTTCATGCACAAAGGTTAGATAACTTATTTACATTGGTTATGGGTCACTCGGAAGCAATGATCGAATTCGCTATTGAAGCAAAGGGCGTGAATGGGCTAGTACAAGGTTTGACGGAGCAGGTTGCCAAAGCTTTAGCGGGTCAAAATATGATTATGGAGCAACTTGGAGATATGACCACGACCCTCCAAAAGATGGACAAGAATTTGAAGCATTTGGAGGATATTGTGTTCAAGCTTGCTAAGATCGTCGAAAGCAACCATAAGGAAGTGATGGTCAAGTTGGATGATGTGGTGGAAGAAGTAGTCGAACAACCCTCCTCTCCTAAGCCTTAAACACTCTTCTTCGTTTTCTCATTATGGGACAACTTTTTTTTGTGTACTTTCTTTCCTTAGTTCGCATGCTACAATGGAACAATGTTAATTTGATAATTCTAAGTTGAATCTTTTTGCATGTGTGCGTCTCTTGAATGGCTAATATTCTTGGATTACGGTTTTTGAGAGTTGAATGCTTTATTCGCTTGTACTAACCAATTTGTTTCTAACAAAGTTTGGTGGTGTGATGTGTTTTGATAGATAAATTTCATCCTTTCGAAATCGCGGGATAATGTTTTTGAAGATGCCAAAGGGGGAAAGAGAAAGGCAATAAGAGTAATTTTTTTAGCCATGTTTCATGTTCCCAAGTTTATTTAAAATCGTGTTTTCTCTTAGTTAACAAAATAAAATAATAATAAAAAGTCTATTAGAATTTAACTTAGTTTATGTGACCTGTTTACATTAAATATTATATTGTATATGCCTTTTGTTGCCATCTTCAAAAAGGGGGAAATTGTTTACCCTTGAGTTTTGAAGATGACTTAACCACAAAAGACATATTGTATTTTATTTATGATGTTGCTAGGTAATTCATTCTCGAGCAAAGAGAATACTTGATTGAAGATTAAAATGGAGAATTAATCAAGGATCGAAGTGAAGATGTTCGAATGATGAAGTATCAAGCTTGGAGTGAAGATTAGAATACATTAGTATGTATTTAATATCTTCTTGTTAAGGTTGAGTGAATGCTCAATTTAGTTTGTGTTGAATTCTCAAACGGAACTTGGTTTCGTTCCCATGAAAGGAACAAACACAGGCACAGTTAGGAACAAGGTTAAGGAACAGACTTAGAAACAACTTAAGGAACCCCTAATACTTCCTAAGTGGTGCGCCTAACATTATTTGTGCGCCCAACTAGTTAGTTAGGAGTCCTAGGTTAGTTTTGACTAGATCCACTATTTTAGAAAGTTTTTAATTTGTTAGGAAAAGATTTAAAATGATTTTCTGTTTTAATTAGAATAATATCAAACCTTTTTAAATCTTGTCTTTTATATTTTAATTAAACCAAAAGAGTTTGTTTTCAAAATCAAATATAATTTTCGGTTATAAAAAGATTTTCTTTATAAATACAAATATGATTTTCGGTTTTAATTAATTTATAAAGATATTTTCCTAAAAACTATTTAAAGTAAATATTTTAATTACTCCCCAAGAAATTAGATATCACACCTAATCACTACTGCTACACGTTTGTAGTTAGTGGTTAGTGGGCTTAATTAATTTCTTCTTAAGTCTAAATTAATTTAATTAGATTAATTATTCCCAAAGTATTTAAAATCACGTAATGTTTACTGCTTCTTGTTTTAAGCTAAGTAGTGGGGTGAGTGGGTTAATTATTTCTCAAGAAATATTATATAAAAACTAATTAATTAATTAAGTTATAGACATCATGGGATAATGGACTTAATTAGTGGGTAGTTTATGTCTAGCCTAAGTACTCTATAAATAGGCGCCTAAACCTTAGATTATTTTGTGTCTGACTAAGCTAAATATCCTTAGTTGTCTTAAGAGTCAGTGTCGTTCCTAAGAGAATTCATACTTAGTTTATTCGAGTTATTACTCTTCCATTGTCTTACAAATTGTATTTTTGGGTAAGGGTTTGAGTGAACTCTTGTAAGTGTGAGAAGCTTTGAGAAAGAGAAAGAGAAAGTAACTTCGAGGGAAGTTCGAGAGGAACGACAGTTATGGGAACTGTTGTTGGGAACTTGAGTTTAAGAACTCAAGTTGTGGCTCGAGAGAATAGTAATAGGTTCGTAAACAGAGTCGTTTGGCTATTATAGTGGAAAGTTTGAGTTAAAATTCCTTGTGGTCGAGGTTGTTTCTTGCTATTGGGCCTAGGAAGTTTTTCCTCGCTAAAATCTCTCGTGTTCCCATTGTGTGTTCCCTAGTTAACTTTTAATTCCGCAAAAAGTATAACATATTCTCTCACTATAATTCACCCCCCTCTTATAGTGCTCATATTATACAACACTCACCAACTCACTCACCACACTACTCAACACAACCCCCCTCAACACAACCTCAATCAACACAGACTTCCTCATCACCACCTCACTCACCACACTACTCAAAACACAACCCCCCAATACAGCGTTCTTCACCACCAAATGACTCAACACAACCACCCTCAACACCACCTGGTGCAAGCCAAGAAGGGCAGACATCCCAACCACCTTCACAGCAGAGGAAGAAAAAAGTTCCTTCTAGGACTAGGCCTGCTGGGTTTAGGATACCAAAGAGTACTGCAATTAAATTTGGGATCCTAAGGCTTAAGGGGAAATCCTGGTGTAAGGAATAGCACTGGGAAGGGGAGGCACAATGAAACCCAACCTCAGTTGAGTGAAGAGTATAGTGAGAATGAGAGTGATGATGATTTTGAATGCCTAGATGATGTTGAATCTAGTGGGGATGAAATTTTTGAAATTGATTTCATTGAGGATGAAATCAGTATTGATGTGGAGGAGGAGATACCTGACAAATCCTTTGAGGATCACCTTGATGGAGTGCATCAACAGATAAATTGTATAAAAATAGGACAATTTAGAGTGATGCACCCTTTGGATCAATACAGTTGCAACTTGCACCCTTGGCTTATCTTCCCCAACAAAGAGGAATTCCTAGATGTACTTAGGGATTTTTGTATACATGAGGGGTTTGCATTGAACATAGAAAAGGCTAATAGGAAGAGATTCACAACCACTTGCATTATGGAAGGTTGTGAATGGAGGATACATGCTTCAGTTATGACTGACTCTACTTGAAGGTATGAACTTTTTTTGCATTTTGTTGCTTTTAATTATGTGACTTAATTAATGACATGGTTTATGCTCTTGGTTTTATTGCAAAAATAAGAACATGGTGCATGAAGAGGACTGGAGCAAGATTTGATAAAGCTATGGACAAGGATCAAATGAACTGACAGAGTATGCAAAGAGGATTTTGGAAGCAAGGAGTGATGAGTCCAGATTCCGTTATGCCACAGCATGTGGAGGTGGTGAGTATGAAGTGAGGTATGGTAATGTTAACTTCCCAATTAAGTTAACAACTTCAAAATGTGGGTGTAGAAATGGAAAGGTTCAAACATCCCTTGCAAACATGCTCTAAGGGTTATATTCAACCAAAGGCTTGAGCCAGCTGATTTTGTTTCCCCATACTTCAAGGGGGCAGCATACAAGCTCACTTATGGGGATCATATCCACCCTATGCCTGATCCTAGTCAGTGACCTGAATTTAACCTCCCTAACATTGCTCCTCCTGATATCAAAAGAGCACCTGGCAGACCTACAAAGCAAAGGAAGAGAGGGCCTAATGAAGCTAAGAAAGGGAAGAGGCACAACTTAGTGAGGTGTACCAAATGCAAGGAAGTGGGCCACAATTCCAGGACTTGTGGAGCTGATGAAGGAAAGGGGAAAGGCACCAAGAGAAAGGCAAATGGAGCTTCCACAAGCCAAGCACCAAGTAAGAAGGCTAAGAAGACTTTAAAGGCAGATGGAGCTTCCACCAGCAAAGCACCACCTAAGAGGGCTACGAAGTGATTACTGTCCTTTTGCACAGTTTGTTGGGGTTAGACTTTGAGAATATAACTTTTTGTATAGGACTCATGACATATGCAAGCAAGCCAAAACAACAATTTTTTGTGCATTAAGTTGCAAATAGGATTACAATGATAAAGGCCAAGAGGTCGTACTACTTTTGTAAAGCAAATAGGTGGCAGTTAGGTTTTTGAACCACACATTACAACTATGTGCTTCACTTGAAGATTACAAATATGAGCACCACAAACATGATTAGCCCTATTTTAATTGTTGTTGTCATTAATTTTTGTTGTTGTTTTAATTTCTTCCCAAGTTGCTTAACTTCTTCTCTCAACCGGCTACTTGGTGCACTGTCCTCTTCCTTTTCATATCTGCTCCCCTCTTCTGTCCTGACATAGGTCTACTTCCTGATACACCCAAGTTATACGATGTTTTTGTGGTATTTTAGGTACACTTTGCTAAGGGATTTATTCGTAATTGTTAATGTTTGCATATAAATCGACCTTAGCGAAAGTTCGGAATTTTGTATATTAATTATTGTTAAAGTTGTAAGTTCCGAGCTCTTGGAAGCATGAATGGTTGGAACAACTCCACAACATCGTCTCACCAACCAAGCTCCACGACAACCAAGCTCCACCAGCCTCATCGCAAGCATGCCCAGCATTGCGAACCAAAGCACCGCATGCCCAGCAAGCTCGGCAGCATCGCCCAGCAGCATCGTCCAGCAGCACGGCCATCGCACAGCACGAAAGCCTGCCAGCAGCAGCTCGAGATTCGCGAAGTAGGTCGCGACTCGCGGCCCCTGCCTTCGCGAGATGTGTGCGTGATGTCAGTCAGCTCGTCGCGACTCGCGATCAGTATCGCGTCTCGCGACGCCTTAGTCGGTTCAGCGGCCACGTTTTGTGCGGGGTTTAAAAGCATCCCAAAAGCCTATTTTTCAGGGGAGGACGAAGAGCAGAGTCGAAATGTAGGATTTGGAGCAGCAAACTTGAGGAGAGAGAGGATCCTCCTCTCTCTTCATCTTTCCTTCTTCATGCTCCTCTTTTCCCCTTTTCTTCTTCATTCCTCTTTGTTCTTCATTTCTTAGTTTTCTTAGTTTTCATTTTCTAGTTTAGTTTTTAGGGATTTCAATGATGGGATTTGGTTTACGCTATCGGATTGTAGCTTGAATTGTTCTTGAAGAAGATTAGCATGAAGCTTCAACCATTATTGTGAGATCTTCTCTCTCTATTTAGTTTTTCTGATTATGGTTTAATTTCTATGATTTACTTTCATGATTTTTGCATAATTATGCTAGGAACGTTACTAGTTTGATTGTGTGATGAATCTAATGCTAGATTTAGGAATAAAATCAGATTGTTTTATTCTTTTATCAATTTGTAGCAAACTAGGAAGTAACTTAGATGCAGATCATCTTAGTTATTCCTTGGGGAAATTAAATTAACTGTTGAATGTTTATCGCGTGCATGACATTAGCAGGTCTATTGGTTCTCTGTGTTTATTGCTGCTATTGGATTAAACTTAGACGCTAATCGGACTAGGTTATCCTTTAGTTAGAGTTTTATAGCCACGCTGATCGTGCTATTCAACTAAGAATAAGGAGAATATGGGATTAATTCTCAACAATAGATAATTATGGAAATAATTAGAGTGGAGGTTCAAGGATCGATAATGAATTGAAGTGGATGTTAATCGAATTCAAGATCTTCCCATATTGATTTCTCATTTTGTTTATATGCTAGTTAGTTGTAGTTTAATAACAACTCTTTTGAAACCCCCCTTGTTATTAGGTTTCTCGGCCCTTAGCTTAATCTAGGTACTGACTCACGCTGAATATTAAACTCGTCCCTGTTTCCCTGTGGATACGATCCCTACTTCCATTACACTAGCTTAGTGTGCATGAGAGTAGGAGAAATTTATCTTTGGTTAGGTGCACCACGACAATCCGCACCCACCAAATTTTGGCGCCGTTGCCGGGGAAACGGTGTTACTTGTTTGTATTTAGCGTGATTTTTGGATGGTATTGCTTGTACTTTTTGTTTATGGTTGACACTCATAGCACTAACGATGCATTGCAAGAGTTCTTCTCAATCAGTTTTGCAGATACTTGAAGTGGAGATTGACATGGAACCACCATTGTCACACATGGAGCACAAGTCCAATGATTGAGCTTAAGGTACTAAGTCGAGCTTACGACTTTAAACAACAGTGCTTCTCGGGAGGCAACCCGAGACCCATCTTATTTTCTTTCTTTTCCCTTATCTTTCATCAAATTTCCACCACCACAATAAATTTTCTTTCACCCACTAACTACCTACTCAAAAGAACCACAACAAATCTTAATCCACTTTGAGCCAAAGTCCACAAAAGAAAACCCGTTGGGAAGAGTTCAACCACTAGGAGTTGGCGGAATTGGAACGGTGAGATTGTTGTATCTTTTCGATCTCTTAAGCTTGGTGCAAATCTCAAAAATTTAAAACTTTTGAATTTGTCATTTGTTTGAGTGATTCGAGGGGGAGGGTTGTGAGTTGAGTTATGAGATTTGAGTTGGTGTTGTTAAGAAATTTGAGTTTGACGGATTGTTTGTCATGAGTTTTGAGCATTCGATCTTCAATTTACCCGATTTTTTATTTTTCCCCCCATTTTCAGTTTACTTTTTCTTCTAATTGTCGTCACATTGAGGATAATGTGCAGCTTAAGTAGGGGGGAGGGTATTCTCATTCTCATGTATCTATGTTGTATTTATTACTTTCAATTTGGAAAAAAAAATAAAATGAAAAAAAAAATGATGAAATGAAACCCGCTGAGTTGAAAACCCACAAGGGTGGGCGACTCAGGCAAAAATGGGGGCCCGGATAGGTTGAAAACCCGAAAGGGCAACCTTATGCAAAAAAGTGGCTTATATTGAGCGGGTAAGATGGTGAGATGCAACCAAAAAAATGTGAGAAGCTAGGATGAAAACCCGAAAGGGCTCCTAGGCAAAATGAGAGATTAAGAGAGAATTATGTATTTTGAAAACTCATTTGCCGGAGTTGGTGTCATAAGGTGGAAAGCATTTTCGGGTAAGGTTGGTGAATCCATCCTTGATTTTGTGAAGATTTGTTTTGGCTTTCACATTCTTTTGGTTGATTGTTTGTTTTCGGGAGTAAAAATTGAATTTATCCCTGTTTGTCTTTGTTCCCTGGCTTGCTATTCTAAGTTAGTTGTAGTAGTAGTAGGTCTTCTTTTGAGGTTTGGGAGAGCTGATAGTTTAGTGTGTCGTGCGCTGACATTTTGGTTAAACTTGTTGGTGTTGCTGGTTAGTATTGTTGTCGCGTCTTTGTAGTTTTCAGGTGAGCTCAAAGCTAAGTGTGGGGGAGTCATTGTCCCTTACGTTTAGGTTTTGAGCGAATGTTGTTAAGATGTAATGATGATGATGTAGATGGTGGAGAGTGTAGTTTGGTGTCGATAGCTTGGGTGATGATTTATTTGGTGATTCTCACTTTTTAGTTTACTCGAGGTCGAGTAAAGTTCAAGTGTGGGGGTATTTGATACACCCAAGTTATACGATGTTTTTGTGGTATTTTAGGTACACTTTGCTAAGGGATTTATTCGTAATTGTTAATGTTTGCATATAAATCGACCTTAGCGGAAGTTCGGAATTTTGTATATTAATTATTGTTAAAGTTGTAAGTTCCGAGCTCTTGGAAGCATGAATGGTTTGAACAACTCCACAACATCGTCTCACCAGCCAAGCTCATCGACAACCAAGCTCCACCAGCCGCATCGCAAGCATGCCCAGCATCACGAACCAAAGCACCGCATGCCCAGCAAGCTCGGCAGCATCGTCCAGCAGCATCGTCCAACAGCACAGCCATCGCACACCACGAGAGCCTGCCAGCAGCAGCTCGAGACTCGCGAAGTAGGTCGCGACTCGCGACCCCTGCCTTCGCAAGATGTGTGCGTGATGTCAGTCAGCTCGTCGCGACTCGCGATCAGTATCGCGTCTCGCGACGCTTTAGTCGGTTCAGCGGCCACGTTTTTTGCGGGGTTTAAAAGCATCCCAAAAACCTATTTTTCAGGGGAGGACGGAGAGGACGAAGAGCAGAGCCGAAATGTAGGATTTGGAGCAGCAAACTTGAGGAGAGAGAGAATCCTCCTCTCTCTTCATCTTTCCTTCTTCATGCTCCTCTTTTCCCCTTTCCTTCTTCATTCCTCTTTGTTCTTCATTTCTTAGTTTTCTTAGTTTTCATTTTCTGGTTTAGTTTTTAGGGATTTCAATGATGGGATTTGGTTTACGCTATCGGATTGTAGCTTGAATTGTTCTTGAAGAAGACTAGCATGAAGCTTCAACCATTATTGTGAGATCTTCTCTCTCTATTTAGTTTTTCTGATTATGGTTTAATTTCTATGATTTACTTTCATGATTTTTGCATAATTATGCTAGGAACGTTACTAGTTTGATTGTGTGATGAATCTAATGCTAGATTTAAGAATAAAATCAGATTGTTATATTCATTTATCAATTTCTAGCAAACTAGGAAGTAACTTAGATGCAGATCATCTTAGTTATTCCTTGGGGAAATTAAATTAACTGTTGAATGTTTATCGCGTGCATGACATTAGCAGGTCTATTGGTTCTCTGTGTTTATTGCTGCTATTGGATTAAACTTAGACGCTGATCGGACTAGGTTATCCTTTAGTTAGAGTTTTATAGCCACGCTGATCGTGCTATTCAACTAAGGATAAGGAGAATATGGGATTAATTCTCAACAATAGATAATTATGGAAATAATTAGAGTGGAGGTTCAAGGATCGATAATGAATTGAAGTGGATGTTAATCAGATTCAAGATGTTCCCATATTGATTTCTCATTTTGTTTATATGCTAGTTAATTGTAGTCTAAAAACAACTCTTTTGAAACCCCCCTTGTTATTAGGTTTCTCGGCCCTTAGCTTAATCTAGGTACTGACTCACGCTGAATATTAAACTCGTCCATGTTTCCCTTTGGATACGATCCCTACTTCCATTATACTAGCTTAGTGTGCATGAGAGTAGGAGAAATTTATCTTTGGTTAGGTGCACCACGACAATCCGCACCCACCACTTCCCCTACTTACATATTCTTGCTGGGTGTTGTAATTCTGCTCATATGTCCCTTTGCACCATTTGAAGTTGTTGCAATCATCGCACTTACAGTATAGCCTGCTTTGATTTGTTGCTGTCTCTGAACTTCGAATACTAAATCTTCTTCTACAACTACAATAAGAGTTAGGAACCTTAACATATGGAAATTCATGAGAAGAGGAAGAGCTTTTAGTATGTGAACTCATTAGATTAGAATGAAGCAATTGCTGTTAAAATAAGGGGATGTTAAACACTAAAAAACATGCTGTATGTATAACAAAAAAACCCAACGACTAGTTTTTTAAATCTGAAAACATAGCCGTTGAACATGAAGGGGTATATGATGAAATAATTTTACAGGAAAGGGTATATGGTGCATTAAATCTTCCACTAATGGCGACTTAACGTTCGTTACCAAACACCGTAGGTGGTGAACAGTTTTGAAAAGTCGAGGGTATATGGTGAATATTTGAAACATTGAGGATATATGGTGAATTTCGTGATTTGTCAGGGGTATTTGGTGAAATAACCGTACTTTAAATAATTTCCTTACTCCCAAATTCTTATTCTCCCTAAATATAAATCAAAATGAATTACTTTCTTAATGTAATTATTCCTAATTAACTCTAATTAACTCAATATATTCCTAACTAACTCAATTTTTCTTTAATGTAAGCATGGCCTAAGTAAGGGGCTATTTCATTTATTGCATGTAAGTAGCTTTTTCACCACCTGTATAATTTAGTAAGTTTTTATTCTACAATTGCAGTAACTTAGTTCTTTCAAGAATTTCATGAAAAATATTATTTTTGTTCAATAATCTAAAATTGATAATTTTAAATGGTGAAGAACTAATAAAAGAACATCATAAAACAAATAACACGAAAACTTTTGTTTAATATAAAATGTCATTGAAATGACCAAATTATAATTTTAATAGAATGAAGTTATTTCAGTTCCAATAAGAAAACAATGAACATTAGCGTGATGGGAAAGAAGATGGCAGAGCTTTGGCAACATCCATGTCCTTAAAATTAATTTTTCATGTACTTTCCTTGCAAATATTGTAGATCCCGAGAACGGCCGAACGAAAGACCAACAACACCATATTTTTCTCATGAAATATTATAGAATGTTCCACAAAATGCCATCAAACTGTACATGTTGGGTGGGGAAAAAATATTGGAGTTGTGGTCAAGATATGTTTGTTCTACAGTTTTTTTTTTAGGAAAAATTGATTTAATCAGTTCCAACTTTGGGCGTCCTGACAAAAAAATCCCAACTTTCGTTTTTTATTGTTCATTCCCAACTTTTGGGGACACTTTACACACGTGGACCTAGCAGGTTACTAACCTGTTAATGCAGGTAAACAGTAATCACGTGCCTCCACATGACTTTTTTTAGTTAACAAAACCCATAATTTTCCCCCCAACACATTCTCCTTCTACCTACCTTCTGCGAAAACCCCCAAAAACTTCGACTTTGCAATTCTCCTCTCATGGCAGCACAACACTCATCAGGTTCCAATAATTCAAGGGGGAGTGGAAGAGAGGTTCAACTGAAATGCTACCTAACATCCCTGCAAGACAGAGAACCTGCAAGCACAAAGCGAACATGGGGAATAAATTTTTATTGTTCGAAGTGGCATGTAAGTGTTAAATATTTCTCCTTTCTTTATTGAATTACGAAAATTATCAATTTTATTGCTTTTGTTTAAGGTTAAAATTAAGTAAAATTAGGGTTTTTAATTTGTTCTCCTGAAATTGAAATTAGGGCACATCTGATTGTGGGTTCTTCAAATGGGAGGAGGACAACGAGGGACAATGCCCTGGATGTGAGTTTCTACAAATGAAGTTAATGGATCGATACACAATGGTTGCTGGCCTTGAATTGCAGTTCAAAAATGTGGAGGATAAGTTGCAGAAGCTGAAATTGAAGAAAGAGAAGATGGAGGAAGCATTGCACAGTATGAGTGACGAAATGTTGAAGATGCATTTTTAGAGTTTGGAGACTGCCAAAGGGAAAATTATGCTGTAATTACTTTAGACTTGTCATGGGTTTTGTTTGTAATCCTTGCAATTTGGTTGTACTAAATTAAGCTTGTTAGTAATGAATTAAGGTTAGAAGTAGGTTTTGGTTGGTTGTATCTGTGGTTATGGAATGAAGCAAAGTATGAACTATTTGTAATTTGAATTATCATGAATGCTATTGGTATGAAAAGCTTATTTTGCACATCTGTTGTTCTTCAAATATAGCACAAAATTGAATGATATTGGAGAGCTTATTGGCACAACAAAAATTGCACTTTAACAAAAACAACTAACACATTACTGTCATACATTACAACAGAACCCATGAGCAAGTTTCAAAGCCCATACAAAAGAAGGTGTTGTGAATAGAAAACAAGTTCCATGAAAACCAAAATTACCCTAAACACAGTTATATATATTCCAAAAAACAAACATCCAATGACACTTTATGACCCTAAAACAACCCTAAATCAGAACAGTCCATGAACTGAAGGATGATTGGTGTTGCTTGCTGAAGCTTGGCTACCTAGATGCAAGGCTGATTGGGAGCCTTGTGTTTGCATCCTCCCTTATACATCCAAATAAGATTGAACAGTTAGTTAATGGCAATAATTTAACAATCTAAGCTTCATCTTCTCATTACAAAGTGTTTAACTTACATTAAAGTAAGTTGACCCATCATTGCCAACAAAGACACCAACCCCAGCAGGCAGCAGGTACCTAAAATATGTAAAATCAGGTGTGATCAACACAAAAATTGTTAAACACTCAAAGAAGAAAGAACAAAAAAAAGCCACTCACATTTCCTCTGCCTTCATTCCTTCCACCTCTCTTTCTGGTCTCTCTACCCCTTCCATCTCCTCCTCCCCTAGAGCCACTCCCAGTTCCAGTAGAAGCCCTTCCTGCACCTCTGGACCCTCTTCCAACTCCTATTCCTCTTGACCCCCTACCACCAACAATTGTTCTCCCATTTCTTCCAGTTCTTGATGGTTGTGCACTTACATTTGAAGCATGTCCAGTTGCAATGTCTGATATAGGAGTGGCTTATGTTGATGCTTGATCCACTCTTTGCCTTTTATCAGCAGCAGCTGTAGCACTGTCCTTATCAGGACATCTTCTCTTATTGTGACCCTTCCCCTTACAAACACTACAGTACGTGCATCTCAACACCATGATTTGTGAGCTTCCTATTCTTCTTTGGGTCCTCATGTGGGTCCTTGATTCTATTTTTTCTAGGCCTCCCTAGCCCTGTCTTTAGTGGGGGTGGTAGCAATGGATAGTCCACCTTAGTTCAGTGTCTTTCACTTACACATGGAGGTATGGAGTTGCTACATGCCTTAAGGTATGTGTCTCTCTTGTACCAGTCAGAGACAGTCCTCAAAATTGAAGTTACATAGGAAGATACATGCCACTGCATGGCAACATGGAATACCAGTTAGATTCCATTTCCTGTACGTGCAACTCCTAGCCTCTAAATCAACTGTCAGTGTATCCATGTAATAATTGACTTGGAAAAAAGTTGGTAAAGAAGGGATTGAATTGCAAAGAGCAGTATTTTCCTTAGCCTTCTCCAATTTGCTTGAATTGTAGGGCAGATCTGTGAGGTTCTATCTTCCATGTCTTGTTTTTTAAGGACCAATCTCTACATGAGGGCAGTTCTTATGTCTCTAAGCATGTAGATGAGATGCTTTGTCCTTGCTTGGATAATATATCCATTAAATGTCTCAACAAGGTTGTTAACTATAACATCCACACTTTTGTCAATCTTCATGTAAGCTCTGCAGAACACCTTTGGATCATAACTTCTGAACCCCACAACTGCATCTGGGTTTAGCTTCCCCATTTCTTCCAATGCTTCATTATACTCTGTGAGGTTGTATGCCTTTGCAACCCTCCAAAAAATCATCTCTCATCTCATCTCCTTTGAAGTCTTTATGCCAGTGAGCAAATATGTGCCGCCTAGAACAATGTATGTGCTCAGCACGAGGCAGTATATTTGCTACTGCACCTAGAATTGACTTCTCAAACATTAAACAAACATGGAAATCATTAATATGCAATAAATAAAAGTAAGTGTTAAATACAGTGCAAAGTTAAAAGATAAAGTATACATGATGCTCATCTGATATAATAACTAAGTGGCTTCCATCACCAAGTTCCAAAGACCTTTGAAGCTCTGTAATGAATTAGTACCAACTGTCATTGTTTTCCCCCTCAACTACAGCCCAAGCTACTGGGTACATTTGATCATTTGCATCCCTTCCAATAGCTGCCAGTAGTTGCCCTCCAAGGAAGGTCTTCAGGAAACAAGCATCCACACACAACACCTTCTTACATCCTTCTATCCTTCTTCTTTTTATTCCATCAAAACACACAAACATCCTTTGGAAAACATGCTATGGTCCTCTTTGTATTGGATTATTCACCAAAGTGATCACACTGTGTGGACTAGCATCTTTCAATGTCCTTATGTAACTTCCAAAATTGTTGTAATGCTCTTTCATTGAGCCATGAAACATCTGGTGGGCATGATATTTCACCTTATAAGCAAGGTCTTTCTTTATCAAGACCCTGAATGCTCTTCTAATTGTTTCATGAATCTCATTTGCTGGCCAATGGGGTCTGTTTTTTGAAAATTTCCAGGAGATTGGGATGCCATCCATCTAGACTTCAACTGTCTATTCTTCTACATGTTTCCTAGTACATGTGTGGGTTCGTGAGGAAGAGTGCACAAGATGTAAGGCACAAGGAAAGTGTCATATATGGTAACTTCCAAGTCTTTAAGCTGAGCTGCAATGTCCCTCATGCGCATGATATGATCACGCACTCCCTTAGTTTGAGTGAGCCTTATGGATGAAAACTGCATAATTAAGGTGCTAGCAAGAGCTTTGTCAGAAGATGCAAACTGCACATGATGGCCTTAATAAGTTCTTTGACTTTGGTATGCTGATCGACGAAACCACGAATACTAGCACTGATCTTGGTCTCTATGAACATAACAAAGAGGCGATTAGACCTCTCCCAAATTTCATAAAGATCAAATTGATCTAGAGTACTAGTCTCTGTAATGCCAAGTGGTTCGTCTTTCCTAATAGCATAGTCAATGTCCATCCATCCCAACTACAGTAACACTCTCTCTTTCCACACCTTATAATTATCACCCTTTAATTCAAGAATGTCACATTTGATATCAGAAATATTCCCAGGTAAAACTACTGGGAAAAATAAAATAAAGATGTAAATAATCATGTTTACTATCAAAACTTGCGACTTTCAACATTAATCATGTTTTACCAATGTAAATCATGCGAAATATGAATCTAGTGACATAAAACTTGCCTGTGGGATAAAGTTCTACTCAATTAGATTATAATAACCATACGGTGAAACTATTAAACTGTATCAATTTCTTAATTTTTGTGAGACGCTTAAGAAACAAAATTTAATACTTCACCCCATTAATCACTAGTACAGAATCGACGATTTGCGTCGGATGCGAGACCCCCATTTGCGTCAGACAAGGGTCCGACAGTACATGCCTCGACGCAAATGACGGAGAGATGATCAGCGTCGGATGGAGATTCGACGCAAATCGTAACCCATCTGTGTCGGATGTGTAGTGTAGTCCGACGCACATGTCACCCACAACCCTGGTTTTTCACCCAAAAAAATGCAGATTTGAGCCACATCCGACGCAAATTGGTTTTAAAAAAAAAAAATCAATTTACATCGGATGTGTCTCTATATCCGACGCAAATTTGCGTTTTTTTAACAAAAAAAAAGTAATTTTCGTTGATGACCAGAACCACCAAACAGATACTAAACAAAAATAGATACAACAAAACAGATTTTGAGAAAAGAAGCATAACCTTAAACAGATATAACAAAATTATATACAACAAAATAGATACCCACACAAACATCATCAATTCTAAAAATTTCTATACTTAAAAGGCGAAAATAAGATCAAAAAAATGATAGTAAGAAACTAATTAAGCAAAAAAAATAGTATGCTGAACATGCTCGAACACACCGCGGAATTCGAAAAAATACGTACAAAATCAAGAATTATAAACAACAAAGAAATTGAGAAAATAAGCTTGCAGATCTAAAAAAAATGTAGAAATACAACGAAGAATTGAAGCAACAATTCGTTAATCCAAACAAAAAATACTCTAAAAATCCTAAAAATCGAATCTCTCAACAACTAATGTAATACAACAACTAAAAATCCTAAAAACCTGAGAATGAACGATGCGTTCTTCGTCGATGACGGGAGATCTGAAAACTTCGTGGCTTCTCGATGGTTGTAACACACAATAGAACAACAGCAACAACCGCTGCAGCACCAACCGAAACAACCAGCGCGACGAGGAGAGAAAGACTGAAGGGAAGATGCGGCGAGGCAACACCAACCGCAACAACCAACGCGACGAGGAGAGAGAGACTGAAGGGAGAGAATTGGAGAATTTAGGAGGGAGAGAGGAGATTGGGAGTTTTAGGTTACAGGAGATTGAAGAAGGGAGAAAGATTGAAGAATTTAGGATGGAGCGATGCTAGAGAGGAGATTGGGAGTTTAGGTTAGAGGGTGAAAGTGGGAGTTTTAGGTTTAGAAAGGGAGTTGGGCGCTACTTTTTTTTTGAAAGAAAGAGTTAGGCGCTACTACATGTTAAGTTGAGAAGTGGGCCAATCATCTGCGTCGGATGGGCCCAGGTGATCCGACGCAGATCACTTAAACAATCATATGCGTCGCACAGAGTAAGGGGTCCGACACAAGTCATTTTAGTTATTTGCGTCGCAGATAGCAAAGCATCCGACGCACATTATTCTGCCACCCATTTGCTTTAAGTATTTGCGTCGAATGCACCTCAAATCTGACGTAGATGAATCATGATTTGCTCGCGTTCAACACCCATCCGACGCAAGTGACACTTCTGCGTCGTTTTACCTGTTGTGCGACGCAATTCAGGAGACGCAAATCAACGTTTTTCTACTAGTGAATTGTTCAAATAAAATAAAATTCCTGTGGGTAAGTCTTATCATATCTTACACACTTAAATGCAACAAAGTCTAGTTTCCACATGTGATTCGCAAATAAAATTTTAATAATTAGAGTTGTTGTGGCTACTCCCTAACTAATAAAATTTTGAACCACTCAACTTTCACTTAATTTTATATACTAAATACCATGTATATAAACAATATATTTGATCAAAAACTTAATTGGTACAAAACGAAAAACAACATGTTACTCAGACACCATAAGCCTTATTTATGCAGTAATATACACAGTTTTGCCAAGGGTCTTAATAATTCATAATTCAAAATTATGAATAACAAATATACTAACACAAGTGCAAAACCCATCTGAAACAAGATACTTATATACTGCAATGTGGCATAAATTCCTCCGAAAGCCAAAAATAAAAACAAGGCAATAACTTTTATAATGATATTACATGATAAAATAACACCAAATGAAAAACACCAAAAGAAAGTACCAAAGTAGCAGTGGCAGACAAAAGTAACAAAACCACGTGATACAGTAAACATTTTTTAACATAAAAGACTAAAGGTAGGAGAGAGATGAAGTAACTTCATCTTCCTGAACACAACAAAGAACACATCTCCGGCAACGAGATACAGAACAAAGAAAAAAATGTGATAAAATTCTTCTTCTACAATAGGAGAAATTATTTCAAAAATAAATGCACCTAATTGCTCAAAACAGGAAAACATCATATTCGAAAAGGCAGATAAAGAAAAGAAGAACTAAGCAAGGCAGAGGAGCAACACTCACTCTGATACCAAATGTAAGTTTAATTATACTTAACATGCTCATAAATAATCTGAATCTCTATTATATAAGTGAAGGGGAGAGGAAGATGGTGTCCCCTTATAAAAAGTCTAATATACCCTTAATGAATTTAAATTGTCATATATATTAAATAATCATTTCTTCTTCCTACTTGCCATATATATTGAAGAAGTTAATGGAATTGAATTTGAAATTTCAATTAAATATTAAATTAAGGAGAATTATTTCATCTTCTTACATATGTGTGAAAAACTCTGATTAAAAATGAAATTGACAATATAACTTGATTGACACAATCAGAAGAAAAAATTAAAACTTGAATTAATATTAATAATTATACTGATAATATTTTAAAACATAAATGTTGATTAGTATTCAGTAATCTCTATTATATAAATCAATGAAACACAAATTATTCTGCTTTATTTGAGCACAAGTTTTCTTCTGCTTTATATTTCCTTCTCCCGATATTATATTTGAATAATAATGAACAAATAACTAAAAAAACCAACGAAACATTGATTTAAGAAAGCATATTAAAAAAATTAAAAATTTATAAATGTATGTTCGAATCAATTTTTTGTAACACTAATGAATAATAAATTTAGAAAAAAACGTTAATACGAGAGTAACGAGACGCACGCATAGCGTGCAAAAAAATGCTAGTTGAACATGAATTACATGTGCGGAAGCTCTAAAGTGGATAAGAATTACCTCCAGCCATTGTTAATTTTGTTGTCTCCTTCTTCTTCTGCGAAATAGTGTACCCAATTGGTTTTGGTTTTCTAAATTTCGGTGCCAAACCCTCACTCTCTTTGTATAAATGGTGTTCTTTCTTTTTAGAGAGCAGATTTAGTGACCTTTATTTTCAGAATAAAACACCTATTCTATATTAGAGTCTTGCCATCAAAGAGCCCTAAGAAAATGGTGGACGTTATGAGTGGTTATAGAAATGGGAAGAGGATCATGGGGAGTTCCTTGATCATGGGTAACTACCCACATAAAATGGACCATATTAATTTATTAGCTGACTAGATATTATAAGTAATTAATTAAAAATTAGCTAAAAATTCCAACATATTTTTCATAATAAGTCATCAGCACCATTGCATATTAATTAATAGAAAAACATAAGGCAAGTTCTCTTTGATTAATCAAATGGAAAACAGAAAAAAAAAATTCGATCGTCGATGTAAGTACTCTTGGTTGATTTTTATTTTTGATTTCGGTTATACTATTGGTTTTGTTGCCACTGATGCACATTAAACGTGAATGGAAATAATTTGACGAAGTATTGTTCTTTGGAAGAACCGAATCCTGATAATTATTTTATACCGTTAAATATTTGTTTTGCTTAAACATGGTTTTCGTTGTCACGCTACTATATCTTGTTTTCTTTTTATATGGTATATGCATTGTCTCGCAAATTCGCAGAACCATTCGGGTCTCTCTGTAAAAGAAAAATAGAAAATGACTATGATGATATCAATGATTCAATCCTGGTATATGATTCAGAATTGTGATGATTCTTGAATTTACGTTCAACTAATGCAACTTGCAAGAGTTTTTTTTATTTCATGCTTGGAACACCTAGCGCATGTTTTGCTATTTTATACCATATGACGCATGGTTTTAAACCTATAAATATGATGTTGATGATGATAACTAACCCTTTGTGCATTATTTTTGGAGCATATATCATCTGATGCATGTAACTGCATTTCGTTAACATAAAAAAAAGGAATTTAGAAATTGATTTTCTAGTTGATTATAATGATCATGTTTTATTAGTTTGTTTACTTTGTTTCTATTATTTTATTTCATTTGTTACGTAGTATATCGTAACTTTCATTTTACAACTTTAATTTTATCGATCATACTTATGTTGATATGTATATGTTCAATATTTCTAAGCACTTATATACAATATTATTATCTTGTATAGTGAATTATACCTAATATTGTAAAACTTGAATTTGTGGTCTTTTGTTATTATTTGTTGTCTTGTCTTGATGTATTTTTATAAACATAGTTGCAATTACTCATATTATGAGAGTAAGTTGTCGAGGCAAGATTTCAAGTATTATTTAGTATGAACATGGGGCCATATACGCTGACATTAATCAAGTTCATGATTTAAAGAGACTTTACTATTTACATTCGATATTATGATTTTGGCATGAGCAAGAGAATATTGAAAAATAAGATATTTATACTTCCTCTTTATTTTTACATGTTACACTTTCCTTAAATGGAATGGTGCAAAATACATGTTACACTTTTTTTTGTTCCCTAAAATAGAAAGTTTTATGCTGCACAATTACCAATTTACCCTTACTTATAACAATTAACCAAAATTAAATCTACTTAATTTAACATCATTAATACTAATCTAAATTAATTAAACCCCCTCTCTCTCTCTTCTACCACCCTTCCCCCACCCACCCACCACCACCACCACCCCCAGCCCGTAACCCCCTCCCCCACCCCTTCGAATCCCTCACCCCCTCCCACGCAAGCCCCACCACCCCCAGTCCACGGCCCCTTCCCCCACCCCTTCGAATCCCCCCACGCAAACCCCACCACCCCCACCCCTTCGAATCTCGCAGCCCCCTCTCCCCGAAAATGGCATGGATGCGCTCCATTCTCCAACCACGCAAACCCTAGCCCTAATCGATGATAAGGTGGAAGAGGAGAGAGAAATGGAGGTTAGATCGACGGTTTGCAGGAGTTAGGTATGAGGGATGTGGTGGAAGAGGAGAGAGATATGGCGTCCAAGTTTACTCGCAACGGGGGGAGGGGATGCGGGATTCGAAGGGGTGGGGGGGGGGGGCTGCGGGATTCTAAGGGGTGGGGGGGGTGGTGGGGAGTTTGCGTGGGGGATTCGAAGGGGTGGTGGAGGGGGGGCCGCGGGTCGGGGGTGGTGGGGGTGGTGGGGGGTTTGCGTGGGAGGGGTGGGGGATTCGAAGGGGTGGGGGGAGGGGGGCTACGGGCTGGTGGTGGTGGTGGGGTTTGCCTGGGAGGGGTTGGGGTGGGTGGGTGGGGGAGGGGTGGTCCCCACTCCCTTTAATCACCACCCTTACTTTTACTTAATCTTCAATTGAAATTTTGCCTAGGTTCCCGCAATTTTCAAAAGTGTAACAAGTAAAAAAAAACGGAGGTAGTATATTTATTTGATGATGAGCATATAATTTGAATTTGAATATATATTTCATTTTTCTAATATGACTTAGTAATATTAAACTTTTCCATGGTGTGCCTTAATTTTGAATTTGTCATTGATAGGAACATAAGTGTGTACTAAATTTGTCTTTGATTGAAAGCATGGAGACAAAAGGGGGAAATAGTATTGATAATAATTTATAAGATTAAGATCTCTTGTTAGCATTTTTTTTTTCAATAGTTTGTATTGAATTTGATACTCCCGAAAAGTATATATTATCTACCCTCAAGTAAAACATGCTCTAGAAGAGCATAAGTACTCCTTGGAAGGAGTCGAGAAAATTTTAATCTTGCCAATAAAAAGACATGTTGGTGGTGTCAGATGTCACATCATTATTTGGCCAGATTGATAGTGTATTGTTTAAATTCAAGTGATAAATTCAAATCTTATCCGATCGGCTGGTTAATGAAAAGTATGACCATTTGAAATTTTGACCAACTAGAAGTTTGGCATGTATAAAGTATTCATGATAAATATTATGACATGAGAAATATATTTGATGTGACAAATTAGGCCATTTGGGTGTAACTCACCCATTTTGAGAAATTTGAAAATTTTCTTATAGAAAATGTGCTGAAAATTCTCTCGTGTTGTAATTATATTATTTTAAGGGCAAGACACACCTATGTGGGTGTTGAGCAATGGGTGTTGAGCAAGAGCCCCTTGTGGAACACACGTATATCTACTAAGAGAAGGAAGGATAATGGTGAGGAAGATTCAGCTTTGTCTACTCTAAGAGAAATAAAGCTTGATTGCTCCTTATCAATGGTTTTTTTTTTTGTGTGCTAAAAATGTTTTAAATGTCCTTGGGATTTTGCAATGTTAGGGGATGTAAAAAATAATGCATTACATGAAGTAAATTTATTTTATAATATAAATAAAATTAGCATTGTAATGCTATGTGAAAACAAGTTTATATCCTACCTCCCTCTACTGCCTGTTTGAGGAGGACTAGTTTCTCATTTTATGATTTTATCCCTACCCAATGCATGTCAGGTGGTTTATGGTTGCTATGGAAAGATGATAAGCTTAATCCTTTTAACTTAGACATCCTTTCTTTAGCTAGTAGATTTATTGCTTGTAAAATTACTTTGCTAGTTCCTTGCATCTTTTTTTTTTTTTTTTTTTTGCTATTTTTGTTTATGCACCTACTAAGACTCGAGAGAAGGATCCTTTTGGGAGGATGTATATTTATATGATGCAAGTATCACAGACCCCTTCATTATCCTGGGGGATTTCAATGAGCTCAACTCTAAAAGTGATAAACTCGGAGGAGCTAGCTTCAAATTCTATCGTCTTTCTAGGTTTAAAAGCATTCTTGCTCATACAAATTGCATTGAACTTCCCTTTTGGCTAGCTCTTTACTTAACATAAGAAGTTGGGTGGTCCTAATAACACTCTGGAAAGAATTGATAAAGTCATTGCTAGCCTTAGTTGGATGAGTTTATTCCTAAATGTCAAACTAAGAAACCATATTTTCACTTCTTCGGGTCATTGCCAGGTTTCTTTAAGCCTAATTTCTCAATATGTTTTTAAAGTTTCCCGTTTTAGTTTTCAAAAAATGTAGTGCATGAGAAAAGATTTTGATGTTCTCAAGGATCTTTCATGTTTTGTCTTGTTAAAAAATTACTTTTGAAAGCTAAAGCTAAAGATTGGAATAGGACTAAATTTGGAAATATTTTTACACGGATTAAACTAGTAGATACTAGATTAGGAAAAAAAATCCAAAATACGATTCTGCAAGACCCTGAAAATGAAAGAATTCATCTAAATCAAAAAAGAATATTACGTAAAAGAAGGGACCTCTTTTCCTTCCAAGTCAATTATTGGAAACAAAAAGGTAAAGATAATTTTTGGATTAATAACGGAGATGCCAATACCTCTTATTTTAATGCTAGTGCTTCCATAAGAAAATTCATAATCTTATCAATCTGTTTAAAGCCAGCTCAGGGTGTGAAGTCACTAATCCCTCGCAAATTGAAGAAGTAGTAACCAAGGATTTTATTCTATGTTTCACATCAAACCAGGATTGCTCCTTTGATCCGGATAAGGATATTGATATTATCCAGTCTATTATTTTTCAAGTAGAAAATGATGAATTAATTAAAAATATATCATATGATGAAATTAAATCAGCCATATTTGATTTAGCTCCTGACAAAGCTCCGGGGACCGATGGCTTACCCAATATTTTTTTCAAAAATATTGGATGTTAGTTGGTAACTCTGTTGTTAAGGTTGTGAAAGCTTTTTTTTTTTCACATCGGTAGAATGCTTAACAAGATAAATTACACCTTTATTACGCTTATCCTTATGGTGGATAATACTGACTCTGCTAATCATTTTAGACCTATCAGCTTATGGTTGACTATTTATAAGATAATTGCTAAAGTCCTAACTAATAGATTAAAAGTCTCACTATGGAGAACTATTCAATCGCTTCAAGGGGCTTTCGTCCGTCACAGAATTATTCAAGATAATATTCCCCTAGCGCATGAGGTCTTCTACTTGTTCAAAGAGAAGAGTGCTAGGGAAAGTTGGATAGCTATAAAACTTGACATAGAAAATACTTAAGATCGTATAAAATAGAACTATGTCATTACAACACTTGAAAAACTAGGATTTTATCCACAGCTCATTAACTGGATTCAAGGGTGTATTTCCACACTTTTTTTTTCTCAGTCTTAGTCAACGGTGTTCCGGGACGACAGTTCACCCTTCAAGAGGGATAAGACAAGGGGACCCTCTCTATCCCCCAACCTATTTATTCTTTGTGCTGAGTTATTAGCTCAGAAAATTCATCATCAAAGCTTCTTAAGCTCTAAAGAATTAAGAGTTAATATTGGAAGTCCGGGTATCAAGATTTCTTTTCTTACATTCGCATATGATACTATGATTTTTGCCAAAGCCAAAGCTAGCAGCAGTCATCTGATTAAATAAATTCTTTATATTTATTGTAAGATGTCGAATTAGTGAACTTCCACAAGTATGTCTTTTTCTGTACAAAAATTGTCTTTCATCAAGAATGTTTAATGTTAAAAAAATATGCCGCATATGGAGGATTTTCTTTCTCCTGGAAAGTATTTGGGATGTCCGGTTATCTGTGAACGGGTAACTAATTAAAGACATGTTTGGTGAAGAAGTGGATAAATCTCAAAAATAATTAGCCAAATGGAAAGCAAACTCTCTCTGCCTAGCTGGAAGAGATGTTCTTATCCAGTCTAATTTGTCTACTAAAAAATTTTCAAAATGTAAAGTTTCTTGCTTCCCTCTACCAACATTAGTGAGCTTGACAAAATTAATCGTAATTTTTTTTTTCGGAATAAGGCATGAAAGCACTAATCTTAAAGGGTGGAATAAAATTTGTAAACCAAAATGCTATGGCGGCCTAGGCTTTAGGAAAGCTAATGTTAATAATATTGCTCTTCAAATGAAGCGCCTTTGGAGAATCATTAAGGAGGCGTATAATCTTTGGGTTACTATGATAAAAAGGAAATACCTAGCTAAAGGAAGAATCTTTATGGGCGTACACGCTTTCTTCCAATACTTCATGGCAATGGAGGAAGCTCCTTTCCTTACGTCCTAGGTTTAGGAAAGGCGTTAGATGGCAATTAGGTAATGGTTTGTAGATCTCTTTTTGGCATGACAACTGGGTTTATGCTTAGCCATATGCGCAATTGTTTGTCCATATATTCCTCATACTGCTACACTTGGTGTGAAGAATGTGATTTCAGATTGCAACCAATGGGACATGGTCACCTTGAGGACTTTGGTCCCGAATAATGTAGCTATGGATATCCAAAATTTTATCCCTTCGTCTCAGATGGCTGATAAGCTCATTTGGGGTCTTAACCCAAACAGAGATTATTCGGTCAAGTCAGGTGCCAAACTAGTTCAAGGTTATGGTCTACACCATAGCTCTAAAGTGAAGTTTGATTTTATTTGTAAACTAAACATTCCCCCAAAGGTTAAATTCTTCATTTGAAAAATCTTTTTGGATGGTCTCCCTATGAAAGATTGGCTTGCAAGGAGCCATGTTTTCCTCCATCAAGAGTGTATTTTCTGCAATTTTCATAAATAAGATGTGTCCCATATATTGCTCAATTGCCCTTTTGCTAATGATGTTGATATCCTCCTCAATTCTTCTAACCAATGGCCCTTAGTACATGCGTTAACCAAAACATGAAATTTAGTGACAATTGAGCCTTGTTGCTGATGTTATAGATTCCGACGACATTTGTAAGCTTTTTATTACGTGGTGGCATATTTGGTTTACTCGTAATAAGATTGTTTTTCAAGAATATGGGATCTCCCCTCCTACCGTAGCCGCTAAAATTAAGAATTTTTTAAGGATTGGAAGCCCGCACTTAAGCTAGAGAATCTAACTCTATTTCGTTACCCAAGTATACTGGGCCAAATAATCAAGTTTGGCCTGTCAAAGAGGCATGGTGGGACAAGTCTCCTCCTAATTCCTATAAGCTTAATTTTTTATGGTTCAAAAGTTGACAATGTTGATGCTTCATTTGGTTTCTTGATTAGAGATCATCTAGGTAATATCTCGCTTATGGGAGCTAGTTGTCTCCACCCTAGTACCTCAATTTTGACTGCGGAATCTTGGAGGATGCGGGAGAGTGTTAAGGCAGCTATTTCACTAGGCATTCAAAATCTTTGCATTGAGGGTGATAATTTGGTGGTTATCAACTCTTTAAAGAACATTTGGAAGATTTATTGCGAATTTAATAATATTATTTCTTATGCGGGGGAGGGTCTCCTGTATTTCTTTTTGGTCATCTTCAATCACTGCTTTCGTGACGCTAATCAAGCAGCGGACTTCCTGTCGCATAAAGGTCATTTGGTTCGGAATCTCCATCACTGGTCTAAACTCCATGATCTTGTGCTCCTTTCTATCATCCGTAAGGATGTGTTAGGCTGGTCCTACGTTAGGGCCTAGCCTAGGTTTTCTTTCCTTATTGAAAACATACCTATCCCACGTGTAGTCTCCACTCCCCATCTCTTCACCTACCTTCTCACCCCCCTCTCTCTCTATATATATATCTCTCTCTCTCTCTCTCTCTCTCTCTCTCTCTCTCTCTCATCCTGTCTTCGACTATGGCGTGCAACTTGGGTCCTTTCCTCTTCTTCCTATCTATCAACATATGAGGAGCCAAAAAAAGTTCGGTTTATTTTCAAAAAAATAAGTAAATCTGAACTTGGTTTTTTTTCTCGGATAATGGTAGGTCACGTGATCCACTGATGACTAACAATGGCTCCGCTTACTTTGTTGTTATAAACAAAATTTGTTTATAAATACTGTAAAATGGGCAAAGCTCGAGAACTATCAGTAGAATGACACAACTCTCTACAAATAATACTCCATTAGTTGCTTAACTGCAAGTATATCTTATAATACAAAAAAAACAGAATTTATTCCATTAGATTTCAAAGATATGAAAAAACATGGTTGTGACCATCTTAGTTATAGGCAATATTGTACCAAGTTTGTTGGAGATGTATTTATTATGCGTTTATGCATAGTTGTTGAAAGTTTATACATATTTCATAATAGTTTTTAACTTTATATATGTATCTGATATCATGTTATTTATATTTCAAATTCGTTCATGCGTATGTGTTATCACTTTATACATATATCATATGAGTTTATACATATCTTTTTATGAGCAACAAAAAGTAATATTTTGACATGGCATTGGCCATGTAAGGATTTGTCAGGGAGGGGGACGACATGTGGCAGGTACTATTCTTTCCTACATATTTTATATAAAAAAATCGTGTAGGCATCTAAAGTTGTCACCTACATGGGATATGATTTTGAAAGAATGAAGTTGCCAACAAGTTTTAGAAGGAAAAAAATCATAAACTATGCTGAATCGATATGCGTAAGAGACAGATAAAGGGACTTGATTAAATGATAGTTTTCCCTTAATGACTCCAATTAATGTAATGGTCAATAAACTAGGTTAAGGGTACAAATTAGGTCATGAACCTAAATTTGCCTAACAATAGTGGCCTCTATTAGATTTTAATGGAATAATATTTAATTGCAATATTAAATAACCACACAAAATTAATTAATTACAACCTAAAAACAAGACAATAATACTAAGTTGGTTTCTGATATCAAAGATCTAATTTTTGCTAACCACTTTGTTAAACATCAACATACCAGGTACCTAGATGGTTATCTAAGATATTTGATTTAAATATCATTTCGTTTGTTAAGGTACTTCTTAGCAATCTGATGAGTCATTTATGTATATAGTTTTTAGGCATTTTTAGGTTGCATTATTAGATCATTTTAGTTCATATGGTTGCATTTTAGGTGTCTTTGCATAATTTATCCACTTTGTGCTATATTACGCTTCGTTTGTGGTTTTCTTAATGATTTAGGTAGTTTCATAGCTATTTGAATGCATTCGAAATAAATTCGGGTGAAATGGATAATAGTTGAAGTGGAAGTCAATGAATCGAGGTTGTTGACCGAGGAGCTATGCTTGTGGACGTTTTATGCGAGCTTTAGTGTTGTATGAAATGTTCTTATCACCCATGAGGATCGCATCACATCTTCTAAGTGCGAAACGAAGTTGTTATCGAAGAAATTCAATAGTCGGAAAATGACGAAGATCGACACATGCTCACTATTTTTTGTTGTATCTTCATTTCTATACATGGATTGATGCGATTCGAATTGGGTTGGAAAGTCGAATCCAAGAGCTTAGGTCACACGCCCGTAGTTGGTTCTAGAGTAAAAGTTACAGCCATGCGAATCCAATATTTCGAATCAAATGCTCCGGTTGACTAATCAACCCAAGTATTTGTAAAATTTCAATATAAAAATTCACAAATGCTTGGATTGATTAGTCAACCGGAGCATTTGATGTGCCAAATGCTCCGGTTGACTAATCAACCCAAGCATTTGTGAACATTTTTATATAAAAATACGTATTACTAAATTTTATTGCGACTTCCTCATCAGTCCTTCCTTCTCTATTGTTTACTCTCCCTCCCAATTCCCTTCTCCTTTGTATCTAGCTATGCTGAAATTCAAAACCCTAGAACTTGAGAAACTCCAGTTCTACTTTGAGTCCGAGACAACGATTGTGCGGCAGCCTAGGGAAATAGCAAAATCAGTCCAATTTTCAGGGATATTCGTGATATATGCAGATCGAAAAAATCTCTCATCACGTTGCATATTCGTGGTAATTTCTCGAATCTCTTTTTTCTCTATGATTTTCTTCGTTATTTTTCTATTCTTTCTTTGATGTGTTTATTGGTCAATTATAGGAGGAGATGAAAAAGAGGAGAGAGATTGAGAGGGAGGTATCGAAAATCTGTCACCTTCTTCCTTCCTTTACAAAGACGATCTCGAATCTTCACTCAAATTCGCTGCTCAATTCACCAAGCTATTTCAAGTTCATTTTTCAAGACTGAATTTTAGGGCTTGATTTGGAATTAAGGTAACCTTCTAATCCAACTTTAGATTTTCTATTTGCTTGTGAAATTGAAGCAAAAAAATATGAAATTGTTGTGGACTTTTTTCAGTTGTTTTAGCTAAATCTACATCAATCAACAAGGTTTGAATGCCCTAATTTATTTAAATGTGCAAAAAATCTGGATTTTGCAGAAGTGTCTCTATCTCTCTTGTTTCATTTTTTTTTTTGCAATTGTCTATTAGCATCTTGCATGTATGTATTTATGGAATTTGGAAGCATCGAGCAGTCTTCTAGTTGAAGATACTTGAAAGTTGAAATCTTTGATTTTCTTCTAAAATGATATTTGCTTCTTACTACTTGATATGCCATCTATCTAAATTGAAGGATTCTTTTGTCTGCAAATTAACTAATCGATGATATATTAGATGCGAAGGATATTTGGAGAAATTATCATGATATAAAATTTTGTTTAATTAGTTCAGAAAGTTCACATATCACCTTCCACGATAAATCTCTCCTTTCTCCTCTGTTGTGTTGATGCATTGGTGTGAGTGTCAATGGTGATTCGAAACGAGTAGAGGATCAGGAGGTAATTGTTCCCAGTCAAGGGGCTAGGGCAGGGGGAGGGGACCCTGGTGTGCATTGAGGAAGGAGGACCAGTACGTCGTCCCTCCAGAGTGCTCCGCTCGAGTATGAGGTTCATATGCTAGATAAAAAGGTTGTGGCCGAGTTTGAGCATCAAGGTAAAGGAGGCGCTGCTGGAAGGCCTGGTTTTAGGAATGGTTTTGAGGTTGTTAAGGAAATTCAGGTTCAGTTTTAGAAGGCTTCAACATCAGGGGTTGAGCTTGCTAAGGTGCTCGAATTGGGTAATTTTCGATATTAAAAAATGAATGCTGATTCCAAAGGTTAGGACTTAGGACTTACATCAATTTCAATTTCTCAGGGATTTGGGAAGTTTTATTCTGTTTTATTTAATTCTATTTTTTTTGGGTTGTCAAGTAGTTTCTGCAAAGATATTGAATGTAACTCTCCGCATTACCTTCTTCTTCCAAAGACGATGCTTCCATAGACCTTGCTGAAGATGTGCAATTGCGATCGGTTAATCTTTCAGCAACATTGTAGAAGCTCTATTCTATCTTTGGGAGAATAAACTCTTTGAAGAAGTCAAGGTATAGTTTATCCTTTTAACCAAAATATTCAGTCTTTGACCTTGTTTTTTTGCTGATTAATAAGTGTGTCATTCAAACTTTCGAGAAAATTTTGTGTTATAATTGGAGGTCATTGCTTGGTTCTATACTTCTATTTGTCATGCTTATTTGTTGTTTTAGTTTGCTGAGCATTAAGGAATCTGTTATTTCCAATTTGGGGCTTTCTTGATAAATATAAATTATACTGGATACAGTTGATTGGTTTATGACAGCGGCAGTCTATATGTTGCTACACTTCTAACAAGTTCTACTGTGCATCATGAGGTGGCGAGATCGTGAATTTGTTGGAAATGTAGTTGGATAGTATGATTTAATGTCGAGCATGGTTTTGATAAACCAATGCACTTTTTGTATTGGGGTTTGGTTTTGGCAAGGAAAGTAAAAAATTGTGATTAGCCTTCTGTGCTCTCTAAATTAATGATTTTTTGGTTGACAGATCCGTCCTATGATTTACTTGGTCAAGAAATACAAAATGTATATTGCCTAGTTTTTTTCTTAATTCCATGCTGCAAACTTTGGTCCTTGATGTGTAATCTTATATTCTAATAATGCAGAACCAAGTCAAATATAGTTTTCGCTGCAATAAAATCTCTATTATATTAAGCCTATTGTTTTGCCAATGCCTTCTTACTTATATGTGGTCTGTAATGTAATTTTCAGTGGGTAGTGTTCACCAGGCTGACAAATCTTTTTGTACCTATGAGTTACATGAGCTACCAATTTATAATTATTGTTAGTGCTTCTGGTTTTTTGCCATAATGTCTAATTATAGTTATTGTTATTCTTGGTTTTTGTCCGATGACTCATAGCCCCATCCATCTGAATTTCGTGTATATGACGCCTTAAACGCATTTGGTCTTGAATTCCCGGACTCGGTTTGGATATAATTTCAATGCATTATGACAGGCTACTGGACTAGGTGAAATGTATTTATGTTGTTGCTTCATGTTAAGGTTGTCTGAAACTTCTGTATATGGCTTTTTAAATTTATAGAGGTATTTTTGTCAAAATAGTAGAATTTATATAACCTAGTACTTTAGATTCGTGAACTTCTATATAGAAGTTGAGGAGCCACAGTTGTGTAAAATTCGACCCTTGGATTCTAATGAGCTAGATCTCATGTCTTCTTTATTTTTTGTCAAGTAGTACATATCATGGTGCTCTAATGGGCTTATTAGATCCAGTCTTTCTGCATTCTTAAGGCTAGATGTGTGACTATATACATTCTTCCCATGACTCACCTAAACAGGGGTCTTATTTGTGCTACTGAGTTAACAACAGTTTTGGCATAGCTTTGCAGTGCTGACAGAGATGCTTAGTTTTGGTAGGGTGGTTCTAAGGAGGAGCTAAGTTATGGGGGTGCAAACGTGCAGCTAATGTTTTCCTTGTCCATCATTATTTCTATTACTTATTGTAATATTTGACTGTCTTTTAGGTTCTAACGCTATGTTCCCTGACCTTTGCTACTTTTCGGTGAGATCAGTTCAGGTAAAGTGCTTTTAACTACTTGTTATTCTATGTACATCGCATAATCAACTTAAGACTGAATCAGTTTTACAATGTATAACAATTGACGAATTGTTCATCACAAAGATGTATTTGATTGGTGTTTATGAATTGAACCAAGATTGAGGATCACTAAGCTTAAGTAAATACACCTTTAAAGCTTAATGAGTTTAATTATCTTTGCCAAAAATTCAACTTGACTTATCACAAGCGGGCTGGTTATATGCGCATAATCTGAAAATAATACCAACCAAGACGACTAGAAGCTTAAACTTTTATTTACTCCTATACTTTCCAACTATTGGAAGTGGCAAGTAATTGTTGCATCTACATATATCCAATCTGATTGTTTTTAGTGTTGTGCGGTGACAACTTTTGTAGGAGTCAGATGGTTCTTCTATTTGATTAGGTCATACAGGTATACTTTTTTATGTTATCACGCTCAATTTACTGGTAATTGATAGCTTATGAGTCATGACTTTTATTCAACTCTTTATGTATGATGTTGCTATTGTCCATCCTATTTTCGAACTGACGAGCTGTCTTCTTCCTTCCTTTACAAAGACAATCTCGAATCTTCACTCGAATTCGCTGTCAATTCGCCAAGCTACTTCAAGTTCCTTCTTCAAGACTGAATTTTTAGGGCTTGATTTGGAATTAAGGTTGCCTTCTAATCCAACTTTAGGTTTTCTATTTGCTTCTGAAATTGAAGCAAAAAAATATGAAATAGTTGTGGTCTTTTCTCTGTTGTTTCAGCTAAATCTACATCAATCAACAAGCTTTGAATGCCTTGATTTATTTAAATGTGCGAAAAATCTGAATTTTGCAGAAGTGTTGAACAAATTTAGGGCTGAATTTGTGTCATTTCGTCTCTCTCTCTTCACTCTCTCTCTTTTGTGCAATTGTCTATTAGTAAACGGAATATCCACAAAAAAGAAAGAAAACTAGAAAATATTATGTTTGTTTAGTTATTGTATGAGTACTTATTGAACATTGTAGATGCTTTTAGGTATATATTTTCATTGGACAAAGTTCATTGTCTATGAAGATCAGATGAATTTGCATCATGTTAGAATCCAATTAAGGGTCTCTTAGATTTACAAATATGACAATGATAACCTAGTATTGCTGGACAATTGTTTTTAGCAATTAAAATAGATATGAAAAGAAAAATAAATAAAAAAATTAACAGTAAAAGAGAACCAGGGTGGGGGGATATCTATGCCTATTTAGGAACCTTTTCGAGTCTTGTATTTTCATTTTTGATGCCCTTTTTCAGCTCTTAAAATATCCTATTTGCTGTATATTCTTCATAGAATTTGATTGATGGGATTAAGTGCTCTCTTCCTACTTGATTATCTTTTTACTTATGTGGAAAGAGAACTGGATACTCTTACCTCTATGTTGGGCACCCGTCTGCATGGAATGGATGGCCCATTTATGACCTAGGTTCCACTTATGTGTTCTCCCACACATGCAGCGTGTTCTGGAGAAGCTCATTAAACTCGTAATCAGTTGTGATGGCATACAAGAAAATCCTTCTCTATCTCCTATGTCACACTTTTAAGATAATTTAAACTCAGGCTTTCATCTCCTGATTTAAAGTCATTATGAGAAGACAAGACCTCATATGTGATACTGTGTTCTGAAGGAATTATAAACCTATTCCATTCCGTGTCCCCACATAAATATTCTGTTAATTTGTTCCCATATTTTGATTTCTAAGAATCTCTAGGCTTATTTTCCTACAACACATTTCTTGATGCAATACAAGAACCAAAATGCAGAAAGAAATGCTAAGCCATGTGACCTGTAGTAGGCTAACATGTAGGCAGTCCTTTCTCATTATTGATTTTAGGTACTTATTTTGGCTTTCAAGCGTGAATTAGAGACTGGTATTAGAAAGAACAAATTTTCCCCGAATATGAGTTGTTAATGATGTTTTGATGGTATGTACAAATATAGGAATGTTTAAGCAGTTTATGGCCCTGTTGAGCGAGCTTGCTGCACTAGTACTTGATTTCCTCTCACTTTGATCATTGTTGTTTGTAGCTTTCATATATTTATATGCATCATTGCTCAAACAAATAAAAAATGTCCTTAATTAGCTCAGTTATAAATGCTTTTTTTTTGTTGCACTGACGTCAATCAGGGTTTTGAGAGGAATTTGTGTGTCTGTACATGTCTAAATGCGTGTAGCACACATATAAATATGTTTGTGTTGTGTCACTGGAATTTCTCATATGATGCCGTGGTCGAAGTTGACGAAAGTGCTAAGTGTGAATTGAGAATTTTCCTGTCTTTATTAAACCAGTGTCTTCTTTTTGTGGTTTCATCAGCAAATTTTTAGTGTGAATGGATAAGTTATGTCGTATGTCATAATCATCATCATTTTTTATATAAGTAACGTCGTGTGTCATCATCAATATTTCTCTTTCTTTTCCATTGTTTTAAGAAAAATATCTTATATGGAAATTTTTTGGGCAAGGATAAGAAGGCAATATTGATGTTTTGTTTTGCGTAATAGTGTAAATTCATATACTAATATGTAATTTATTTTGTTGATTGTTAGGAAATTCATTATAGTGGATCAACTGGGTTGCATTAGAACTTTCGATATAAGGTATAGTATCATCAACTCATTTTTTCTCTCTTCTTCTTTTTTCTGGTAATATTGGATTGTCTGTAATTCCATCTTGTACGATTTTTTTGGTTAACATGGCTCTACAGATTTAATTTCTTCTGCTTTTACTTTTTAAATTTCAAATTATGAATTTTAAAATTCCACTTCGAGATATAGAGTATAATCTGTCTGCTTTCTCCCTTGAATCAACCTATGCTCTGAATTTGCCTCCCAATGTTTGTTTCTTTAGGTGACATGTTCCTTCTGTGCATGTTGTGATGTTCATCATACTGCCTTCTAATAATATGACCTGGAATACCTTAAAAATATGGAAATTCGTTATTACCCTCAAATATACACTTGATATTTTGTTCTACCGAAAACTCCTCTCATGCACTCCATAATCACGACCTTCTTAGCTCTTCCAATGATGCGCAGCAGGTTTATTTTCTCTTTCTCTTTTCTTAATCAGGATCAATGTCACATGTGGTTGAGATGATTCTGTGTTATTCATTTTTTTCAGGCATTGCATCCGGATGAAGAGGAGACTACTGCACATGCTAAATGATGTGACAGGTTACTATCTTATTTGATTTTTGCATGCTTTTCTATTTATGTGTTTCAGTTGGTCTGCAAATGGCATGATTCTGGCTGTTATTGTTATGGTGATCAAATTTTTCTGTGGAGGTTGATGTTAGAATGTTGTTTTGTTTGAGTTCGAATAATAATGCTTACTGGAAATAGTGTACGAGATCGACAATTGTGTATCATTGTGGAACTTACTACTTGAGTACATGTGGATTTTTTATGAAAGGGTCTGCTAGTGGAGAAAAACAAGACATATATTGAGGGCCTGCTAGAATACAGAAAGTTATGCATATAGGGGAGTAAGTTAAGAGCATCAGTATGGAGCCGCGAGACATTCTTGCATATGTGCATTAACATGTGCTTTAAGATAGGGGTAAAAACCACTGATTTTATATATATGATAGTTGTTTGGGTGGTATGAAAAAGTAGACTTGTAGTTCTGTTTTTTCCCCAATAGTTGTAGTATGTTTCAAAAAAATTCCTTCTTGTCTGTTTAAATGGGCCCCGATAGTTCAATGTGCATCATATATATACTGCCTTACCGAAAGACAAGAGATGTATAGTTCAACGGGACTTGAACTTCATATATCACTATTTATTAAAGAAAATGTATATGCGTTTACAACTTCATCTCCATTATATACTTTCTCTGTTGCATCGCTGCGTTTACAGCACCTTGAGTTTTTTCTTTTTCTTGTGCACTCATAATGTTTTAATATAATTGTATATGCTACCGTGAAAATAGAAAATGCATCCTATTTGATGGAGTCCTATTTACCCGTATGCTGAAGTTGAGGTTATGAAGATGTGTATGCCTATACTATCTCCTGCATCTGGTATAATATAGTCATATTATTAGTGATTTAGTAGTGTTAGTGTTTGTTAGGATAGTTTAACACAATATACCTGGGAAAAAGTGAACTAGAATGGTCATTGCCTGTTCTATATCATCTAGAAGAATCTTTATAATTCAATTGTAGTAGTCAAGCATGCAAGTTCTAATGCGTCTGTTTCGACGAATTAACAAAAGATCACCTTGGCTATTTTGTTATGTGATAAGCATATATACACCGTAGCATCTGGTAGAATGGTCATTGCCTATTCTATATCATAATAAAGTGAATGTTGGGATTCAACTGCTGAGAAAAGGGTGTACATTGATGCAGGTTGTTGATGACATATCAACATAGGCACTGTAAAGCTTAGGAGTAGATTTGTCTCAGACTAACATTTCCATACGAATTGATCTTGGGAAGCAAGCTAACCAGAGTCTATTTTTTGGGATATCTGCAGCTAAGGTATTTTGAGCCTCATCTACATCTTTGGCAAATCTTCAAAGGCTTGCATATTTATGAACCGCATAAGGAGATTGGATATAAGGGAATCTTAGGTATGCATGTGTCCAATAGTTATTTTAATTTAATCTGATTTGGTATTAGCTAGGAACTGGACAATTCTACTTCCCATGACCTGACTATGGGGCATGTTGGAGATGGAAGTGGCATGGAGGAATTGGAGCAACCGCGAAAGAAACTAAAATCATAATTTGTAATGATAATGTAGCCAAAAAATATAGCAATTTTGTTATATTATGTAACTCGAATCTACGCTTGTTTTGTAACTAATGTACACTAATTTCATTTTTTTAATAATAATATTTTGAATGTGTTGGATGTATAATTTGCGTGTGTGTATTTTGTAAACTATGTAAATGAGAGGAACATGAGATGTGTTGGTTGAAGGGCAGGGCACAAAGAGTATCTAGTATATCTGTGTATGTTAGATTTGGTGAGTGTTGATGGCCTGTTGCCCTAGTGCACACTAGCTAGCACGCATACCTGCAGCAGCTGAAACTTTTTTTTATTATATAAATTATACAAATGCTCCGGTTGTTACACAGAACCGAATCATTTGTTAGAACAAATGCTCCGGTTTTTCTAAACAACCGAAGCATTCGTGGTATTTTTCTCATGTAAAGAAGTTCAAATGCTTCGGTTTTTTGCACAACCGGAGCATTTGAGAAAATAAATGCTCCGGTTGAGAGCCGGAGCATTTGTAAAATTCTCAAATGCTCGTATGACGTCTGCCACGCGTCAATTATGGAGCATTTAAAGGGTTTTTAATCGGAGCAATTTAGCTTTTTTCCTCTAGTGTCTATTATATTTTAATGGAATAATATTTAATTGCAATATTAAATAACCACAAAAAATTAATTAATTACAACCTAAAAACAAGACAATAATACTAAGTTGGTTTATGATATCAAAGATCTAATTTTTGCTAACCACTTTGTTAAACATCAACATACCAGGTACCTAAATGGTTATCTAAGATATTTGATTTAACTATCATTTCGTTTGTTAAGGTACTTCTTAGCAATTTGATGAGTCATTTATGTATATAGTTTTTAGGCATTTTTAGGTTGCATTATTAGATCATTTTACTTCATATAGTTGCATTTTAGGTGTCTTTGCATAATTTATCCACTTTGTGCTATATTACGCTCCATTTGTGGTTTTCTGAATGATTTAGGTAGTTTCATAGCCATTTGAATGCATTCGAAGTATATTCGGGTGAATTGGATAATAGTTGAAGTGGAAGTCAATGAATCGAGGTTGTTGACCGAGGAGCTATGCTTGTGGATGTTTTATGCGAGCTTTAGTGTTGCATCAAATGTTCTTATCTCCCATGAGGATCGCGTCACATCTTCTAAGTGCGAAATAAAGTTGTAATCGAAGAAATTCAATAGTCGGAAAATGACGAAGATCGACACATGTTCACTATTTTTGTTGTATCTTCATTTCTATACATGGATTGATGCGATTCCAATTGGGTTGGAAAGTCGAATCCAAGAGCTTAGGTCACACGCCCCGTAGTTGGTTCTAGAGTAAAAGTTACAGCCATGCGAATCCAATATTGCGAATTTGGCCGCAGGTTCCTTGTTGCGCCAATTCCCGCACCCACAACTTCGACGACGCCTTCTCCACCTTGGTAATGTTCATCCACAGGCTTTCATGGCCTCCAGACCTGCGGGCGCAAGTTTGGCCGAGTGGTTCAAGCTTTCACACCCTCCTCTCCTTGTTTTGCTTTATTACTTGGTTCTCTATTCCTTATGGGGGGAGGAGTCTAGTTTTATTTCCTACATTAGGTATTAGAAACAAAAGTTGGGATGGACTTTTATTTCTCACATGCTTTTATTTCCTAGAATTGAGTTTTAAGTTCTTCCTCTCTCTTCTCCATTGTTAAACCTTGTTTTGCTTTTTCATTAATCGAAGCTTTGAGGTATTCTAAATTTCTTTCTTCTTAAATTATTTTTCTTGCTTTTGTTTATTGTTGCTTTAATTTTCTAATTGCTCATTCATTATTTCTCAATTATGAATTTTAGGTTGATTATTGATTTTGCTTTAGTTATTTCAATTATGAGTGAGTAGTCCCTTTTCTAGGGCAAAGTAAGGAAAGCCATGTTTATACCATTATATTTATGCTTTGAAATCGATTTTATAAACTAGGTTTTTGAGTAATTTCAATTGATAATTTTAAATAGTTTGTTTCTTGTAATTGGCCAATATTAAGAGTTAATTAATTTGCTAATAGGAATTAGAATTGAAAGATCATATTCTTGGAGGCTTCATTACAATTGGCAATTCTAAATATATTAGCAATCGTACTGCATAGATTGAATTGAAAGTGTTAATACCCGACCGAAGGATTAACCATTTATTTAACTACTCACTCTCTAGTTTATTTGTTATTGAATTGTTTTGTATTCTTAGATTGGTATAAGCATGGTGGACCAAACATATTCCCTAGACCTTTAATTTATTAATTAAACCATAATCTTATTACTACTTGCTTCTAGTTTAGTTTTTAGTCAAATCAAATATTCGTTTTCCTGAAATAGTTTATTATAATTAAGCAAAAATCGATGGAATTCCTCTCCTTATGGGATCAACCCGTATTTGCTAAGTCTCTGCTAACAACATACATCTTGCACTTGCGGTATTACTTTTTAAACTCATCAAGTTTTTGGTGTCGTTGCCGCGGAGACAACTAACTTCTATCGCTTTTGTTTAATTATTTGAATTAATTCTACTTTCTCATTGGAACTTCAAGTTCCCATTGAGGCAATCTCCCTGCATACATTTTCTTTGTTTCTTTTATCCCAGGTCCAAAAGAGCAGGTACTCCAGTTCCAACTAATCATGATCTTGAAAAAACCATCCGACAACTCAAAAAGCAACAAAAGAAGAAAAAGCAGTCTAATAATCAGGGAAAATCCACAAAAAGGCCCTTCAGAATCAAGCATGCCTCCTAAGTCATTGAAGTCATAAGCCCTACTATGCCTACTATAGCTGCAACAAACTTCGAGATCAAGCCTGCCCTCATCAATATGATCCAGCAGAACTAAATTGGAGGGCATCCAACTGAAGACCCTGCTAATCATTTACAATGATTTCAGCAACTCTGCCGTATCGTTTACCACTAAGGGGTCACTCCTAATTAGTTGAAGGTCATGGTTTTCAAATTATCTTTTAAGGATAAAGCAGAGAAGTGGCTGAACAATGTTACAGAAACTGAGTGGAGTGCTATATATCTGAAGCATTGAGAGAGTATTATCCTCATACCAAGACTGCAGAAATCAGATGCTACCTTCTTACAAGAGCCTGATGAGACACTAGAAGAAGCATGAAATAGGTTCAAAGACCTACAGAGAGAGTGCCCACATCACAACCTTGACAAGTGGTTCCTTACCCAAGCATTCTACAATGGTCTGCAGCCTCATATTTAGAATACAGTTGAATCATCTGCAGGGGGTGTTTTCTTAGATAGGAAGTTGATGAGGGGCACAATTTTATGCCAAACCTCACAGCTAATGATCATACTTCTTCCATGAGTAGTAGAAAGAAAAAGTTAGAGGTTGATGCATATGCACTTTTATCATCTCAAGTTGGACAGTTAAGCATGAAGATGGGCATTGAAATCTTCACAGTCCAATACCTCTTCTATGAGCATCAATGCAATGTTTGCCATGACACCTATTACCTCTTCTTACTGTGAGGTGTGCGGTCTTCAAGGTTATTTTGGTCATGATTGTTCCTATAGTCAACCAATTTAGATGGAGCACGCAAATGCCTTTCAGTAGAGACCTCTACACGACCCATACTCCAATACATTCAACCCAGGGTGGAAGGATCATCCTAACTTCTCATACCAGAACGATAATGCTTAGAATCCTCAACCCATACCTCAGGCCCCCTACCAACCACCTCACTAAAATCCATTATAGCATGTTGCTAGGCCACATTTCTACCAAGGGGCCCCTCTGAACCCTCCTCCAAGGTTCAATAAGCCCTATCACCAAGGTTTTCAACAACAACGTCCTCATAATGCCAACTCTCAAGAGCCTAGTCTATCTGATTTGATAAAGATGATGGTTTCTATGAAGCATAGTACTTATGAGAGTATTAAAGAGTTGTAAAACGCAACGAAACACTTGGAGACTCAGCTTGTTCAAGTAGCTGCGAACAATACTCAAAGGCAGCCAGGTCAATTACTAGGACAACCCATCCCAAAGGAGACTGCCAATGCCATTACACTTCAAAGTGGCACCGACTATGATGCACGATCTCATGCCCACTAATGATATGGCTCCTCGACAAAAGGAAGGTGTTGTGAATGATATAGAGTGAAGATATCTTAAATGCTGGAGTGTAACTGGGGAAAGGAGATGAAGTAGGGAAGAAGGAGAAAGTTACCGATTCTCCAATTATACCATGGTTGCCCTTTCCTCACATGATGCAAAAGTTTAAAGTGGATTAACAATTTGGTAATTTTTTGGCTCTTATCAAGAATCTTGAGGTAACTGTTCCCTTCACTTATTTAATTTCTTAAACTCCTATTCATGCAAAGTTCTTGAAGGATATGATCACTAGAAAGAAAAGACTTTGGTGGTGTGGATAGAGTCACTCTGACTGAAGAATGTAGCGCTATTTTGTAAAACAAAATACCACCAAAGCTTAAGGATCCTGGTCGTTTTTCCATTCCATGTCATGTAGGTGCATTATTTATTGATAAGGCTCTATATTCTTAATAGGTTAAATATGAGAGCTTTGAAATGCACACAAATCACTTTGCAAATGGAAGACCGTTCTGTAAAATATAATTTGGGTGTTTTAGAGGACGTACCTGTCAGGGTTGGGAAATTCTACATTCCTATTGATTTTGTAGTACTAGATATGGAAAAGAATAGTCAAATTCCCATTATTTTGGGTAGACCTTTCTTATGTAATGCTGGTGTTGTTATTGATATCAAGTCTGGTTCTCTTACTTTGAGTGTTGGCGATGATACTGTGACTTTTAAGTTAACCAATGCTATAAAGTCTCCTATGCTTGAGAACACTTGTTGCAGGATTGATGTCATAGAGGAGATTCCTCAATATGATGCTCCTCGAGTCTGGTTAGATGATCCATTGGAGGCTGCTCTTGCTTTTGGAGCCTCAAAAGGAGAAGGTGATGATGAAATAAATTCTTCACTCCTTGACTCGGATGGCCTTGAAGCTTATGAGGCCGAAGGTTTTGAGGTCCCGGAGGACCCTTCACCTGGCACCACTACAATGGCGTTGTCCATGGAGGAACAATGGACACGTTTCATGGCCTCTTGCTCCTTATTTCAGGATTCTGTGCTTTCTCGCATTGGTGTTGTTAAACGTAGCATTGAAGACCTCCGTGCAGATGTCTCTGCACTTCGTCAATTGGTTGTAGCTTCTGGCCCCACAGCTCCTTCCGTTGACGTTTCTCCCGAGCCCTCTTCGATAGATGAGGCTAGTACTAAGTGAGCCTCTCTTTTTCTTTTTCCCTTGTTTCACTACTAGAAAAAGTGGTATTTCTCAACCCTTTTTCCCTTGTTACACTGCTGAAAAAGCGGTATTTCTCAACTCTTTTTCCCTTGTTTCACTACTAGAAATGTATCTTCACAGTAGAGACACTGTGTTTCATTTAGATTGGGGAGGGATACTTATCTTTATTTGCTTTCGTAGTGTAGTTTTTTATTGTTTTCATAGGATTGTTATACGATTTGTACCATTCATTAGGAGTGGGAGTTTAGGTGCAACGAAAAAATTGTATTGCTTTGCTAGATTAGTTCACTACTTAAGAAAAAAATGAGCTTGGCACAAACATTTGAGATGCATGAGTGTTTCCCTGTGCCCCACAGTTCTGATGACTGTTTTAGCTCTTAAACTATGATAGTTGGCATGAGGAGTTGTTAGTCTTGATTTGATTTTCAATCTTCCATGACCCTTGAATACATAATACTTGTGGCACTCGCATTGATTGTTTGGTTAGACTGTGAGATTATTTGAGCCTTGGATACCTATCATTCATCTAGTTTTCCTTCTATATTGTGTGATTAGTTCCTCAGTTATGATATTGATCTTGGTTTTGATCTTGTACTCTTTGAAATTTGATGTACATACATTTTGACATGATTGAGGCGTTCTTTTCATAATTTTTAGCTCCAAAGTTGTGATTGATTACATTATTCCATCTCTAGCCCTGCTGAAGCCTTTCTAACCGCTATTGATTACTAACCTTCATTACAAGCCCTTTAGTCTTATTTGATTCTTGTCCCAAGCCTAGCTTGGCGGAGCATTAATAGATTGATTAGTTTATTTTGACAGTTATGTATGCTTTTATGTGTGCTAGTTGGAGTTAGATTATGATAAGACTATGATTGACTTTAGACCTTATTTATGAAAAACAAAAGAAGAGAAATTTAACAAAAACAAAAAAAAAATAAGCAAAAAGGTTGAAAATTGAATAAAGTGAAGTTTGAAAAGAAAGCAAAAAACATGTTGAAAGAAAGTGAAAATGGTGCTTGATTTGAGAAAGATGTGAGTGATATTTTGGAGATGTTGATATTTGGAGTTATGAGTGCCTCATTGGCCTAGTTTTGCTAGTTTATGCTCCTTCAAGTTTGTTCTATCCACCATCCACCACATGCTCAAACTATTTCCACACCCTTAACCTCAGCCCCATTACAACCTTTAAAAGTCCTCATGATCTTTATGTGTTTCATTATTGGATTGAAAGTGAGTCATGGGGTGAAAGGTAAAGAATAAGTATCATTTCTGAGTCGACTGAACTAGGATGAGTGACATGTATGACTTTCTAAACATACGAGAGTAATGAGTTAGGAAAGGACATATGGTGGGAATATAGAGCGATCGGGCACATCTTTTGCCTGCCACAAAAATGAGAGGAGTGTTTACTTGGTGAGCACCATCTTAGTATTTGCATGACATGCGTAGTGGCCTTGCTTGATTGTCTTTCTCGGTGATTGGTTCTTGGATTTATATGATTGATTGATGCTGTTGCATGCCTTCTTGATTGATTTTGAGTCCACTGATACTTTTGAACTGGATTTTCTATGGGGTGAAACAATTTTATGTTGTAACTCATTGTTTGTGTTGCTTAGGGACAAGCAACAGTTTAGCTTGGGGGAATTTGATGAGTCATTTTTGTATATAGTTTTTGGGCATTTTAAGGTAACATTATTAGATTATTTTAGTTCATATAGTTGCATTTTAGGTGTCTTTTGCATAATTTATCCACTTTGTGCTATATTATGCTTCGTTTGTGGTTTTCTTAATGTTTCAGGTAGTTTAATAGCTATTTGGATGCATTCAAAGTAAATTCAGGCGAATTGGATAATAGTTGAAGTTGAAGTGGAAGTGGATGAATCGAGATTGTTGACTGAGGAACTATGCTTGTGGGTGTTTTATGCGAGCTTTAGTGTTGTATTAATTGTTCTTAGCTCCCATGAGGATCGTGTCACATCTTCGAAGTGCGAAACAAGTTGTAATCGAAGAAATTCAACAGTCGCAAAATGACGAAGATCGACACATGTGCACTGTTTTGGTATCGTATCTTGCTTTCTAATCATCGAGATTGATGCGGTTCCAATTGGGTTGGACAGTAGACTCAAAGAACTTCGAAATGGTAGGTCACACTCCCCGTAGTTGGTTCTAGAGTAAAAGTTAGAGCCCTGCGAATCCGACCTTGTGAATATGGCCTCAGGTTCCTTGTTATCTGCACCCACAGCTTCGACGACGCCTTCCTCCACCTCTGTATCGCTCACCTAAGGCTTTAACGGCCTCCAAACCTGCGAGCGTAAGTTTGGCCGAGTGGTTCTAAGCTTTCACACCCTCCTCTAGTTGTTTTCCTTTATTACTTGATTCTCTATTCCTTATGGGAGGAGGAGTCTAGTTTTATTTCCTACATCAGGTATTATAAATAAAAGTTGGGATGGACTTTTATTTCTCTCATGCTTTTATTTCCTAGACATGAGTGTTTCATTCTTCCTCTCTCTTCTCCATTGTTAAACCTTGTTTCGCTTTTCCATTAATCGAAGCTTTGAGGTATTCTAAATTTCTTTCTTGTTGAATTATTTTTCTTGCTTTTATTTATTGTTGCTTTAATTTTGTAATTGCTCATTCATTATTTCTCAATCATGAATTCTAGGTTGATTATTGATTTTGCTTTAGTTATTTCAATTATGAGTGAGTAGTCCCTTTTCTAGGGCAAAGTGAGGAAAGCATGTTTATACCATGATATTTACGCTTTGAAATTGATTTTATAAACTAGGGTTTTGAGTAATTTCAATTGATAAGTTTAAATAGTTTGATTCTTGTAATTAGCCAATATCAAGAGTTAATTAATTTGCTAATAGGAATTAGAATGAAAGATCATATTTTTAGAGGCTTCATTAGAATTGGCAATTCTGAATATGTTAGCGATTGTACGACATAGGTTGAATTGAAAGTGTTAACACCCAACCGAAAGATTAACCATTTATTTAATTACTCACCCTCTAGTTTATTTGTTATTGGATTGTTTTGTATTCTTAGATTGGTATAAGCATGGTGGACCGAACGTATGCCCTAGACTTTTAATTTATTGATTAAACCATAATTTTATTATTACTTGCTTCTATCTTAGTTTTTAGTCAAATCAAACATTCGTTTTCCCGAGATAGTTTATTATAATTAAACGAAAATCGATAGAAATCCTCTCCCTGTGCGATCGACCCGTGTTTGCTAAGTATGTGCTTAAATAGACACCGTGCACTTGCGGTATTACTCTTTAAACTCATAGCAATTATATACAAATGGTGAAGAAATCAATCAAAGCATGAAAATAAATCAAATAAGAAAATCAATTTAAAACGAGAAACAATATCACTAAACATAATAATAAAAGAAATAAGCATAAATAAGAATAGAAAGCATAAAAATGTTAGTAGTAATTATGTATGCACAATCATGCTTCCAATATCTACATCATGGAAAATAAATTGTTAGTAGTAAAAGTGTATAGAATAAATGTACCCCATAATTTACCTTCCGTCCATGTAGTTAATTTGTACTGATTTTGGAAAATTGAACTTCCATTAAGCCTTGACAAAAAAGGAGGGAGAGGTGGTAGCTAAGTGGAGTACTACGCCGAATTCTACAGAATTGATGCTCAGGGTTTGAATCCTTATCTCAACAATATGTTGGAGATTTCACTTGTAATGGTAGTGGGCCTTTAGGCTTGCTGTTGTAATACCCCTCATGATTGCTTTAAAGGGATTTAGCAGGCTACTCATTCCAACAAGATGCATCTTTCTTTTAGGGAGCTCATTTCCTTAACCATGCGTGGCTGGGAGTAGTCCAGGGATGGGTGACCTCTTGGGAAATTTCTCAAGGTGCGCAGAAGTGAGAACAAAATGCGCCGGAAGAACTTGTGTTGGTTATTGAGGACAGTTGTTGGCCCTGGATGCGCATTGGTGACGATATACTCGACTCCGGAAGAGTCGGGGTGTTACAGCTGTCGTCTAGGCAGTTTAACCTTGTATCCAGCCTCTGAGCTGGTGTACCCTGCATGCTAGTAGACTAGCAGGGGTTGGTATTCAGACCAATTATCTTTCCTAATAAAAAAAGTAAAGCCTTGACAATGTGTATTTTGATGTGTTTCTATTTTGTGTTTGAGATTGTGAAAAGTATTGAGTTTTTTTAGTGTATTGATGTGGAAAAAGGTGATGCACTTTATTTTATAAAGAGAGAATATACTTTTTTAACTTTGGGAGAATGTTGGAAAAAATAGGGTAAAAGTGTTGAAAATTTCAGAGTTTATAGGTATTTTTGATAAAGAAATAAGAACTGTAGGTCAGAATACGAGCCAAGGATCGACTTAGACCTTCGCAAGATTTAGATCTGGTGTGACAAAAGCCAAATTGACAACTACACGAATTTTTTTTCCTAGGACATGTCGTGTGAAAAGAGTTGCACAAGTCGCAAAAGTGTTGTTGCGCATGTCGCAACCACTTTAAGCAAGTTGCAGTCGATCTGGATTCCAACCTCTAAAATTGTGCTTATAATATACTCTCGTAAATCCCCATAAGTCTAATTTTCAATGGCTATGGAATTAACCCATTTCAATTTATGACAGATAATATATGGCCTAAAGAATGAAACTAATTTGAGCTCGGTTTAGAAATTTACTCATAACTTATTTGTTAGCAATTGGAACTCGGCGTAGCATACCTTTTCAGAAAGCTTATTCGAAGGCGTACAACCATAAAGAGTTTTTTGGTTTTAGACTCATTCTTTCTTTATCCGGAACAATTACGCGAAGATTTTAATCATCATCAGGCGCTTAGGTGGGGAGACATGATTTTACGTGTCTATATTTTAATGTTGACCATGAATATCTTTAGTTATATATTAATAAAATTATGTCGGACTTGTATTAGTTTAAGGGTAACTTTGATGGTATATGTTATTTTTGACCAGCTTTAATTTACGGCGGTAACTTTAATTAATTTTAAGGAAATTGATTATTTTTTGGATAACGTGATCAAATTTTTATGTAAGTATATATATTTTATGGGTAAGTTTGATTAATTTTAGAGTAATTTTGATTGTTTTAAGGGTAATACATACCAATTTACGATAACTTTATATATGTTTTATGGGTAACTTTGACTAATTGATAACTTAAATTATTTTCAAGGTAATTTTAAATATTTTAAGGGTAACTTCGACTAATTATATTGTTATTATATTGGTAACTTCGATTAATTTTAATTTTAACTAAATTTAGTTAACGGATTTTTTCAAATATGGTGACTTTTGAAAGGTCAGAGGGTATTTGGTGAAAAAAGAAAATTACTCAGGTGTATTAGGTAAAAAATATGCTGAGTTAAAGGTACCCTCAACATACTTTTTTTTTAATGGCACCTTAAAACCCTCAACAATTCATTGTCGCAGATATTATTGATGTGTGTTATGTTGAAGGAAACGCAGTCTAGGAAGCGCGACATAATTGACGTGTCGCACTGTAACGTTAGCATACACCCGCCTCGCATAATACAAGGTTTTGTTGGTTTTTTTTTATTTGTTCATCATTATTAAAATATAGTATTGAGAGAAAGAGATATAAAGCAGATTAAGGTTTCTGCTCAAATGAAGTGGATGAATTTGTGTATCAAGTTCAATCGTTGAATATTTAATAAAGTGGAAGATTATGATTTATATAATAGAGATTATAGAATAATAATCAACATTTAGGTTTTAAAATACTATCAGTATAATTATTAATATAAAATTTAAGTTTATATTTTTCCTTTTGATTGTGTCAATCAAGTTATATTGTCAATTTACTTTTTTATCAGAGTTTTTCACACATATGTAGACGAGTAAATCATTCTCCTTAATTTAATATTTAATTGAAATTTCAAATTCAATTCATTGTTAATTTGTTCAATAAATATGACAAGTAAGAAGAAGAAGATAGTATTTAATATACTTGGCAATTTAAATTCATTAACGGTATATCAGAATTTTTATCAGGGGGATACCATATTCCTACTCCTTCACTTATATAATAGAGATTGGATACATTATCTCTTACTTATTTTATTAGAAGGAAAAAATTACCAATAAAATAACCTGTCTTCACACTCTTTCTCTCTCTCCCTTGATATTTTAGTTATAGAAAGAGAGAAGAACAATATGACATAGATGGAGTATACAAGAACAACAATTGAAAGGTAGCCAAAGCAAAATTTCCATTTACATTATCTAAATTAATTATTTGCTAACTAGTTTTTTTTTTTGTGAGAAACTTTGCTAACTAGTTTTTAGCATGCAGAGCATATATTAAGTTGCTCATGTTTCATTATTATCTAATTAGTATTAAAAGTAATAAGTTATGTATATCTAATTGCTTGTTAGGGCCTGTTCTCTCCAGCTTATTTTCAGTTCAGTTCAATTCAGTTCAGTTCAGTTCAGTTCAGTTCCTAAATGATAATCATTACTATTAATTAGTTATAATTTAATTCAGTTCAGTTGTTTTATGCCGAAGAGAACATGCCCTTAAACTATAGACTTATAATTGTTCATATTATTCTCTCCATAATATAGGAAGTACATAGTATAGTAATAATACTAACTAAAAAGGAATATCTTATGCAAAGAGATCAACGCAGGCAATCTTATCACCCAACACACTATCAACATCCATAAGGTAATTTGATGGTCCATACTCCCTATATATGAGCCGTGATAATATTTTCCTCTCAACACACTTTGGCTTTTAGTCCAACTAATGTAGTATGTGGATCGAGTTTAATTGTGGAGGGTCACATTGCTTTTGTCCACATTTTTCATTCTTGTCCTCTTTAAAGGATGACAATGGCCCTCACATTTACTTTTACGCAACAGATTTTCTCAGGCCAAACACACCGTCATAAAATATGCTACAAATTATTTGCTTCTTTTCTCATCTTATTTATGCTTCCACTGCCTACCTCCCTCACTCCATGGCAGAATGCTACACCTCTGAACTTCTTGCTGCTATGGACCGCCTTTGGTTTCACTACATTGTTCTATCATCGGAACCTATTCCTGTAGAACGAACGGAGCTTATCTCTATGGCCACCGCCTTAAAATCGGCGAGTTCGTCGTCGTTCGAGTCTTCGCATGGGGGAGAAGAGAGTGCCTCAATGAATTCATCCACCACCTCAATTTCTAAGGTATTACGCCCTACTTCTTACGTCCTTGTTTATGGCTCCATTTACTTTTTCGCCGTGTTCAAGATACATGCTTATCATATTTAGGATTTTTTGTCCCAAACTACCTTTAACTTTCAAGTTTTTACGAGAAACTACCTTATAAAAAAATTGTTGTCCTAAACTACCTTACTTTACAATTTTATTGTTGACATCTACCTTATGCCGGGTTCCGACTTTGACTTTTGTTTTTTCAGTTCAAAATCGTGGGAGAAACAAATTTACCCTTGTGGAAATTGAGGAGGGTGATTGTTTGAATTTTAGTTAAAATAGAAGAGGAATTTAATGGTTGATTGGTGTGTCACATAAATATGAGAAAGAGAGCGCGTGCATACAGGGAAATGGCGAAATTAGGGTGGGAAAAAATAGAAAAGAGTTTGAAAAGGTCAAGTGATATAACGTGACATTAAAAAATCGGAAAAAACAAAAGTCAACGGCGGAAACCGACATAAGGTAGTTGTCAACAACAAAATGGTAAAAGTAAGGTAGTTTGGGACAAAAATTTTTTTATAAGGTAGTTTCTCGCAAAAAACATGAAAGTTAAAGATAATTTGGGACAAAAAATCCATATATTTATAATAAAATTATAAAAGTGAGATATTTCGTATCATGGTGAATACATGATCATATTTGATCTACATAACGATTATATTTTACTGTCAAAGTTTGTGAACTATGATCGACAAATGAAGATAGAGAAATGAATTATTAGCTAAGGACAATGGGGGTATATCTAGATAGAAGTATCATATATAGTATTGCACTAATTTTATTTTGTCTTTTGTTTAATCTGTAATGAATGACAAATAATTCTCTCTCTTGTACAGAAAAAAGAAAGATAATTATCTCTGTTTCTTTAGTTTCATTTGTAATAGTTGGACAATAGTTTTTTAAAGAAAAGAAAGCCACAATTTTCTTTCTTATTACTTATTTCTTCATTCACATTCCCTCATTCCTCATCTTCCCTATATTTATTTTTCCTTTTATTGCTAAATTTTCTTAAAAGGAATCCAACAAAGAAATTAAACTAATCTCAAAATTGGGTTTCCCCTTAAAACGTGTTTTCCATGAAACATGAATTTTCAATAATAATGCATTCCATCGAATCAATATATTGGAGAATAGAAGGGTTAAAGTTAATTATCCTGACATTTTCCTCCACGTTTATTACGTTGTGTTTATATTTATCTTTTCAGAACTATCAATCCCCCAATTTTATTTGTCCTCTTGCTTGTCTCTAACTTTTCTTATAAAGTTTCAAATAAGAGTAGATAAATGGCAAATGTGTTTTTAATTATAAAAAATTTCATAAATAAAGTATCTTACACTGAAAAAGTTGTATCTTCAACCGAACAAAGAATAACTGTTTCTTTGAGTTGCTTGCATGAGTTGTATTATTGGTCACCCTTTTCAGAAAACTTGCCTGACTGTAATTGATCTCTTGTTTGCATTTAGGATGTTTTCTGTATCTGGATATCACAAAAGCGTTGCATATTTTCAAAACTAATCTAGACTTTCAAGTTCAATATATCAACAGAGATTGGCATTACATTAAAGTGATCATAAACTTAGCTTGCCCACTTTCAATTTAAGAACTATATATACAAAAACTTTAAAAGCGCGTAGTGAGCATCACATAAGGTTGTTATATCATATACTATATAAATTTTGAATTAAAACATGATTAATTTATGTTTAGTATAAAGATTCGAATTTGAGATGGTCATCAAAATTTGGGACGATATTTAAATTATAAAGAGATGAAAATATCTCGAAATGACTGGTAAAAGTTGGGATTATATATGTAAATTTTGTTTATCGTAATATGCTTGCAATAGTTAGGATCCATTTTAAGGAAACACCGCCAAATGTCTCTTTCATATAGTCTTCAATTTATAGCTCTTCTATTTGAGGAGGACCCATAGATCACAATTGTGTTTGCAGAGGAGGAGAATAGGAGATGAGACAAACTAGATAGTCAAGGATTATGAATAGAATACATGGAAGATTTGAACACAGAGGTGCCAATTTGGATATTTAGGTCAGGTTACGGTTCGTTCATCTCGGATTTCAGGTTATATTCAAATTGGCCTTGGATGGGTCAACATACTAGATAGCCAAAGCTTGTGAATAGAAGACATGGAAGGGCAGGGAAGGTTTGAACGAAGAGACGTAAATTCGGATATTCAGTCGGGTTACGGTTGGGTCATCTCGTCTTTAAAGTATATTCAGATAGGCCATGACGGGTTAACATTCCCTCCAAGTCAAGTCCAAGTTAGGTCAATTGAAGTTTGGTTTGGGTCCAATTGGATTGCTTATCTTTCGTGTTTATATAGGTGTTTGTTTGGTCAGTTTCGGGTCATGAAGAATTTAGTACAAGATGGGTTTGTAGTTGGTAATTTTGGGTTTGTATCCAGTACGAATCGGATAATTATAGAGTCGGCCCATGATGCTCAAGTCAAATGGGTTCTCGACTAATATGAGGTTGGATTTGGGCTCGATTACGAGTCATCAGTGTGTACCCACGAATGCAATCATCTATCTCTTAATTATCGATCGTAACATGTTCGGGTTTGTTTTTCAGGTGGGGTTAGTTTTTGACCGCTCTAGTTATGATTCATTCATAACTTCTGTTGAAGAAAGATGATATGCATATTCTTTGAAAGTTTATAATGAAGTTTCAATATATGTGTGACCACTCAAGAGAAAAAAAAAAAGATACAACGCATCATGCTTACTATTCCGAGTCCCGACTGGACATATACTATTATTAGCAACATCATATTGCTAGCAAACTGAAATATGTTAGAGCTCTCCAAAAAGTTACTTGACCAAAAATCGGGTATAACCAGAACTAATTGGACCAGAAAAAACATTTGAACCTAACCTGACCCAAGATCAATGTCATTTAAGGTTACATCAACGGACCCAAGAATGTTCTGGCATAGAGGTAACCGTATAAAGTAGATGACCCGTGAAATAACTTGTATCCGAACAAAATTTTGATCCAAAACCTAATTTAACCTGATACGACTTGCAACTAACCAAATTAAAATTAAACCCCATTCGTCTTCGACTCAACTTGACCCGACATCAACCAAGCTTGTTGACCCAACTTCATTTAAACCAAAACTTCTATTTGACTTGAACTCTTTCTACTTAATCAGCTATAAAAATCTAAATTACCATTCTCACTCAACAAAATGAATTTTTCGGGAGTGAATAAAGACCATGTAGTTAACATATAGCTACTTGCATGATGCATACTTGGGTTGGAGACTTGGAGCCCAAATTTCTATCCGACTTCTTTGTACTATTATATGTACCACTTAGGGATAGGGATGCAACTGGGGCGGGGCGGGGCGGATTTTGGCATTCTCATCCCCATCCCCACCTCACTTTTTGATCCCCATCCCCATCCCCATCCCCATCCCCGCGGTGGGTCCGAAACTCATCCCCATCCCCGCCCCGCCATGTACACAATTAAAACCATCCCCGCCCCATCACCCACTTGGGTATCCATCCCCACCAAATCCCCACCTTCCCCTCTCCACCATTCACTTAATCCTCATTTGAAACTCACTAAATAATACTCATATACCATATATAATTTCAAATACTAATAACAAAAAATATATACAGTTAGAAAAACTATTAAGGAGTGTTATAGACTTGTAATTTGTTGAAAATTTAATATTTAAAGTGGGTAAGATGTAGGGTGAGCGGGGATGGGGAGGAGCGGGGCGGGGATGGGGCGGGTACAACTTAAAATCCACCCCCGCCCCATCACCCATGGCGGGTATAACTTTCATCCCCATCCCCGCCCCACTACCCACCAAACTAGGATCCATCCCCGCCCCATTGGGGCGGGGATGGGGCGGGTCTCTTACTTGACCCGCCCCACTTGCATCCCTACTTAGGGATGTTAATGGGTAATAGACCCTACCTGCACCCGTGCAATCAGATCCATTTTAACGGATCTGGATCCTCAAATTTTGGACCCTGTGGATCCGGAACCTATTTTTAAAAACGAACCTGGACCGGGTCCTAAATTATTACCCGGATCCGATCCGTTTACCTGTTTTTTAAATTTATTTTAAAATATATAATTAAAAGAGTAAAACTTAATGTTATTTGTGCTTGGATTTGTTATATAAGGGTTGAATGTTTGTTTACTTCAACATCGGCAAATGAAGATGCTAAATGGCGTTGTTTTGTTCTTTAAAATCTGTAATCATTGTGACAATTAGGGTCGTTTGAAGAAAATAGGTTAGGATCCGTTTTGGACCCGGATCTGGATCCTCAATTTTTTTACCCATCAGATCTGGATCGGATCTGGATCCATGTCTGAAAAACGGATCTAAATCTGGATCCTAAAGGATCCAGTCCAGTTCCTACCTATTGACATCCCTAGTGCCACTCAATATTATTAGCCACGTCATTAGATTTAAACAAAATTATTATTTCAAAATTTAAATTAGGGAAAGAATAATGGTAACCAATAAGATTGAGTGGCACAGGTATCTGTGTAGCTCGAGCGGTACCTCAAGGTATTACTTTGAATAATACTGCCATATTTTGAGCTTATACTTATTTCAGATTAGTGTTGTATATAAATATGTTCCAAGTTACAGGCCCGTCCCTGGGGCTGGACAGGAGGGGCGCCTGCCCAGGGCCCAAGGAAGAGAAGCCCAAAGTATCATAACAGTATGTTAAGCTTCCTTTAAAAAAAAAACTGAAAATTTAATGATTAGAGGCTTAGAGCCGAAATTATAGGCATTTATCATGTAGCTGGCAGCCATCATAATTCATCTATCTTTCTTGAGTCTCACTAACAGCATTTTATATTGAGGAAAACTATACCATATTAAATTTTGGAAGTTTCCATGTAAAATTCAATTCCTTCTTAATTCAAGGCTCCAATTTGCAATGCCCTTATATTAGCCTTCTAATAATATTAACTCTAAATATCTAGTTTCTTTATTTTTCTCTTTCAATTGTATTTTTGATTCTCTGTGTTCTTTGACACTGCAATTATGTTATTGAGTATGTTTGCTTTTTTTTTCCGGGAAGATTTTTGGTAGGGTGGAATTTGTTTGTTCCTTTAATTGTCTTTTTGATTTATTTTTGTATATTTCAAAGCTGCTGCCTGATTCTTGTATTAGTTATGATTTTTTTTATATGTCTTCTTATAATTCTATAATGCTAATTTTTAGTGCTATTTGTTTTTGTAATGTTTAAAATGTGGATCTTTATTGTGATTTAATGGTCTAGCCATTTTATGTACAATATTTAGCAAAATATGTTAAGAGCGTACTGATATAAAATATATTAGAAGTGATTTCTAGAAATGAGCATTTGGGTATCTAAGCTAAAGTAAAGTTATAGTTTTTTATTTAAAGTTTCAATGTTTTAAACTTTTTTTATCAAATAATTGGTTAATAGAAAATATAAAGTACTGTTTATAAGTAATATAAACTATTTACAAAAAATGATACATTTACCGTTACATAAACTTGAATTTTATAGACCATTTTTTTATTACTCTTACATCGGGGCCCTTATTTCTTACCTCGCCCTGGGCCTCCAAAATGTCAGGGACGGGCCTGCCAAGTTATATATATTTACGGGGAGTAAAGAGCATATCAAATAGTTGGTTGAGATGGTAATACTTTTTACTTTAATTACAACTTATTGGTAGCATGTTTGAATCTTACTAAACAAAATTTTGTAGTACATATTCCTTGTGAAGCATATGCCAATTGCATGGCATGTTTCTAGTGAATGGGGGATTCCACATGGCACCATACACATATTCCTTGTTATGCATATGCCAATGCCATAGTATGTTTCTAGTGAATAATGGAGGGTTCCACGTGGCAACATATATTTTAATTAATTAGGAACGACTCTTAATATATTAACTAGTATTTTGGCCCGGGCGATGCCTCGGGTCAATTACAATAAACAAATATGTTATTATTCATAAATTTCATAATTCATTTGTCTTTCGGGTTTTTTTTCTAGTGAGAAATTGTATACTTGACATCATGATTTAGAGTTCATTTTCAAAATGATAGTTTAACATAAATTGGGGTAGGGCAATATGTCATCAATAGGCTCTTGGTCGTCTTACTACCATAATAAGAGTTTTAGAGATCCAAATACTTGATTAAATCTTTTTAGTTAAATATAATTATTATAAGACTTTATTATATTTTATTTGAAACATTAGACAATAAAGTGATAGTGTATTGATGGTTAAGCTCTCACTTTTTATTTCAAAGGTCACTTGTTCGATACCTTGTAGTTACACAATAATTAATATTTTTAAATTGAGGAGTTCACATGGACATAAGACATTTGCATTGGATCTTTTTGGGGCGGGTTTGGGCGGGTTTGAGCGGCCGGTCAAATTTTTTTTTTTTTTGGGCGGGCTTTGGACAAGCAAAAAACACTTTTAGCCTAAAAATGGGCCCGGCCCGTTTGGCCCGCAAAGGCCCGCCAAAAAAAATTTGGCCCGGTTGGGCCCGCCCGGCCCGCAAGATGGGCCCTTTTTTTTTTGTTCGGCCCGGCCCGAACCCGGCCCGGCCCGGTGTTTGATCAGGTCTACACATAGGCATCTTTAGGATTGCCTTTTAATATATTTGTATAGATATATCAATGTAGATAAGTGAGATTGGGTTGATGGTTGTTCTACTGGTTCTCATAAAAAAAATATGCCATAATTGTTGCAATCAATAACCAGTGCCTTTCCGCAAGTCTGATAATAACGCAATTTAAAGATTGATACAGTTTTAGAATACTTCCTCCGTTTCGAATTAAATGCAACAATTTCACTTTTTAACTATTCACATTTTTCACTTTGACTAAGATATGTGATTTATACATAATGAAAAACATAGTCAAGTGGGATCTTGTTAGATTCGTCTCGTGACGTACTTTCATAAAATGTAATTTTTATAATTTTTACTTGTATGTAATTATAGATATGTGTGGTCAAAATAATGTCTCGGCATGCGTAAAAGTGCATTTGTTGCATATAATTCGAAACGGAAGAAGTATATGAAATCAAGGACATGACATTTTTTTTTTGTTTTTTTTTTTTTTTTTGTGTTTGCACCCGGTTCATCCTTCGGGCTACATCCTGAAGAAGTATATGAAATCAAGGACATGACGTACAATGTTATTTGTATTGATAAGCTTATTTCATATTTCAAGGTCGATTTCAACACAGAAGTTGATGTAAAGGAACCTGAAACTCGTGTTGGAAGGAAAAGACCCTCAAGATTGAATCTAATAACCAAGAAAATTCGATCACAATCATCATCTCCTTCAATTCAAAGAACACGCAAGAGTTTAAGTCATTCAAGCTACAAAGGCCAGAAATTGCAAAGATTCCTAAGTTGTAGCACTTTACATGATCTTGAGCAAGAGGAGCTAAAAGGGTTCATGGATTTAGGATTCGAATTCGAAAAGGATCAGCTTTCGCCTCGAACTATGACTGTAGTTCCAGGGTCGCAAAGAATAGGAGGGAATGCTGTGACTACAAAAAATGAGAATTATGGGGCAAACACATTGGATGATAAAGAAGTCGAAAGCGACGAAAAAACAAAGCCATATTTGTCCGAGGCATGGTTAGTAAAGAGACCGGATTCCCCTTTGCTTAGACTAAGGATGGCAAGAGTTTCTACAGCTGAAGATATGAAGAAATGTCTTAAGCTTTGGGCTAGAACTGTTGCTACTTCAATGCAGTATGATGAATGAGAAGTTTTATGTTTTTGGGACGATGTGGATGTGTTTGTTTGATTGTTTGGACACTGAATAAAGGATACGGGGTTGGTTTGACAATTTTAAACAAAAGGGGAGTAGATACAACTTGCAAAATTTATAGTAAATCTCAGTGTACCATACCCAAAACTATTTTTGGCTCATTGGACATTTAAAATTCTCCAGACGAGCAAAATTTTACTCATTCCTAATTGTTTCTGCTCATTTGCCCAAATGAGCAAAGTTTCTCACATGGGCAAATATTTCTACTCATTTGAGAATATGAGTAAACACTTTTACCCAAATGAGCAAACTTTTTCGCTCATTTTCTCAAATGAGCATAAATGGTCGCTCATTTTGAAACTGCAATACTGATTTCAAATGTAAAAAAAAATTCCACCATTGATGAACTCTGAAACTTCATATTTGTTTTTTCCATTATTAAGCCCAACTTTATCATCAAAAATGATTGACTACGTTGAGAGCGAAACCATGAAAGAGAGAAATTTGGAGGTGATAAATAATGTGGAGAGAGAATTTTTGAGGTAAGAGAATCTAAAACTAGTAATTGATTCTTAAATTATCTTTTGTATTGCCGATCATTAATTCTACCCTTGAAGAATTATATATGGAAACTCTAATGTTGATTCTCAAATCTAAAATTAATTCCACCATTAATGAAATCGAAAACTTTAACATTTGTTTTGACCATTCATTAAGGGAGAGAGAAACAAAGTAGGAGAAACATATGGAGGTGAAGAACAATTGGGGGAAGAGAAATTTAGAGGTGAAAAAAATGGAGGCGAGAGAAACTTGGAGGTAAGAGAAACAATGGAGGAGAGAGAAAGCTGGAGGTAAGAGAAACAATGAAGAAGAAGAAGAAGAAGAAGAGTAAAGAAGGAAATAAATGAGTAAAATGATTAGAAATAAGTTATTACAGAATTACCCCAGGTATACCCCATGAACATGGTACACCCATATATACCATGCATGTACTCTTGTTTTGTGAAATTGTTGGGCTTGACGAATTTTTTTATAGGTTTGCAGCGAATGGAGGTTTTAAAAGTAATTTTTTATTCATTTTAATGATTAAAATTATATGATAATACTCCATCCGTCTCCTTTGGTTAGTTTTAACTTACCTCTCATAAGGAGCAAGACATAACAATGGAGTCTATGATCCACATGAATGACTAAGGTCCTGTACTTTTAAGCTGAAATTTGCTTAATTGAACTAAAATTAAATTTGATGACATGAATTGGGTTGAACTGAAAAACTGGAAAAAAATGAAACATCAATAATAATAATAATAATAATAATAATAATAATAATAATAATAATAATAATATTATTATTATTATTATTATTATTATTATTATTATTATTATTATTATTATTATTATTATTATTATTATTATTACTATTATAAAAGAGAAGAAGAAGAAGAAGAATAATAAGAGCAACAAGAATAAATAAAATGATTATAATTATTAATAAAATATTATAATCAGAGCATTACTATTAATATTTTAAATTCATATTCATATTAATAATATTAACGAATATAGTTAACAATAATAATAATATAAATTATATTAATGATAAAGTTACTTATGTTAATTATAATAGTAATATTATTATTATGGTTACTATTATTATTATTATTATCATTATTAAATATTATTAATAACATGAATAATATTTGTAATATAAATAATAATGATAAGAATAATAAAAATAAAAATACTCCTTCTATTTTTATTAATATTTAATACTGATAATGTAAATAATCTGAATAATAATACTACTCCCTCCACTATTTAAGAATCTTCCTACTTTTCGTTTAATTGTGTTCCAGTCTAATCTAACTACTTTAATGCTACTTTGTTCCTTATCTGGTAAATTTTTATTCTCTTTTCCCACTACTTTCGCCTTCGTGCAGTAAACAAAACTGGTCCACTTACACACTACATGGGTTGATCCTTAAAATCTAGAGGGAGTATTTATGGTAATAATAATAATAATAATAATAATAATAATAATAATAATAATAATAATAATAATAATAATAATAATAATAATAATAATAATAATAGTACTACTACTACCGCTACTACTACTACTGCTACTACTACTACTACTACTACTACTAATAATAATAATAATAATAATAATAATAATAATAATAATAATAATAATAATAATAGTAATAAATATTATTATTATAATATACACGGTTTTTCTATATGCACCTAGTCCATAAGTTAACTATTTATTTTTAGCTTTATTTAACAGAATTGATAAATATGACATAGTTAATTAAAGATATTATTCTCATAATCGCTATATAATTGATATCTAACTCCTATTATGAGAATAATATGTTTAATTAACTATGTCATATTTATTAATTTTGTTGAATAAAGCTAAAAACAAATAGCTAAACCTATGTACTAGATGCATAGGTTAGAAAAACCCTAATATAATAGTAATAAATTTAATAAATAATCCTAAAATTTATAATAATAATATTAATTATAATACGAATAACAGTAATTATAATACTAAATAGTAATAATAATAATAATAATAATAATAATAATAATAATAATAATTATAATTATTATTATTATTATTATTATTATTATTATTATTATTATTATTGTGCTCTACTAAAATGTGCTGAAATTTAATTTGCTGAAGTGAAATTAATTCAAGTGGAGATAGATTATGCTCATGTTTGGTATGAAAGGTAACTTTCTTTCATTTGCTTACAATCACCGTCTTCAATGTCCTATATTTGGAACAAACTGACTCCTATTTGAATAATTATTTTTTAATATGGTAGAGCTGATACTACTATAAGATACACTGATGTAGAATTCATAATACTGAAGTATAATACCTTGACAATATGCATAAGAGACTTGGTTTATGTCTCTCTCCTATCTTTTTCTTTAACCTATTTCGTACAGGCCCTATAGGTTACCTTGTTTCATACAATTTGCACAAAGCAAATTTATCTGTTTCATACAATCACCATGAAATAGTTTAACCTATTTCATTCAATCTGCACGAAACAGATAATTTAGGATTGCACGAAATAATGCTAAGTATTTCACAAAAATTGTACGAAATAGATTACATACGAAAGAAAAGATACCGATTTACTTACATCAGATTGAAGTTCGTTTGGGTCAAAATTATCGTTAATTAACTATCAAATTCAATTTTGTCAATTAGGTCTTTTGCAATTTATGTTTCTCTAACTGTAGGGAGGAGGAGGAGAGAATATTTTTTTGGAGAGAAGGTTTTTCTAGAGATAATATGATAATGAGGGTTTTTAGGATTCCGTTTAGTAAAGTGGGGAAGCAATAAAGAATTTTTTTTAACTATCAGGGCTCTTTTGCAAAGCAATCTAATCTCGCTAATCCTGAAGATTGATGAGCCACATATAGGATATAACATTTTAAAATTATTATTCCCTCAGTTCCAAAAAGATGTTCTTATTTTCTTTTTAGGTGTTCCGAAAAGATGTTTCCATTATTTCTAATATTTCTACTTTTATTTATATAATAGTTTGTGCACATATTTAATTCTCATTCACCATCAATTGACATTTGTGCCCATATTTATTTATAATTTCCATTTTTTTTCGACAACTTCCAATAAATCTTCATTTACTCAGCACAACATTACAAGCATCATAAAATATTTACTCTACTTTTGTTGTCCCAAATTAAAAAAATCGGACTTTCCAAAAAGGTTTTTATTAGTTGCACATCTATAAAACCAAATTCACCTCCTTAATTCCCGTGAAAAATGAGAAATGGAAACATCTTTTTGGGACGAAGGGAATAGTTAACCATATGAGTCCTTTTACAAGAGATAATTAGCTCTTTCCAAGGAGCAATCCTTCCAAACCAATCAAATTAAAATAATCTTCTAATAAAACAAGAAGTTCTTAATATTTTCCATTAACTCAAGCATGAAACTGGTTGGTTTGCAATTAAATTAGATATATGCAAGGCATGTGATAGAATGGGGGGGGATTTTCTATGGGGTTGTCTTAATCAATTTGGAGTTCCAAATCATTTTATAGCCAAGATTATGACATGTGTCATTGTAACTGTAACACTTCGCCCTTTTATAAACACAAAATAATGAAAATAGAATGTTTTATTAAAGCAATAGCGATAGCGGAAATATCGCCTGACGGAAATGTCACTCTAAACGCAAGTTATTAAATCAAACTAAATAAAATAAAACCCAATTAAAATAATCCAAGATATCCATAAAGAGGAAAAACAACCTCATAAACCCAATGTAGTAAATATAAAATAAAATAAGATGTCTCAAAAATCCTAGCTAGATAGCCTTTCTCTCAATACCCATAATACAAAATAATCACCTGCAAGATATATCAACAAACATCCACAATCAGTAGGGAGTAACTAACAGCTCTCCCAGCCCAATTAGGATCCATATAAGAGTTATAAAAGTTTTAATAATCAAGTCTTACAAGAACATCTCAATAATATTCTTCAAATAATCAAATGAAACACTTAAACAAAGAAAATACAATATGCTATATACATATAGGGTAAAGATAATGGAATAAATAGATAGATAAATACATATGAACTCAAGGACCAACAAAATGAACCTTCAAATCTGAATAAAATAATAATATGAACAATATAGACCATAATGATAACATTTTCAGAATAATATTCTTAGCACGTTTGAGGAGGAATTGAACGTAAGTGGATCGCAACCCACTATTCCTATTTGGTTATAGTATCAGGACCCTACTCGCCTATGTCTATTATGGCCACACCCTAATGCGAGATAGTACCCTGCTCAGTACTTCTCGACCTCTCAGACGACAACTAATAACCAAGACGGACCTACATACCCTGCTCAGTACGTAAGTATAAACTATGTACCCTGCTCAGTACATAGTGACTGTTCATTCCTAGGAGACAATGCCGCCTCACTAAACATCATCCTCAAACAAAAATAAATAATAAGTAATAGAGCTTCATCGTCTGCAGAATGCCATTTAATATCTTACATCAAACTGCAAGAATCTAGGGTCTTAACCCATCAATTCCAAACTGCAAGAATTGTAGGGACTCTACCCATCAATTCCATTTACATTAAACTGCAAGAGTTTTATGGTGTCAACCCATAAATCCCATTTCAAAACAACTTCACAATCTTCTTCTTCTTAATAATAATAATAATAACAAAATTAATAATAAAGATCGTACATAAATAATTATAGTACTCACAGTATCTTATAATATCATAACCATAAAGAATAAACCAACCAACATGCTAACATCAAACAAATAAATGGATTATAAAACCACACTATCACCTAAATAAACAATAAGACCATATAAGATCACCTTATATTATCATAACCTTCACCAATAATTCAACAACTATATATGCTATATACAACAAATAGGCATATATATAAGTTTTAAGTGCAACCTAGATAAACATAATAATGTTATAAACCACAACACATGGAATCCATGGTCATTAACTACATGACAAAACCCACCTAAGTAAGTTTTATATTAGGGATATTTCCTCAGGTACCCATGAGGTTTAGCGTAATTCCCAAGATACCCCCCACATTTGGGGAATTCCTCAAATACCCCTGAGGTTTGTGTTTGGGCTCAAGATACCCTTACTATGGACGGAACCCTAACGCCGTTAGGTTTTCCGTCAATAGTATCCCCAATTTTCTATCTCCTCCCATTCCCCCACCCACTGCCAACCCCCCTCCCCCAGCCAGCGGCCGACGGCTGGCGACCACCACCCACTCCGGCCCCGGCGACCCTACCCCCTCTCTTCCCCATTCCCGATTCCTCACCCCCGGCGTTGGTGCCGGCCAGGACAGCAGAACAGCAGCACAGCAACACCCTAGGGTGGTTTCGGGGGTGGGTTTAAGGGTTTGGGGGAAGCGTATCTGGGTGGGGAAAGGGAGGGGGTCGACTCACGATGGGGGACAGGGAAGGGGGGGCCATTTCCGATAGGGGAAAGGGGGAGGGGGTGGTGTCGGGGTAGGGTGGGATGGGGGGATTGAGAATGGGGAAAGGGAGGGCTAGGGTGGGGGGAAAGGGAGGGCTAGGGTGGGGTCGGCGGCGCCAACGCCGGGGGTGTTGCTGTTCTGGCTGGCGAAGGGAGGGGGTAAGGTCGCCGGCGTCGAAGTGGGGGTGGTGGTCGCCGGCCGTCGGCCGCTGGCTGGGGGGAGGGGAGTTGGCAGTGGGTGGGGGAATGGGAGGAGAGAGAAAATTGGGGATACTATGGACGGAAAGCCTAAAGGCGTTAGGGTTCCGTCCATAGTAAGGGTATCTTGAGCCCAAACACAAACCTCAGGGGTATCTGAGGAATTCCCCAAATGTGGGGGGTATCTTAGGAATTACGCCAAACCTCAGGGGTACCTGAGGAAATATCAACAACATCACAAAAACTTTTGAGCAGCAAAAAAAAGGGAGTAGCCGCAAGCAATAATAATACTTATAATATAAACCCAAAACCTTAGAATGGAAAGCTTATAATACCACTTGTAGAAGATCAGCAAGCAACAATAACGAAATTCAACTAGAACTATAACATTTCATTACCCATCAACTATAACGCCAATACAACCTAGCGCCGCTTTCTCTCAACACCTCCCAAAAGACCAAAACCCTAGAAACCCCTCAAACCTACCCGCCGCCCCGCAGGCTCGCTGGTGGCCGCAGGGTCGACGGCGAGCCTGCGACGGCCTTCTTCATCGGTTGTTTTTAGTCCGTAGGTTAGTCGACCCCCCATCCCCTGTTTGTCGTCCGTCATGTTCCCCCTCCCTGTCGTCCGCCCCTTCCGTCAACCGCCATCCTCCTCCTTGTCTTCCCCTTTCCCGGTTTCCGTTCCCTCCCCTGTTTGTCAAACGCTAGCCTTCTTATCGTGTTCGTTTTACTTTTTTAGTTTATCTCCTGCGTCGTGGTGGTCCTCTCCATGTGCGTCGGTGGTCCCTCACCCATGTTCCCTTTCCTCACCCCCTCCCCAGTCGCCATTAGGTAGTTATTCCCCCCTCCCCTTTGTTGTTTCCCTTCCCTGTTCCCCTTTGGTTTTAGTCTCTCTGTTTTTCGCGCTAGTCTGTCTTCCCCGTCCCCGTCGCTGCCTCCGTTTTTTGGCGTTCATGGTTCCGGTCCACCGTCCCCAAGTTTGGTCGGCACACTTTCCTAGTTAGTGTTATGGTTGTTTTGGGCTTCCCCTTCCCCTCCCCCGTAGTTGTATCGGGCTTCCTTTTCCCCTCCCCCCCGTTAGTGTCGGGCTCCCCTTTCCCCTCCCCCTTCCCCCAGGTTGTTGGGCATTCCAACTAGTTATGTTGGATGTCAGTATGTCAGGTTTTTTTCTTAAAGTGCGTGTTTAATCTCCAAATAAACCGAGTGCGTTGTGTTCGCATTGCTAAAGTTGTTGTTAGAAGTTGGTTGTGGCCATTGACAAGTGTTTGTCAGTTGGGTCAAGATTGGTGGTTCAAGGTCTTAACAGTAAAGTATGTCGATTTTTGGGAATATGTCCTGAGGGACAAGGTGAATCAAGAAGATCGTGAGCGTGGACGAGGCGATGATAGTTTGTCACGGTTGGAACGTTTGTTTTCCGGTTTTGAAAACCGGAGGTGTGTTCGAGGGCTCAACTTTTTGGCTCTCTTTTTAGCTTGGCACTGATCTTAATGGTCTTTGCCTTGACAAATTCAAATATGCAGGCGACACCCTAGTTGCATCTGGGGGTTTTCAGCACGCCCACTCATTGGTGTTTCTCCTATCTCAGGGAGAAACCTGAAATACTCTCGATCGAGAGTAATGAGTCACAATGGAACGTGACTCCTCACATGATCATGAGCTCAGAATCCCAAGCGATAGCAGATCGTTGGGATTGCTCAGAATCCCATGCTCGCCGTTGGTTGTTCGTTTTCCGGATCGTGATCGTCATCCGCTTCTTCTCCCACTTCCATCAGCCGTCCGAGGTTTGCATCCACCATCACAGGCTCTGACCAGCAACGCCCCCCTTCCTATACGTCTTTGTATCGATTTTATTTCCTTTTGTTTTAGGTGGAATGTACGAGCTCCTAAAGCTCCTCTAGGTTTGTTTGTTTGTTTTAGTTTAGGTTGTATTAGCATTAGGCTGTATTTACTCTTTTAATTAATGTACGATTTCTCGTTGTCAAAAAAAAAAAAAAACTATAACGCCAATACACTTCCCAAACATGCCGAAACATATAAGACAACAAATTCTCATACCTACCAAGATAGCAAAAGTTACCCAACAATCCATGAGCTGATTAAAGAGGAACATAATGTCTAGAGAAATTACTCTAATAAAGAATTCTAAAACACATAATCATGGCTCAATACTAATATATTCATTAAATCACAAATCATAAAATTTGAATGAAACAACTACACAAACATATAATTTTTTCCCACCGAAATTCCTAACAATACTAGCCCAATTTACGTATTAAAACTAGCATAATTCCTATACGAATTCTAATCGTTCTAGGAAAATCCGTTAGTTACCTTTGAAGACCTCCGATTGCTTGCATTCTTCTTCTTGAACATTATAAATTCCATTATGTGCTGCTGTGTTACGATCAAGATTCCTGGCAATTGAAAGCTCGGATTCAAAATCGCTCCGTTCACAATGAAGGTCCAGATGTCCTCAACATGCTGTCCAAATTTTAGAATGATCCAACTGTTACATCTCCGGTGGTAGTAATTTTCGTGAAGGTGTAGCAGGAAAAACCGGGATGAACTTTTCCTCTTTTTCTCTCTTCAAAAGGTGGGGTTACGAACTGAATTTTTTAGCAGAATTTCAGCAATACAAATGAAGTCAAAAGGAGGGGTTACAAATACTAATGTGGGGTTTTAAGTTGGATAATTATGGTGAATTTAAAAGGAGGTTACAAGGGGGTTACAATCTGCTCAAAAGCTTCTCCCATGCTTCCAATATTCTGATTTTGTGGACAGCTTTTAGGAGATTAAAACTTCACATTAAAAAGTCATGCGACGGTCCAAACGCGCTCGAATCGAATAAATAAAGATACTAGCTCAAACGTGTATTTCCAGATACTAGAAAATATAAAATTTCTAATCAAATTAATTTTATAAATATAGCATTTTAATAGTTAAAAAACAAATATAAGAGATAATAATATTTTTAAGAAGTAAAATATTCTAATAATTAAGGGAAAATAATTCGAAGAAATCATGAGCGAAAATTCGTGGTGTTACGGTAACATCCCTGAATTTCTCTCTTTTGGAAAACATATTTTAATATAAAACTCATTGAGAAACTTGAGAGTATTACTGCCACGTAATAAGTATAATGGCTTTAATACTAACTACTAACTAAATTTTAAATAATGCAGCGAAAATAACTTAAATCAGTAACTCTTTATTGAAATAAAATTATTGTCCAACAATAACAATGGAAATTGAGAAAAATGAAATAACTCTTGTACACTAATAATAATTCTTCACTAGCTCAGTATGCATATAATCAGCCTGTAAACTTTGTCTGCCAAAATATGGTCATTATAGGGACACGGCAAAAAAAAAAAAACAAAGAAAAAACGCGTCAATAAAAATACTTAGTACATGCACATGCACATGCAAGATATAAAAATTTTATTTAATTAAACGTTCGAAACATTTACTTTCTAAAACTTTCACTGAATACTTGATAATACTTATTCAATATAAAGTATAAAACCTTGTTAAAAATCCTTTTTCCTTGCGTAGGTAGCTTTTCTACAGTGTGTATACCCCCGAAATTTATTGTTCCTTAATGAGTCTATTACGAAGGGTTACTACCTAGTCCACATGACATACTAAAAGTACATAAGTAAATATATAATAACTACCGTTCTTACTATAAAAAGGAGTATTACAGACTACCCCCATAAAACTGAAACTTAACGCAAGCAAAAAAAGCTATGAAACAAGTAATTCACATATACCAAAAACTTTCTATACAACTAAGTTGGCTCACCGGCCTAATGACTCATAAAACAAGAAAAAAAATGGGGTTTAAAGTCCTGCACGCAAAACTCTATCACATTCTACCCTGCTCAAAAAGGAGTTACGCCCTCGTAACTCAGCTAACACTAAAACTTGATTTAAAATTATTTACCAAACTTTGTAATAAAAAACATATAAGAATCATTAGTTGAAAGGAATAACAAAATCACTAGATATATAGCTAGATAACATTTTAATAATAATTAAAATATACTTGATGATTGGTATATTTACTTGACTTTTGGTTTGTTTTTCATAGTTTTTATGATACTTTTTAGACTAGTTTAGGCTATATTTCTTCCCTTTCTTTCTTTTTGTGCATTTTCCCTCCTTTGTGCTCTTTCTTTAGGTGTTTTTTTTTATTTCAGAATTTGGGAGCACACTTGGAGGATTTATGCACAAACCCGAGGCAAAGCATTGAAGAAATGGAGCACCAAGGGACTCGAAAGAGGAGAAGAAAGAGAGGAGGGTGCTGACCCGAGGGCCCGAGTTAGCGCAGCCAACACTCACAGCTCACTCCTATCAATGGACACGCCCCGGTCTGTTGACCCGAGGGCCCGGGTTTGCCAACCCGAGGTATCGGGTTCACAGACCCGCCCGGGTCATATATATATGTTGAGCATTCTACCTGATTCCTGATCAGTGGACCCGCCCGGGTCAGGTGACCTGAGGGCCCGGGTCAAGCCACCGGAGCACTCGGGTCGTCTCACATGCCCGGGTCGGGTTATTTTTCCGGAAATGCTTTTCGACTTTGATGCTTTTGTACGGGGGTTTTTATGTAATTAACTCTGTTTTATTTTCAGGACTATACAAGAGGAACTCCTCTTATTTTAGGTTAAGCAAATTTTATTTTGCGATTAGAGAGATTAATTCTTGTTTAGCATTCAAACTTTAAAACCCTAGGAGATAGAAAGTTGAGGTTGGAAGCTTTTGAACTCCATTTTCACCATTTATGAAAGCTTAAATGTTGGTAATTTCTTGTTTATTTCTTCTTTTCTTTCCTTAATCTTGTTTATTGTTATTGTTTTGTTGATTAGATCTTGTTTATTAGTTGTCGACTTCCCCCTTTTCTATGGTGTTGAAGTTATTTCAAGCTTTATTTTGTTTTACTTTCATAATGTGTAAGTAGTTTCCTACTAAGGGAAGAGATGTAACCTTCATTTACTCTTTGATTACTAAATCTCAGTTAAGGGGTTAACTTTTGGGGTTGAACTTGTTGATCAAACTTGCTTGATTCGGTTTGTTGGGTGCTTGATCACCACTTAACTTGCATATTTGGAATCCTAGTGAAGGATTGAGAGATGAAACTAGGAATAAACTAAGTTTGGTTGCTAGACTAGGATCTCCATGAAAATAGGCATTTTCTAGTTTAGAGAAGCTTGTTTCACTAGTAGAATAAATACTAATTGCGGCGGTCATTAAGTGGCCTATTACGGCGGTTTTCGCCGCGTAGCAATATTGCTGCGGTTCCTACCCAAAACCACAGCAATAGGCATGTTTTTTAATAAAAAAATGAAGCCTATTGCTGCGGTTTTTGGTAGGACCCGCATTAACAGGTACTGGTACATGTTTAAAAAAAATCACTATTTGCCATCAAATTTGATAGGAAAAAGTGCAAGAAGAAAATAAAACACACAAAGTAATGACAACGAATACAAAGATACAAAAAATCAACATATATTAAAAAGAAAAGCAAAAGATAAATCTGAAAAACAATAACAAAAAAGTCAGAAACCCTAACATCATATTGATTCTTAACAAACAAAAATGAAGAAAATCCAAAAAAAAAAACTAAAATAACACCACCCTAACCATTAGATCTGATAAATAAAAATAAAATCTAACTAGAAAGACAAGAAAAAGGAAAAATGAAGATTCAAAATCGCACAACATCGCTGAAACTTCCATCTGACTTAAGAGCACCACCAATAACAATATCACAACCACCAGATCTGCCAAATACGTTGGTTTTGAAGGTAACCTTAGATCTGAAAAAAAAACAACAAAAATGAAAATAAAATATAAAAAATCCAAAAACTAAAATACCATTAAGTAACCTCAGATCTGAAAAAAAAAAAAAAAAAAAACGAAAAGAACTGGAACCCTAGAAATTTCGATGAAATTTGGGGAACACCGGCGCCTGAGAGAGGCGAGTCTAAAGTTAGCGAAGGTTGAAGGCGAGGCTGAAGGTGCTGGCGGTGGTTGAACGCGAACGAAGACCGCCGATTTCAGCGAAAGTTGAAGGCGAGGCTGAAGGTGCAGCCAATTGGTGGAGTCGAGCGGTGCTGTGGAGTCGAGCGGCGTGCAGAAATGGTGGAGTCGATGCAGCGGTGCTGTGGACATGGAGCAGGTTCGACGGAAAGCAGCGACGAAGGAGTAGACCCGAAGAGGTTTGATGACGATGATGAAGAACGGAGGAGTAAATTTGAGGAGGAGAGAGAAAGGAGTGACGAAGGAGATCTGAAGCATGAAGTAGTGAGAGACGGGCGAAGGAGTGAGAGGAGGGTGAAGCAGTGAGGAGGAAAGAGAAAGGAGTGATTGAACGCTGCTAAGTGAGAGGAAAGCAAAGGAGGAGTGTGGGAGTGGGAATGACGGTTTTTGACAACCCTATTTACTTTAATGTAAGCCTATTGCTGCGGTTCCCACCCGAAACCGCAGCAATAGATTAAAATTTTATTTTTAAATAAAATTTTAATCTATTGCTGCGGTTGTGGGTGGAAACCGCAGCAATATATCTGGTCAAATTAGTCAAACATTTTTGAAAAATTCCCGTTGACATCTATTGCTGCGGTTTTTGAACAGCAGCAATAGGTTGATTTTCGATTTTTCCTTTTCTTTTGACGTGGTTTATTGTTGCGTATGGGTAAAACCGCAGCAATAAGCAATTATTCTACTAGTGATTAATCATGTTGTACTTGATTTGGCTAGATTGGTTGCTCGTGCCATGAGAATAAGTCATGAGTGGCTAATCAAGCTCCGCTAATTAGCTCGAGAGAGTAATTAGAATTCCCAAGTGCGTGATTTTTCCCCTTGTGATCCCCCATTTGTTTCCCTGGCCTTGGCCTTGATGATTGGATTCTTGGATTGAGTGTTGGTGAATCCCCCCAATCCCCTAGTTCCTTTACCCTTGTTTTATCTCCTTTACTTGCTTGTTGATTTACTTTGCAATTTTCCTCGTTTATTTAGATTTTATAATCATTGTTAAACTTTCAGAAAACCCAAAAAATTGATTTAGATCATTGTAATTAGCTAATTAACTCTTGATTTAACCCTACTTCCTTGTGGATTCGACCCTATACTTACCCTATATTGGGTAGTTTAGGTATCTTTGATGTGTTTACAACGAGCGCGTTAAATTTTGGCGCCGTTGCCGGGGAAGTAGCTGTTAACATTAGCTAATTGGTTAATTTTGAGACTAAATTGTCTTTTTCTTTGTTTTGGTGTGTTTACCTTTTGGTTGTTTTACTAATATTCTCCATAGCTTTGTTGGTTGCATGTCAAGAAGATTGAGGGGCGATCCAACCATCCCCATCGATCATAACCTTGAAAATACATTGAGGCAATTAAGGAGAATCTTTAAGGAACCCACGGTCCAACCATCGATCGTTGAACAACCGGGTTTTGAACAAGAGTCGTCTATCTCCACTACTTCTAGCACTATGGGGGATGAGGATCCTAGAGCATTACGGGATTTTGGGCATCCCGATGCATTTGAACTCAAAAGTGGTATTCGTCGCCCAACTACTACCGCCAACTTCGAATTTTCTCCGCATTTGATTCGCATGATCAAACAAGAACCCTATGGGGTATGACTCATGAGTGCCTTCTTGAGCATTAACTTTTCGGAGCTATGTGCCACGGTGAAGCAAAACAATGTGAGTCAAGAGTTTGTGAGGCTCAACCTATTTCACTTCTCTCTTGTGGGTAAGGCTAAGAAATGGTTGCAATTCATCCCGAAAGACTCTTGACAACTTGGGCACAAGTGACCGCAACTTTTGTGGATGAATTCTATTCTCAAGAGAAGACCTCCGAAGCTAGGAGAAAGATAGCTAACTTCTCCCAAGAGGAGGATGAGACATTATATGGAGTTTGGGATAGGTTCAAGGATCTTCGAAGATCTTGTCCTCACCATGGGTATAGTCAATGGATGCTTATGCAAAGCTTATATGATGGTCTTCTTCCTATGACCCGTGCAAGCCTTGATTCGGGTGCGGGAGGCCAACTAACAAAGCTTCCGGTTGACAATATTGAGCCTTATGATTTGCAAGTTATCCAATGGTTTTTCAAAGAACCTTTCCCACATTATGTTAGGTATCAAGGAAAATCAATTCTGACTTCAAAAGGTACATTTTTTCTGATGCATAAATGGAAATATTATATTATCTACAATTGAAAAGGTAGTAAGACACTACTCTTGGGGGAATTCTACTAGAACAACAAGCAAGAAGAATACAAGCAAAGGCATGTATGATATTGATGCCATTAACCACATTAATGCAAAACTTGATACCCTTGCAAAGAAATTGGAAAAGGTCAGCTTGGCATCTCCTAGCCAAGGCACTTCTCAAGCTTTTTCTTGTGAGATTTGTGGTGGGTCGGACCCTGATAGCTCTTATTGCGGTGGGTCTATGGACCATGTTGCATGGGTGAATACTAGGGGTGAGGGAAATCCTAAAAGGGAAATCCTAGCTTCAACAACCAAGGAAGATGGAATACCAATGCGAGTAGTAGATGGAAGAACTCTCAACCACCCCAACATTACCAAGCTAGACCACCCGGATTCCATAACCCCCAACAAACATTTTCACAACCATCCCCTAGAGCTCCCTTTGAACCAAATCAACCAAAACAATCTTCCTTAGAATCCACCCTCCAACTCTTCTTAGCCCAACAAGCAAAAGCCAATGCCGATAAAGATAGGAATTTTGGACAGATCCAAACTTCCCTCCAACAAATGAATGCTCACAATAAGATAATTGAGACACAACTTTCCCAAGTCTCTCAACAAGTGAGCAACAACTCCTCAAACTCTTCCACCCAACTTCCTAGAAACTTGAAGAAAGTTCCACCATTGCTCTCACCGCCGAAGTTAGTGCGGTCCTCCAAAACAAGCTCCCCAAAAAGCTTGAAGATTCATGGTCTTTCTCCATACCCTTGAGAATCGGAGATTTGGAGCCAAAGAGAGCATTGGCCGATCTTGGGGCTAGTGTAAGCCTAATGCCACTCTCCATTGCAAAGAAGCTCAACTTTGAGCTTAAACCCACAAGAAGAGTGATACAACTAGCGGACCGCTTGGTAGTGCCCGTTGGAGAATTGGAGGATGTCCCGGTGCAAGTTAGAAGAGTCTTTATCCCTTGCGACTTCATAGTGATGGAAATAGAAGAAGACTCCCAAGTCCCTCTTATTTTGGGAAGGCCTTTCTTGAAAACGGTCGGAGTACTAGTTGACATGAAGAGAGATGTAATGACATTGAGAGTTGGAGATGAGAAGATGGAATTCGCTTTCAACAAGAGCATGAAAGCTCCTATTATGGAAGAAGTGCATCGGATTGATACCCTTGAGCAAGAAGTGCTAAGCCTAAGGGCTTTGGTTGGAGCAAGGGATCCTCTTGAAGATGTGATCCTAGGGGAAGAACACGAAAAGGAGGGTGACGCTTGGCACCTCAAGCAAGCCATGGACAAGGCACCAATCTACCAACCTACTCATGCAAGCTTTGAGGTTTTGGAGGCTTCATTAGAAAAAGAGGAGAGGACTACGCCTCCTCCTACATGTGAGTTAAAACCCCTCCCCCCTTCTTTGAAATATGTTTCTCTTGGAAATAATTAGACTTACCCCGTGATTGTCAATTCTACACTCAATGGCCCGTCTCTTGACAAACTTCTTTGTGCTCTAAAACAACATTGAAGTGCCATTGGGTATATAATTGATGATCTCAAGTGTCTAAGTCCCACCTTGTGTATGCATCGAATTCATTTGAATGATGGTCAAGCCTCCTCTATTGAGCCTCAAAGACGGCTAAATCCTAACATGAATGAAGTGGTAAAAAAAGAAGTTTTGAAACTCCTTGAGGCGGGGATAATTTACCCTATCTCGGATAGTAGGTGGGTTAGCCCCGTTCAAGTTGTCCCAAAAAAGGGAGGAATGACCGTCATTAAAAATGACAAAAGTGATATTATCTCCACAAGATCGGTCACCGGGTGGGGCATATGCATTGATTACCGTAAGTTGAATAAAGCCACCCGAAAAGACCATTTCCCCCTCCCTTTTATTGACCAAATGCTTGAAAGATTGGCGGGTCATACCCACTTTTGCTTTTTGGATGGTTATTCGGGGTTCTTTCAAATCCCCATTCACCCCGATGACCAAGAGAAGACAACATTCACATGTCCATTTGGCACCTTCGCTTATCGAAGGATGCCATTTGGATTGTGTAATGCTCCTTCTACCTTCCAAAGGTGTATGACCACCATTTTTTTCGGACATGCTTGAATCAACCATAGAAGTCTTCATGGATGACTTCTCCATGGTAGGTTCCTCTTTTGACATTTGTCTCTCCAACCTTCAAAAGTTTTGGAGAGATGTCAAAAGATAAAACTTGTTCTTAATTGGGAAAAATGTCATTTTATGGTAGAAGATGGCATAGTCCTTAGTCATAAGATCTCTCAAAAAGGGATTGAGCTGGATAGGGCTAAAATTAAGGTTATTGAGAAATTGCCTCCTCCAACTTAGGTAAAGGGAGTGAGATCTTTTCTTGGGCATGCGGGCTTTTATCGCCACTTTATCAAAGATTTCTCAAAAATCTCAAAGCCCCTATCCAATTTGCTTCAAAAAGACATCGAATTCAAATTTGAAAAAGATTGCATGCATGCTTTTGAAACTCTAAAAAAGGCCCTAATTTCCGCTTCCATAGTACAAGCTCCGGATTGGAGCTTGCCTTTTGAACTAATGTGGGATACTAGTGATAGCGCAGTGGGAGCCGTTTTAGGACAAAGAAAAGAAGGGAAGCTCCATGTGATCTACTATGCAAGCAAGACGCTTGATTCCGCTCAAAGGAACTATGCCACCACGGAGAAGGAGCTACTAGCAATTGTCTTTGCTTTTGACAAGTTATGCTCCTACCTTCCATGCTCCAAGGTGGTGGTATACATGGATCATGCGGCTATCAAGTACCTTATGACCAAGAAGGATGCCAAACCTCGGCTAATTATCAAGAGTTTGATATTGATATCAAGGATAAGAAGGGCACCGAAAATTCGATTGCCGACCACCTCTCTCGTCTTCCCATGGATGTTTCACAAGACTTGGAACCTCCCGTCAATGATACTCTCTAAGATGATTTCCTATATGTTGTGAAGGCTATGTATGCTCCTTGGTTCGCGGATTTTTCTATTTTTCATGCTAGTGGAGTCATACCAGATGACCTTAGCTACCAACAAAAGCGGAGGTATTTTCCATGCTAGACTAGGATCTCCATGACAATAGGCATTTTCTAGTTTAGGAAAGCTTGATTAATCATGTTGTGCTTGAATTGGCTAGATTGGTTGCTCATGCCATGAGAATAGGTCATGAGTGACTAATCAAGCTCCTCTAATTAGCTCGAGAGAGTAATTAGAGTTCCCATGTGCTTGATTTTTCCCCTTGTGATCCCCCATTTGTTTCCCCTTGGCCTTGATGATTGGATTCTTGGATTGAGTGTTGGTGAATCCCCCTAATTTCCTAGTTCCTTTACCCTTGCTTTATCTCATTTACTTGCTTGTTGATTTACTTTGCAATTTTTCTAGTTTATTTAGATTTTATAATCATTGCTAAACTTTCAAAAAAACCCAAAAATTGATTTAGCTCATTGTAATTAGCTAATTAACTCTTGATTTAACCCTACTTCCTTGTGGATTCGACCCTATACTTACGCTATATTAGGTAGTTTAGGTATCTTTGACGTGTTTACAACGAGCGCGTCAATACTTGCCTTCAATACAGCAACATACTAAATAAAAGATAATATGATGAATTAAAATAACTAGAAAAGTGTAGTTTATGACAAACTAAAAAGTTTGTAAATTTTGAAAAGGAAAATTTTCCAAATTAAACTCTAGAAGAATAAAAAACTACAGAGTGATACTAAAGACAAAAGTTGTAGGAAAAAGACTTGAGGTAAAGGCTAATATATTTAAAATACTACAATATAGTAGAACAAAAGAATTTTATAAAATTTTACCTAAGCTGGACTCGAAAATACAATATTCAAATATGCTTACTCTTTCATTCATAAAATACAATTGATTTTGTCCATCTTCCTCAAAACTTAACTAGCTTCTCATAACTCACGAAGATCTCACAATGGATATCATTAAAATACTCCTTGATCCTACTTTTTTACAAATCGAATAAATCAAATCAATTTATCATTCATAAGCAAAACTTGTTAGCATAATAACGGAACATACTTGAAGAAAATAGTTTTCCTTACTTAGATCCTCAAAACTAAGGGTCACCGAAATTCTTTTCAAAATTTCCTTAAAGAACCACAATCAACATTATTCTTTCAATATATACAATAGTCAATTAGTTTCACAAATAATAAACAATCTTGCCTTAAATTCATATATATGATCCTCACTTCAATAAAAGTAACTCTTTCACACAACATATACTCAATACCTAAATCAGTATAACAAAAACACAACTACTCTTTAAAATTAATTATCTTGATTGGCTGGTTTCTTCCTCTTCTTCTTATTAAACTCATGATTTTTTTTGTTTTCCCATAATTATATTTCTATATTATTCGGGTTCGGTGATAGGCCGTCGTCAAGCCTAACAAAATTAATCCTAACTCGGTCACTCTAACTAAATAAAAAGGGGAAGTAAGGGTCGAATCCACAAGAGACAAGATTATTAATCACCGAAAAGCTAAAGTTCAATAAGCTAAGCTAGAATAATGGGTGATAGATTTTTGGATTTTTGCAATTGTAAAATAAACTATTAGGCAACAAGACTAATTAATTTAAACAAGGGTTTATAACAACATTAAAGGTACTAGGATATGATCCACCACTCAATTCATCATGAACCAAAAATCAAATATTCATGAGGAGACATAATAAGGGGATAATAAAAGGAAGTCGTCTAATAATTCCCTAATTACCTTTTCAAGCTATATTTATATTGTGAGATATAACCTATTTTCATGGTAATAAATCTAACTCAAAAACTACTTTTTATAATCAATTTTTTTTTTTCAAAAAACTACCTTTTGAAAATTTTCTTTAAAAAAACTACCTTATATAACAAATTTCTTTCAATATACTACTCCTTCTGTTTTTTATCTTTCTCACTTGGAATCTTGGCATTATTCATACTTAGAGATAATCTTTTAAATTTTTTTCAATTTATAAGAAAAAATATAGTCATGTGGGGTCTTGTTTGATTCGTCTCAATTAGTACATTATTAATATTCACTCGTTATAATTTTTTTTACTAATATATAATGAAAGATATCTAAGTACAAAGAGGTGCATTGGGAAACATGCACAGGAAAGTGAGAATAATAAAAAAAAACAGAGGGAATACCATTTTACCATTAATGGGGTTTAATCACTAATAATTGAGTCACCGTAAATTGTTATTCTTTATTCCCCTCTCGTTTCTCTCCTCTTCTCTCACTACCCACCAGCAGCAACACCTACGGCGATTTATTGACTAGTATTAATATACACGTAAAATCGTAAAATGGTAGTATATTGAAATGAATTTGTTATATAAGATACTTTTTTGAAAGAAAATTTTTAAAAGGTAGTTTTTTGAAAAAGCTGGTTATAAAAGGTAGTTTTTTGAAATTTTGTCTATGGTTTAAATAGCATCCCTTGACTAGAAGTTCCTATTTTCATGGCATTTTAGTCAAGTAAATAGTTAGGGACGAACCATTCAATTTCATCTTTCAATCCATCATTTTTTTGACATACGCTTCAATCCATCGTTGAAGTGACGACAAATCAAATATTCATGGAGATCAGCCATAAAAACAAGTAATACCAGCCCTAATGTTCATATTGTTTTTTTCCCCAAAGTAAGAATCCTCAAATGAATCAATAGTTCATGAAATTTACGAGGGTTTCACCCCATACCCAGCCTAGAAAAGAGACTACTCACTATTCACAAGGTTCACAACACAAATAAGACAATGCATGGTCATAAACGAAGTAGGAGAATAAAAATTGCAGGCTAAGCAAACAATATAAGAATGATCAATAAACATTAGTAGGAGAGAGAAAAGACAAGAGTGGAGATAAAATACTTTACTAGAGTTCTAAATCTTCATGAGAATCCAATTAATTACAAGATTCAAATTTCCAAATATTCCACCCAAATACTTCCATATCTACTTAAAAGAGTAAAGGAATCTTGACTCTTGAGCTAAAGCAAAAGTGGTTAGGTTGAGAGTTGGTTTTTCTTTTGCCAAAAAGCTAAAAAGGGGTATTTATACCCTCTACAATCCAAAAGAACATTCAGAAAAAGGCAGAAAATAGCATCCCCTCTATATATATATATGAGTGTCCGCTCCGATCCTTACAAATCTGGCCAAAACTAGGATGCAGGGGAGAAGAGCGGGGCGTTCGCTCCGTGCAAGCTGGAACTCTGCTCCACAAAAATTTCCTAACTCCAACAAAATTCCTAAGAACTGCCTGCTGTCAAAAGAATGGAGCGCCCGCTCCGTTCACGGAAAGCGTCTGCTCCATGAATCTGCTGATCCTTTTACTTTGACTCAAACGACCTCTTTAAGCAATTTAGGGACGCTCTCTCTTTGCTTCGGGGCATAGACTCTTCCTTGAATTCGACTCTTTTACTTCTTTCGCTCTCAAATTCATACCATGAACATTAAGAATACCGGCAAGAAGGAAGGAACCAAAAAAAAGAAAAAAAAATAGGGTCCTAATAAAGGAAATAAGGACTGAAACCCAAAATGGATCATAAAGAAAACCCTAAGTTAAAATGTTAGCAAAAATAGAGGAGAGAAAAATGAAAATATAGGAAAATTCACAAAAAAAATTATAAGAAATAGGAGCCTAAAGTGAGATGGAAACTCACTTATCATTCGGTTATTTTCGAGTTTCGAGTCCTAACTTCTTGTTCAAGATCTAACTTTATCAGGTCTGTTTCGTGTTGCGTCAAAATTTCAAAAGGCGCAAGTGGTGGTGTGATCTCCCGCCAATTGATTATTTCTAAAGAAGTGGTATGAGGCACAATTAGAATAAAGACTGATGATCCATGATAAAATATTTTTGTAAAGTCAATTACAGTGTTGACTACCTTGCTGCCCTTGGGCATTTGGCTAGGTATCCATAGATGTTGATCCTAATCATGATTATAAATTTCTTTATTCTCTTAGAATAAATTAGTTGCACACAATCTTGAGAGAAGACTTCCTTAACTTTGTGTATATTTCCTTAAACGATATGAGCTTTGATTGAAATAATAAGTAATAATATAATGGAAAAAATAATATAATAATATTTTTTATTTAATAAGACATTTTACAAGCTAATTATTAGTCCTTCCATTGATTTAACAGGATTTCCTAAGCCGCATGGTGATTCAAGCACTAAGCAAAACCGAAAGTTCCAACTTCCAAGTGAGGCATGTAAATATTTCGGTAATGGGTTTGGCATGTAACCAATTGTGGAGGCTATCTCCATCATACATAATGGTTTAATGGTCAACAAAATTTAATAAGCCCGGAAAACTGGTAGTGCTGCACTTAGATTATTATTATTCCGTCTAAAATAAGAAATTTGTTTTCTTTGGGAAGTTGTTGCTGACAATATCTGCCTATATAATGTCAACACTTCTACAATCTTGAACAAGCGCAGCACGCCAAACAAAAACTCAGTGAACACACAGAAGAAAGCAAGCCTTGAACATGTGTTTCCACTATTATATCCACTACTTTCTCCTGTTGCTACTACTAAATCAATCTCATCTTGGTATCTTTCTAGATTCTTTCTTCCTTATTAAGGGTGTTTTACATTAGGCAAATGTTTTTTTTTTCTAATCGGATCTAAATTGTGTCATTTAAGTTTAAGTTCGAATAAGGTTTAGTTTGTGTTGGTTTCATGTAAGATCATATTGATTTTTAGTCTATACTAAATTATACCTGAATCGTGGTCAAATATCCGTTAAGTAAGTATTAAGTTGAGTAAATATGTTTTTTAAATAAAATTTGGTTCTCGATATGATCATGCTACCAATTAATATGATGGACTGGGTTAATTTCGAGCCCATATTCTAGTCAATGTTGAATCAATGGAAAAGAATAATGACAAATCCTAAAAATTGCAGTCAACTACAAAACGATATTGTTGATTTATGCTATACAAACCCTTATGTACATATGTTAATTTTCTTTGGTCAACTACTATTAATTCGAGCTAGTACAAGTTAATAAGCACTATTGGCAATAGTAGGTTTTTGTATTATCTTTTAGTACATTAAAATATGATAAAGGAGGGCCTCCATTAACCCTTCAAAAAAGAAAAGAGCCTCTATTTTTCATATTTTAATATACTATACTTTTACGTTTTTTAATATACTAATAAAAAAAAGTATTATTTTGTTTTATATACTTTCTACGTTTTGAAATAAGTCAAACACTTCTCTCTTTTATATGAGAGCTATTTGAAAGAAATGTTTCACTTATTTCAAAGCGGACGAAGTATATACTATTATCAATAGTCATTTTTAGTATATATAATTATATATACTCGCGGTTTTAAAAAGCCCATAAATCTGCTCACATTAATTCTTTGGGTCCATGATCAAAGCTCCTTTGGGGGAGGGGGTCCTAATTTCATTATGAAGGTATAGTTGTAATTAGACCTCATCTTCTTCTTTTTTTCCTGGACAACATATGCCTTATTGCATTAATTTGTAAACCAAAAAAGATTAACGTGAAATTTTTTTTTGAACTTGTGATGCATATAAATTATAATGATCAGGAGCAAGCCAGTTAGATCTTAACTATTACTCAAATTCTTGTCCGAATGCTGAAGCTATCATTAAAGAAGAGGTGACTAAATTGTACCATAAGCATGGAAATACAGCCGTTTCATGGGTCAGAAATCTCTTCCATGATTGCATGGTTAAGGTATATATATATTGACCTTGTAAATTGTTATTATTATTCTAATTTAATTAACATTAAAACATACTTCTATATATTATTTTGTTATGAATGTCTTAACTTATTTGTTTATCCTGTAGTCATGCGATGCTTCAATCTTATTGGATGAAGATCAAACAAGTAGTATAGAGTCCGAAAAATTATCATCAAGGAATTTTGGGATGAGAAACTTCAAATATATTAACACAATCAAAGAAGCACTTGAAAATGAATGTCCATCAACAGTTTCTTGCGCCGATATTGTGGCTCTTTCAGCTAGAGATGGTGTTGAACTGGTGAGTTCCAAATATAATCTTAGGGGCACAAAAATTACCCGTACCATTAGTCTCTAAATTCCATCTAATGGTTGTTAAAATTTTCATTATTATATGGTTAAAAAAAGTCAATTGGTTTGATTGCATATATTTTTATAATTGTTTCGGTATAGATAATACAAGGATGGGTCTATTAATTTCAAACAATATCGAAAATCTCATACTTCCTCTGTTTTCAAATACTTGACACACTTCTCTTACACGTTTGTCAATGCATATTTTTAACAATCAATATCTCTAATTCCATATAAATAAAAATTATAAAAAAATTGATATTTTGAAAGTATATGTCGATACACATGACTATATTTTATCTTAGGGAAAAATCACAAAACATGGTCAAAAAAGAGTATGTGAATAGTGTAAAAGTCAAACTGTATCAAGTATTTTGAAATGAAGCAAGTATTATAGAATAAAAATTATTCCTAACTTTACAAATCTAACTCAAGTCAAAGTGTTTCCAATGTGTCTATTCGCCTCACAAAAAGTTAAAATCCTAAATATCAAAATAGATTCTTGGGGTGAAAGTTTTGCTATAGTAACGAAGTGCTTTTTCAAGGGATTGTTATTATAATGAACATATTTGTTGCAAACTAATTCAATTTCAATGTTATAAGCTTGGAGGGCCACACATAGAAATGAAGACAGGCCGAAAGGATAGTCGAGAAAGTTATGCGGCAGTAGTGGAGAATTTCCTTCCAAACCACAATGATACTATCTCACTAGTTTTATCGCGCTTCCAAGCTATTGGCGTCGACCACGAAGGCACGGTTGCTCTTTTAGGTAACTTTGATCACTTCAATCTCGTCTTTTTTATGAGCAGCAGGTTCGCCTAGTGTTGTTGGCATCACCTCTGGTCCCATTGATTCTTGGATTGAGTCTCACCCCATGCAAGGAGAGATCCTCAATCTCCCCCTACTTGCAATAGACTTCATTCATCTTACCTTATTAAAAAAAATCTCGTCGTTTTTATACTCTAGCACATTTAGCATCATAAATTCACGGACTATATTTCAGCTATTGTGTTTTGCATAAAAATATTCCAGTAATAAGAGAGTGCATATGCATCATTATTTGGTGATAATATAAGGACAATTGTGGAATTGTATGAATCAGGAGCTCATTCAGTTGGAAGAGTACATTGTGTGAACCTAGTAAATCGACTCTATCCAACAGTTGATCCAACTCTAGATCCTGATTATGCTGAATATCTGAAAAGAAGATGTCCAACACCAGACCCTGATTCAAATGCGGTTGAATACGCAAGAAACGATCTCGAAACGCCGATGGTGCTAGATAACATGTTCTACAAGCACTTATTGAGCCATAAGGGGCTACTACTAGTTGATCAGCAACTAGCCTCAGATCCTTCAACTTTGCCTTTTGTTGAAAACATGGCAGATGATAATACTTACTTTCATGACCAATTTGCCAGAGCCATGATTATAATGTCCGAGAATAATCCTCTTATTGGTGACCAAGGCGAAATTCGGACCCATTGTAGCCGGTTGAATGCTAGTTAAGTAACTGTTTTTGGGTACTACATCCATCTTTAGGTGTATGAAATACATGTATATGCTTCAATGAGCTTGTTAGATGGGCTTTGTGGTTGAAAGCTAAGGTATCTTCTGCACCCGTATGGCAAACTTAATGTCTACGAGGGTAAAGTAATTTAGCCCTTGAAGAAGGGTAAAATTGTAACTTTATTTATTACAAGAATTTTATAAGCACGGATAAATCATAACCAAAACCTGATAAACCTCAAAAGTTTTTGGGTTAAAAATATGAAAAGGTCTTGAAACTTTACATTCAATAGGTTCTAAGAGTGTAAAATCTCAACCTTAATTCACAAACATTACAAAACATAAGCATTACCAATTACATTCAATAGGTTCTAAGAGTATAAAAACTCAACCTTAATTCACAAACATCAGAAAACATAAGCATTACCAATTATGCAAAGTGATGAAAGTCAGAAAGTGTAATGCACTGTTAGATTTTGGGTCTGACCATAGCATGAGCTGTTTTTCTAACTATATTTTATTTATATTATATATATATATACAAAATATCTTAGCTTAATATTTGATGTCTTAATATATTCCAATTAAAATAAATTATAATGTCAATTTTATTTTTAATAGGAGAAGCAAGAGTGATGGACGAGTCTCTTCATTCAATAATTAAGGGTCCGTTCGTTATCGTTTTTTTTTTCAGTTTTCAGTTTTCAGTTTTTTTGAAAACTAAAAACCAAAAACAGGAAACCAAAAAAAGGTAGCTTTCACTTTTTAGTTGTCAGTTTTCAAAATCACCATGTTCCCAATAAATTTGACTAATTTTTTATTTATTATTGGACATATATCAAATGACTTTGAAAATCAAAAAACCAAAAAACAGAAAACCACAGTAATACCGAACGGGCCCTAAGTTAGTGGTTTTGAAATTTTTTTTTGTTGTGAAAGGTTATTGTGTTGAAACTTTATATCGATATTGTTTGTATGTTTTTTTCTTTTATTTTGAAATTATATGATGATTACATAATTACATGGATAGATTGCCTTTGATAAAGGAATATCAGTTGGTCTTGTAAGAGACTATCTATTTTTAATTTAAAATTAGGCACGGCTCAAACCCAATACTAAGAAGAGAACATGCCACCTTTTTCAATATAGTGGTTAGTTTAATCTATTTAGGGACCAATTTATTCTATTTCGCGACCAATTTAATCTAATCAGTAATGACATTATTTACCCATTCAGTAACTAGTTTAATCCATTAGGTAAGACTGTCGGGTTATTTTTTGAAATTATATGTTGTAGTTCGATAATCAAGAAAATAAAGGAATGAGAAGAGAATGGATGACTAGTATAGTGTTGGGTCAAAAGGGAAGTGAAATGGGTTTGTTAGAAAAATTCAAGCTTAGATTTGTCTAATTTTATGTTAAAATTAAACCGCCTATTATAATAATGTGTGAAGCAATAGTGTCTGTTGGGGGGCAGATTTCAAGACGGGCCAGCCGGGTCCTGGCCCTATATACAAATTGGGCAGAAGTTTTGTAGTTTAATCGATCTCTCAACTTATTTGGGTTAAAGATAGGCCCAATATGATTATTCTGCCGCTGATAGACCTGCACTTTCAATGATAGTAAGATTGAACTTTTCTTTCTGACAAATACTCCCTAGTCCCTAGCCTACTGACCATGACACATCTCCTTGACTTCTCTCTCCTACATTATTTCTATCTTTAATGTACAGTGCAAATAACCAATTGCAAGAGTAGTTCCAATGTTCCATTACGTTATTGTGAAAAAGGTCTGTACTCTGTAGGAAATAGGAATATTAGGAATGATGTAGCTAGAGCTCACGCCTCACAAGTCACAACCTTGCGGGTAAGGCTCGTTTTAGGTTTTAGATTTGTTTGACAATATTAGTTGAAAATAATTGAAATTAATAAGTTAGTTGAAACTGATAAGTTAACTAAAACTGATAAGATAAGGACAAAACTGATAAGATAAGGATAAAACTGATAAGATGCTGAAACTGATAAGGTAGTTGATTAGCTTAATTGTTTGGCAAAATTAATTGCTTAAGTTGATAAATTATTTCGGCAAAATTAGTTATTATCAAAATTCAAAAAAGATTTTCCAAAATTTCAGTCACCTAATTTTAAAAGGTAAAAGTTTTAACTTATTATTTTATTTATGTCAATTTAACCACCTGAAATATTATTTTAGGTACTCTCCAAACACTACTAATCATTTTAGCCCCAAAATATGTTAGCACCTTATCATTTAAGATAACTAAAATGCTTCACCAAATAGATTCTTTGTCTTCTTAAAGTGTAGTTCCATTGAGTTTCACGTTAATTTATTTATTTTGTCTTTTTGAAAATAAAAATAAAGCAATTATTTTATTAATTAACAAAGTTAGATAAATTAATTGTACGCTTACTCCACCATTTCAACGTAGTTTGAACACTTATCACTCGAAAGAGTTTAAACGAAGAGATGAAATTTTCTTAGGCATTATTAATTTAGTGCAATAGAAAATCATAGGATGTCCGGATATTTATTTTTTTCGTATGTATGAATGAAAAATCAGTTTTTAATTGAGATTGTAAATCAAAATGAGAGTTTACAAATAATTCAAATACTAGTCGTATAATGGAAAAATAAAGTGCCTAAACTATTTTTGTACGGGTCAAAAGGAAAACTGCTAAAACAGTACTCAGACTAATTGAGTAATATTTGAATTTAATGGAATAGAAAATCATATTATGTTCAGATACTTATTTTGTCGTATGAATGAAAAATTTGTTGTAAATTGAGATTATAGAACTGTAATGAGAGTTTACAAATAATTCGAATATTAATGGGATAACGGAAAAAACAAAGTATCTAAACTATCTTTGTATGGATAAATAAGGAAAGCTGTTAAAAAAGTTTTCGAACTAAGTGAGTAATAATTTAATGGAATAATTGATTCTAATGATACAACATTTCACCGATTAATTTTTAATAAGTCAGCCTTTCAATTATTTTTGAATAATGCAACCTTTTGGGGATATCTGCTTTTAATGGGATTTGACGTGTTGATAATCAATTTGTTTTGTAAGCCACATTTCCCATCTCGTCCATTTTTCTCTTCCCTTGCCTCAATGCCCCTACTTCTATGGTAAAGAGTTAATATTTTAGACGTTTTTAAGTCACTTTGACTCACTAGAAGTAAATAGGGTATAAAGGCTGCATTATTCAGGATTATTTGAAAGGTTGACTTATTAAAAATTAATCAATGAAAGGTTGTATTATTAGAATCAATTATCATACTTATATTTATTTTATAAACAATAAATTTTTTTGGCCCTCCCAAATAAGTTTTAAGACCCGCTTCATGGCATATTATAATTATTCTTTTTCACGCTTTTTAATAATACTATTAGTTTTGAGGAACGCGCTATGGCCCGGATAATTATATTTTTCATTTATTAATATATTACATTTACATAATAACACCAAATATGACTTGGTTTAATGGTTAAGGCTTATAATAAAGTATATAAGTTCGAAGTCATGGAATCAAATCTTATACAATGCATTTTATAATTTAATTTTATTGTATGTGAATTACATAAAGTAAACACTCTAAGAGAAAGCACTACATGACACCGTTCTTTGTTTAAGAATGGTTTTTAATATATTGATATAGATAATCACAAATTCTTGAAAAAGACGGAATTACATTAAGCTTAACGTAAAACCATCACATTTCTCCCTCAACTTATATTTTTTCTCTCCTCTCCCAACCCTCATTTCTCTATTCTCTACCCCTCCCGCTTTTCTCTCCTCCGCACTGCCATTTCCCTCTCCTCTACCCAACTTCCATTTCTCTCACTTAGCTTACTGTTATATGTAATCAGATCTGGAACCTAAAGCTTACGTCTCGTTCTTTTTTTCTCTCTTTCTTTGAGCTGATATGACCAAAATCATCCATATTTGTTAGAGTTTTAGCTCAATTGTTGCTAATTTTGTGTGAAATTGAGCTAAAGTAGGACAAATCATATTTGAATGCAGTTTTTTTCAAACATATTTAACTTTCAACTAACGTCCTTTTTCGCGTCCTCTTCAATCTTGATGATGAGAATTTGATGATGCTTAGTTTAGTTTCTCACGCTTAAACGACAACATTGTTGCATCAAAGTCAAGTAAGTATATTCTTAATTCTCAAACCTCATTGTTTTCCTCTATCAATGGGTCTAAACTCTAATCTATCTCTTATTATAAGTTACAGTTTTTAGGTAGTTAGTTACAGTGTTCGTCGTAATATATGTTATGGGTAAGTAGCTATGGTTTTCTGGTAATTAATTATCGTTTCCAGGTAAATAGTTTTGGTTCTAGGGAAATAGTTATATTTGTAAGGTTAATAGTTATGGTTTTTAGTTATTAGTAATTGTTTACACGTCATTAGTTATAGTTTTCATGTTATTAGTTATAGTTAAGATTTTGGGTAAATAGTTATATTTGTAAGGTTAATAGGTCTAATTTTAGTTATTAGTAATTGGTTACACATTTTTAGTTATAATTTTCATGTTATTAGTTATAGTTTTCGAGATACATTACGGTTTGGGTGGATAGTAAATAGTTATGGTTTGCTTGTTATTTGTTATGGGTTTCGGGTTAACCGTTATTATTTTAGATTGTTATTTATAGGTTTAGACAAAAAGTTATTGTTTTGGGTTATGATTATGGTGGTTTGGTTGATGTTATGGTTTTGGGTTGATAATTATGGTTTATTGGTTAATAGTTATAAGTTTTAATTTATAATTAGTTAACATAATATCATTAAAGGTTTTTTTTTTAAATATATAGTTGCACATTTTTTGTAATTAGTTGATATTTTTTATAGTTTAGTTAAATTGCACTGTTAAACCATAATCAAACGCGTGTAAATCATCGCATCTCCATTAGTCTTAACGTGAGACAGTCTCTTTATAGATTTACTCTATATAATAGAATTAGGGGGCGTTTGGTTGGAGTGTTTCAAGAAAGGAAAGGGAATTAAGTTCATTGTTTCCCTTTGTGAGTGTTTGGTTAATGCTTTTTTTCAAACCCTTTACCCCTTTTTCTTATTAGGATTACCTCCCTTCCCCTTAGATTGATTCCCCACCACCCCCAAGGTTTGGGATTACCCCATATCCCTCTACCATACAACTATTATTATTATTATTATTATTATTATTATTAATTTTATTATTATTAATATTAATATTAATATTATTATTATTTATTATTATTATTATTTATTAGTATTATTATTTATTTATTATTATTATTATTATTGTTATTACTCCCTCCGTCCCAGAAAGATCTGAACACTTGTTGGGACACGTAGTTTAAGGTGATAAGTTGTAGTGTGGTTATCAAATGTTATTTTATTTAAAAAATAGATGTGATAGGAGTTGATGGAGTATTTTTTATTAGAGGAGAGAGAAAGTTGGGTAACTTTTTATTGATAAAAGGTAGAGTGTGGGCCAAAGATGTGTAAAAGAAATAATATATTAATGGTGGGACCATGCCAAAAAAAAAAGTATTCAAACTAATTTGGGACAAACATAAAAGGAAAGTGTTCAGACTATTCTGGGACGGAGGTAATATTATTAATTATTATTATTAATTATTATTATTATTATTACTATTATTTATTATTATTATAATAATAATTTTTCATTCTCTTGATGTTCCTAACCAAACAACATTTTTAATCAAAGGAAAACCCTTTCCATTCTCCTTGTAACCCTTTCTTATACCTTTTTCCTTTTCTCTTAACGACCCAAATGCCCCTTTACCTTGTTGGTTAATATTCTCACCATGGTGTGCAATATTCCTTACACTTTCGATCTCCGTTTAGAAGTACTAAAGTAGAGATCGGATAAATGTAGGCATGTAGCCCCATAGGGGAAATTTTCATGTAAATTTTTGTGGTGCACTTCACACCAACCCCAAAAAGTCTTAAAAAATTTGTTCTTATCTTGTTTGTTTGTGTTTTAACTTGTCATGTAATTAAGTTTCCTATGAAGATAAGACTCTAAATAGAGACAACTTCAGATTTCACATGCCACGTAGGATAATTATATTTAACTAGTTTTTCTCGACCCACCTTGTCTACTTTCTTCCCTGTCTCTATTATGTTACTCTTAAATAATTTCTTAACAACAGCGCCAAACTGCAGGCATCTTTAGAGTTAATTGGCTTGGTTTTATTGCAAATCAAAAATATTATTGTTTTCTTAACCCTGCTGGACAAAGAAAAAAAAAATCTAAAAAATTTAGGAAAAAAACAAATTTGAAAATTGATGTTTACGCTTTCCAATCTCCATGACGTTGTGTACGAACATAATAGAATGTCTTATGCCTGTGAGATGTCCAAAAAGAAAGATTGGGTAAAAATTGACCACGTTAGTAGACTCGAAAATTTGCAACCTACCAATACTAGTGAGTAGTGACCGTACCATTCCATTAATATCTAAAAAATATATGAATGATTTAAGTAAAATTTGAGAGAAACTATAAAACTGAGGCAGAAAATTACTATACAAATTTTTTTTTCTTACAAAGAGTTAAAAATGGCCATATTACTATAGGTTAACTTAGGTTAGGCAAAATAATAACATTAAAAATTGAATTACGTTTTAATGATCATTAATGTCACGTTTTTGCAATATTACTTGGTATTTCAAAAATCAAAATTTTTTGGGTTTACCTTTGAAAATAAGCCAAAGTTAGGGGTCACTAATGAAAATTTTCCTTTTTTATTAGGTAGTTTTTAGCAATAAAAACATATTATATAAGATAATTTTCAGTAAACTTTCCATAACTTTATAAATTTGCAGTTGTACTTCCTCCGTTTTTATGTTAAACAAACTTATATGGATATCTGGACATAATAAAATAGGAGTAGGTGTAGATTGTAAATGGTGATTATGTGAGGAAAAAAAAACTTAATATGTTATACAATGAAAATTTCATTATGATAAACTAATGTAAGGGGTAATTATATATAAAAAAAAATTGTCACTATGTTAGATAATATAATAGATTAGTGTAAATTAAGATTTTAAAAGGTTACTATATGAAAGAAGATGACTATGTAATATGGGTGATTTTGGTCCTTAATAATATTAGTGTTGACCAGGTCCAAGTAACACTAAGGGTCTGTTCTGTTCAACTTATTTTAACTTATATAAGATTTTATAAGATAAGATAAGATCAGATAAGATAAGATAAGATAAGATAATATAAAATAAGATAAGATAAGATAATATAAGATAAGATAAGACAAATAAGATGTTAGACACACACAATAAACTATCTTATAAGATAAGATAAGATAAGATAAGATCAGATCAGATAAGATAAGATAAGATCAGATAAGATTTTATAAGATCTTATAAGATAAGATAAGATAAGATAATATAAGATAAGACAAAATAAGTTGAACAGAACAGACCATAACTGGTCTAACTCGTTTGTTAGTGTTTGCATCGTTTCATTTTGCAGAACGACCAAGGTGATGAGAGAGATAAAAAAAATGAACCCCATATGTTAGGAGAGAGAATGAGAGAATAGATTGCCAAAATAAAAAACAATGCAAGTAATAGAGAATTGAAAATTGAAAAAATGATGTAAATAATAAGAAAGCAAGAAAGTATAAAACAATTTTAGGTAATGATAAATTATGTAAAATAGGACATACAATGGGCGCATAAGATATTTTTTAGTCACTAACCATAAATCCAGAAATAGTTTTCCTTTAATAATAATAGGACAATAGGAAAATAATTATTCTTTCAATCAACCTTCAGAAAAAAATAACCGTTGGAAATGTAAACGTGTCAGGCTTCTGTTCCACCTGTCATCCTCAACCTCACTTTGGATTCTCAACAGTATTTCCTCACTTTCTTAGTTTCCCATCTTCTGCCATTTCCTACAATCAAATTTATTTCAGACTATATCTAACCTTTACTCCACACTTTCTCTCTCTTCTCCACTAAACACTCTTACTCCCAAAATTTAATTTGACCCCAAAAATCTCCGCTGATGATCCAATGTTAACACCATTGATCACATTCACCACTGTTATTCTCTTCCTTTGTTCTTGCTCCACCACCACCGCGACTAGCGACGGCGATACGACGGAGTTCGACTTCGGCACGCTTACGCTAGCGAGTCTTAAAGTAATCGGCGATGCTCATTTAAACAATGGCAGCGTCCACCTCACCCGAGACTTACCAGTCCCGAACTCCGGCGCCGGAAAAGTATTCTATTCACGTCCGGTGAAGTTCCGGCTTCCGGGGACAAATTCTCCGGCGAGCTTCACAACTTTCTTCTCTTTTACCATCACAAACCTCAACCCTTCCTCCATTGGAGGTGGTCTCGCTTTTCTCTTATCTCCTACTGATGACTCTGTTGGTGGTGCTGGTGCGTTTTTGGGTCTTAGCCAGGGTTCGAACCCGGGTTTCGTTGCGGTTGAGTTTGATACTCTTATGGATGTTGAATTTAAGGATATAAATTCCAACCATGTTGGGTTGGATCTTGGATCCATGGTTTCAACCCATGTAAGTGATCTAGATTCAATCAATGTAGATTTAAAGAGCGGGAATCTTATAAATGCTTGGATCGAGTATTCTGGGTTGACTCAGATTTTTAGTGTGTCAATATCATATTCTAATATCAAACCTAAGATACCCATTCTTTCATTTGATCTAGATTTAGATGAGTTTGTAAGTGATGAAATGTTTGTGGGTTTTACTGGTTCAACTCAGGGGAGTACTGAGACTCATAGTATTGAATGGTGGAGTTTCACCTCGTCTTTCGAATCGGTTGTGTCGTCACCGGTGCCTCAGTTATCTCCTCCTGTAACTGTTCTACCAGCTCCAGCTCCAGCTGGAGCTGGTGGGACAAACGTCGTGGCATCCCGCGCTCCTCCGCCATCGATTGCGCCCTCAGGGTCGAAATCGATGTTGAGAACGAGTAAATCAGGGTCCTGTGACAATCAGTTATGCAAGCATAACCCAGTTGCGGTAGCTGGAGTAGTCACAGCAAGTGCATTCTTATTAGTGATATTTGGAGGAATTATATTCTGGGTGTTCTCAAAGAAATCAAAGTTCAAATTCCCTCCAACTTCGAGTTCGTGTTCGTTGGCGACAGATATCATTAAAATGCCTAAGGAATTCAGCTACAAGGAGCTTAGATTTGCTACCAAAAGCTTCGATTCGACTCGAGTGATCGGGCATGGGGCATTTGGGACGGTGTACAAAGGGATTTTGTCTGAAACAGGACATGTAGTTGCGGTAAAAAGATGCAGTCATAAAAGTGGAGGGCAAGGGAAGAATGAGTTCTTATCCGAATTATCAATAATTGGAACACTTAGGCACAGAAATTTAGTTAGACTTCAAGGTTGGTGCCATGAAAAAGGTGAAATTTTATTAGTATATGATTTAATGCCAAATGGGAGCTTAGATAAGGCATTGTTTGAGTCAAGAATGGTATTATCTTGGCCACATAGAAGAAAAATCTTACATGGGGTAGCCTCAGCATTGGCTTATTTACATCAAGAGTGTGAGAATTTGGTAGTACATAGGGATGTTAAAACAAGTAATATTATGTTAGATGAAGCATTCAATGCAAGGTTAGGTGATTTTGGGTTAGCTCGACAAATGGAGCATGATAAATCCCCGGACGCCACGGTGGCGGCCGGGACAATGGGGTATCTAGCCCCGGAGTATCTCCTAACGGGGCGAGCCACAGATAAAACCGATGTGTTTAGCTACGGGGCGGTGGTGCTCGAGGTCGCGAGTGGGCGGAGACCGATAGAGAAGGAAAGGAATGGGAATAAGGGGAATTTGGTGGAATGGGTATGGGAATTGCATAGAGAAGGGAGGTTGTTAGAGGCTGCAGATGAAAGGTTGAATGGTGAGTATGATGAGGGAGAAATGAGGAGAGTGTTATTGGTTGGGTTAGCATGTTCTCAGCCTGATCCAATGACAAGGCCTACAATGAGATGTGTGGTGCAAATGTTGGTTGGTGAGGCTGAGGTGCCAATTGTGCCAAAAACTAAGCCTTCCATGACTTTTAGTACTTCTCAGCTACTTTTGAGCTTGCAAGATAGTGTTTCTGATTGCAATGCCATGCTTACTATATCCACTTCATCGTCTTCGTCGGAGCGCAACCTATTCCTACCAAGTCGCGGTGGACATAGTGGTGGCGGTGGTGGTGGTGGTGACGAGCTAGTCTAAAGAAAATGGGATTTTTGTCAATCACATCAAAACTAATATAGGTTTTTCAGTTTTGTTTTGGGTAAGTTAAAGGAATTATATTGTTTTATTTGATTTATCATGTATGCATACAACAAAAATGTGAATCTCTAAGGCCATAATTAATGTTTTTCCCCCACAAACAAAAAGAGATGAGGGGTAAAGTGTTGTAATACACAATAAGTTTAGGACTTTTACTGAGGGGTATGAGGGACCCTTAATTTTGTATAATACTTTAACTTATTATTATTGTAATAATGGGGTATCAATGACGAAATTAAGAAAATTGAGCAAAGTTGTAATGAATGAGTGAAATTTAGGGTTGTGATTGGAGGAAATTGTGGGAAGGAAGTTGTGGGGTCCATTGGTTGTTGCTCACTCAAGTTATTCTTTAGTGAAAAAAGGCACAAATTTGGGGTCTAGAAGTTGAGTAACGTTTAGGCAAATATAGTGACAAAAAGGAAGGCATATTTATATTCGCTTTCTTGCAAAGGAGCTTTCTGGATGACTTTGGCATGGATAATGAGAAGATTATATAGTGGACACTGTGCACTTTCCAAGGGTCATTCGTGACGTCCCAACGGTTCTAATATTCGTCATTTGCTTATTCGTTTTGTAAACCGCTATATTTTGCATTATTTATATACAAAATATATATCCACGTAGGACAGCACGTCAGAATTTTGGTTTTTTAAATAAAATCGCTACTCCAAGTAGCGGTTAATATCAATAACGTTTCACCGAAATTGACAGCTACTTCAAACATCGGTTATATTGTGTCCCTAATACAAGCTATAAGGCACGCGTATAAACCGCTACTCAGAGTAGTTGTTTAGTACAGATCAGAACCTATGCATAAAAAAAGGAGAAAAAGCGCACCACGTAGGCAATGTGCGTCCCGCGTACTGGGCTTGCGTCAGCCAGACTGCGCTAGGCGCAAGCTAGCTGTGTCCAGCGCACTGGTCGTGCGTGGCGCGCAACCAGCCTGTGATAGGCGCAAGCTTGCTGTGCGCCGCGCACGGCCTGTGCGCTGGACGCACAGAGCCTATGTGACGTGTTTTTTCTCCTTTTTGCTCAGTGGTGATTTACGGTATAAACCTCTACACCAAGTAGCGGTTTTACCTCGTAAACCGCTATCAACAGTAGCGGTTTGCTTTGCCGAAAATAAAATTTTTCGTGTGTTGTCCTACGTGAAAGGTATCCATGAAATTAATTTCAAGTTCAACTCATAGGCCTTCCACCAGTAGCGAATCCAGGATTTGACCTACGTGAGTTCGGAGTACTTCGAATAAACCTAAGATAAATAAAATTAAAATTGTTTATGCATTAGCCATTATAACACTTATTTAAGCATTAAAAAATATAGATACAAAAGGACAATTAAATCAGGTTTTTGATTGGAAGAAATATGAATCAAAGTACCTAGGTTTTAACTATTTGGAAACTAAAAATTGAAAGGCAAAAAAAATTCAAAAGTAACATGTAAAAATTACAGTCAAACTTTGGTTTGGTATGTATAAACAATTAAGAAAGAAAAATTTGATGTGAATAATTCAATTTTATTCTCAACTTTTAGGATGGTTCTCATAATAATCAAAACTCTTATCTTTTTTGTTGTCATAACGTCACTATTTGGGTATATTGTAAAAAGGAAATTGAAGAGCTCATATTATTTCAAGGGAAATTCTCAATGGTACCATTCAAGTATTGGCTTTTGTCTTCCCAATGGTACCATTATAGCATTGACTTGTTGACTGTTATCAAATCGTTAAACAAAGGTTACATAAGTATGGTTGATTTAATTGCAGTCTCATAAAAACTGTCAAATTACTATCCAAAATCCCTAAATTCTTCTCCTTTATCGCGGGCTCGCAGCTCAACTTGTCGTCATGAAACCCACAACCATAACCACTAAGTGAAGGGGGAGCAATCTGAAATTAGATCAGGTTTTTAGAAGGAGAAAAAAAAACTTCTTTCAGTTTTTTAGCTCAATTTCAACATTATTTCAATTTGCCCAACAAATTAAATAATGTTGAAAAAGAAGAGGGAGGAGGTAGACAGGCTGTTGGTGCGGGAGGAGGACAGCAGAAGCGTGGCGAGGCTGCTGGCGGGATGCACGGACCAGGAGGGGCCAGGAGGCGATGGTCGGCAGCGATGAGTGGCGTCATTGTTGAAGGTGGTGGTTCGTGGTGGGATGCCGGCAGTGGTGGTCTTTGATGAGAGGGAGAGAGTGTGTTGCATAAGGGAGTAGATGGGGTGGTGCAGGGAACAGGTGGCTGGTGTGGTGTTTATGGTTGGCGTTGGTTTGATCCAGTGGAAGACCACGGTCCAGGCGTGGCTTGCAGATAAGTCCACGATCTGTCGTGGAATCCAAAGAAATAATAAAGTAGAAGAATCCAATTTAAGGAGTAGCAGATGCATATATACTTGGGTATAAAATAGAGGAGTAAAGCTCAAAATTGCAAAATGAAAGAGAAGCACGGGAGGCCCAAAGGGGTGATAATCTAACATTTGTTTTATGGCTTGATCGCAACACTCAACAAGTCAATACTATAATGGTACAATTAGGAAGCAAATTAAAAATCATGTATTATTGGCAAAAGTCAATACTTGAATGGTACCATTGAGAATTTCCTTTATTTCAATAAGCTAGTACTCGAGCATGGGGGTTTTCTAAAATAATAAAAAATTGGGATTATTATAAGGAGATGGGTAAAAGTTGAGGTTATTTGGGGTAAATTTTTCCATAAAAGAAAGGCAAAATTAGCATCAACACCACGAACTATGGCGCTGGTGCACCCAACACCACCAACTTTGACTAGTAGCCAAAACACCCCAAACTATTGGCCTGTGTGCAGTGAGTGTCATAAATGACGCCGAAACAAGCTTTTCTCGATACATGTCATGTAGGCTTCTAATCAATTAAAAAATAGGCAAATGGGGAAAAAAAGGGGAAAATGGAAATAAATTAACACGGATTCTCTGCCATCGGCAAGAAAAGTTAGCTCCGGCATCATTTATGACACTCGCTGCACCCAAGCCAGTAGATTGGGGTGTTTTGATTACTATTCAAAGTTGATGGTGATGGGTGCACCCGCGCCATAGTTTGTGGTATTGGAGCAAATTTTGCCTGAAATGAAGAAAATGGTCTATAAAACTTAAAACTAAAACTAAACTAAAACAAAATTAAAAAAGCTTTCAGAATCAAAAAGGGCAAAAAAAAAGAAGTAAAGTTGTATAGAAAGAAAACAAAAATAGTAAATGAAAAGTAGAGACTTTTTTTTTGAAGGGAGAAAAGTAGAGACTAGAGACTTTGCCATCAAAACAAAAGCAGGAAAGAAACGGACAGAAAAAACATGGACAACGGAAACAAAAAGCCTTCCATGGAAATCGAACCCATGGGAGGCCCAACTGTAAGTGTCCGCCACCTGCGGCTGAGCTACTGTAGGAACCAGCGGTTGTTACGACGGAAAAAGAACGTCGTCATTTTCATCCATCTTTCTAGAAACAACACCATCATCTGATCATCATCATCTTCATCATCTACTGTTAATTTTTCTCTGTGTTTTCCGAAAAAACATTCAAGGGAAATACTGATCCTACTACAATTAGGATTTACAACTAACTTTCAATTTGCAATGCGCAACCAATCAAATAATCCCGAGTTCGATTTTAAATACAATTCCTAGTTATATAGTTTTTCAATATATCCTACTAATCTACCATATATATATATACGTTTGTGGCGCCTTAAACTTTACTAATTCTCAAGAAACTTTACTCGCTCGTTACAAATTTAATCTTTGAAAGAATCATGTTCAACCAACTTCAAAATTTCTTCTCCAACAACCACCACCACCAACACCACCACCACCCCAACAACAACAACAACAACAACGATAGAAATAACGGAGATTTCAGCCAACTTATTCTAAATTTCTTCTCTAACAACGACGACGACGTCGGAGATAATGAAGATTTGACCCAGTATGAAATCTCGGACATAATCTATTATGATGAACGCAAAAATATCACCTTTAATGCCGAAGATCCCTTTATGTGTGCTTTCACGTCATTAATTAAACCCGGCCAATATTTAACAAAACAACAGCTTAATGAGGAGCTTCAACTTTTTATTAGTTCTGGTATGTTTATGAATGTTTATTTACAATACAGAAATAATTCTGATCTCACACTTGGTGTCACCATTTTCTTCACTGAATATACCTGGAGACCAGCTGATTCTCTTAGGTAATATTTTTTTTCTTTATCTTGATACTAGTTTTACTTTCACTATTATTTTTGCCATTTCTTTTTTCTTTTTACTTTTTTATGGCTAATGTTGCCCCTTTATCTTGTTTTTTTTTTTTTTAAAAATATTATTCTTCAATATTCTATACAAATATATTAAAAAGCTTTCCTATCAAAGGAACGGACGGTGCCATGTGGCACTCTTATCAAGCTTCTTATACACATGTTCTATATTCTCATCAAAAAATGTTAACAATGTGTGGTTAATAGGATTCGAACACAAGACCTTCGAAACGAAATGTAAGTGTTTAACCACTAATCCACTACAATTTTAATGTTTAATGTCTCAAACTAAAACATAATAAAGTCTTATAATTATATGTAATGATAAAGATATAGACAAATTTTTTGTTCTCTAACACTTTTATCAAGTAATAACATTCTTTTACCCTAATTCCATTGAAATTGTTATTTTTATCCCCAAGTTTTTTTGAACAACTCATCATGTAATAGTGTCCATTTCCAATTTCACACTAGACAAAATATTACAAAAAGCTAATAAAATCAATTATGAAATTTATGTATAATACTATATTTGATAATTGTAAATGACCCGGGGCATAGCCCGGGCCAAAATACTACTTCCTCCGTTTCAAATTACTCGCTACACTTCTCAATTCACGGACTCCTAGGCAATTTTTGGAGAAGAGAGAGGTAGAGAGTAAAAAGAAAAGGGACCCATGTGAGAGGAGAGAGATAGAGAGAGTTTATTGCCCAAAAAGGAAGTGTAGCAAGTAATATGAAACTTCCCTATATGGAAAGTGTAGCGAGTAATTTGAAACGGAGGAAGTAGTTTGTTTTGAAAAGCGTTTTTTGCTTTCTAAAAGTTGCAAGAGTTTGACCATTGATATCTCTAATTATTTATTAGTTTAAATTATAAAAAGTTATAATCAATTAGAGAATATGGTCAAATTGTTGCAATTTTTAGGAAAAGTAGGAAACAAATATTTTTTAAAAAGTTTGAGTTGATGTACAATAACAGATTGTACTATGAGATAAGTTTCTTCTTGAATTGGAAAAAAATATTGTTGAGGGAGTAAATTTTTAGATGCCCTTAAACATTGATTCGCATCAGGTCATAGATTATGTCCATGTGATTGTTATGCAACATACTTGAGACGATATGATGTTATTGTGATCTAATTTTACAATAAAACGCTTATATAATAATTGTATTAGTATATTTTATATCATCTTCTATCATATAAGTTTGTACTAGTAGATATCATTGCATGCATTCTTACTTGATCCTAATTCATGGTTCAGATGCATCAACATGGGGATAATGCCACATTCGAAGCCTATGGAGACGAAGCGCCCTCGAACATGCTTGTTGTCATCCTCGACCCACCAAGAAGTGGTGGAAATGATTCGGGTTGAGGGCAAAGACGAGTTGAGTGCAAGGATGTTACACAAAATTAAGCAAAGGGTTGAGGAGTGGTACCATGATGAGGGGTATATTTGTGCACAAGTGCTACGTTTTAGTCATTTGGACACAAAAGAAGTGGTTTGCGAAGTGGTAGAAGGTGATATTACCAAATTAGTTTGGATTGAAGAGAGCAACAATAATAATACTATTAGTATTAGTAAGTTACCTGATGAATTGAAGAAGTTGTGTAAGAAGCTTGAAGTAGGGCATGTCTACAACACAAAAGAAAGCAAGAAAGTTGTGAGAGATTTAACTTCTTTGGGTTTGTTTTCAAGCATTGAAGTGAATCCTCAGCATGACTTGATGAATGAAGGAGGGATTATTGTTGAGATCAAGGTATGTTGGTATACTTCTAAAACAAGCCCAAACAACTTCATAGAAAATTGGCCCATTAATATTCTAAAATCCACTTTCTCTAATCTATTCCCCTCATGAGTTTTTTTTACTTCTTGTAGCATATAGGACATAGGTTGCAAATATTTTTACAACTTTAATGTATTTATTCCTATAAGTAATACTTTTGTTGATTTACTTTGTTATTTATAAGTGTGTGTGTTTTCCTTATTTTTTGGTACTACTTAGGTCGATCAAATATTTCTTTCGGTTTTATTTGTTCTTATGATTTATTAATGGATTGTTTGTATTACAACCAATGATAAGAAATGACAATTGAGATCTTATTATTCATATTTCAATGTGTCTATTATCAAAATATTAATTTTTTTATTTATAATTTTTATTATATAGACTGATAAATTACAGCCTATGAATAGGTTAGATGGTGACTTCCAGTATTGCAATAACTATATTTTGAACACACTTGCCATCTATTATTTCTACCTCTTTTGGATTCCCTGTGACCTATTTTTGGCACAGACAATCTAAATTAAGATGTATATTTCGATGTGATAGTTTGGGAGATAAAAGTTCCTCCAAAATCCGATTACAACACTAAGCCCATGTTTGGTTGAACTAAAGGAAAGGAAATGGAAAGGAATCCATTAAAGTAGGGGAATGGATTCAAGCATTCAACTTAACCCATTCCATTCCCTTGTTTGGTTCACTGCAATTCTGTAATATAACAAGAAGGGTAATAGTAGAAGGCTAAAAAATCAGCCATGATACAAACTAATAAAAGTTTTACACAAGCTAATGATGTGCTATAAATTTATAATAATAGTATATATTCTGGGAACTTAAATCTGTCATGATTAATTGTAGAAGATAAGCATAAACTACTAAAAATTAGATTGTCTAAAATTGAAAAAAATACATCATAAAGTTGATATAAAAGTTCTAGCTCTACTTTTTCCTAAGAAGATCAAGAAAGTATTAATTCTTAAGAATCATCGGAGCTTGATAAAAAATTCTGAGCTTATGTTCATGTGCTATCAGAATTGTTGCTGCTTCCAAGGCTTCAGATGGAGAGACCTTCTAATTTCATAACTATCTTGTTAACTTTTTCATCCAATTGTTGTTCCCTTTCTTCGGCTTTTGACCACGTACTAGCCATGGTTGCAAGATTAGCATTGATGTTCTCGAAAATGGTGCTGAAATTTGTTGAGACACTATGAAGGGAAGCAACCAGTTGATCACGTTCATATAATTTCTTGTGTCCCTTATCCTTAAAGTCCTTCAATTTCTTTGGTTTCTTCAAGGGAGTTGAAAGATCAACCTCTTTCTTCAATGGACGCTTCCGACTTTGAGTTGTAGAAATGGCATCACCCTCCTCATCACTCTCCACAATTAATGGCTCTTTTTTAATCTCATAATTCATGTTCTTGATTGCTCCATAAAAAGACTCACTCATATCTCATGTTGCTTTGTCTTTCGCATAGATTTCAGCAAGTATGTCATAGTGAGGAAAAGGTACTCCATACATTCCCTTCGCTCTTTTATGAGTCTGCCATAAGATAACACAAATAGAATTAACAGGGGGTATAATATGGTCGTATGTCCCTTTAATTTTGTCGCCCCAACCATCATCTAAGTTTTCAACGTGCCACAAAAGACAAGTTGGTGAAGTTTGAATACAATTTATAGTTGTGAAATTGTGACTACAAGTCAAGCTAGGATCAGTTCTCAACCTGAAATTCATCTGGCCAACCATGAACTACTATCACTAATGTAGAAACAGAGGAATTGTATGTATCAAAATTGCCTATGGATTTTGACGAGTTTTTAATCCAAAGATGTTAGGATACACTTAAACATGGAAACTCTACACCAAACAATTTAAATAAATCAGATTTGCAATTTATATTGTCAAGACTAAGCATAGTGTGTACATAGCATTTGTGAAGTTTAGAGTGAATTCATGAATTTATATAATTTTGGTTCAATCTATCAGGTATTTGCGTCATGTCCTTACAGAAGCAAAGAACATAAAGCAAAGTACAGCAAGTAACACAAGATAATAGCAACACATTTTGTAAAAGTTTTCATAAGATAGCTTGAGTTATAGTTCACATACCTTTGCCCATTCATCGAACACTTTCTTTTCCACTTGCAACATCTTGTTCTCAGCATCCACCCAAATCCCGAAAGAGACAACATCTCTGCTAAGGCAGAGTATTTCTCCGACCAATGCTTTATTATTCTTGACTCGATGTGTGGATCAGCTCTTAAACCGCAATCGGAAAGCTCACGTTTTATCATTTCCTCTAATTTATTCATGTAGCCACTTTTGAATCCACTTTCACTTTTCCACCTAGGATCACTAGCCAGCTCATGCAATGATTTTATGAGCACATTATCTTCATGTACGGTCCATAATCTTTTGTTTTTACCTCTCCCTCTACTGCTGCCCTCTTCACTTGCTTGACTGATTATGTCAGAAACCATACTATTTATGAAACCATCAATATATAGTAAATGTCAGTATGTAGAATATATTTAAAAACACAATATTAGGCAACCGGATTAAAAATAGTAGAAGGATATTTAAAAACATAATGTTAAGCAACCATACTAAAAAAAGTAGAAGGATATATAAAAACAGAATATTATGCAACTGAACTAAAAGCACTAGAAGAAAAAAAAATCAAATGAACTAAAAAATGCTTACATTTACTTGCTAATGAGCATGTCGACCTCGTACCCTCCGCACATTAAACATATCTTGTGCTAGTGTATTTCTAAATGTAGTCCAACGATCAGAAGTTGCAATATTTGTAATAAATTCAATTTCATCATCAGAATCATCGGACTCATCATCAGTTTCACTCTCTACTTCCTCTATATCGTATGATGGCATAACTCTCCTAATCAAGTTATGTATTAGACAGCAAGCCATAACAATACGATCTTGAGTTCGGATGGGAAAGAAGGAAGGGCTTCTAAGTATAGACCATCTTCCCTCGAGTAATCCAAAAGTCCTTTATATAACATTCCTTGCCTTAGCATGCTTCATATTAAAGTATTCCTCCGCACTTTCAGGTTGTCTATCACCCCATTCTTTGAGGTGGTATCTTTGCCCTCTATAAGGTGCGAGAAATCCCTCACAATTTGTATATCCCGCATCAACTCGATAATAGTTACCTTCATGTTTGTGAAAAAAGTGGATTACTAGCTTATCTTAGTACCTAAAATATGCCTACTCACAAAGACAAATCACTTACTTTTACCTCGAGGTACCCTAAAGCCCTCTGGCCTAGAGAGGGCATTGCGAAGGACACGAACATCGTGGGCGGATCCTTCACAACCCGGAAGAACATAAATAAACTCCATATTGGGAGAGCATACACCCAATACGTACATAGCAACAGTATTTTTCCTTGTCCGATACTTCCCCTGTTCTTGCGTAGACACCCTTACATTAACATAGGTGCCATCTAATGCTCCCAAACAATTCTACAAGATACAAGACAAGCACATAACTCATTTGCACATGCAAAAAAAAAAAAAACTAGCTAGGAAAATGGACATATGAGGGACTAATACCTTGAATGGTTTTCAATTTTTATCTTCACAATCTTCGAGTATTGGAGTGGGCTTGTGAAGCAAGTGTTCATGCAACTTGAGGACGGCCCTCAAACAAAGGTTAAACTGTCGACTCACACTTTCCCCACTTCGAAGAAAGTAATGTCCAATTGACCTATTCTTTTTATGGTGAGCTAAAGTGTACAAAAACATAGCGACTACCTCTTGAAGTGACATATTTCTAGTCCCACTTAAGCCTCCGACATCTCTAAGCATCTCACATATGACATTGAAGGTATGCCTATTGACACGAAGTTCGTTTTTACACTTTACATCACTCTCCCTTACTAGCATATTCAAATTTTCCAAACGTAATATTTTCCTATTCCTTTTTTTTCCTTCAATTGAGTACACCTAATTGCCGTAACACTCATCATATACCAAACCCAATACATCTTCAAAATAACAATGACCATAATAAATACTAATTGAAGTTGTTTTAGCCTTCTTGACCTTCCTATAGATTTTATCAAGTCACACATGTTTGCTCAATCTTAGAGAATGCATACAACTTGTATACTGCAAATTCATACAAAAGCAATACCCAAAATGAATAGCATAAGTACTACTACCCAATATACCAATATACAATACTATTACGTACCCAAAATATTAAATAGCATATTCACTAGATTCATGAAAAAGTAATACACAAAATGAATAAAACAAAGCAAATACTTAAAATAAGATCAACAAAAGTGGATTGACGACGTGAATTCATTCATCAAAACATACAAATACTACTACCAGCTTAGATTCAACATAAGATCAGTACATAAGCAAACTTTTTTCATTCATCAAAGAGTACCAAGTCAAAATCAAGATAAATCCGACAACTGAGGAACTATTCACACATGAAAGAACAGAGCTGACACGGATACGTCAGTTCATAGACACAAAAGCTCACTTGGGTTAAGGTGTCTGCATAGTAAAGTTAAATCGAGCCAGAGAGAGATCAGACAATCTTACCACAAACAATCAATTGCAAAACAATCGTGCTATGAAGAATCATGAACCATATGAATGATGCTTAGGAGGTGTAGTGAAATATCAACAAGGTTCTCAAAAAGTGCTAGCAATAGTCTCATAGATGCAAACTAACATGATATGAAATCTAAAATGAAAAAAAAAAAAAAAATCTAATGCAACTAAGAAAACAATACATTTTTTTTCGTTACATGTAAACTCTCGCCCCTAATGAGCGGTACAAACCATGTAACAATCCTACTAAAGCAATAAATCTAAACTAGTATGCAACTAACATGCACGAAGTGACATCCTTCCCCAAGCCGAACTTCACATTGTCCTCAATGTGAACACTAAGAAGAACAACGAAGAAAAAGAAAAGGGAAGGATACAACTCACATAAAAGGCGGATAATGAACATAGAGTGTGCCAAACAGTATTGACACTTCCACCACAACCAAAAGCACGTCACTTCAACCTCAATCAGAAGAATCCAATGCCTTGAGTAACTTATCAAATGCTCCTGCAAACATGTCACTAAAAACAAGATATCGCTTGATTGCAAGCACATTTATCTTCACAAACATAATGTCAACAGGAACAAAATAAAAGTGAAGACAAGAAGAATAAAAAGAAAATGGAGAAAAGGAAGACAAAGTATAACTTTCCTGTATCTGTTGTGTAGACACTAGAGATCTCAAGGAAAGAATATCAACAATGTCAACTTGGCCAAATGTATCTTTTAATGGTGGGCCTTTTAGAAAATATGAGGGAAATAAAATAGGATGGGAAGAAACAAGATCAAGCCTTCTTGAAAATGGAATATGGGGACAAGAAATTATAGGTTCAACCTCTATAATTTCACTTACAATGTCACCCCCCTCTAAAATAGGCTCATTAACAAAGTGGTTTGTAACTAAGAGTTTCTCCTCTACCAAAACATTCATTCTATCCATATTTTTCTCATTCTCATCATTCCTTTCGATATCGGGAGTCATATAATCACCATTCTCCACTGACATGGCATTCTCAACACAATCATCATCATCATAGGAAAATATATTTTGGTCTCTTATTTGTTGAATGCCTGGTAATTGATTAACCATCAACTGCTGTTGGTCACACAATTGCTTAAGGCTAGCCCTGAATTCTTTGTCAGACTCATTCAATTGTTTCATTAAATCAAGAAGATCTGTAATACACTGTGATGGTTGTTGTTCGGGATAGGTATGCAAGTCCAATTGGGGAGGGGAGTTCCAATTATGCACATAAGACTCATAGGGAGCATATGGTAATCCATTGTAATCTAAGTTAGGATTGGAAGAATATTGATTATCATAAGATGCACAAAAATTAGAATTCGGATAATCAAAACATGCATCATAATCAGACACTTGACCATCCCAACAATTATAACCATATTGTCCCTGAGAATCAATAAAATTTGCTCCATATTGGTGATCTCACTCCATTATAACACAGTCATAGGAGATTTAAACCAAATATATACAATTCTAAGGAACACATGTTCCTTCGAATGGGGGTTAGTATAGACAAGGAATAATCTAGACTCTAAGACAATTAAAAATTAAACAAAACCGTTTCCCCTGCAACGGCGCCAAATTTTGACAGGCTAAAGTCGTATCACCTAATCAAAAGTAATCCTAAAGTCCTCTAACAAATAGTAGTCAGGGAAGTAGGGTCGAATCCACAGGGAAACAATGTTCTTTTCCTAATTGTCGATCAAATCTAGATTATAGGGAACGAGTGTTTGGTTGTAATTATACTAAACTAGACAATAACTATATCAAGAATATCAATAATAAAGAGTCTAGGGCATAGGTTCACCAATGAACAATAATCCATTATGAAACACAATAATCAATAATAAATAATGCAGTCAAACAGGTTGATTTCCTCTCTCGAGTCGAAATTAACCATAGAATGATATTAACAGGCTCTCACAATTTATTAATACCAATTCTACCTATTGAAACTAGCCTTAACATCAAGTTTATACTCTCGGCGCATAACCTAATATTGCAACACTATAACAATCAAATCTGGCCAAATCGGATTGAATAGAAGTAATACATTTAATAGGAATCGACATACATCATCAAAAATCAATACTTTATAAACATCCCTTCATAAATATTCGTGGATCCCCTTAACCCTAGAATTAAACTACTCAATCATAATTAAGAGAAACATACTCAAAATGAAACAAGTAAACATGGTGAATCAATAATCAAAGATTGAATAAGAATAACAAGAGAAGAGAAGAAATACCAAGAAGTAGAACAATCTTGCAAAATCCCAACTTCTATTGAAAATCCAATGTAAAAATGACAAAGAGTAATTCTAGGGTTCTTGAGTAATTAAAATGTGCTTAGGAAAACTAAAAGCTGAAACTATCATGTCAAAAACGTCCTGCTTCAACCCTAAAAGGATAAGTATTTATGAGAAAACAAGAGTCAGTGCAACACGCGCTTAAAACTCCTTAAAAATCTCCCCGCCCAGGCTGCCGGGGCAGATCCCGCTCGGTCGGGCGGTTGACAGGTCAAAACCCGTAGAAAAAGTAAAACAGCGATCCGTCCGGCCGGGCCCGCAAGAAATACCAAAACTGCTCATTTTTAAAACTTCATAACTTTCTCGTCTCTCGTCGAAATTCAGCGTGTGACCAGCCGTTGGAAAGCTCTTCAAGTCTACTTTCCAACCCAATTAGAATCAATCCATTATCATTTGTGTATCAAAAGTTATGAGTAAAAGAGTATACAAGAGTCAGTTTTGGCACTTCTTTCAGCAATGCTTTGCTTCATTCTAGCCCAAAGTCATCCCAGAGAGATGCTTTGTGATCCTCATGCAATCTACCTTCTTTATTCATGTTTGCTTAACTCAAGATTAGCCAACCATAGTCTATTTGCATTAATATCACCTGAAATTCATCAAAACAAGCAAACGGAGAGCAGTATAGCCAAACTTGAGTAAATCATGCATATATGCACCTAAATGCTCTCATTTGAACTTGAAATGCAACCTAAATGAACCTAAAATCTATGTATAAATCTGAGTTTTAGCCCTTATTTTCTAATAGTTTCTCTCAAAAACCCTGGTTTTACTACGTTTCATTTGGAAGTCAAGATCAAATCTTTGGATTATTCGCAAGTTCAATATAGTTCTTCAGTATTGGTAATCTTCTTTATTGCTTTCTCTATTATTGATTAGATTAATTTCTTAGTTATTTGAAAAGTTCAAAGTATGAATTTTTACATGGATTTTGTTATTGTTTTCTCAAGCATGAGTGAGTAGTTTTATTTCTAGGATTTTGGGGATCTATGTATGCAATGAGGGATTAATAGATTAGTATAATTACCCTTTATTTCAATTGTTTCCTGTGATTGAATCGTTCATGCTAGATTTATGAATTAGGCCTGATTTGTATTTCTATTATCGCAATATTGAATCTATTTCGAGAGAAGAGATTTCGTATAGGCTTTCCATCATTAGGCATAGTGATCCTTGACCATGCGAGAGCGGCTAGGTGATCTTTGAGGGTGGTAATGTTCGAGAGAAATTACATGTGCCCTAGATAAATTGACTTATTGGGTGGTTATTATTCGTCTCTGATTTTCCGAATTGTATGCATAGTGATCCATAGTCCTAGTTCTTTATTAATTGATTCTTACCTTCGTATTTAGTTCTGTCATTTGCTTATTAGTTTAGTCACACACCCATTTTCAACTGATTTAGTTAGTATAATATTAGAATTCAGATACAATAGTATAACTTTCTCCCTGTGGATTTGATCCTGACTTCCCTGACTGCTTGTTAGTGGACCTTAGGTTATTTTTGATAAGGTGATACGACTTTACAAATACTACCGCAAATCCCTAATCTAACAATAGCAATTGCAGCACAGTAATGTAGAAATTTCAGCACAATAAGAGCTAACAACATTTTCACGAAAATAGCTCATATTTCACCAAAATCTAAGACGGAAAAAATCTGGTAAAATCTAAAATTGCTACTATGTAAGATTATTCAGTAATTCGACATGAAAATTAACATAAATATTCAGAATAAAAATGTAAAATGAAATTTAACAAATAATTAAAAAAAACTACCTCAAATTTCATAAAAATTAACGATTCTAATGTTTCAACATCAATAAAATTTTTAAGATTGTAGATAGAAACTTACACAATTGACGCGAGAGATAGCGAGAGAAGCGTGAAAGACGGAGTTGCGAGTGTGGAGAGATGAGAGCAGAAGAATGTCGATTTTGAGTTTTTAAAATTAGGGTTATGTTTCCTCTTTTATTACTCCACATAAATGACTGGTAACAAATGAGGGGAATGGGTTAACAAAATAAACGGATTGGGTTTGCATTTCGGCCCAACCAAACAATTGAAACGGATTCATTAAATCCGTTCCGTTTTCTGGGCCTGTTTTTTCACCAACCAAACATGGGCTAAGTCTAAATCTTAAAGAACTCTTGCTAAACACAATATATACGAAGTTATGAACTCTGTTAAAAGTTTGAAGGCCCAAAACACCTTCTCAAGCCAAGGTCCAAGTAATGAAGAGGATCCTTTGGTGGGTCTTGCCCATATTTACTTACTGAATAACACTATTAGTTGGCTCATTACTTGGAATACTTTTTGACAGTGTGAAAACTCTTCCAGACTCACATGTCACAACTCACAAGTAGTTATCTTCACATAACAAAATCCTCAAAAGATCAAAAACATAGCAAAGGAGCTTTTTTCTGAAGTGAGAGGGAACACGACATTGCCGGACCCGGTAACATAACAGACTAGCTGCAGGGCACCCTACACAATACGCACAATCATCCTCACCCACAAGAGAGTGTCTCAAAAAAGGCTTACCAACATAACATGGTTACAACACCACGCAAGCCAATGTAATTGGATAAAAGAACCAAGATGTTAACCACATGAGTTGCGCTCGTGCAAATCCTCCTCTGTTCACTTCTGTAATGCAACATGATCCTGATACTAACATGCAAATGTACATTTATACACGAAACAAGTTCACAACATGCAACCTTGTCACGGTCCACACATTACTAAATTTTTTGACATAGGAACAATATGTAATACAGCAGAGCTGCAATGATAGTATTTTAAGTCAGATATCAGGGCCTCACATTACACTCCACTATATTTATGTTCTTAACATCATTGCACAAAAGTAATACTGCACAGCTGCCTACTAACAGCATTCGATCAAACATTATGGATCAAGTATATAAACATAGCAATTGTCCGCATAACAGAAACATCAAGTATAGACAGATCAGTAAAGATGCTCAGAAGTTCTCAAGCCTTTTCACGACCCATAGCCTGTTCCCCAGGAGGAATCATAATCAGGACTGGCTGAGCATTAAAACCAGGGTGTGGCAGCCTACGACGTATCTCCCGACCTTCCTGGCAGAGCGAGCAAGGATGACAGAAGACATGGGTGGCAAAATCACAAGCTGTCTCACACTGCTCCCTTTGCACCTCATCCTCCAGAAAGCTTCCGCTACACCCAGTGTGCCGAGTTAGAGCCTCACAACTTCCCTGTTGAGATAATGAGCCAATCATCTTACAGGTTCTCTTTAAAAATATGATTAGTCTAAAAAAGGGTTAGAAATCAAAGGTGTTATTTACTTTAGCAGAAAACAAGGTCATTTATCATCAGACATTTCAATCATTTAAAAGGCAGTGAATCAAAAAATAGAACAGCAGCTGACCTACAATATAGTCCTAAACTCCTGATATAATGAATGCATTGTGCATATAATGATGCTCTTTGCTGTCTCCCCATAGAGGAATGATGGGAAATCACAAGTTACCGATGCCTTTAGGTTAAAACAATCATGCTGTTCTCGAGTCTTGCAAAAATAAGGAGATAGTTCCATCCAACACCATGGCAAATGCACAATGCTCTTGCACTTGGTAGGACTATGGGGTAACTTCCACATTCTTGCCCCTCTAATTCACATGACACCGAAAACCCCTACTTATAGCATGCATTTCAACATAAAAAACTAACTGAAGTGAGGTAGTCTCATTAATGGAAAAACATGTGTCTGACAAGCTTAGTTTGAACTCTTTCCAACAGCTTCTTCGACTCGCCCAATTTTCCATATTGGGCAAAGATCTCATTGACAAAATCACTTGGAAGACCATCATTCACACAAATTCCAAAAAAGGAGATATAGCCCTCTCTCCCTTACAAACATAGGAACAAAGTTTGGTCAAAATAATGTTAACTCATACTCCTAATGTATATATACAGCAACGCCTTTGCTACTAAAATTTAAATTGTAATGAAAGATTATTCAAAAGATAATCTACCTACACTAAACTCTCAAAAAAAGAAAATAAAAACTATTTCAGGTTCATTTGTCAAAAAACAGACAAAGCCTAATAACACTAATAGAGCCATTTGCATATATAAATTCTATATTTCAATTAATATATCCTAACAATCATATGTGGTGTTCATTGTTCAATGTACTGAATCCTCCGTATAGGTTATATACCATTGGAATTTGGAATATGCCACTGAACAACTAAATGCCACAAAGCAGGTGCAACAGAGGTTCGGCATTTAATTAATAATGCACAAATAATGATTTTGATGTAAGAATTAATAACAGCATCCTAGAGCAAAATAAGAGCTCACCTCAAGATTGAACATACGGCGCACAGCAGTACGGCTTGTATATGAAAACCAAGGAGCCACACAGTTCCATCCGAAGAAAGAATTTCCAATAAGATACAGCGCAGCATAGGACAAGCAATGATTATAAAAACTACCGGTGCTTGAGCCAAGTCTTTCAACATTGCTTCCATAGAGAATGCATGGAGCCACACTTCCGAGAAGACCTGACAAAAAGGATAGAGGGAAATGAACCCTTCAGTCACATTCAAAAAAAAGAAGGGGGAAAGTGTTAGCAGGAAGTGAAACGATACTGGTTTGACTTTCAGTTTCTAGTTAAAACTAGAATTGTCTCTGTAAATATTACATTATGCTTACAAGGGCTTTTGTGATAAAACTTTACCCCTTATACACGAAACTAATATGCAAATTCCTATAGCTCCATTAGAAAAAAAAAAGGCTACGAGCAAATGCATCGGAACTATCTGCTACTACTAATCTGGTGTCACTTGACAACAAAAAAAAAAAAAAAAAAAAAACTGAAGTCCAGAGGCCTGAGGCTGAGACTTTAACTATTATCTGCCCTACCTATACTGACACCAATAAAGCAAGCTAGTTAGTGAACAACCTCATCAAAAACTTCTGATGTAACAGAAGGAACACTCCCACTTCCAAATTCATAGATACAAATTCCACAAAGAACTCCTACAGCTTACATGAAAATATAATTTATCTGAAAATCTTTTTCCCCCAAGGCCATGCTTGAAATGAGGGCAATTATGAAAGAGTGACAAGGCGTACATGGTAAGAGGATGTCTACATGGAGGTGGCCGTGAGTGGTGATTGAAGCTCTCATTTGGAGGTAATTTGTAACTGTAGGGGAAACGCAGTGCTATTTATTGCCCTCATTTCGCAGTAATCATTTACCTTATCCCCCTCTTCCTCCTCTTTTCCAATAGATACTAACAACTACCACCTCACCCATTGATTTGCAACCTCTTTATTATGTTCGAAGTCCTAATACCCCCTTAATTGTTTACCCCCACACCAAGCCCACACATGACACATGAGGCATCAATATATATCAAGAAATAAAATCAGATGCCCTATATATCAAGAAATAACACCAGATGCCCTTTATATCAAGAAATAACACCAGATGCCCTTTATATCAAGAAATAACACCAGATGCCCTCAGTAGTAGATTTATAAAAGGTGGTCAATTAACATATAGCAGAACCTAATTAGTGATGTGGTTTAGGTCATTTCTACAAATGGGACAATAACCATCTGAGCCAGTGGCTATTGGCTAATGGGTTCTCCAATTCAATAAGCTTACCAACTTAGTAATCCGTTAGAGCAATTAGATAAGCTAATTAGACAAATATTGGCCATACAAAGGTTGTAAACTGCAGCATATATAATCACCAAGAAATACGATCTCAATTGCCACTCCTGAAAATCATTCCAATTCATCCCACAATCACATAAATAAAGCATTCCTTATCAAGTTATTTAGCTCAATGGCTAGTAGTTTTGGTGTTGGGATTAGCTTGGTGGTGTCGGTGGAGTGGTGAGGCTGGTGGTCAGTTTTTAATATGTTGGTGGTGGCTTTGGTGGTTTCAGCAGCGGGTTGGGTTGGCAGTGTGGTTATGGAAGCCTGGTTTTTGGTTGGTCAGTAGTGACAAGGTGGTGAGGTTGGTGGTTTCAGTAGTGGGGGTGGGTGGGGACTGGTGGTTTAAATGGTTGTTTGTGGAGGAGTTAGGTTCAAACAGAGTCCATGATGGCGAAACCCTGGGATGGGGAATCAACTTAGAGCGATTGGGGGAACTTAGAGGGGAAAGGGAAACCCAAAATATTTCAAATGAGCAATATTTAAGCGAAACAATGGTGGTGATGACCTTTCCTTATCTTGGATCCTTCATAAACTCCCCCTAAATTCCACAAAAGAGCTTCCATACCTTACATGGACTTATCAATTGTTTGTAAATCTTTTACCCCAAGTCCATGCTTAAAATGAAGTGAATTATTAACGATTGACAAGGCATAAACGGTAAAAGGATGTCTACGTGCAGGTGGTAATGAGCGGTGATTAAAAGAAGGGGTATTAGCGAGGTACCTATTACTCTCATTTGGGGGTAATCAATCACCTCATCCCTCTATTCCTCCTTATTTCCACCAGATACTAACAACCACCACCACCTCCACCACTGATCCACAAAATCTTTATTAACTCCCAAATCCTAATACCCCTTGATTGTTTAACCCCCATTCCAAGCCCACACGGCACGTCCATATAATCAAGAAACAACATAGAGCTGCAGCAGCAAGACTTAAGGTTGAAAGAAACAGCAGACGCCATCAGTAGTGGCTCTAAGGTGGTGAATTAACATAAAGCAGAAGTCAGAACCTAATTACTAGTGTCATGACTCATGGGTTAAGCTAATAAGTTGTCCAATTCAATAAACTTACCAAGTTAATAATTTATTACAGCAATTAAATAAGCAAAGGAGACATACTGCCCATGAAAAGGTTGTAAAATGTAATCAGCAAGAAAGACAATCCCAATTCCCAATTCCCAAATCCCAAATCCCAATTCCCAATTCCCAATTCCCAATTCCCAATTCCCAATTCCCAATTCATCACACAATCACATAAATGTAATGCATAATTGCATATGGCAGGCTCACAACTCACAAGTCAACAAAAATGATTCGGGGTCATAAGAAATCGTAGTACTAATAAGATATAAAATGAGGAACTCACAAACTTCTAGATCGCTGCTACAGAAGTCATCACTACGACCAAGACAAGAACAAAGGCCGGAATTCCAATGGGATCGGCCCATGACAGGCTGGCCCAAAGGCAAACCATGGGCGGCCCAACCATAAGTCTCCGCTACCTGCGGCTGAGCTACTGTAGGAACCGGCGGTTGTTTTGAAGGAGAAAGAGCGTCGTCATTTTCATCGATCTTTCTAGAAACAACAACAGCATTATCAGAATCATCATTGAGGTTTGATTGGTGGTTGTGGGTCCCCTCGGCCCCTAAGAGAGGGCTTGATTCTTCTGGATTGTTCGCCATTGATGTTCAAGAAAAAGATGGAAATGACTAATGAGGGGAAAAGATTATATTTTGTGGAAGTGGAAATTGGAGAATCTTAATCTAATTGCGAGTTTTTACGCGAGATCTACGCAAGAGGAAATGTAGGAGAGAGAATGATTAGGTTGTCGGTGGGGGCGTGGGTGTATGTAAATGTTAGACTCAGTTTTTATATGCTGTTGGGTTTCTGACGCGTTGCACCGCCTTTTCAAACACTCCAATTTGTTGTCTTTAACATTAAATTTCACGCGCAAAAGCAATTATTGTGAATTGTGATCATGGAATTGATTGACTTGAGATTTCAAAATATACAAATTCTTAAAAAAGACCGATAATTTTACAATGAGGATTTTTCATTAGGTAATCAGGAGGTTTTACAAAGGGAAATTCCCACTGATAACTCTGTACTATGGAACATTTGCAATGGTAAATCGTTTATTTTTTTTAGTTTCAAAAATAACCTTATACTTAGTAATATTATACAAAAGTGACCTTAATGATGGTAAAACCGTTAATTTAACTGTTAGTTTAATTGGTAAAAACTGTGGTGGTTGGGTGGGATGTCAATGGGCTGGGTGGTGGTTGGGGGTTGGGGTTAACCTGGGTTAGATAAACCAATAAAACTAACGGTTGAATTAACGATTTTCCCATCATTATCATTAAGGTCACTTTTGTATAATATTACTAAGTATAGGGTTATTTTTGAAACTGAAAAAAAAAGGTTTACCATTACAAATGTTCCATAGTACAGGGTTACCAGTGGGGATTTCCCTTTTACAAAATGTATGAGGTATTCTTTTATATTCAGAAATTTATCAGGTACCTCTTAAGTTTCAATATAATGTACTAGCCTTATATGCACGCGATGCGTGCGAAATCATTATTGGAATTTAATTAGTTGCGTAATAACATCTAGTATTAATTTATAGAAAAATTATTTACAAAGTTTATCTAAGGAAAAACATAGTCATAATGTAACAATATAATAACAAAGATGGTAAATGAAATCTCTAGTGTTTCAATTACGTAATTTGTCTTCATGGTGCTTGGTTAACCATATGCACTCTTCAGCCCAGTCGACCTGCAGCACGTAGCTAACTGTATAAGAATGATGTGGATTGAACTCTTGCATCGGTGGAGGTATAATCCAAGAGAAGGCTTTGTTTCCAAGTTTTAAAAATATCATTTCCATGACTCGAATGCGTCCGTTTGGCTGCATTAACGCAAACAATTGTATAATTATTTTCTAAAGGGAAATATAGGCTTTGAAATTCTGCAGTGTATTTAAAAACAATGCGAGCTAGTTTGTAATAGATGATAACCTGTTGAAGTATTAATTTTATGTCCGTAGCTGGGCATCCCAAAATTAGTTGTGCACAATCATGAAGCATTGTGACTTTTAAAGAACCACTTCTATCACGTATTGTAAGTCGAACTAACAATCTGTTAGTAAAATAAGATATAAGTTTATCAGATTAAATAAATATTGGTTGTTTGATGATAGAGATCATATGAGATCGAGAATTATACCTTGGAATGGGTACAACATTCATAAGATCGCAAGAATCACATTTAGGAACTCCTTGGAAAATAACCACCTTTTTTAGACAACGATGACATGCTTCATATATGATATTGTCAACATGCTCAAGATGACACGCATTGGCAATAACTCGACAATATTGTACCTGCAAGATGATTTAAAGTTAGTTATTCATGTTTAGGTTTATTTTAGTTTAAAAAATAAAGAGTAAAGGTTTAATTACATTTCTCACGGCATGAAAGGTAGCTAATCGGATTCGATGAACATTCAAAATATCAATGGATGATTGTAAGGAGAAAGAAGTTGAGCGGAACCAGGCAACCCTTTTTTTCGCTAATTTGTCGGATTCATACCTATAAATTTAGAAGATAAAATTATTCAATAAAAAATAGTAATTTAAGATACACATTAATATAATTATCTTGCGCATACCATGTAGATAAGGAAATCGTTAAGTCATCTACTTTGTTAACATAAATCCTGGAGTAAAATCCTATTGTAAGATAACTCCGGCCTATGTTTAAGAAACACATAAAACCACTATCACATATTAATATGACAATTTCAAATATGAAATAAAATGCAAATGCTGATAATTCATGTAGTTCAATAGTGTACCAAGGAAGCTCTTTACATGTAGACCACATGCAAAAAGAATTGGACAAAAATTAACTTCAGCGTTAAGATGCCCATCTCCAAGTATATTCACAAATTCATTCCAAAGGGTTAACTTTATAATTGTCCAACTGCGAGTATGAAATGAGATTAGTGTTAAAATGTTAAATGAATATAGAGATGGTACACAAATAAGAATTAATTTACTTACGTTTTATCCATTATCGCCAAATCTCTTTTAATCGAGTTTCCTCCAGTTGATTCAATTGGTGAAGCATATAGAACTAATCCCATTGCATCTTAACAAAATCAAAATTGTATAATTAAATTTAGTTTCATTCAAGCTAAGCATTTATCTAGAGAGATGGTTAGTAAAAGTACCGAACACCATATCACTACGATTGGCATGAACATGGAACTGGTTGAAAGCAACTAAATTGTAGAAGAATGTGGGAATTGCAATGTCATCATGCTCTTCGCATATCACAATTGTTTCTGCTGCTATTGTCATTTGTTTCCAGTTTGGGACGATTTTATTGTTCTCATCGGCGTGCACTACTTGTACCCCACGGAGTACATAAACAAATCCCTCGTGAAACCTTCACTAGTAGAAAAATGCAAATTTGCGTCAGTCTATGTGCGTTGCACGCTAGAAGCACTGACGCAAATAGCCTATTTGCGTCGCACATTAAAGAACGTGCGACGCACAAAATGACAACAGATGGGTGATAGGGTCATTTGCGTCGGACAGGGTTGAGAACGCGACGCAGATGACAAACATGATTTGTGTCAAACACAGCTATAGTGCGACGCACATAGATGGATCCCATGATTTGCGTCGCATGGTAAGGTGATGCGACGCAAATGATGTAGCCCAGCATTATTATTTTCAAAATAAAAAAAGGTAAAGTGCGTCGAACATATGTTGATGTGCGACGCACATAATATTGCAATATAAATCTCACTTTTTCTTCAGCCTTCTCTCTCTTATATGTCTTAACCCTAGATCTCGCTCTCTCATCTCTCTTCAGCCGTTTCACCACTCTCAACTTTCATCTCTCTCACCATTTCTCTTTCAAAAGGCATAGCTAAAGCCCCCATTTTTCCTAATTTTTCCACTAAAAAGCTTCAAACTTTACCAAATTTATCAGCTAAATATGATTACAAATCATGAAATTTTTTTGGGTTTTTCAGTTTTCGGTGTTTTTCTTTTATGGGTTTTTTTTGGGTTCTTTTTTACTGATTCAGTAGCAGAAAAATTGTGGGTATCAAAGAAGCAGGGAGCTGAGTAAGAAAGAGAAATAAAGAGAGATTTGAGTTTTGGGAGTTTGCTTACACAGGTGAATAAAGAGAAAGCAAGAGATCATAGTGGGTCAATTTATGGAGTTGATTTTCTCTGTCCTCCCATTCTCACTTGTATATCCCGCATATGCATGTTGTTCGCTGCTGGTGTTCGAGGTTTCACCGGCGCCGTTCGAGTGGAAAACAGAGGAAGACAAAAGAGATTCGCAACTCAATTAAAATTCGCAACTCAAATAAAATTCGCAACTCAATCTCGAAGAAATAGATTCGCATCATCTTCACAAAGAGGAAATAGAAGATTGATCGAACAGAAAGAGTGAGTTCACTTCTTTGATATTGCTACTGATCTTCTTGCTTAGCGTGATTTGGACTTGATTTTGGTGGTGCAAGATTTGATGATTTCGGCGTGATTGGCTCTGTCGATTTTTTTTTTTCATTTTCTATATCTGATTTGCTTGGTATTCCATTTTAATTTTCTGTTTTAATTTTCATATCTGAAAGATAGTTTTTTCATTTTGTGCAACTGAAAATAATATCCTTTCGTTTTTTTTTATATATGATTTTATTTTGTTTTTTTTTATGGCATTTATCATATTCTAGGGTTTATTTTCAGATCTAGGATTTTCTTTTAAAATTTCAGTTCTGAAATTCTTTTTATAATTTTCAGATCTAGATTTGCTTCTTCTCGAAGTTATCTTCCTCGAGCTCATCGAAAAACGTCGGCAAAGTCATCGGCATTTACATTTTTTTTTTTTTACATATTTGCAAAATGTAATTTATTTGTATCTATTTTATATATTTTTTTCTCTCATTCGAAATCGAGTTTGTAATAAATTTTTGATAGTAACACTAATAAATTCTGTACATAATCAAACATAGTGTTATTTACATTGATAAACTAATAAATTATGTATAAATTTCTAACGTCACTTTTTTTTAATTAAATAATTGCGATTTGCGCCGGATGTTGTACATTGTCCGACGCAAAAGAACCTGGTATCCACATGCATATGCGTCGCACATTCATTGTAGTTCGACGCAGATAGTGTCATGTGTGTGCTGCTGCTGGTGGGCTCAAGGTGTCATGTGCGTCGCACATAGCTTATAGTCCGACGCAAATAGTTTAAAATCTGCGTCGTATCCTTATCCGACGCAGATCTTGTCTCCGCTATTTGCGTCTAGACTTGTGCCGTTGGACCGAAGTCCGACGCAAATGGTGGTCCCAGGTCCGACGCAAATCATTAATTCTGTACTAGTGCTTCCTATGAAGTTTTCAACATGGGGTGAGAATATAGTGCATTGTATGCACTCACCCTATCATTAAAACCAGAATGAAAGTTGCTAAGAGTGTATTGTACCATTGTGAAATAAATTATTAAACATTATTTGAAATTTTCTTTTACCTCGGCATCAACGAAAAGCATTTTCCATATCTGCTTAGTTGTTCCGCGGTGATTGTAATTGAATACGTCGTACCGCAAGGATATAAATGCATAAAAGGTGGATAATGGAACTCCATCCTGAAAAAATATGTTAGAGATAAAAATGTAGTTACATATAATTTGAAAATGAATAACATAATATGTACATCCACATCACTTTACAATATGTTAGGTATCAAAAAAAAAATCTATCCCCAAAAAACCTGCACAACAGTTACATTCCACGCATGCATAGCGTGCATATAAGGCTTGTAAAATCATTATTGTAATGATGCAATTAATTGAAGACTATACGATTACGATATGAACATGAGATTATTATGAAGTAAGTCATAATAGTAAAATACGTAAATTAGGTAGAATCATGACTATTTTTCAATCAGTTACATTGTGCTTTTATTACAAAGTGATATTTCAAGATTGTACACATTGAATACAACTATTCAGAACGCAATAAAACTTCTTTATATACAATGTTCTTTGTAAACACCCCTTGATGTCCTTGTACTTTCCCTTTTTTTACCACAATCTTTGTTGTATTCTCTAATGTTCCCCGTGATGATGCCACATAGAGCTGGTCGTGGCTGAATTCATGATCTGGCGGGTATATGCCTACATGGGGTATAGTTTGACCCTCAGACTTGTTTATCGTCAAGGCAAAACTAACCTTCACTGGAAACTGCTTTCTAACCAGCTCAAATGGCAACTTTATATCTTCAGCACTCTTCAACGGAATTCTGGGCAGAAAAACTCGGTTTCCCCTAGAATGCCCTGTTAAAATCTCAGCATCTATAAAATGGTCTTTGAGTGAAAGGCAAAGCAACCGTGTTCCATTGCAAAGCCCATTTTTAGGATCGATGTTTCTCAAAAGCATTAAAGGTACCCCAGGTTTCAGAGTGAGAGCATGAGGAGGCAATCCCGAAGCGGAAATTGAATTCAAAAACTCTTGCAGATACATATTTCTCCTATCTTCGGGAACAAAATCAATCGAATAGTATGTTTTTCCTTCTACGAGAAACTTCTCAACAACCTTATCATTTATCTTGTCAGCATCTTCGTTGAGGGGTGTGATGATGGCCCTTTCAACCATAAAATTTCCTTCTCCCACATGCTGACTTAGATTTGGAAAAACCTGGTCAATCAACATTTCAATCGAGATATCATCAATTGATGGTATGACCATATGGTTTGGCAGTTTTATCATTTGATCTGACATAGTAGCTTCATCTCCATTGCCAATTGAGAGTAACTGAGTAGCAAATGCGCTGTCATCTCTTGATCTCATATTTTCTCTCAAATGCAAAATACTGACGTGTCTCCAAATATGGGACTTGACAAATGACGCATCTATCATCTGAGCTTTTGTTCCATTTCGAACCATCGGTAACACTAGTCTGAAATCACCACCAAACACAATAATTTTCCCCCCAAATGGTAAGTCTTTCCCCATTAAATCTCTCAGTGATCGATCAACGACTTCAAATTGATATATGTGTGTCATTGGAGCCTCATCCCATAATTATGGCTGTGTGTTTCAGAACAGTGGCAGTTTTGGAACGCTTGGTGAATGAGCAAGTTGAGTTGCTATCAGGTTGTAATGGGAGCTGAAAAGTCGAGTGTGATGTTCTTCCCTGATTTAACAACGTTGCTGCAATACCAGATGTCACAGTGGGAACATGAATTTCACCTCTTCCTTTTACGGTAGCTAGGAGTGCTTTGTATAAGAATGTTTTGCCTGTACCTCCTAGGCCATCAACGAAAAAAGCTCCACCAGTTTTTTAAATGACAACATCCATAATTGTGTCGAATGCATGTCGTTGGTCGCTATTAAGAGTGTTTACACAAGCCAAGTCCTCTTCTGGAATCGGCACAGAAAAGTACTCCTCACTAGCAGAATAAATGCTTATTGCTGCGGTCATTAAGTGGCCTATTGCGGCGATTTTGGCCGCGCAACAATTAAGGGCGCATCAATAGGTAATTAACCTATTGCTGCGGTTTTTGACCGCAACAATAGGCCTGCATATTGCTGCGGTTTCTAGCCAAAACCACAGCAATAGGATTATTTTTTATTAAAAAAATACAACATATTGCTGCGGTTTCTAGCCAAAACCGCAGCAATAGGATTATTTTTTTTATTAATTAATAAAACATATTGCTGCGGTTTTTGCTAGAAACAGCAGCACCAGGTACATGTACAAGTAAATTTTTTTTTTTTTCAATTTGCCCTCAAACTTGAAACATAAAAATGTTAACAAAAAATAACAAAATATATCAAGGCTCATTGAATAGATGACAACAAAATAGGTAAAAGCTAACTAGATTACATTAGATCTTGAAAACTAAAAAATGAAAACACCTGCAATTTAAAATTAGAGTCCTAAATGCATCATTGAATTCGAAAGTTTCAACATCACCAATCAGATCTAAATTCTCATATCTAAATTCTAACAATATATGGAAGTCAAAAGAGCTAATTATTAACAACTTGGATTTGAGAAAAGAGCATCAAATCTAACATATTATTAACAACTAGGATTTAGGGGTAATCATCATAGCTTCGCTGAACTCAAAAGTGGACTTTTAAAATGAACTTCCACATCTCAGAAATCTGGAGTTGCATACACTATATTTTGAATTCTTTAAATCAAATAAAACACAATTTAGAATAAATGAAAGATTAGAAGTATAGAATTCTTCAAAAGGGCGAGAACTCAAATAAAACTTTGTGATATTACCAAAACAATCAAGGATCCAAATCACCACATCAACCAATTAGTTCAGCTTAAAAAAACGATATGCAATCTTAGCTTCTTGAAAGAGACGAAAATTCAAATTGACATAAGTAACAATCAAATAAAAAAAAAAACTGATATGACAAAAACATCGAGATTGCAAGGTAGCAAATCAATCAATCATTTAATCTCTGAAAAAAAAAGAATTCATCTTTAAAAATCAACCAATATATTCATCAAAACAAATCAACTACTGAATGCAGTCGCACAATGCAATTTCAAACTTCGGATCAATAGTAGACAGAAAATTCTCGATATTTCAATTATTCGCAACTACTGAATGTAGTTACAAAATGCAAGCATATATTTCTTCAAAAGACGAGAATTCAAATCTAAACATGCAACATTGAAATCAAAATTTCTCACAAAACAAAAATAATCAAGATCACAATGCAACAAAATCAATCACTATATCTCAAAAAAAGAATCATCACTCAATTCATCATCGCAAATCAACTAGTAATATATTCATTAAAACAAATCAACTAACTAAATTCCCGGTGTTCAGCGAGGCCGAAGTGAGGCCGCGATCGGTGCGACGCCATTTCGAACTTGTCGCGAAGTCGTCGGTCTGTGAAGAGGAGAGAGAACTCGCCGACGAATTTCGACGAAGATTTCGAACTCGCCGGCGATAGGAAATGATGATGATGAACGATACAGTGTGCAGTAGAGATTGGGGCAGATGGGGTTTTGGATTTGAGGGGTGTTGTGAGAGGAAGGATGAGTGAGAGAGAGGAGATCGAGTGAGGAGGGAGAAGAATGAGTGAAAACGGCGGTCTGAAGGAGAATGACAAGGAAACCCTAGCTGGGGCCTTCTATTAATAATTTTAAATGTCTATTAGGAGAAACCGCAACAATAGATTAAAATATTATTTTTTTAATAATATTTTAATCTATTGCTGCGGTTTTGGGTGGGAACCGCAGCAATAGGTCTTGTCAAACAGTCAACGAAATTTGAAAAAATTTCCCGTTGACACATATTGCTGCGGTTTTTAGCCACAACCGCAGCAATATGTTTAATTCCGATTTTTCCTTTTTTTTCGTGGTTTATTGCTGCGTACGGGTAAAACCGCAGCAATAAGCAAAAATTCTACTAGTGCCTCCATGATTGCAGGATGATTGTCGATGTCCTCTGTACTTTCGGGTAAACTTGGCAACTCTGTGAAGTCAGAAATTCTCTTTCTCAGTGGCCGTAATAAACGATCTAAATCCTGCAGAAGCTTGTTAGTAAGAACATCATTGTTAGTTGTTGTGCTTGAAGATGGATAATCCTCAACCATGAAAGTGAAGAACTCGTCCCATAGGGCACGTAATCCAGTTGGTTGGCAGTATACCAAGATGGTTGCGAATAATCTTCGCAATGATGATGGCATTCTTACAAAAGATGCTTCTAAAAGACACCGACGGATGCTTTCATCACTCTCAATTAGATCGAGGGATTCTGCAGCAGCTCTGAATGTCAGTTGCGTGACACCATTGACCGTTCTCAGATGTTCAAATGATTGGGGACCTCGCACGTGGTTGAGCAATAATCTCATGTAAAATCTCTCTCCTTCAAGTTGAGAAGCTACGTATAATCAACCCATAACTCGTTGATTACTTATCCTTTGTTGCCACTTACACATGGATTTAAGCCATCTTTAATGCTCTGGGAAGTCTATGTAGAGATATCTTCTTGCACCTGCATCAATTTCATTCATCTTGAAGAACTGAGTCAGTATCGTTCTGGAGTTTCTCGGGTCGTCTGATACGTCTGAGATTAGGCCGTTCCCTTCGAATCTTACTTGATGCATGTTTGGCAAATGGACTTGCAAATGGTCTACAACTGGACATACTCGAGTTAAAGGGAATTTGTAAATTTTCCAAAAAGCTTCCGGTGCACAAATCCATCTCACATCCACGTATTGTGCTATCTCATCACCATTCTTAACTTCCATGGATACTCTATCTGAACCCTTATGTATATATTTGTAGAGATATATGACACACTTAATTCTACTTCATATCTCTTTATTGATGTGGCAGTCGTACTTTAAGAGCAAAAATGGATTGTAGGGAACTACCCATTGGTTGTCTACTTCGATACGAGAATTTTGACGCAATGGTACAGGTGGACAATCTTGTCGGCGACGATATAGAGGATATGAGTCATTTCCTTGCATTGTTGCATTAGTAAATGACTTCGGGAATCCTTTCTTACAACTCCCTTGTTTCATGCATGGACAATCCCTGTTGTGAACACCACATGGACCATGAATCATGTGTTTAAGAACTCTCCTGTACAATTCCGGTTCTTGTTGTTCATCTGGTATTTCTGCTCTAACAATTATATCGTAGTCATCTGGAGTGGTTAGCTTGTCGGTTTGGTTGAGGATCAACAACATATGAACATGCGGAAGACCTCTATTTTGGAATTCAACTACATATACATAAGCAACCACCTTTCCAAGGATTCCCCTTTCTAGAACATCTTTTTTCAATTCTTCAAATTTAGCATGAAACACCCTTGTTAGTAGATCAGGGCGATTATTTAGAACTTGTCCGGGCAATAGTTTCGATTGTATTTCTGACCAAGATGGATCGCATGTCATTGTCAGAAATATATCTGGCTTGCCAAACTTCTGTACCAAGGCCATGGCATCTTGGTACCTCTGGTGCATATCACGTGGGCTTCCTACAAATGAAGGCGGTAGTATTGTCCTTCGACCAACATTCTCTGCAGATGAAAATTTAATGAAAAAAAGTAATGTTAATTGAAGGGATTCGTTTCATTATGAAGAGTATTGGTATAGGTAAATGAATTTGAACCTGTGTTATGCTCTCCAGCATTAAGAGAATCCTCTAAACCCTTATACAAATCAGCACGTATCTTGTCTTGATTAAGTGCAATCCATCTCAGCTTGGATGCTTGCAATTTTTACATAGTTATCAACAACATATTGTTGGAGGAGACGACCACCTCTTAGGAGTAGAGAATCAAGATGTTGTCGCATCTAAGGAACATATTTTTTGTTGTTGTTAGAATGAAATAAGTATTAAGCTATAGCAAAATGAGACATACACATAAGAGTTTTACAATAATTTTCACCTGCAACATATATGCATAGAATTCTCGGCTTGTCAGCTTCCTGCCCGTCGTTGTACGACTGTTTAAATCCCATCCATAAGAGCCATAAGGAAATAATAGAGGATATTGTAGTGGGTCGTAATAACCCGCAATATCTTTGATATACATCGATTGTCCATTGACATACTCTATCATAATATCTCTCTCTTTTAAGTTAGCCATGTCATCCCCTCCAACAACGACGGCTACCACCTGGGATGCTGAAGGCATTGAGTATTGATGATTATGGGCAGGTTTCTCTTTAATAACAAACTTGCAGTCGTGTATGTCATTACGTTTTGCTAGATGACGAAGATTATGGACAAAAGGATTATGAGCATTTAGAATATGCTTAATTCTGTCAATGATCTCGATCCGTAATGAAGAATTTTCAGTTGCACGATTTTCATTTTCATGATCAGTGTCATAGATGTAGAGCTGAAGGAACCGAGGACGATCATTTGAGTTCAAAGGCAATAGACCACCGATGCGGTGATAAATTGACATTTGAGCACGAAATGTGTACACACCTTGACGTACATTGGCCAATTCGTCAACTATTTCTACTCCCATTGAAGTGAATGCGAAGACATGGTTATACTTACGGATGTTCTCTCTGAAGTGAATCCCATCATCTGATTGATCAGAGAACATATCAAGTAAATCAGATGACAAAGGAAATACAGGTAGATCGACCTTCCCGTTTAAGCAACAAAATTCAGGAGATTCAGACTGAAAAAGGCGTGCTTGACAATGTGGGCACGTTGTCATTGTAGGCAAATTAAATATGGGCACCCCTTGTGACTCAGTGAAGTTTCGTGCATAATTTCGATAACCGCGTCTTCCCACTTTCCAAACCCGTACATTATCAAAGATGAGACTTGAGAAGTTGTTCGAATAGGATCTATTGTTGTTACCAGCTTCAAACGTTTGACGGGGCAAACAACTTTCACTTTCTCTCTCAGCTAAGTGAGGAACGTCTCTTGCATCTGATGTGGGTTCCAATAGATCTGCATTGGTTCTACACTTTTTCCCACACAAAAGAATCGATTGTGCAAGTTGTTTTCATTTGCAAAGTCCCCATAACATTGGTTTTGATTTTCAATGTCTGCTTGTGTGTCGAGTGAACGCAGTTCACCAATATGGTGTACTGCATAATCAAAAAGGTTTTTTTTTCATGTAAGTCTAATAAATGATCTTTTGTACATATTTACACTAAGTTAATTAACTTTATAATACTCACCATTTTGTCTTTCATGTCCGCCAATGACACGACTATTAGAATTAGTAATGTCTGACATGGGCCTTCTTACTTCTGAAGGGTTTGAATGATCATTGCAATCTTCAATCATGCAATAACCTTTAGAAGCAACCGCATTTTCTCCATGTCCATGGGCGTATTTGGACCGTCTTGTTGCATTCTGACGTTCTCTTTCTTCTGGAGTGAGTGATTGCCTTTGACGTCGTTTATCGTTACTCCATTTCCTCCGTTTTGTAGTATTTTGAATGTCGTTTTCATCCATTATAAAACTACACATATCAATTTAACGTGTTTATTATAAATTGATGATTAACCGTTTTTGTTAATTTAACTGTCCCATTAACCCAACTTTTACATTAATACCCTGTCCAATTCTAACTACACCTATCTAATTATATTTGTTTGATTTTACTTTTTTAGTTAGCTACCTATTTTAACAAAGCTAAGATAATTGGTATGATACTATTTCACCTAATCTCTATTATATAGTTTAAATATTGCAATTTTTCAATATCTTTACCTCTTGAATTATAACTCCTCTAAATAATTAACACATCATTTTTAGTAATAATACATTTATTACTGCATATATAATAATAATACTTTTATCAATGCATATATATATATATATATATATATATATATATATATATATATATATATATATATATATATATAGAGAAGTGAGTTCATATGAGAATGCATACTTACATGAGAAATGAGAATGAATTTTACGCGCTATAACTCTAATGAACAAGTGATGTAACTCTAATGAAAAAGTGATGTGACTCCAAAAAAAGAATATTAGACAAAAAATAAAATAAAATTTTTTGGGCTCAATTTTTTTTCTGAGGTATAACTCTAATGAACAAGTGTTGTAACTCTAATCCAATCGTGTGGTTGAGATTCATTCTCATTTCTCATGTAAGGAGCATTCTCATGTGATCTTGCTCCTATATATAATTTTTTTTTGGGCCCCCTTTCGGAAACCCGTGGTAAGATAAATTTCCTCTGGGCTGCCCTCGCACAGGGCCACTCACCCAGAGGCCCAACAAGCCCCCCCCCAAAAAAATATTGAAATTATGCTTCCACCAAGATTTGAATCTTGGTCTCCCATGTGGGAGTTAGGAAGCCATACCATTGAACCCAAAGGTCCTTGGTTATCAATGCATATATAGTAATAATACTTTTACATATCACATCTTTCTACAAAAATACTAACACGTATATGTACATATTTTTTTTAAGGTAAGATGAATTCCCTTGCAAGGAAAGGGGGAAATTGGGAATCCCTCCTTGCAAGGGGTGAGACTCGATCCCAGGATCTCTGGGATCGGAGGTGATGCCAACACCACTAAGTTATCACCTGCTACTCAACACGTATATGTACATATATAGCTCTTTCAATATAAGTTTTAAGTATTAATGTACAATCCAAAAAGTTACTAAATCAGGATCACTACATTAAATCCTCCATTATAATTGCATATCAATGTATAAGTAATTAAAATATTCAAGTTAAATGAACAAAGAATAACAAAATCATTGGGTGAAGCACAGACATGAACATAAACTAATCAAGTAGAATAAATTTAAGGGATGATGTGCTTCTTTTGATGCAATTTAAGTAACATAATATCGAATAGAGATTCTCCTTGCTACAAATTATTTGATTCAATATCTGACTCTACTTCATACTTCTTAATATATAAAATAATGAACTTAATATTACGAATATTTTCAATGCATTCAGTGGTTTCAATATCAAGAGATAACTCAATTTCCTAATAGTAACTATATTTTTAACTCATTACTAAACATATGACTCAATTACTTCAACCTATAATAAACCCGAAATCTATGGACATAGATTTATGAAGAATAGTTAATTAGAGATTGTTAAAAGTGTGAATTTGTTGAAAAAAATATTGTGATAAAGTTGAGTTTGTATTTCTAAAGGTATTTTTCTAACTTCATATGAACAACATTTTCTAAAGAATTGTTAAATAGGGGTTGTCATTCATACCTATTTCCTCACTTTTTGTAGCTGTTTAGCATACTTATTTCCTCTCTCTAAAACCATACTCATCTAGTCATCCATCAAGGCTAGAGATCTCTCCAAATACTTCTCAATCTCTCTCTATCATCCCTACCACAGTGAAGAAAAAATGTCCCAAAGAAGCTCTGCCTCACTCTCCTCCCTTCGACCACCCTGGCCACAGACCACACAAACCAAAATATTTCATCTTCCCGACGCCTGAAATCACCCCCACCACGGATATCTCCGTCTCCAAAACCCCAAAAATTTGAAACTCTTAAACCCATTACATGCATCTGTTGTCATCGCCATCAATTAATGCAAACCAAACAACAAAGTTTACAAACTCAACTTATGGGTGCGAAAGTCTACAAATTATGCATCAAACATCAAAGTTAAAAGATTTATTGAAGGATTAATGGAGGTCGGCAGATCTGTTATGTTATGTTGCTGAATTTTGATTTTTTTTGATCGAAATTGATTTAAAGTTGAGAATTTGGAATGTTGAATCAAAATGTTGGATCAACATATAGAGTTTGATTTTTTTTTTTTGGTTTGAAATTGATTTAAAGTTGGGAATTCGGAATTTGGAATGTTGAATCAACATTTGGTGAATTATGTTTATGGGTATCTGATTGAAATAGGGAAAAACTAATGAGGAGAGAAATTTTGATTTGGTGTTGAAATGCTATTAAAGACTTGAATTTGGAGTTGAATTTAAAGTTGGGAATTTGGTGTTGGAATTTGGAGTGTTTGATACCATGTATTTCGTTTTCCCATGCCGTATTATACTGCAATGAGCACATCAAAGAATCTCTTGTTCTTGGATTGGTTGGTAAAAAAGGTACTGTTTGGACCCATCGTCTGTGCGGACACTATATCTCTAAGCTACGTACCGAGAGCAACATGGCACCCCGAAGGAAAAATACCCGAGCTTTAAAACCGTCCCAACCCACCCCGATTCAGTCCCAGCAACCCAATGTGTTGGTTGAATCGCTTGCCATCGATGACGAGGGATCTACTCCTCGTAACGAAGAGCAAACCATTCCCCGAGAACGATACCAGCCTGATCCGCCTCCCATAACCATGGCGGACATTGAGAAGATAGTTCAATAGCTGAACGCTAACATGCAGCTAGCGCAGCCTACAGGAGCTCGTAGCAGGGACCCCTAACTCAACCAAGGGATACCCCAAGAGCTAACCTAGGGAGAGCCTCGGGTAAGCGGTGACCCCCACACTCACGTCCCTAACCGGGATGGGCAACGAGTAGGGGGAGAGAGGTCTTGACAGGCTAACTCACATAGGACACCTAACTCGGATGCCCGACGGATCATTGAGGAGAATCGTAGACGAAGGCTGGAACAGGATGCTCGAAACCTGATTAACAGCAAGAGGGCCAACCAAGAGAAGACCCAGCAAGACGGGCATGCTCAATCTTGGACTCCCGGCAGGAGGAGGGTAGGATCCCCTCTCGGGTCCAAGAGGACAGAAGCTGAAGAATAAGGGGACTCGGCGCCTCCCCGTCATAAGAACCCCGTCTTGGTTAATCGGGGGTGCTCAACTTCATGACGCCCTTCCATCAGGAAATCATGGAAGTCCCGAATCCGAGTAAGGTCAAGGTCCCACTGATCGAGCAGTATTCTTGGAACACTGACCCCACGACCACATGGCGGCCTACAAGGCCCAAATGAGTGTCCAAACTGGGTGCGAGGCAGCTTGGTACCGATACTTCCCAACAACGCTCAAAGGGCTTGCCCTCAGTTGGTTCTCGGGAATGTCCCCAGGCATAATTAAAAACTTTTCGGTATTGGAAGCACTTTTCCACCAGCATTTCATCGCTGGGTGCCGGCACAAGAATACGAGCATTCATTTGATGTCGATCAAGCAGCAAGAACATGAGGGCTTAGCCGATTACATTAAGAGGTTCAATGAGAAATCCCTAAAAATCTCCGACCTCCAAGATGGAGTAGCCTTTACCGCTCTAATGTCGGGGTTACGGCCAGGAAAGTTCATATTGTCCTTGACTGAGGACGAAGTCACTACGTTCACCGAGGCCATGAGTCGAGCGCAGAAGTTCATTCAAGCCTCGGACATCTGTAAGCTAGTAGTTGAGAAGTCGAAGAAAAGAAAGGAAGAAGTCCCTTACCGGGAATCCAACAAGAGCAGTAAAAACAATCAACAGCTTCTCCCGAGAACTACAGATCATGGAAAAGATCCTCGTTTCAACAAAAACTGACGGGAGATCTATTTGGACTTACTACACAAGTCGATATTGCCCATACCTCCCCCCCATCAGGACTTCCAAAGAAAGGAGAGACCAGCGACTGTGGTGCGAATACCATCGAGAGTGTGGGCATACCACCAAAGACTGTCGGGAATTGAAGAAGGCCTTGGATCACCTGGCTGATCAAGGAAAATTGAACAGATACATCAAACATTCCCGAGAAGAGAAAGGGAAGGAAAAGGAAGGAAAAAATGATAGTGATAACACTGACTTCTTGCCCTGTCATGACATTTGGGAAGCCTGACCGGCACATTCACACACCCCACGACGATCCCCTTGTCATAGAGATGAAGATTGCCAATCCGGGTTAAGAGGATTCTAGTCGATAGTGGCTCCTTAGCATACATCATCACCCGCTTCGGGGTCCCAAGGACCCTCATCTCGGACAACGGGATACAATTCAACAGCGGGCCTACCCGGGAATACTGTTCTAGGTTTGGCATTCAAACGAGATTATCAGCGGTCTCCCGACCCCAGAAACATGGTCAGGAAGAGGCCGCAAACAAGGTAGTTCTGAACGGAATCAAGAAGTCATTGGAGGGGGCCAAGGAAGCATGATTGATGACCCTCCAGGGGTGTTATGGTCTGCACGAACAACCGTGAAAGAAGCAACGGGCCATTCACCCTTCAACCTGGTCTATGGTAGTGAGGCTGTCCTTCCAGTCGAAGTCGGGATACCTTCCCCAAGGATGACATTCTATGACTATGAGCAGAATGAAGAAGAGAAGAGAGTCAATCTCGACCTGCTCCCCGAAGCTCGGGGGAACTCCCTACTCAAGTCTATACACAACAAACAGCGTGTTACCAGGCAATTCAACCTCAGGGTTAAAGCCAGACCCATTTACGTTGGCGATTGGGTAGTGAGGAAAGTTGAGGCAACGGGATTGGAACATCTGAAAGGGAAGCTCGGGCAAAATGGGATGGACCTTACAAGGTCACAAATGTAATCAAACCAGGAACATACCGACTCGAGTCACCTGGAGGCACCCCCTTGGCACGACCTTGGAACGCGGACAATATGAAGAAATACTACATTTAATGAGCAAGGATCTAACTTGGCCACACATGAGCCATTTTTTTGGCCACACATGAGCCATTATTTTGTAAACATGCCACACTTGAGCCTTTAGTCTATTCTGTTAACCACAACTCGGGGCAATCAGTTGTACCCTGTTAGAGTTGGCGGGATATTTTGTAAACTTAGGCCACGCTTGAGCCAGTAGTTTATTTTGTTAAACACAACTCGGGAAATCAGTTATACCCCATAGAGTTGGCTTAATCTCGGGAGTTATGAATGAAGCAAACATTTTACGAGTACTTCGCCAAGACAGTTGCATTTAACAAAATAAAGAACTTGGAGAAATTGCAAACATCAAAAATAAAAAACAAGTAAGTTCGGAAAAAGCATAAGAAACTGGCATAAACTTAAAGTTCATTACAAAATACAACCTAGAAACACCCGAGAACATACTTTCGGGCATCAAAAGCAAAAGAAAACCCAAGAACAGACTCTCAGGATCCAGAAAAAGTTCAAACAGAAAAGGGATAAAATTCTAAGGACAAAATCAAGCAGCAGGTTCCTTGTTTGGGGTTCTGTCAGAACTATCCCTCATATCTTCATCAGAGACTTCAGCTTCGGTGGAACGAGAACCCTAACCTTCATCCCCATCCTCAGCAGGGAGCTTCCCTCCATCAGCAGGATCCCGGGACTGAACGCCCTCGGGAGTAACTAGGGTTGACTCCAGCGTCGGACTCTGAACCTGAGAAGCACCCGGGGTATGGGAGGCCTCTCCCTTTCCTTTCGCCTGTTGCTCTAGGGCAATTCTACGATCAAACTCAGCTTCAACAGCTTCCCAGTCAAGGGAAGCATTTGAATAAGTCAAAATCGCTCAGAGGCGTTGCTTGGTCTCTCAGGTCCCAAGACGGTAAGATGCAGAAGCCATCTTACCCAAGTAGTTGATCCCCTCAGGGGAAGTCTTCCACTCGTCCAGCCACTCCTCCTGGGCCTTCTGAAGCTTGGACTCAACTTTCTTCAGCTTGTGGCGAGAGGACTTGTGCTTCTTCACAGCCTCGTCCAGCTTCAGCTGGAGCTCCCCAGCATTCTTCTTAGCCTTGGTACGCTCAATCAAGGCAGCATCCAATGAGGTTTGAAGCTTCTTGTTGCTATCCTTTAGAGTAGTGGCCTCCTCCAGCGCTTTGCTGGCCTTCTCAAAAGTGTCCTTCTGTGAGTCGAGCTCGGCTTCTTCACTTCGTTGTCGTTAGTCGACACTTTGGTCTTCAAGTCACCAACTCTTTTTTCAAAGTGGCAATCTCGTCCTCAAGTTGGACCCGGCGATGTATCACTGAGGTCATTTGGATGGAGGTCTGCAAGAGCAAGACGGGGTTAGCATTACTGAATCAAAGTTAAAAAGTACAAGCTCCATGTCGAGGGCAACACTTACCTCCAGCCATGACTCATAAAGGGTGTTAACCTCTTCGGAGCCCAGAGCTGCTAGACCCAAATCATCTGCCTCAGTGTAGATCTCCCGAACTGCATGGTGCACTCGAGCAAGCTTCTGGGTATGGGTAATGTCGGTGAAAGGCGCACCAACCCCAATTTGGTCAGCTCTTGTCCTTTTAACCTAAGGCTCCTCCACATCAACCACCTCCAAGAGAGATTCAATGTCCCCCGACTTGCGCTTAGAGCCTGTAGATACACCCGACAATGCCTTATCAGACGCCTTTGACTTGGTCTACTTCTCTGCAGCTTGAGCCTTCTCGGTATCTCCCTTCAACCTTCGAGACCTAACGGAAGGCTTCTTGGGCCTCTTAGGATCCGTGTCCAGTCGGGATCAGAGCACTATTAAAACAGGGTACCCTACTAAGAACAAAATGAAATAAAAATGACAAAGGTAACATTTACCTTAGGAGGAGGAGGGATGGACATTGTCTCCCCATTTAGCTCGCCCATCAGCTTCAGGGCCAACTCGGCATGGTCGATGAATTGTTCAGCCATCTTGGGACCTAGCTTATGTAGGGCAACCACTAAAACAAAGGAAACGTCAAACACTTAGCATAAAAAGGCCTTTACATAAAACAAAGGCGGGATTACCCTTATCACAGCTGCAACTCAAACCCGCAGCCACCAGGAACATCTCGTTCCGTATCTTGTAGCGGGTAGGGAGCCAATTCTTGGGGACGTACGAGAGGGCCTCGGTCAGAGTCTTGGGCGTTGTAAAAAATATATTACCGCAACTGCATATTGCCGACACATCTCGGGAACAGTTTGATTCAAGCCAAAGAGATGACCTCCTTCCACAGGAAGAATCGGGATCCCCCACTCCTCACTAGTGTATATATGGAAAAAGTTCCGCCTAAAGCCTTTTTAGTTCGAAAGAGCATCACGGACTACCTTATAACCAGCCCGACACTGGAAGCAAAACCATCCTGGACCATGTTTGTCAGCAGGACCCATTAGTTAATTTCTATACCAAGTTTGTAAAAACGATATTTGTTCTCCTAAGGTTCCTGATTTATTTTCTTTAGCCTATGCTTCTTGTACCATAGCATTTATAGGTATTGGTAATTTTTCAAAATATAATTTTCTAAATACTGCTCATTGGTCAGGTGTTTCAGTTCCTAATTCATAATAATTTAGTTGAAATGCACAATTGTATCTTTTTAAGTCTTCTGGACACATTGAACATATTTCCATATTGTATAATTGAGATTTATTTTATTCTTTCTTAGCTTCTACATGTTTTAAATCTGCATTTAAATTTCCAAATTCTCTTCTAATTGCAATTTCATATTTCCTCAGCATTTGTGTTGATTATGTCATTTCTTGTCCTTCTATCTTAGTACTTCGCAGTTCTGTTTTATCTATTGTTCTATATAAGTTAACCAGTTTCTGACTATTCCTGTCATAGTTCCTTCAATATAATTAGATGACATACTAATTGGTATTTTTGCTTCTATTAGCTTTGCATTTATTTTAGCTGCCCAATTTTGTCTGTGTAAATCAACATTTGCTGAACAGTCTAAATTTAAAGTTTCTCCTTCTTGAATATTTTTTGGTGTATAGGTATTTTCTATTTTACTTCGATACTTCCATATATGTTCATTTATTTTGTTGTTATGTTTATAATTTTGCTTCCTAAATGTAGGTTTATAGGTTCTACTAGTTTCCATACAATAGTACTCATTATCTTCAGTATGTACATTAATTTCGTTATCTTTTTTTTGAATTAAAATCTGATTCTAAATAGTTTGAATATCTAAATTCTTGACTAGATTGATCTGAGTTGAAATCTTCATTATTTTCCTCTATATTATTTACTTCAAGTCTTTCGATTTCAGTATTTAGGGCTTCTAATGTATTATTATTTATTGTTTCTTCATCTGATTCATGAATTTCTGATTTTTCAGTTGTTTCTTTTATATTAAATATAAGTTGTTCTTCTAATTTATCAAATTTATTATTATATTCTATTTTAAGATTTTGTATTTCATTATTAAAATTATTTTCAACTCTGTAAACTTTATCTAAAATTTGTTTAGTATTATTATGTATAATTTTCATAGATTCTTCTATTTTTCTCATTCGTTCATCATATTTTCTTTCTAATTTATCTAACTTTTTATATATATCATTTATTATTTTATTTTCTTGATAATTACTATCTATATTTGTTATTTGCACTAGATCACTTTCTTTTGCTAGTCTTCTTTCTCTATCAAATTCAGTATCCAATATCATTTCTTTTCTTTCGTTTATTAAATATAATCTTCCTTCCATAATTTCTGCAAATTGTATATTTTGATTTGTTTTATATATTTCAAATGGACCATCATGATATCTTATTATTTCTTCATCAATAATCTTTTCATTTTTATTCATTCAACTGGTTGTTCAATTATTCTTTGATATTCAATTTCTATTCTTTTTCTTAAAAGTAATTCTGGAAATAACTGTGAATATTCTATAAATATTTTCTTATCTAAGATTTCATTGCCTTGCTCTTCTAATTCTATTGGTATTTTTGTATTACTGGACTCGATTTTGCTATCTTTAGTCTTGCTATCTTTTAATAATTGTATAATTAATAAAATGTTTGTATTTATTATCTTAAGATTAGTTAATAAATTACCTTCTTGCTCTAGTTCACTCATATATATAAGACAGAGCGATTTATAGTATATTCAATATAGTCTTTTTGTATTTTATCAGCTATATCATCATGTTCTTTCATTTGCATATTCAGTATTTCTATTTGATCATCTAGGCTTTTTAATTTTTCTTCTATATCAGTTTCATCACCTATTTGTGCCTTTTATATTATTCTTATTTTATCTATGGTAGCCATTCTTTTTTGATTTCTTTTTTCTAAACTTTTAATATCTGATTCTATAGTTGACATTAGAAATTTAAAGTTAGCTCTCTTTATAGCCTTTCTAATTTGTGTTTTAATTGTCATATGTATAACGAATTTTGTAAATGTTTAAGCTTTATTTTACTTTCTAAAAGTTTTCTCAACTTATTTTGGTTTCTTTTTATTAGTTTAATTAAAGCATCTTTGGTTTCAGTATCTTCTCTTCTGTAGGCTTAATATAAATAATTAGCAAAATATTTTATTTTAGTATTTAGTTCCATAATTTTAATTTGTTAAGCAAATTCTCTAATTTCTATATTTCTTTTACAATTTCTAATCTGTGTTTTCATATTCTAAATGAATCTTATAGACTATTATAACATATAAATTTTCTTCTGAACTTTTGTTGAACTCAATCCCTTCATTTATAACAAACATCAATCAGTTAACAATAGTTCTCTCAGCCTTCATATAAGTATCACTAATCCGCTCTTCTACCACTAAGCATCAAAGCATAATTAAACAAGATCACACTCTTTAACCTCACCACATATGTTTTACGCATCATGTCCACAACAGCCTTCTCATTCATCGGCATTAAAAGGACTACTGCTACCAATTATCTCTTGGTTTCTAAGCATGAATTTATTCAATCTGGGAGAGCATATTTAAGATAGTGCACATCCAATATGAAGTTATAGAATTATTTTAACAGATCTCAGTATTATTATAAACTACATGATTGAATTTAAACTTAGTTCATAAGATAGAAATTTACCTTAGCTTCTTCCATAATTGAGATGTATTATATTGATGATAGTATACCTTCTTTTAATAATCTAGCTCTGAAAAATATGGAGTTTACTTCATCAAGATGAGGAACCAGTGACAAGATATCTTTCAAGAAACTTCATGACTTCAGATACTTTAAGAAAATATTGTAGCTGGATGCAACAAGAAAATAACCACAAGTGTCAAGTATGCCAAAATCAACAAATCACTGTTCCAATTATTGAAGATATGGATGGAGAAGTTAGGGCGGAATCATCAGGAAGCATACTAGAGGTAGCATCAACGGTGGAAATTTAGCTACGTAGTTATCTTAAAAGCATAAGAAAAGTAAGAGAACAGCTGTAAACTTAGCAATAGTAAGAGATAAGGATAATGCTTTGTAAATTTAGAATAAAAGCACTAAGCATAACAGCTGTAACATGTTTTGAAAAACAGCTGGAAAGTAGAAATAGTGTGAAATAGTTTGTAAAAATTGTACGAACCTTTGTAAAATCTTTCCTATAAATAAAAGAACTCTAGATGCAGCTGGAGCATCATCAAGGCACAACTTGCCAAAAACATCTCTCTACTCTTTCTCTCAAAATCTCTTAAAATAACACTTTCCGGTTGATCCACGCTCAAGTTGGTATCAGAGCTAGATTATTAAAAGAAGGTATACTATCATCAAGATAATACATCTCAAAAAAGAAATATCGTTTTTACAAACTTGGTATAGAAATTACTGTATAGAAATTAAAAATCAGAAAGCATTTAGAAAACAAGCAAAAATTAGTGATTGTTGTGAAAAATATGAAATACCAAAATTTGGATGTAATAGATTAAATAAAAGATATAAAACTAGAAGACCAAAATTAAGACAAAGACAAAGAAGATATAAAAGGTTTAAACCATATGGAAAATATAGGCAAAAGAATAAATCAAATAGAAATGATTTTGTTAAAAGAAAAAATTTCCAAGTATATATATAATCCAAAAAAGTGCAAATGTTATAATTGTGGACAAATAGGACATATAGAAAGAGAATGTAAAACTAAAGTAAATAAAAACAATAAAGTAAATAAAAATATTAATTTTATTGAATTACATATAGCTGAATATGAAATAGGAAAAACTAACATACCACCAGATGAAGAAATATATGTTTTGGAATACAAAACAGATAGTAATGAAATAAATGAAATAATTACGAGTAGTGAAGAAGAAGATAACATTGACACTGATAATAATGGATAAAGAATTATTGGAAGTTGATTATGATGAAGATATTACGTCTCAACTTAAAGATCAGAGAGCCATTTTTTAGTTACAAAAGTTTAATAAATTGAAACATGAAGGATTTACTTTATGACCAAACAAAATATTTGAGAATTTTTTTGATTTGTTAGCAAAAATATTTCACAAGGTAAGATTAATTATTAAACCAAATTATTTAATAAGTTTAACTGATATGAATATAGAAAAAGCATTAGTATTATATTGGAAATTAGATGGAATTAAAATGTTAAACGGATCTAAAGTAATGACAGTACAATGTAAAAACGCTTATATATTAACTAACCAACATCAAGTGTATACTAAAAATAAACTAGGACCAATAACAATAGATACTTCTTTTATGGACTTACTTTTACCAATAGACAAAGGATTAAAACAATACTCTAAACCTACCTATGGAGAACTAGATAAGTGTTTTTAAATCTAGAAAACAAAAATATAATATTCAAATACAGTCTCAGGAATGTTATATTGAAATACAAATTGGAGGCGAAAATTTCAAAGCAAAACTAGATATAAATACAGACAATAATTCTATTTCATTAGGAAAGATATTAGAAAAAACTATACTTAAGAGTTTTAAAAGGCTAATAACTATTACAACAAAAATTGCAACACAGGATATAAATGTTGACTATGAAATAACCCTAAATGATAACATTATCCTAGGAAAAGAATTTCTCAATCAAGTTAAACCATGGAAAATTGAGTCAGAATATTTTGAGTTTACTTATAATCAAATCCAATTCAAAACTAGAATAATCAATGAGTAATTTAACCTATATACTCATAAAAATAATCTTTGAAGGATATAAAAGTAGATACTATACACTGAAGGTAGATACAGGAGCACAACCTACAATTATGAAAGAAAATTATTTACCAGAATGGAAGAGGTTAGATACACCATTTAGGATAAATGGTTTTAATAATAATAGTAGCAAAATTACTCTTTATCAAACGAATGTACAAATACAAATTTGGAATAAAATACTAATCATACCTAAGGTATATTACTTTGAATTAGTAGGAAAAGATATAATATTAAGAATTAATTTTCTTAGCCAATATAAACCATTTAGTATATGTAAACATTATCTTACATTATTTACCCCTTGTAAGCATAAGTTGAAGGCTAAAATAGTAAAAAATAGAGAATGAATATCTCAAGAATGGGAAAAATGTAAAAAAGTTGAAGAAGATAAATTAGTTTAAAGAATGACAACAAAAAAGGAAAATATAAATTTTGCAATAATAGAAATTGGATTATTAGATTTGGACAAAATTACTCCTTTTAAAACTAAACTAGAAGAGCTATGTAATGAAAATCCTTTAGCAAACTAGCATAAACATAAAACTGCAATACGAATTACATTAAAAGATCAAAATAGTATAATATCTCATAAACCTTTTAATAATACCCAAAGAGATGAAGTAAAATTTAAGATGCATATAATAGAACTATTAGCAGGAAAATTAATTAGACATAGTAATTCAAAACATAGCAGTAGTGCGTTTATAGTTAATAATCATTCAGAACAAAAAGAGGTAAAACAAGAATGGTTATTGATTATCGAATCTTAAATGAAAAAACAACTACTTATAGTTATCCAATAATACCAAATAAAATACTTAAAATTAGACAAATACAAGGCTATAATTATTTTTCAAAATTTGATTGTAAAAGCGGTTTTCATCAATTAAAATTAACTAAAGAATCTAAACAATTAACAGCATTCAAAGTACCTAATGGATTTTATGAATGGAATGTGTTACCATTTGGATATAAAAATGCCCCTGTAAGATTCCAAGTATTTGTGGATAAATATCTAAACCAATTACCAAACTGTGTAGTATATATTGATGATACACTCATATACTCCAAAACACAAGAAGAACATTATAAATTATTAGAACAATTTATAGAAATAATAAAAAATAGCGGGATAGTATTAAGTAAAAAGAAAATGGAACTATTCAAAACACAAATTGAATTTTTAGGATTTGAAATAGATAAAGCAGGAGTTAAAATGCAAGATCATATAGCATAAAAAATTATTGAATTTCAAAAAGAAATTAATACTAAGAAAGAATTACAAAGATTTGTAGGTATAGTAAACCAAGTTAGAGAATTTGTTCCAAAATTATCAAAATTTAATGAACCTCTAACCAAAAAACTAAAGAAAGATTATGATTTTCGATGGATAGATACTGATCTAAAAACTTTAGAGAAAATTAAAGATTTAGCTAGAAAATTACCAAAATTAAGTTTTCCTGATGAAGATAAAGAATTCCCCAATCTAGTACCAGATACTACTTCTTTCAAAGAAAAGTTACCTCTTGGGAATAAACAAACTATGAACCCTATGGTCAGACAATATATTGCTAATTTCTTAATTATTGCCAATAAGTTAAATACCGCCCATGAGGTTACTATTAAAGATAGTAATGCAGAGATAGAGAGAGGTTATATCACTAACTCTCTAAAAAAGATAAATGAGTTAATCGCATTACCATGATGTGATGCAAATTTAGTAAAAGCAGCATATGACTATGGACTTTTAAACTCAGTATATGCCATGAATGGAGATGAACTATCCACAATTCCTAGCCTATGTAAATCAGCTAAAAACTATCTATTTATTACAAAATCACCTATGATTTTATAAGATGTTACACAGCCCCTGGAGAAGTTACATTTCAAGAAATAAAACAATGTATTAGAGTTATTAAAATGGGATGTACTACAAATTTCATTATCCCTGAGAAGATAATGGCCCAGCCAGAAATGAATCTCAATGATGTACCAGAGATTCTCAGAGAGAAAAGAGCAGTTAAGATCAAAACAATTTATGAAGCACTGTGCAATATAGTTAAAACCCCAGTTTGGATAAATCACAAATTGTTAAACACATTAATTATGTCTCAAAGCAGAGAATACGGATATGTGTAGACACATAATCGTGTCTCCCCATTTAAGGATCCAATGATGAAACATACCGCGACATTAGTTAGCGCGACCCAACGGAAGAGCAATCTAAAGAACCAATCCAAAATGTGTTTCGAAATGATATTCTAAAGCCCAATTAATTGTTCATGATGATTAATTGTTTTTGAAGCCCATAAAATGTTTTATATCTATTTAAAAGCCCAATCAAATATTTACTAATTTAATAAATATTTTTCATAATTATTTTCATTATCTTCAATCAAAAATCATATTTTTGATCCCTAAAATTCCATCTTCGGAATTTTAGGGATAGAAAAGTATCTTCGAAAAGTCGCGAAAAGTAATATGCTCGAATATTCCCGAATATGCGCCGAACGCTGGGGCTGCGCTCAGCGCGCCACGTGCCTCCAGCACATTGGCTATATCGCGTCAGGCGTGCCAATGAGCGCCTGACACGTAGATATTGTGACTCACAAAGAGTCCTACGTCTGACGCAAGTCTTGTGTGAGACGCAATTTTTTTTTTTTTTATCTTTTCAAAACGCGTTTACACGTGCCTAAACCTGGTTGGGCTGGCTGCGTCAGACACACCAATGTTCGCCTGACGCATGGACTGCGACTGCCACGTAGGTTTGCGCCTGGCGCAAGTCGTGCGTGTAGCGCACGTCTTCGTTTTCCTGTAAATACTTCGTGTTTTCCCGAATTACGGAGGGCTTTTTACAGATTATTATTTACGCACACAAAAACTTCCTAATACTCCAAAATACACTTCGAATACTTCAAACACTCAAATACTTTCAATACACTCCAATACTTTCAATCAATTCTTCATACTACGTTCTTGGTACCACGATTGCTCCGCCTAAAGATCGTTGCGCTGCTCAATCTAAGCCGCATAGGAATAATACCTGAGGATCCTTGAATCAATTATTTTTATATTGAAGTTACTAACTATTTCTTTCATGATGTAGATCTTTAAGTAATAATCGCTCTTCCGTATATTCTAACCTCTGCTCTTCTTTCTTTTTATTTATTTTTCATTATTATTATACTTGCTTGATCATTATATGCATGCTATTATGATTGTTCTGCTTTAATACTTTTATCACCCACTTGTTATTTTTGTTAATCAAGACCTAAAGAACTGTTCTAACATTAATCAGATTAATTTGGACAACTTGCTAGGTTCCCTGTAATATTGATTGCATAATAACTTGTCATTAAAATTAGTCTTTTTATGTGTTTCCTGAACCAATTTAGACTAAATTATTTTTAGGGTGTATAAAAATATTATATGATTATTCTTTGGTATAAAATTTGTAATGAATCGATATTTAGTAGAGGCCAATTTTGGGCGAATATGGTTCATTATGACTATATTCGTACCCTTACCCCCGAACTCAATCTTTGGTTCATTTTGACCATATATGGAGTCATGATGGGGAAATCTACATTGGATAATTTGTCCCTATGTTTTTCCCATATCCAATTAGGTTTATGATTCTTCCTAAAAAGAATTGTTGGCGACTTCTTTCAATACAAAACAATTTTTAATAAAACCTTAATAGTGGGGTAGTCAAATCTAATACGCGCTCACACCGCGTAGGCGAAATAAAAACACGCCTACAATTTGGCGACTTCACTAGGGAGGATTTTTAAAAAATTAATTATTTTAAATGAGTGAGTGAAACTTGAAAAATACGATTCATTCTTATTTTTATGCCTTTGAATAATATACAGTTTTGTATATGCATGGCTACTGGTCAGCCACCATAAGGACAATCTACCTTGCCTCATTTGCACATGTTCTATGTGTGAGGTCCCCCCCGGGGGGTTTGCGCTTTGTCCTTCCAAAAAGCTTCCTGAGCGATAGTGTTGGATCTTAGTCATAAGCAAACCTACCCAACCATGGCATTGTTCTCTTGTTCCTGACTTAAGACTGGAGTGCGTCTTACACGTGGCCACCTCTTTAAGCAGGGGTACGAAGCGTGGGATCAATCTCTTAGTCATGGACCCTTTCAGCCTTAACCTAAACCTGACCAATAGTTGAATGCAGAACTGGACTTTAGGTTGGGAACTTTTGCATCCATGTTACCTAACATTTGCCTATGATTGCAATTTTTGCCTGCTAATATGCTTTACGCCCGAAATTATTGCAAATCGCGTCTAAAACAAATCGTCGTTCTCACCCGAACCTTCGTCAATTTATCAATATGCGTGCCGCAGAGCATTGTGCCAAACACATTAAGTTGCGCCTGGCGCAATGCACCCGCGCCAAACGCATAGGCTGTGCGCCGCGCGCGCCAGTTGCGTGGCACGCAACCTATACGTCCCATGCTTATTGATCTTTTGACCTTTGTTCGAGTCTCAGATAACAAGTTTGCATCAGTATAATATTAAAAAAAAAGGGTCAGTCTTTTCATGCAAGGTCAAGTCTGTCCTAAAAAAATGCATCTAAAGAGTGATTGTAGAGTTAGAGTTGTCATGCGTGTCTACCTCTTCCTATTTCCTCCCTGCTGTTCAACTAATCTTCCTGCCAATCCTACCTTTCCATATGCATCAATTTCAAAAGCTTACATCTTTTCAAAATCAATTCTATCTACTCTATTTCGAAAACATTTACTAATTATCATCATGCCACGACATTTCAAAAAAAAAAATATTTTTCAAATCAATCCATCATCTTTCCCTAACGAAAGATAAAAACAAGGGGTTCCTTTCAAAAATGAATTTCGAAAATTCTAAGCCCATTCCATACACCTTCATTCAATCCAATCCAATCAACCCAATTCCCTTGCATTCATTCTAGGCCCATATGCATTAGAGTCCATTTTGCATTCATATAGGATCCATCTAATTCGAGTCCATGCATTCACATTGAGCCCGCTAGCATTAGAGTTCATCTTAGGCGCATATAAGTCTAGCTCCTATCAAAACCTAGGCCCATTTGCATCTTTGTGTGAACCCTAGTCTATGTCAATCCCAGTCAAAGTCTAATCCAACTCTATTCCAATCCAATGTCAAGCCCATGTGCATTTTCAAGTCTAACTCCAAACCAATATGGACTAAATCCAGAAGTAGGTCCACATAAGGCCCAACTCATTTCCAAAGTAAATCCAGTCCAATTCCAAACCCATATAGGACGAAGTCCAAACCATTAAGCCTAGCTAAGCTAGTCATCCCTGTAAGACCATAACGATACCCCTTTGACCTAGCTAATCTAGTCATCCCTGTAAGACCATAACGACACCCCTTTGATTTAGCTAAGCTAGTCATCCCTGTAAGACTATAACGGCACCCCTTTGATCTAGCTAAGCTAGTCATCCCTGCAAGACCATAACGGCACCCTTTTAACTTAGCTAAGCTAGTCATCCCTGTAAGACCATAACGACACCCCTTTGACTTAGCTAAGCTAGTCATCTCTGTAAGACTATAACGACATCCCCCCTTTGACCTAGCGAAGCTAGTCATCCCTGTAAGACCATAAAGGCACCCCTTTGACCTAACTAAGCTAGTCATCTCTGTAAGACCATAACGACATCCCTCCTTTGACCTAGCTAAGCTAGTCATCTCTGTAAGATCATAACGGCACCCCTCTTTGACTTGGCTAAGCTAGTCACCCTTTATGTCCATAACGACACCTTGACCTAGCTAAGCTAGTCATCTCTGTAAGACCATAACGACACCCCTCTTTGACTTAGCTAAGCTAGTCACCTTTTAAGTCCATAATGGCACCTTCACCTAGCGACGCTAGTCATCCCTTTAAGTCCATAACAGCACCCTGTAAGTCCATAACGGCACCTTGACCTAGCAAAGCTAGTCATCCCCAAGACCATAAAGGCACCCTCCGAGTTTAGCGAAGCTACTCCTATCTTACATCTATAGTAGTTTAAATCCTTGAGTCTAGCGAAGCTAGTCTACCTTAAGTCCATAATGGCCCAAAATCATCGAGTCTGACGAAGCCAATCACCCATAAGTCCATAAAGGCAATCCATTAAGTCTAGTGAAACTAGCATAAAAGCCCAGCCATTCAGTCCATTTTGCTTGCATAGTCCAGTCCTGTCTAGTCATTTGCATCTGCATATAGTTAGGCCTATGTCACCATCATATAATCATACCCATCTCTAATCATTTCCCATTTCATCCTCATTTCTCATCTCCATTGCCATTTCTCCATCCCTCATTTCCATTTCTCATTTCGAAAGCATCATTTCTAAAAATTTACGAGGTCCATTCGATTTCTGTTCGGGACGGATCGTGAGAGTATAACTTGTGAACCCCCGACAGAGAGGATACAAGTTCAACTTACTCCTAGACTCGTCAAACGCATCCTCACATTTTCAGACGAATCCTCTGGCTCTTCTGAAGCATCATCTGAAATGGGGGACACTAATGAACAGCTCAGTGCCATTATGGCCCAGCTTCAACTGATGAACTCTCGTCTTGAGGACCAAGACAAAAAGATTAAGGCACTGAGGGAGAAGCTCACTGAGGAAGAAGGCGACACTCCATCAATCAAAACCAACACAGATTTGAGGTTCGAAAAACTCGAGCAATTGATCCAGTCAATTCCTGCGCTCGAAGGTCAGGCTCTTGGCCATGACATTATTGATCCTGAACTGAGGGATAAACTCCCTAAAAAGGTAACATTGGGTGACCTCCCAAAATTCAAGGGGGTCGAAGACCCAGATGACCACTTGAGAGCGTTTTCCATCTCCATGGCTCTCAAGGGCATGAGCAAGGACCTGTTTGCTTATGTCTTTCCTTGAACCTTGGATGCCCATCCATCCAAGTGGTTCAGATCATTGAACAAAGCTAAGCTGAACGATTGGGACTACATCAGAGAAGAGTTCCACAAGCAATACATCTACAATACTCAGCTTCCCATTGGCCTTCGTGAGTTGGAATTAACTAAGCAGAATTCCAACGAAGACTTTGTCACTTTCCTTAACAGGTGGAGGGAAAAGGCTGCACAAATGACTAACAGGCCATCCCAAGAGGATCAATTCCGATTGGTGATCCGTAACCTGTAGCCCAAATATGGGGATCATCTCAAGTTCCAACCTATAGAGTCTTTCACGAAGCTCTACAAGGTAGGCCTGCTGATTGAAGAGGAAGTACAGGTCAACAAGAATAAGGGCTCCAACAACAACAACACCTGTTTCAAGAAGAGTAACAATAGCCCTTCTAGCTCCAAAAGCAGTGAGGTCAATGCCATAACTACCGACAAGAAGGGGATCAAGGACCTCAAAGGACATTCACTCCTTTGGGCATGTCTCTAGAAGAAGCCTTCACTACACTTCATGCAAAAGGAGCACTTCAGCCTCTTGGCCTACTCCGGACCCTCCTCTGGAGAAAGAGATCCAGTAGGTGGAACCCCAATTCCTACTGCAAGTATCATCAAGGGAATGGGCATCTGACGTCGCAATGCTGGACTTTGAAGCATCACTTGCAGGATATGGTTGAAGATGGTAGATCACCAGTTCCGCCTGCGGCAAAAGTCAGCAATAGTGGCAACCCCTGGGACGTGCCTAAATAATGCAGGGGCTTAGTCATTTAGCGTTGGTTTTCTAGGTTGAGTCGGAGAGTCCCTCCCCTAGCTCCTTCATTTCCTTTCCAGTCGAGTCTATGTCATTTAGGTTTTTATTTCAAATAAGCCTTGTCTCATTCACTTTCAATTAATAAAATAATTGCATTTTCATTTTCATTGGCCTTCCATCATTTTATGCTATGCTTCTAACTCAATGATGAAACTCAAATCACCTAATGAACTTGACTAATAATAATAAAAAAGATCTGAAATAAAAAAGAGAAAAATGAAAAAAAAGAGGACATACTTTGGATCAGGAGTTATTCTCCTCTCCCTTCCATTATCTTTCATAATCCATCTTCATACAACGAAGGAAAAACGAAAATCCTTTCAACCATCATCTCCATGATACTTAGCCAAATAATCCCTTCAACATCAAAGCCTTCCAATACCCTAAACCAATAACTTGTGTGCAAGCCTCATAGCAAAAGTATAATTGCCAGGCAAAAACAAAATAGTAAAAAAATTTAAAGTGCGAAAAAATGAAAACAGCAAAAGAAAACACACAAGACCAAAAGAAAGAGCCAAAGGCAAGAAATGAAAAGTCAAGCTAGGGGGCCTGCACACAAGTTCTACTCCTCATTCAAATCCTTCAATCCATCAAAACCCTTAATCTTTAATCCAAAATCCTTACCTTAAACCTTCATCTAAACCTCAAGCCTTTAACCTTTCATCAACCTTAACTCCTTTTTCAAGGTATGTCCAAGCCCGCTAGGTTGAAAACCCGAAAGGGCGGCCTAGGCAAAAGTGAGGGCACAAAAAAAAATTATAATAAAAAAAAATCAGACCCAGAACTACGAATGGCATGATTCCGCAAGGATACGTAGGAATCCTCACCTCGAGGTTCGACCGCTTCAATAAAATAAAAATTAGTCATGGTATAATGATTTGACTTTCTAGAGTTCAGGAGCATATTCTTTCTAGATCCCGAAATAGACTCGAGTCTGCACCTAGCCTCGTCAAAGCCTTTTCCCACCTGCATTCATTTGAGTCACAAATTTTAACTTTTTGTTTTTTCAATCCAAGCTCTCCTTTTCCCTGAAGGACTCTCCGATAATTCCATGGTTTCTGGCGATATTTGACTTTGCCTATATCAACTTCCCAAAGAAGAATCCCCAGTACAATCCCCAGTGACAACTTTCAACATTCAAGGCAGATCAACTACGTTTCAATATCAGATCAAGTACATTTCGATTAAGGCTCATAATGCCTAATTCACGGCAAGCTCACCCAAAGTGGGGGCTTCTTACGTGTGGTGGTTCCTCCAATTCAAATCAAACTCCCGAAGAGTTGTAATCCGCGGACCTCGTTTACGAACCCCGATCATTTATTAAAAACGATTTTCGAAAGTCATTCTATGCATTTATAATCAGTCTATCATTCTATCATGCTATCCATCTTCTAGCCTTGCAAAATCCTGACCTTGCATTGCAGCCTTGCAAAACCCTGACCTTGCATTGCATTTCATCCATTCTAGTCTTGCATAACCCTGACCTTGCATGACGTGTCAACCCGCTTTGCATAACCTTAATCCTTGCATAGCGTCTCATGCAACCTTAGAGACTTTAAGTTTGCATTATTGCATCACTATGTGCTTATGTGAGTTGTTTGCACCTATCTGCTAACATATTTTCCTGTAGGTAATCAAATTGCTTGTAGTTATTGTCCTGCATACTAACTTTGTTTTGCGGAGACTGGCGTATATAGATCAATTCAAAACTGCAGAGCGTTTAGAATCGTTCTCCGTCCCGACACCGTATACTTTGACTATCGGTTTCCTGAACCTCAGTCAAAGTGGGGGCTTCTATAGACACATAATCGTGTCTCCCTATTTAAGGATCCAATGATGAAACATACCGCGGCATTAGTTAGCGCAACCCAACGGAAGAGCAATCTAACGAACCAATCCAAAATGTGTTTTGAAATGATATTCTAAAGCCCAATTAATTGTTCATGATGATTAATTGTATTTTAAGCCCATAAAATGTTTTAAATCAATTTTAAAAGCCCAATCAAATATTTATTAATTTAATAAATATTTTTCATAATCATTTTCATTATCTTCAATCAAAAATCAGAATTTTGATCCATAAAATTCCATCTCCGGTTTTTTAGGGATTGAAAAGTATCTTCGAAAAGCCACGAAAAGGAATATGCTCGAATATTCCCGAATATATGCCGGACGCAGGGGCTGCGCTCAGCGCGCCACGTGCGTCCAGCACATTGGTCATATCGCATCAGGCGTGCCAATGAGCGCCTGACACGTAGATTTTGTGACTCACACAGAGTCCTGAATCTGACGCAAGTCTTGTGTGAGACACAACTTTCTTTTTTATCTTTTCAAAACGCGTTTACACGTGCCTAAACCTGATTGGGCTGGCTGCGTCAGGCACACCAATGTGCGCCTGACGTGTGGACTGCACCTGCCACGTAGGCTTGCGCTTGGCTCAAGTCGTGCGTGCAGCGCACGTCTTCGTTTTCCTATAAATACTCCGTGTTTTCCCAAATTACGGAGGGCTTTTTTCAGATTATTATTTACGCACACAAAAACTTCCGAATACTCCGAAATGCACTTCGAATACTTCAAACACTCAAATACACTCAAATACTTTCAATACACTCCAATACTTTCAATTAATTCTTTATACTACGTTCTTGGTTCCACGATTGCTCCGCCTAAAGATCGTTGCGCTGCTCAATCTACGCCGCATAAGTATAATACCTGAGGATCCTTGAATCAATTATTTTTATATTGAAGTTACTAACTATTTCTTTCATGATGTAGATCTTTAAGTAATAATCGCTCTCCTGTATATTCTAACCTCTTCTCTTCTTTCTTTTTATTTATTTTTCATTATTATTATACTTGCTTGATCATTATATGCATGCTATTATGATTGTCCTGCTTTAATGCTTTTATCACCCACATGTTATTTTTGTTAATCAAGACCTAAAGAATTGTTCTAACATTAATCAGATTAATTTGGACAACTTCCTAGGTTCCCTATAATATTGATTGCATAATAACTTGTCATTAAAATTAGTCTTTTTATGTGTTTCCTGAACCAATTTAGACTATATATTTTTAGTGTGTATAAAAATATTATATGAGTATTCTTTGGCATAAAATCTATAATGAATCGATATTTAGTAGAGGCCAATTTTGGGTGAATGTGGTTCATTATGACTATATTCGTACCTTCACCCCCGAATTCAATCTTTGGTTCATTTTGACCATATATGGAGTCATGACGGGGAAATCTACATTGGAAATTTGTCCCAATGTTTTTCCCATATCCAATTAGGTTTATGATTCTTCCTAAAAAGAATTCTTGGCGACTTCTTTCAATACAAAACAATTTTCAATAAAACCTTAACAGTGGGGTTGTCAAATCTAATACGCGCTCACACCGCGTAGGCAAAATAAAAACACGCCTACAACGCAGTCGAAAGTATCAAATCATGGATATGGAGTTTACTTCATCGAGATGAAGAACCGGTGACAAGATATCTTTCAAGAAACTTTATGACTTCAGATACTTTAAGAAAATATTGTAGCTAGAAGCAACAAGAAAATAACCACAAGTGTCAAGTATGCAAAAACCGACAAATCACTGTTCCAATTATTGAAGATATGGATGGAGAAGTTTGGGCGGAATCATCAGGAAGCATACCATAGGTAGCATCAACGGTGGAAATTTAGCTACGTAGTTATCTTTAAAGTATAAGAAAAGTAAGAGAACAACTGGAAACTTAGCAATAGTAAGCGATAAGGATAATGATTTGTAAAGTTAGAAGATAAGCACTAAGCATTACAGCTGTAACATGTTTTGAAAAACAGTTGGAAAGTAGAAATAATGTGAAATAGTTTGTAAAAATTGTATGAACCTTTTCATAATATCTCTGAAAACTTTTAATAATTCCATACTTTAGTGCTTTTAATTCTTTTTTATTTATTTCCCAATTGACTTCATTAGCTTTAAATGTTCCTGAGTGATATCTACATATATATATTCTTTTTTATCATTGTTAGACCTATATTTTAATACTGCTCCATAGCCATTATTAGTTTCACTTGTATCAATTTCTACTGTCCATATAAATTCTTTATCTTCATCAGGAAAACTTAATTTTGGTAATTTTCTATCTAAATCTTTAATTTTCTCTAAAGTTTTTATATCAGCATATGTCCATCGAAAGTTATAATCTTTCTTTAGTTTTTTGGTTAGAGGTTCAGTAAATTTTGATAATTTTGGAACAAATTCTCTAACTTGGTTTACTATACCTAAAAATCTTTGTAATTCTTTCTTAGTATTAATTTCTTTTTGAAATTCAATAATTTTTTATGCTATATGATCTTGCATTTGAACTCCTGCTTTATCTATTTCAAATCCTAAATATTCAATTTGTGTTTTGAATAGTTCCATTTTCTTTTTACTTAATACTATCCAGCTATTTTTTATTATTTCTATAAATTGTTCTAATAATTTATAATGTTCTTCTTGTGTTTTTGAATATATGAGTATATCATCAATACATACTACACAGTTTGGCAATTGGTTTAGATATTTATCCATAAATGCTTGGAATCTTCCAGGGGCATTTTTATATCCAAATGGTAACACATTCCATTCATAAAATCCATTAGGTACTTTGAATGCTGTTAATTGTTTAGATTATTCAATTAATTTTAATTGATGAAAATCGCTTTTACAATCAAATTTTGAAAAATAATTATAGCCTTGTATTTGTCTCATTTTAAGTATTTTATTTGGTATTGGATAATTATAAGTAATTGTTTTTTCATTTAAGATTCGATAATCAATAACCATTCTTGTTTTATCTCTTTTTTGTTCTGAATGATTATTAACTATAAACACACTACTGCTATGTTTGGAATTACTAGGTCTAATTAATTTTCCTGCTAATAGTTATGTTATATGCATTTTAAATTATACTTCATCTCTTTAGGTATTATTAAAAGGTTTCATTTTAAGTATTATTAATTCAGTTAATTTTAATTGATGAAAACCGCTTTACAATCAAATTTTGAAAAATAATTATAGCCTTGTATTTGTCTCATTTTAAGTATTTTATTTGGTATTGGATAATTATAAGTAATTGTTTTTTCATTTAAGATTCGATAATCAATAACCATTCTTGTTTTACCTCTTTTTTGTTCTGAATGATTATTAACTATAAACGCACTACTGCTATGTTTTGAATTATTAGGTCTAATTAATTTTCCTGCTAATAGTTCTATTATATGCATCTTAAATTATACTTCATCTCTTTGGGTATTATTAAAAGGTTTCTGAGATATTATACTATTTTGATCTTTTAATGTAATTCGTATTTCAGTTTTATGTTTATGCCAGTTTGCTAAAGGATTTTCATTACATAGCTCTTCTATTTTAGTTTTAAAGGGAGTAATTTTGTCCAAATGTAATAATCCAATTTCTATTATTGCAAAATTTGTATTTTCCTTTTTTGTTGTCATTCTTTGAACTAATTTATCTTCTTCACCTTTTTTACATTTTTCCCATTCTTGAGATATTATTTCTCTATTTTTTTACTATTTTAGCCTTCAACTTATGTTTACAAGGGGTAAATAATGTAAGATAATCTTTACATATACTAAATGGTTTATATTGGCTAAGAAAATTAATTCCTAATATTATAACTTTTCCTACTAATTCAAAGCAATATACCTTAGGTATAATTTTTGTATTTGTACATTCGTTTGATAAAGAGTAATTTTACTACTATTATTATTAAAACCATTTATCCTTAATGGTGTATCTAACCGCTTCCATTCTGGCAAATAATTTTCTTTCATAATTTTAGGTTGTGCTCCTGTATCTACCGTCTGTATATAGTATCTACTTTTATATCCTTCAAAGATTATTTTTATGAGTATATAGGTTAAATTACTCATTGATTATTCTAGTTTTGAATTGGATTTGATTATAAAAAAACTCAAAATATTCTGACTCAATTTTTCATGGTTTAACTTGATTGAGAAATTCTTTTCCTAGGATAATGTTATCATTTAGTGTTATTTTATAGTCAACATTTATATCCTGTGTTGTAATTTTTGTTGTAATAGTTATTAGCCTTTTAAAACTCTTAAGTATAGTTTTTTCTGATATCTTTTCTAATGAAATAGAATTATTGTTTGTTTTATATGAGTGAATTAAAAGGTTTCTGAGATATTATATATATGAGTGAACTAGAGCAAAAGGTTTTCTGTTGAATTAAAAGGTTTCTGAGATATTATATATGTGAGTGAACTAGAGCAAGAAGATAATTTATTAACTAATCTTAAGGTAATAAATACAAATGTTTTATTAATTATACAATTATTAAAAGATGGCAAGACTAAAGATAGCAAAATTGAGTCCAGTAATACAAAATGCCAATAGAATTAGAAGAGCAAGGCTATGAAATCTTAGATAAGAAAATATTTAAAGAATATTCGCAGTTATTTCCAGAATTACTTTTAAGAAAAAGAATAGAAGTTGAATATCAAAGAATAATTGAACAACCAAAATAATGAATAAAAATGAAAAGATTATTGATGAAGAAATAATAAGATATCATGATGGTCCATTTAAAATATATAAAACAAATCAAAATAGACAATTTGCAGAAATTATGGAAGGAAGATTATACTTAATAAATGTTAGAAAAGAAATGATATTGGAAACTGAATTTGATAGAGAATGAAGACTAGCAAAAGAAAGTGATCTAGTGCAAATAACAAATATAGATAGTAATTATCAAGAAAATAAAACAATAAATGATATATATAAAAAGTTAGATAAATTAGAAAGAAAATATGTTGAACGAATGAGAAAAATAGAAGAATCTATGAAAATTATACATAATAATACTAAACAAATTTTAGATTAAGTTTACAGAATAGAAAATAATTTTAATAATAAAATACAAAATCTTAAAATACAATATAATAATAAATTTGATAAATTAGAAGAACAACTTATACTTAATATAAAAGAAACAACTGAAAAATCAGAAATTCATGAATCAGATGAATAAACAATAAATAATAATATATTAGAAGCCCTAATTAATACTGAAATCGAAAGACTTGAAGTAAATAATATAGAGGAAAATAATGAAGATTTCAACTCAGATCAATCTAGTCAAGAATTTAGATATTCAAACTATTTAGAATCAGATTTTAATTCAGAAAAAGATAACAAAATTAATGTACTTACTGAAGATGATGAGTACTATTATATGGAAACTAGTAGAACCTATAAACCTACATTTAGGAAGAAAAATTATAAACATAACAACAAAATAAATGAACATATATGGAAGTATCGAAGTAAAATAAAAAATACCTATACACCAAAAGATATTCAAGCAGGAGAAACTTTAAATTTAGATTGTTCAGTAAATGTTGATTTAGACATACAAAATTGAGTAGCTAAAATAAGTACTCGTGTTATATCTATGACGTGTTCTCTATCAGCTATTACTAAATATTCTTTCTTTTCCTTCCGAAATATTTTTGCTAACAAATCAAAATTTTACTCAAATATTTTGCTTGGTGATAAAGTAAATCCTTCATGTTTCAATATATTAAACTTTTGTAAATAAAAAATGGCTCTCTGATCTTTATGTTGAGACGTAATATATTCATCATAATCAACTTCCTGTAATTATTTATCCATTATTATCAGTTTCAGTGTTATCGTCTTCTTCACTACTCATGATTTCATTTATTTCATTACTATCTATTTCACATTCCAAAACATATATTTTTCTTCATCTGGTGGTATGTTAGTTTTTACTATTTAATATTCAGCTATATGTAATTCAATAAAATTAATATTTTTGTTTACTTTAGTTTTACATTCTCTTGCTATATGTCCTATTTGTCCACAATTATAACATCTACACTTTTTTGGATTATTTATATACTTGGAAAATTTTCTTTTAACAAACTAATTTCTAATTGATTTATTCGTTTGTCTATGTTTTCCATATGGTTTAAACCTTTTATATCTTCTTTGTCGTTGTCTTAATTTTGGTCTTCTAGTTTTATATCTTTTATTTAATCTATTACATCCAAATTTTGGTATTTCATATTTTTCACAACAATCACTAATTTTTGCTTGTTTTCTAAATGCTTTCTGATTATTAATTTCAATACAGTAATTTCTATGCCAAGTTCGTAGAAACGATATTTGTTCTCCTAAGGTTCCTGATTTAGGTTCTTTGGCATATATTGATGATATACCTGATGAAAATAAAGAATTTATATTGATAGTAGAAACTGATGCAAGTGAAACTAATAATGGATATGGAGCAGTATTAAAATATAGGTATACTATTGATAAAAAAAAAGAATATATATGTACATATTGTTGTAGTCTAACATCGACGGCTCTCTTGAAGGCACTTGGGCTCATCAGAGCCGTACACGTGTCACCATAGTTAAAAAAGAGAAAAGCCTTGAATCTCTGGGCTACACTCAGCTGAGGTAAAAGGTTTAAATTCTGGCCCAACAGTCAGAGCCCAGCAGTGCCAAATGGCTGAAGGAGAGTGGTTAATAGACATCCACCAGTCATGGTCTGCCACGTGTCATGATCTGACTCCTCAGCCAATCAGAGGCCACTATTGTAGGTCAGTTTTTAAGTTTAGCTGTCAACTTGCTATCACTATAAATACCCCTGAAATTAGGAGAAACATTCATTCAATGCAAACAGTGCAAAGTTACTCTGATAAAATTCTCTCTCACTTTCTCTCTCTATCTCTACTTTCTCTTACCACACCTGAAAACTGACTTAAGCATCGGAGGGGGAACCACCACCCAAACCTCCAGGGTGGGTCCCTTTGTGCAGGTTCGGGAGCAAAGCAAAGACCAAGGACTAAGAGGATTCAGACATCGTTGCACAAGTCTCCAGCTGAAGAACACTCAAGATACTAATTTACTTGCTCGACAAGGAAGCTAAGCCTACAGCTTACTTGTTGGACAAGTGGTTAAAACATTTGGCGCCGTCTGTGGAGACGCAACGATGACTGATTGTCAATCGTCCAATATTGCCAGAAATCGAAGCCTTCAAGTTAATGTCGAAGATATGGTGGAGCATGAAAGACCACCTCGAGGAAGAGATAGACCTCCATCCATCGTCAATGTTCCTGGACCAAGCCAGCATCCGGTCATCCAAGTGAATCTAGATCGTCCAGTGACTGCCGCCCACTTGGAATGTTCTGAATGATTTCCAGACTAGGATGGCGGAGGTCGTCCAGGAACAGATTAAAAGCAATATGTTGTTTTTCCATCACAACCCGGAGCCAGCTGCTAACAATCCACCTCGTCCTAGAGGACGTTCTCAAGTAGATCGTCCAGGCCCTAGTCGACAGGTTCGTCAGGAACCCTCTAGGAGGACAGCAAGAGGAAAGCAGCCAGAGGATACTGATCAGAGAAGAAAGATGGACTGGAACCTGGTGGTGAGGACCCAGGACCATGTCCATCCTAGTGGACACCGAATGGAAACCGACGCCAGGGATTACTTAGAGGCAAAGAGGGATGCGGCTTTGCAACGTTCAGCTACAGGATCTACCCCATACCTGAGAGACCCTCCTTTGAGGTTGTCGTCCAGAGGGGAGGGCAGAAGTTTAAGCCACTCCCTTGTTCTTCCACGACAGGAGAAGACCGTGGCTCAGCCCATGGTCTATAGGCGTCCAAAACCAGCCAACACTTCATCCAATCCAGTAATGAAAGAATATCGCAAGGAGTTCATACCCATTGAGGGACAGCTGGGAGCTCTCCAAATCAACTGGCCTACTCCATTCTCGGTCAGGATTATGGAGACGCCCCCCTTCCCAAAGGTAAAACTCCCAACCATTGAGCCTTTTGATGGAACTACTGATCCTGACGATCACCTGTCTGCTTACAAGCATCAGATGTACGTCCAAGGAGTGGACGACGCTACTTGGTGTAAGAATTTTCCAGCTACTTTGAAAGGAGTAGCGCGAAGTGGTTTAACAATCTCCCCCCAATTCGGTCAACAACTTTACCGAACTCGGCTTCTTATTCACTAGTCATTTTGTTGCCAACAAACAAGGGCAAAAGACGAGCATGCACCTAGGCAAGGTCATTCAAGGACCTAAGGAGGCTCTTAGAAGTTTCGTTAAGAGATTCAACCTAGAAGCACTTCAGATCCAAGATCTTAATGCTGGAGTGGCTTTTGACGCTTTCATTAGGGGACTAAGGCCATGAAGTTTCAAATTTGATCTTGTTAAGAAGAAAATATCCACTCTTGCTGAGGCTTTGAGGGAAGCCGAAGCATTTGTTCATGCCACCGAAGTATGTGCTGAGGCAAAGCATCCCGGGTCCAAGAAGCCTGAAGAGGTTGCTCAGCCAAAGAAGAACAACCCCAAGAAGGCCGAGACTTGGGCAATAACCTCCAACACCACTCCGTCTAGAAAGAGCAAGAGAAAGGAGGCCGAGCCATCCTCATCCAATCCTGTTGAGTTTAACAAAGACCAATACTCCATCCTCATGGAGATTAAGGATCGTATGAGTTGAAGGCCCCAAATTGAAATGAAAACTCCTTATAGAAATAGGGATAAGAGCAAGTATTGCCACTTCCACAAAGATTGTGGTCATGAGACCAATGAATGTAAGCACCTCAAGAGAGCTTTGGAAGAGTTAGCCCGAAAAGGAAAGATGAATTCCTATATGCCTCAAGGGGGAAGGAAGTTTCCGAGGAAAGATGATTGGCATAACAAGAAGAAGGAGAGTGCAAGTACAGACGAAGATGTTGTTCTCGTAATCTCAGGTGGGTTTGCTGCTGGGGGACCAACCAATAGAGGGCACAAAAACTACCTTAGGGAGCTCGACCAAGTTTTGTTAGCTGATCAGACAAAGGCTGAGCCCTTCCCAAGGGTGGTCGTTAGTGAGCAAGATCGGGGCAGCTTGAGAACTCCCCATGATGATCCCTTGGTTGTAGAAATGAAAATAGCAAACTGGAGAGTAAGAAGGATCCTGATCGACACCGGGAGCTCGACGGACATCATTAGTGCTGATTGATTGTCCAGACTAAAATTTGAGGAGAAGAACTTAATTCCCGTTCACCATCCCATCATAGGGTTTGGGGGAGGAGTCATCCATCCAATGGGAACTGTAACTTTGCCCGTTCGAGTGGGAGAGAAGGATGCAGCTAGAACCTTGTTTATCAAGTTCTTGGTGGTCCGAGACTTGACAGCCTACAATGTCATTCTTGGACGACCAACTCTGAATCATGTCAAAGCAGTCATAGTAACTCACCTGATGTTGATGAAGTATGAGTGTGATGATGGCCAGATTGGCTCATTATATGGAGACCAGCAGGTGGCTAGGGAGTGTTATTTTACTACCCTCAAGCCGTCATCATGGAAAATAGGCAGCGAAGATCAGACGAAGGTTGCTGGCGAAAGGAAAACGTCTGGAATAGAGAAAGATCAGACGAAGATGGTTAGCGAGAGGAAAACGTCTAGATTTGTCAAAGACCAAGTCGCCTCGTTAAAGCTGACCATTGAGAGCCCTCAGACGCCTCTTGCTCCCTCAAGGAAGGCGTCTGAACACCTCCCCAGCAAGAAGAGGAAATATGAAATCATCAAGGAAGAACCCTCCTCGTCTGAAGAGGTTATGGCCATCATGGGACTAGCAGTAGAACGTCCAGAGCCAGTGTAAGCCCCTGAAGAGGTACGTCTGGATGAAGCTCGTCCAGAGAGGACCCTCAAAATTGGATCTTCACTCAGTGCTGATTTGAAGGGTCATCTAGTCCACTTGCTAAAAGAGTTTCAAGATGTGTTTGCCTATTGCGTTGAAGAAATGCCTGGAATTGATCCGGAAGTAGCCGTCCACCGATTGAATGTTGATCTAAATTTGAAACCTTTTCGTCAGAAGAAGAGGCATTTGGGACCGGCTAGAAACCAGGCGGTCGACCAAGAAGTTCAGAAGTTGTTAGAATCCAAGTTCATCAAAGAAACCTATTATCCAGACTGGATAGCAAATGTGGTTATGGTGCCAAAGCCCAATGGCACCTGGAGAATGTGTGTGGACTACACTAACCTCAACAAGGCTTGTCCTAAGGACAGTTTCCCTTTGCCTAAGTTGGATCGTCTGGTAGATTCCACGGCTGGCCACGCTTTGCTGAGCTTCATGGACGCTTATTCAGGTTTTCATCAAATCCCAATGTGGCCAGAGGATCAGGACAAAACGTCCTTCATTACTGAAAAAGGGTTGTATGGCTGGGTGAGGATGCCATTCGGCCTGCGCAATGCCTCGGCCACTTTTCAAAGATTGATCAATAATGTTTTTCAGCCGCAGTTGGGACGAAATATGGAGGCATATATTGACGATATGATAGTCAAGAGCCGTCAAGAAGAAAGTCATGTTAGTGATTTGAGAGAAACTTTTGAAACTCTCAGGAAGTTCAAGTTAAAGCTGAACCCCAGCAAATGTGTCTTTGGGGTTTTGTCGGGGAAGTTTTTAGGCTTCTTGGTGGATCAGAGGGGAATAGAAGCCAACCCTGAAAAGATTCAAGCTATTTTAGACATGAAGTCTCCTTCGAAGGTAAAAGAGGTACAATGCGGGCGGACGGGTTGCTTGGCTGCCCTTGGACGATTTTTGTCTAAGTCAGGCGACAAGTGCCATCACTTCTTTGCCACGATCAAGAAAAAAGCCAAGTTCGAATGGACAGCAGAGGCGGAGCAAGCCCTTCAGTATGTCAAAGATCATCTTCAGCAGCTGCCAAGGTTGGTCAGTCCCACCAAGGGGGAGAAGTTGTTTGTATACTTGGCCGTATCCACGCAAGCTGTGAGTGCCGTCTTGTTGGCTGAAAGAGACTCCGTCCAAATTCCCATATACTTTGTGAGTCACGTGCTCAAAGATGCGGAAAACAGGTATACTCCAGTCGAGAAGTTTGGATTGGCCCTAGTCATGGCCAGCAGAAAGTTGAGGCCATATTTCTTGGCGCACAGTATAATTGTCTACACTGATCAGCCTTTGAAGCAAGTTCTACAGAAGATGGAAGCTGCTGGACGAATGCTAAAATGGGCAGTGGAGCTTAACATGTTTGATATATCTTTTGAATCAAGGAAAGCCATTAAAGGGCAAGCCTTGGCAGACTTTATAGTTGAGCTTACTCGGCCAGCCATAGAGTCGATATCTGATCCAGCAAGAGGAAGAAGGCATTGGACGCTCATGGTTGATGGGTCGTCCACAGTCAATGGATGTGGAGCAGGAATCATTTGTCAATCTCCCGAAGGGGACAAGTTTGAATATGCATTAAGATTCCAGTTCAGAGCGTCCAATAACGAAGCTGAATATGAGGCCCTCTTAGCTGGAATCAAGATGTGCAAGGCGGCTGGAGCTGTTGAGATCGAGGCCAAATCGGACTCCATTTTGGTTGTCAGCCAGGTTAATGGAGATTTTGAATGCAAAGAAGCATCAATGAGCAAATACATGCGACTGATCAAAGATGAGATAGAGCCATTAAAACGATTTGTCCTCGACCAAGTACCAAGGTCGGAAAATCATCAAGCAGATGCTCTCTCGAAATTGGCCAGTTCGGCTGAAGGTGATGTGCCCAGAACAATTTTTTGGGAAGTCAAAACCAAAAAGAGCATTGACCAAGAACAAATTATGTTTCTCAGCCGAGGGACTGTCTGGATGGAGCCGATCATAGAATACAAGAAGACGGGACGATTGCCTTCAGACCCTGTAGAGGCTAAGTATGTGAAGGCTAGAGACAAGTGGTTTGAGCTATGGGACGAGACACTTTACAAGAAGTCATTCAACCGGCCTCTGCTCAAGTGTGTCACCAGAGAAGATGGTCTGGGGGTTCTGAAAGAACTCCATGAAGGAGCTTGTGCTTCTCACATTGGGGGAAGAGCTTTAGGGGAGAAGGCTTTAAGGACGGGGTACTATTGACATACCTTAAAGGAAGATGCTTTAGTCTATGCAAAGAAGTGTGACAGTTGTCAGAAGCATGGAAATGTGCATCGGAAGCCGTCCAACTACTTGACCCCCATCTTGTTCCCTCTGCCTTTTGCCAAATGGGGCATGGATATCCTAGGACCTTTCCCTGTGGCCGCTGGGCAAAAGAAGCTTGTGATAGTAGCAGTGGACTATTTCACTAAATGGATGGAAGCTGAAGCCATGCGAGGAATAACAACGAACGACGTCAAGGGCTTCATCTGGAAAAACATTATAACTCGATTTGGAATGCCTCAGTCAATCGTCTTTGATAATGGTCCACAGTTCGAAACGCCTAAGCTGAAAGAGTGGCTGTCAGAAAGAGAAATCAAAGCTCACTTTGCGGCAGTCGCCCACCCACAAGCTAATGGGCAAGTCGAGTCCTTCAACAAGATTCTATCAAATGGAATCAAGAAGAAGCTGGATAACGCCAAAGGACAATGGGTTGAAGAACTGCAATTGGTGTTATGGTCCATTAGAACAACCGCTACGAATTCTACAGGCGAGACACCTTTCATGTTAGTCTATGGCACTGAAGCTGTCTTGCCCATTGAGGTTGAAGAGCCCACCCTACGAGTCATGTTATACACAGAGGATGCCAACTGGGCCGCATTGCGCACGGCTTTGGACCAACTCCCAGAAGTCAGGGGCAATGCCTTGCTAAGAATGCAATTGTACAAACTGCGAATGGCTCGGGAGTTTAACAAAAGAGTTGTTAGACGACCGCTCAAAGTGGGGGATCTTGTTCTAAGAAAGATGGAAGCGGTTGGACGAGCTAAAGAGTTGGGGAAGCTAACACCAAATTGGGAAGGACCTATCTGATTGTCCAGGAGATACGCAGTGGGACTTTTCGTCTACAAGATCTAGATGGACGACCTATTCAGCGTACTTGGAATTCAGACACCTTAAAGAAGTACCACGTCAAACTCAGATCTTCGTCAGATACCTGTAGGGTACTTTGTAGTTACTCCAAAGTGCCACGGCACATGTTAGTAAGAAAAGAATTGTATACATGCATCTTGGCATTCAGCCAAGCAAAATCCATATAATACAATTCCTACTTTCTTATCTCTTTGCTTATTTTCACCAAGTTACTTCACTTTGGGGCATTAAATCAGTTAGTCGTCTAAAAGTAACAATAACTTGGACAAAAATACAAACAAAAGCAGAACGTCAAAATTGCTCGCTTTTACGCCGAACATCACTCCCTCAAAGAGACCGGCCAAAAATATAATGCATATATGGCCGTCAAAGTGACAAAACCTCTAGTAAGAGTAACGTCAAAGTCTCTGAGAGAAAGCTGTCCTGAAATAAGACCTTAGTAAAGGATACTTACTTTCAAAAGCACGGACAGCTAAGTAGTCTAGACCCTAGTAAGGGATCGCTACTTAATGACGAGTGTTGCTCCCTCAAGGAAGCCGGCTAAAACATGCTTTGAACATGTATCTCAAGCTCGTCCATCATCTTCAGCAAGCTCAGCCAAGGATGGCCGCTCTCCTTCTTGAACTTTGGCTCTCCCTCCATGTACTGTTGAGCTAAGCCCAAGAAAGGGGGAATGATAGAAGCCCATAGGACGAGCTAAAGAGAGCAGGTCGTCCAAAAACCAGGACCTAGCCAATAGATGCATCTGTGATGGTTTGATAGTGCAGGATGAATGTTGGTAGCTCGAGCAAAACGGCATGAAAGTGGTTCGTCCACAACTCAAACGTGCATTGGCCGTCTTCCCTCTTTGGGCAGGACTCGTCTAATCAAGTAGATCGTCCAAAAATCAAGGACGATTATCAACAAATACTTGGATATTGCATAAAATAACAGATAATCGTCCAAGGGCAAGGAGGACAATCTTCTCGTATGTGCACTTTGCAAACCGTCTCAGACGAGTCCCTTTTGGTACTTGGGAGACAAGTTTTAAAGATTAAAAATCTGAGCAGGATGTTCAACGATCATGACGAAGTTTAAAAAAAAAAAGAGAGACCGACAATTGGCAAAAAGTTGTTCATATATATATCAATAAGCAAGGATTTACAATTTAAGACTACTAAAGGGCTAAGAATATAATGGCAGACAAGCCAAGAAACTGGGAAAAATAAACCTAAAACTAGGCTTCATCTTCAGCGCGAGTTTCTTGGTCGTCCTCAGGCTTCCCATCCTCGACTTCGTCTTCAGGGTTCCCATCTGCAGCTGCAGCCTCGTCGTCGGAATCAAGGAATTCCGGAGGTTCCTCGGCGCACACCATAGCCCGATGGACACTCTGCTGATATTCCAGACGACGTACAAAGCTCGGGACCTCCTCAGCTTCGGCCAGCATCTCGAAGGCCTTGACGGCCCAATCCTTAGAGGTTTCGACGACGTGAGCCAACCCCTCCTTGGCATCATCGAAGGCCTTGGCCGCCGACCTTTCTAGACGGGCATTCTTCACCCTTGGGAGAATGTTCTCCCTTCTCAGCTCAGCGGCAGCAATAAGAGCCACATCCCTCTCACCCTTTAGATCAGTAGAGAGAGTATCTATGATCATCTTCAGACGGTCCCACTCCTTGATCTGATTGTTGACGGTAACAAGATACTTCTTCTTCTTGGATTCCAGGTCTGCGGATCTCTTTTCCAAGGCGTCCAGTGACTGACGATGGAGGGTATTAGCCATCTCAATGTCATGGATAGCCTTGTCGCCGGCCGTTGTAGCAAGATGGACGAGGCGTTTATTCTCTTTTCTCAGCTCCCTCGCCCATTCTTCAGTTAGCATGCTGCGAGCCAGAAGCTGGAACAATGAAAACAAATCAAGTTATTAGACGGGTTAAAGAGTCAAAATTTGTACAAGTATAAAACAAAGCCGGCATAAAATAATACCTCGGCAAAGAAGTCGAGACATGTAGCCAACATGCCGGCGAGACGCTCCCCTTAATCCTTTAATGTAGGATTCAGGGTAACATTTGAAGAGCTCCTGCTTAAGCCGCTCTTTTTCCAGCCTTGACATTTTGGCGAAAGCAGGAGAAGACTCGTCCGAATCAGTGAGGGGAGGAGTTGGGGGAATAGCAGGGCCTTTGCCCTTATCTGAAAGAGGGGGAGAGTCAGTAATCTTGATAGGAAAGACGATGGCTTGTCTATTGGACGGACTCAGGGACCGTCCATCGACCCGCATCGTCCTAACTATGTTGGGGTAATACGACTCACCAGACGAAAGTGATGTCGTCCTAACAACTAGAGGCATCTGTGGCACCACCTTAGCCACCGAGCCGCTGAACCCTGGATAGTTCTCGGCAGCAGTTCCAGTTTCCGGTGCAACCACAGCCAAGGCGGACTCAGGGTTGACCTCAGTAGAATCGGACGGCAAAACGCTGAGCGGAACAGCTGCATGCGCACCATTTCCCTCCTCGGCCGGGCCAACAGTCGAAGGCTCCCTTTTAAGAGCCTTGGCTTGTGGGGGAGGCATGCTTTTCTCCCCACTCTCGCCAGCAGGAGCCGTCTTATCCGCCTTCTTCCTTGTAAAGCCCTTAGGCTTCTTTGCTGAAGGCTGGTCAGCGGCGGTAGTTGGCCTCTTTTTGGACGAGGACGACTTCCCAGGTGGAAGTTTGTTTGTAGGAGCATTTTTCTGCAAAAAATTAAAGGCATCAGATCGATCGTCCAAGGAACAAAAATAAATACTATTACAAAAAATCCAGACGAGTATGGTCCCAAGAAGGTAACCGTCCATGTATGGACGTTCTTCTATGGTTGACCCTCGTCCAAAAATTGGATGCAAAAATCCAGACGTGTATGGTCCCATGGAGGTGACCGTCCAAGTCTGGACGTTCTCCTTCTTTGGGTGACCCTCGTCCAAAAAATTGGACACCAATTTTTGGACGAGCATGGTCCTAAGAAGGTGACCGTCCAAATCTGGACGATCTCCTTCTTTGGGTGGCCCTCGTCCAAAAATTGGACACCAATATTTGGACGAGTATGGTCCCAAGAAGGTGACCGTCCAAGTCTGGACGTTCTCCTTCTTTCGGTGACCCTCGTCCAAAAATTGGACACCAATTTTTGGACGAGTATGGTCCCAAGAAGGTGACCGTCCAAGTCTGGACGTTCTCCTTCTTTGGGTGACCCTCGTCCAAAAATTGGACACCAATTTTTGGACGAGTATGGTCCCAAGAAGGTGACCGTCCAAGTCTGGACGTTCTCCTTCTTTGGGTGACCCTCGTCCAAAAATTGGTGTCCAATTTTTTGGACGAGTATGGTCCCAAGAAGGTGACCGTCCAAGTCTGGACGTTCTCCTTCCTTGGGTGACCCTCGTCCAAGAAGTTTGGATGCCAATTCCGGACGAGCTCCTATGGTACTCGGCAAAAAAAATAAAAATAAAAAATAATTACCAATGTTTCTGCCCTTTTCTCGGCACTACTCTTTGCATACTCCTTCCACAGATTATCTGTAAATTTGGACATGTTGATTTCCCCCGTCCAAGATGCTTTGAGGCGTTGTCTGGCCGAGTCTGCAAATAAGGACAAAAATGTGTTCGTCAAATGAATTATGGACGAAGAGTTTTACTTGGATGATTTTAAATATACCTTTATCTTCAGCCAACCCCAAGCCGGCAGCGACCAAGAAGTCGTCTTGGTAAAACATTTCCTTAAAGGGTATCCAGTTAGACGATGGCCCCTTAAAAGATCGTTGGCCGGGCATGGAGTACTCCTTCACTCTGAAGTACTCCACCACCTCCTCGTCAAAGTTGTCCTCCAACTCCAGCTAAGACTGCTTCCGCCCAGTATTAGTGACGGTTCTATTATAATATCTGTAGCTCTCTGTGACATAGTCGCTGGACGCCCGTAAAAAGATAAAATCGGCTTTCCACTCGTGCATCTTTGACGATTTTCCCCAAGCAGTCATGAAGCCTGGACGGTTGCAGATGCTGAGCCATGCTCCGTCCACGGCCCCAGGTACCTTAGCCGCATAATGGATATGGGTAAAGGCTTGAAGGGAAAGGGCTAGGCCGTGTAGCTCGCAGACGGCAATAAACGTCAGGATGTTGTGCCAAGCGTATGGTGCCAGCTGGTTATGGCCGATGTGGTAGTGCTGCAGCACTTGTTCTACGAAGTTGTGAAGAGGAAACCTCAATCCCGCATCTAAGGCCAGTTTATAGACGGCGAAATGGCTCCTGGGAGCACTCAGGATCGTCGCGTCGTTATTAGGAATGACAAAGGAGAAGCCCGGCATGGGCATGAAAGACGACAAGTAATTAGGGTCTGGTCCTAGTTTCTCTAACCACTTACGGTTAACTAAAATGAAGCCAGGATCAGAAAGGGGACCTAAACGTCTTCTAATCTCCGACGAGGTAGTAGAAGCCTCGTCTGATTCTTCGACAGCCTCAGGATCGCTACCATTATTACCTTCGCCGATCTCCGCCGTATCGGTGTCCCTGCCAGAAGTACTGGTCTCAGTTTTTATTTCGGAGTTTTCTGCATCATGGTCGATAGGAAGCCTGTCCAAAGACTGAGCACTTTGGACCTCTCTTGCCTCATCTAGCACCCGTCCAGTGGATTCCTCCATATCCGAGCTATTTGATGGGATTATTGCTTTTCGTCTTAGACGGGCCGTTTGCTTGACGCGCGCCAGATTACCTGCACAGGTAAAGACTGGGTCGTCTGACTTTCTCGGCCAAAACTATGAAAATATATGTACTCGGCCAGAAGAGGTCCAACTCTAGAATGCGCCGAAGAAGAAGTATCGGTTCTAGGGTCAAGACAAGCTCTTGGTCGGCTAGGATTATTTGACGAAGATGATTCCATTTTATTGATTTTCTAAGAAAAAATAAAGAATAAAGAAGAATGAAAAGATAAAAGAAACGATACCTGCTAAGAACGTCTGGGCGATTCGGTGAAGAATGTTGAAGCTGGACGATCTCTCTCTCTCTCTAGAAAATTCGCAGAGCTTCTCTCTCTAGAAAAATTTGTTCGAGGTGGTAAATGATTGAATGTTTTCACACCAAGGTTATTTATAGAGGGATAAGAAACCTGCGGAGCCGGTCAAGAATGACCGAAAAGAGAATACAACGGTCGAATATGACCGGTAGAACAAAGAAGAAGGCGCGTCACTTCATTTCAAATTGAACTACCTTGAGGGTAAAAGGGCCTTAACCGTCAGATGGGCCAACAGTAAAAGCCCTTTTAGGGGCAAATGTTGTAGTCTAACATCGACGGCTCTCTTGAAGGCACTTGGGCTCATCAGAGCCGTACACGTGTCACCATAGTTAAAAAAGAGAAAAGCCTTGAATCTCTGGGCTACACTCAGCTGAGGTAAAAGGTTTAAATTCTGGCCCAACAGTCAGAGCCCAGCAGTGCCAAATGGCTGAAGGAGAGTGGTTAATAGACATCCACCAGTCATGGTCTGCCATGTGTCATGATCTAACTCCTCAGCCAATCAGAGGCCACTATTGTAGGTTAGTTTTTAAGGTTAGCTGTCAACTTGCTATCACTATAAATACCCCTGAAATCAGGAGAAACATTCATTCAATGCAAACAGTGCAAAGTTACTCTGATAAAATTCTCTCTCACTTTCTCTCTCTATCTCTACTTTCTCTTACCACACCTGAAAACTGACTTAAACATCGGAGGGGGAACCACCACCCAAACCTCCAGGGTGGGTCCCTTTGTGCAGGTTCGGGAGTAGAGCAAAGACCAAGGACTAAGAGGATTCAGACATCGTTGCACAAGTCTCCAGCTGAAGAACACTCAAGATACTAATTTACTTGCTCGACAAGGAAGCTAAGCCTACAGCTTACTTGTTGGACAAGTGGTTAAAACACATATCACTCAGGAACATTTAAAGCTAATGAAGTCAATTGGGATATAAATAAAAAAGAATTAAAAGCAGTAAAGAATGGAATAAAGAAATTTGAACCTTATATTGTTTATAAAAAAATTATAATTAGAACTGATAATAAAACTGTAAAGAGTTGGCTAACTCAAAAGTTACAAGATTCTATTACAAGAAGAGAAATAAATAGAATTATAGCAGATATTATGCAATATAAGTTTTCTGTTGAATTATTGAAAACTAATGAAAACTGTTATGCAGACTATCTCTCCAGAATTAGTTCGACAATTGATTCAAGAGAATCAAAAGCAAAAGCTAAAGATAAAGGAGCTAATGGAAAAACTATCTCTCATGAAAAGAGAAGCTGCCAATCCAGTTAAGGAGCAAGCAGATAATGCATGTAGCCAAAATTACAAAAGCATAGCTATTACCAAAAAAATTAATACTCCTTTGAACAAAAGGAATATGTCTCTACAAAGCTATTTTCCTAATCAAATTAGACCAAAAAAAATTATTAATGAGATTGAATTTCCCAATCTAGTACCAGATACTACTTCTTTCAAAGATAAGTTAACCCTTGGGAATAAATAAACCATGAACCCTATGGTCAGACAATATATTGCTAATTTTCTTAATTATTGCCAATAAGTTAAATACCTCCCCTGAGGTTACTATTAAAGATAGTAATGCAGAGATAGAGAGAGGTTATATCACTAACCCTCTAAAAAAGATAAATGAGTTAATCGCATTACTAGGATGTAATGCAAATTTAGTAAAAGCAGCATATGACTATGGACTTTTAAACTCAGTATATACCATGAATGAAGATGAACTATCTTCAATTCCTAGCCTATATAAATCAGCTAAAAACTATCTATTTATTACAAAATCACCAATGATTTTTATAAGATGTTACACAGCCCCTGGAGAAGTTACATTTCAAGAAATAAAACAATGTATTAGAGTTATTAAAATGGGATGTACTACAAATTTCATTATCCCTGAGAAGATAATGGCCTAGCCAGAAATAAATCTCAATGATGTACCAGATATTCTCAGAGAGAAAAGAGCAGTTAAGATCAAAACAATTTATGAAGCACTGTGCAATATAGTTAAAACCCCGGTTTGGATATATCACAAAGAGTTAAACACATTAATTACGTCTCCAAGCAGAGAATACGGATATGACGCAGTCGAAACTATCAAATCATGGATATGGAGTTTACTTCATCCAGATGAAGAACCAGTGACAAGATATCTTTCAAGAAACTTGATGACTTCAGATACTTTAAGAAAATATTGTAGCTGGATGCAACAAGAAAATAAACACAAGTGTCAAATATGCAAAAACCGACAAATCAATTATTGAAGATATGGATGGAGAGGTTAGGGCGGAATCATCAGGAAGCATACCAGAGGTAGCATCAACGGTGGAAATGTAGCTACGTAGTTATCTTAAAAGCATAAGAAAATTAGAGAACAACTGTAAACTTAGCAATAGTAAGAGATAAGGATAATGCTTTGTAAAGTTAGAAGATAAGCACTAAGCATAACAGCTGTAACATGTTTTGAAAAACAGCTGAAAAGTAGAAATAGTGTGAAATAGTTTGTAAAAATTGTACGAACCTTTGTAAAATCTTTCCTTTAAATAAAAGGGGCCTGGATGCAGCTGGAGCATCATTAAGGCACAACTTGGCCAAAACATCTTTCTACTCTTTCTCTCAAAATCTCTCAAAATAACATTTTTCGGTTGATCCATGCTCAAGTTGGTATCAGAGCTAGATTATTAAAAGAAGGTATACTATCATCAAGATAATTAATCTCAATGAGTTAATCGCATTACCAGGATGTAATGCAAATTTAGTAAAAGCAGCATATGACTATGGACTTTTAAACTCAGTATATACCATGAATGGAGATGAACTATCTTCAATTCCTAGCCTATATAAATCAGCTAAAAACTATCTATTTATTACAAAATCACCTATGATTTTTATAAGATGTTACACAGCCCCAGGTAGAGATGGCCAACAGTGTGGGCCAATCCAGCCCATCTAGCCCAGCCCGCCTCTTGGGCAGTGTGGGCTGAGCCCACGAAAAGCCCGGTCCAACCCTGCTCGAACCGTGAAATTGGTGGGTGGGCCGTGGGCTAGATTTTTTGAGCCCAACCCACGAAAGCCCGCTACTAAATCCGCCCAGCCCGGTCTACGAAATCGGTCCAGCCCGGCCATGAACCGGACCAGCCCAGCCCAAGTAATTATTCAACCAAATTGTGTATATTTTAATTAAATTGTACATATTTTAATCAAATTTCATATATTATAATTCAATCAAATTCAAAAAATCATGAAATTATTCATTAATATTAATAATTGTATATATTTTAATTAATTTTAAAGATTTTATGTAACAATAATAAATGATTCTAATGATTAAATAATTCTGAAAAAAAAATTCTCATGCCGGCCCGCTAGCCCAGTAGGCCCACAAACCGCCAAAACCGTTGTTTGAACCGTGAAAATCGGTAACAGACCGGTGTGGGCCAAGATTTTTCAGCCCGTGGACCAGCAAATCCAAACCGTGAATTTCACGGTCCAGTCCTGGGCCGTGAAATCTCAGCCCGGCCCACTAGGGCCCGCGGACCAGCCCACCCAACCCGCACCAGTGGCCATCTCAAGCCCAGGGGAAGTTACATTTCAAGAAATAAAACAATGTATTAGAGTTATTAAAATGGGATGTACTACAAATTTTATTATCCCTGAGAAGATAATGTCCGATCCAGAAATAAATCTCAATGATGTACCAGATATTCTGAGAGAGAAACACTAGTGGAAAAAACGCTATATGTCACAACACAACCGCTGCGGTCCCTAAGAGAAACGAAGAGGTAAATCCACAAAATTTTGGGAGGGAAATTGGGCAACATTAACCGCTGCGGTTCTTAGAAAACTGGAGCGGTTAACAAGAAACTGATCCGGTTTTATGTTAACCGTTGCGGTTCTCCCCAACCGCAGCGGTTAATGTAGCCCAATTTCATTTTGTAACCCGCGTTTTCCCTATAGCTTGCTTAATATTCTCATTTCTTCTCCCTCTGCTGCCTTAGTTTGAAATTTTCTCTTCTTCTCTCCATCTTTCTGACCTTCTCCTTTTCTTGCCCTAGACGCCTCCATTTTCACTTCTCCTCTGCCGCTACCTCCTTCTCTTTCTCTCTCCTCGATTTTCTCTCTCTTCTTGTTCTGTTAAAGTTTTTCCCGACGTTTTATTTTCTCTCTCCTGGGGTTTGTTTTCTTCGGCGATTGTTTGATTTTCGACGAATCGAAGTGTTTAATTTAGGGCTTTTTTTGTTGTTGGTTTGATTGGATGGTAGAGAGATGTGGCGGTGATGGAAGCAGTGGAATTGGTGATTCCGGTGGATTTTGTGGCGGAGAAATTGATGGGTTCAGACGTTTTTGTTGGAGCTAGGGTTTGTTCTACTAATGCTGAAGCTCGTGATTCTGACGCCATTTCGCCTTTTTCTGGCACTAAAATTGGTGAATGCACTTCCTTTCTTTTGTCATAGAGGTGAATATATTTGATTTGAGTGTTTTTTTCATCTGAGTTTTTGATTGATTTATATTGCGGTTTTTTTTTGAGGTTTTCCATTTTATTTCAATGATGTTTTTCCATTTGAGTTTTGATGGTTTTGTTGCGTGCATCTTTATTGTTTGGACTATGTATATTTGAGCTCAATGTTGATTGTGTAGTGGTTTATTGACGATTCAATTAGTGCTGCGTGGAATTTGAACTTTGTCGTGGGTTGAAGATGTGGAGAAAAGTGTCTTTTGGGACTGTGAATAGCTCACTTTTTTCATCTTCGGGTTTTTCTGAATCAAGAATATCCAGATGTCCAGTGGTTGCCATAGACTTATTGTGATCTTCAAGAGCTTGCCTTAGCCAAAATTGGTTCTTTACATTTTCTCGAGAGGCGGCTGGATATTTAGCAACAAGAGACAGAAATAGTATGTTGATTAATTGTTAATTTTTGGTTTAAGCATTTGACGTGATTGGAATATTTGATTGCTTTCAGATGGGAAGAACTTGTGTTTTTATGTGCCGTTATGCTTTTGTGTCATAATCTATGGGTATGTTTCAGGTTCACAGAGGCTTTTCTTATTTTCTTGTTTGGGCGTTGCAAATGTCGATGTATAAGCAATGCGCTTTTGTTTGACAGTTTAAGTGTCTGGCTTGCTGCTTATATTTGGGAGCTTATAATGTTTTCTAAAACTGTTCAGGTACTACCAGTGCTTCTGGTTCATCTTCCTGGTTGAAGAAAGCAGATGCAGGGTTGTGTAGGAGCAACTGTTTGCCATCTAGATCAGTGACAGAAGATGTATCCCTGGCGGTGGTTGATGGGATAACAAGTGTTTCCACTATGTCGATGTCAGAGTATGAAGGTAAACAGATTCAACGGAAGATGGGAAAGGCTCCAAAAAATGGAAATGTCTCTTTTAAAAAAAACCTCGAATGTTGCAATCGGGCAATTTATTGCCTCAGACTGAAGCTGATGATGCAAAGACAAAGTCGGAAAAGCTTGGTTTGCATCTAGTCAGATGCTCCAGTGCAGGTGAAGTGTTTAGCTACGTATTGGTTATAATCAACCATATGAGTTTCTGGCATTGCTAGCGATGTGGGTGATTTGCTTGCATCTGATAGCACCCAGCCATCTATGATAGAAGGCAATTATAATTGATTAGATTTGTTTGTTTGAATGTATGGATATTACTTCTGCTTCAGCTACTTGATTTTCTTTTCTTTGATGTTGATCCGTCCCTTAATATCTGGAAGTGGTCCAGACTGAAGCCATACAACCTGTTCTGTGAATCAATGGCTTGTATCATGCTTAAAATTATTATGCTGGATGTTGCTAAAATTTGGCAAATTACCATGTTACAGTTTGTACATGATAATACAACAAAAATGGCGGCTCTGGACTCTGGAGGGGTAGTTAGAGAAGTGAGGGCTTTGTGTGCTAACTAGTCTAGCTGTAATGATCTGTTACTCTTTGGAAGAACTTTGAGGACCAGAATATGTATGTTTGTCCTCGATCTGAGCATACTGCTGTAAAGCTTACACGTTACCCTTTTGGCTCTTGGCAAGAGTTTGGAGATTGCTAAATGCTAATCTTGACTTCTAGATCGAGGGTCTTGCGAAGTTGAAACCGCCATTCATTTAGCAGCATAGATGAATACTCCCTCCGGTTTTTATTAGTTTACCCACTTTCATTTTTGGTTTGTCATTTATTAGTTTACCCACCTTTTTTTCTGTTTTTGAAATGGTCCTACGAGTTTTATATTCTCCCATCGTTTACTGATTCTACATATCTTGATAGTATTTATACGTGATTTTGGGGCATGGTGATTGTTAAGAGTGCGATTACCATTAATATGTATTTTGCAACTTAACAAACTTGTAGAATCAGCTGTGCATCTATCACCTTTACTTAGTCATAGTATTTAATTCCATATATTAGTATATTGTTAATTTCAAGTCTCCCTCTTTTGGAACACAAGGTCTTCTCTTCTCTAAGTCTTTTCTAGTACAGTGAGGAATTGGTAGCCTTTTGATTACTTTTCAATAAGTAGTTAAATGATACTCAAGCCAAAGGTTTAATTTTTACCTGCCAGCTGCCAAGTCCTAAGTAACTATATGTATGCACTCTCACAGACATCTGTCTTCATGTTGTTCATTTGTAAAAGTTTAATGTGGATTTGAGAGCCTTTATCATCAAAATCTTTGTTTGTGGTTCAGAATTACCTTTTCAAATCTCAATTTAGTTTTGAGGATATAGTTTATTGATCATACGGTGATAAATTTTTTATTGCAGGAAACTTCAACATAGTTCAGTTAGTCTATTTAGTTGTTACTTCATAATATATGCTATAATCATGCTACCTTAGTAAGTATTAACTTCCTGACATTGCTTTTAAATCAAGCTTCATTATTCTTGGGTGCTTCTAATTGGAGATGACTCAAGAGTGTTATGAATAGTTGGTATCTTGACTAACGAGGGGCTGATTTATATGGCTCTCCATGAACTCGTGGATCTTACAAGAGCATTAATTTGACTGTTATGATTAGAGAGATATGTACCCCCTTTTGCCTAGTAAATACCAAATTAAAGAGGGGGGTGCCTCTTTAGGATCTGCGGAAATTAGTAGAGTAATTAAAGATTTTAAGAACATAAACTACTGGGCTACTTTAAGCTATAAGAAGAGAGGGATTTAGCTAGAATACATAGTGTTTTTCTTATTGCTGTGTAAGTACTTGTGTTTACAACTGAAAACTAAGAGCCCTTATATAGAGCTTCAAAGCATCTTTAACTAGTAAAAGGAGAAACACGTTTTCTTCCTTTTTCTAAAGTAAAAGCAGATAGTGACCTTTCTTTTCTAAAGAGAGGTCATAAATTAAAGATGCTAAAGCAAACAGTTTTTACAAGACATAAAGTAAAAGCATACAACTCATTATCCTTAGTTACTAAAAGACAAAATAAAGGTAGCTGTCGTGCTTAGTCATGTAAATCTCTTCCTTGAAGCATTTCTTCAATTAGAGAATTATCTCCATGATCTTCGTCGCTATCTTCATCCATGGCGAAGACTTCTGTATCATTAATATTGAAACCATGAAAAGGAATATTGATCTTGAAACTTTCTGGACCCCATATTTTAAAGGTTTTGCCTTCTGCTAGAAAGTTCATGGCAATAGCTCCTCCCTGTCTGTGATTAGGGGGTCGTAACATTAGTTCTCTGTAGAAACTTTCATCTTCTACGTAGTTAAAAGAACTTAGTGGAATTTCGTCAATCTTCCAAGGTGGATCAATGTAGATGTAATGAAGTGCTGGTTCTTCTAGTAGTCCATTTGTAACTGGGATCTTGCTGTTGAACTCTATTATTAACTCTTGATTCTTTCGATAGTGTAGATATTTCTTAACACATGTCTCGAATTTTAATCCAAACCCATCAGGAATCTGATCTGGATTATCTAATGTTAGGCTGCTTAACATACCATAATCATAAAACTCAATAAGACTTTTGGTTCTAATAGTTTTACCCTATTATTCTTAAATCTTTCTAAGCTTTGTTTCTCCTTTTACTAGTTAAAGATGCTTTGAAGCTCTATATAAGGGCTCTTAGTTTTCAGTTGTAAACACAAGTACTTACACAGCAATAAGAAAAACACTATGTATTCTAGCTAAATCCCTCTCTTCTTATAGCTTAAAGTAGCCCAGTAGTTTATGTTCTTAAAATCTTTAATTACTCTACTAATTTCCGCAGATCCTAAAGAGGCACCCCCCTCTTTAATTTGGTATCAGAGCAAGTAACGATTCTAGCTGAAAGACTGTTCGAGGCCACAGGACGGAAACCAGGGAGTAGTACGTCGCCGGCAAATAGTAGGCAGTCTGAAGGTAGTATTGTTATTTAATTTCGTACCTTTGTTATAAACATATATATGAGTATTTATTGATAGAAAGAACTTAAATGAACAGTGAAAAAGCTATAAGACGTTTTAATCATTGAAGAAAACCTAAAGACAATTGCATACTTAGATCTTGCTTATAACTCAAAAGATAAACACTTTATTTCACTTGGTAAAAATAAGTTTCTTTGTAGATTTGATAATAAGTTTAAACACATCCTACATAGTGACAGTTCACACCTAAATAGCATAACAGACTTAATAATCAGTCTAGCCGAAAACATAGAAAGACAGAGTTATCACGATTCTCTAGATAAAATAATTAGAGCTTTTATAGATAATAGAAAACTCTTGAAAGAAGTACAGAATAATAACGATTTCTTAAGATCACAGATTAACTCATTAAGTAAAGAGGTTAAGACTTTAAGAGATAAAACTCCTACTAAGGAAGAAGTTAGACAACTTAGTTTTGACATACAACAAAACAAGCCCAAACTTATAGAAATAGAGACTAAAAGGATTTTAAATCAAACAACAGAAAAATTAAGTCAAAGTATGGCAGGATTTACTACATTATAGTCTTCCTAGCTTTGAAGGAAGAAGAACAGTTGACACAGGCCTTTTTAAAATTCATATTGACATCAGACAAACTCATCTGAGTCGTTCTCAGATTATTGAGTTTTATGATTATGGTATGTTAAGCAGCCTAACATTAGATAATCCAGATCAGATTCCTGATGGGTTTGGATTAAAATTCGAGACATGTGTTAAGAAATATCTACACTATCGAAAGAATCAAGAGTTAATAATAGAGTTCAACAAAGAAGATCCCGATTACAAATGGACTACTAGAAGAACCAGCACTTCATTACATCTACATTGATCCACCTTGGAAGATTGACGAAATTCCACTAAGTTCTTTTAACTACGTAGAAGATGAAAGTTTCTACAAAGAACTAATGTTACGACCCCCTAATCACAGACAGGGAGGAGCTATTGCCATGAACTTTCTAGCAGAAGGCAAAACCTTTAAAATATGGGGTCCAGAAAGTTTCAAGATCAATATTCCTTTTCATGGTTTCAATATTAATGATACAGAAGTCTTCGCCATGGATGAAGATAGCGACGAAGATCATGGAGATAATTCTCTAATTGAAGAAATGCTTCAAGGAAGAGATTTACATGACTAAGCACGACAACTACCTTTATTTTGTCTTTTAGTAACTAAGGATAATGAGTTGTATGCTTTTACTTTATGTCTTGTAAAAACTGTTTGCTTTAGTGCTTTTACTTTATGTCTTGTAAAAACTGTTTGCTTTAGCATCTTTAATTTATGACCTCTCTTTACAAAAAAAAGGTCACTATCTGCTTTTACTTTAGAAAAAGGAAGAAAACGTGTTTCTCCTTTTACTAGTTAAAGATGCTTTGAAGCTCTATATAAGGGCTCTTAGTTTTCAGTTGTAAACACAAGTACTTACACAGCAATAAGAAAAACACTATGTTTTCTAGCTAAATCCCTCTCTTCTTATAGCTTACAGTAGCCCAGTAGTTTATGTTCTTAAAATCTTCAAATACTCTACTAATTTCCGCAGATCCTAAAGAGGCGTTTCTTCCTTTTTCTAAAGTAAAAGCAGATAGTGACCTTTCTTTTCTAAAGAGAGGTCATAAATTAAAGATGCTAAAGCAAACAGTTTTTACAAGACATAAAGTAAAAGCACTAAAGCAAACAGTTTTTACAAGACATAAAGTAAAAGCATACAACTCATTATCCTTAGTTACTAAAAGACAAAATAAAGGTAGCTGTCGTGCTTAGTCATGTAAATCTCTTCCTTGAAGCATTTCTTCAATTAGAGAATTATCTCCATGATCTTCGTCGCTATCTTCATCCATGGCGAAGACTTCTGTATCATTAATATTGAAACCATGAAAAGGAATATTGATCTTGAAACTTTCTGGACCCCATATTTTAAAGGTTTTGCCTTCTGCTAGAAAGTTCATGGCACTAGCTCCTCCCTGTCTGTGATTAGGTAGTAGGCCATGTATAAGCCATGCGCTGTTTCTCCTAAGAATGTTTCTAAATAAGCAAACATATCTGTTTCTTCTTTATTAGCTAACTTTGCCCATTCTTGTATAATTAATTGTTCCCAATCTTGTATAAGGGAATTATATTGCTGAGGATTGACATAGTCTAGGTTTAGTAATTTAGGAGTATAAGGGGTATTTTTATAAGGTTTTAAAAAATCTAATTCTTTATTCTGTCCACCACGCTTTCGCAACAACTCTGATTTCTGCTGATAATAACGTGTTGGGATATGGTAAATGTTTTTACTAATGGTAATGCTATTCTGAGTTATAGAAATACTACCTTGTTGAGAAATGATGAAGTTTAATCCTAATAAGAACTGAGTTCTAAAATTGTAAGCTGGTGATATGTTTATTTGAGGTATATCATATTTTTGGCTATATCCTCATGCAAAGTCTTTAAATTGTATGGCTGTGGGTTTAACATAGTATTCTATTAAACATGTTTTCCCATCGGCGAGAATATTAGTGATAATATCTTTATGCTTTAGTTTAAACTGAGCGGGTACTAAGTTTGTAGTGATCTGGCTCTTAGTACACCCTGTATCTACTATAGCATAAGTCTCAACTGTGGCTTGTTGATCAAACCATAGTTTACAGGCTACTTGTAAACTTCTTCTAGTTGATCTTCATTTATTCTAGCGTAACTTCCTAAGTCTGTAAAGTTATCTTCTGTATCACTTTCATCATAAGTAGGTGGTTCCTCTTCATTAAAAAGTGATATTTCTTTTAGTTTCTCTTCTAATTGTTTTTCTAATTGATCAATTTCTCTTATCTTTTGACCTTCTCTTGTATATAACCTAGCACTAGTGTATCTATGACAATCTGTGAATAGGATATAATTAAGTCTTTTACTAATATAATCCTTTTCTGCTTTTGCTATTTCTATTTTTCTTCTTAATTCTTCTAATTCTTTGGCTATTTCACTTAGTTCGTGGTTTGCTAAGCTATATTCTGCATCATTTTAGAAACATCAGACAAACTCATCTGAGTCGTTCTCAGATTATTGAGTTTTATGATTATGGTATGTTAAGCAGCCTAACATTAGATAATCCAGATCAGATTCCTGATGGGTTTGGATTAAAATTCGAGACATGTGTTAAGAAATATCTACACTATCGAAAGAATCAAGAGTTAATAATAGAGTTCAACAAAGAAGATCCCGATTACAAATGGACTACTAGAAGAACCAAGCACTTCATTACATCTACATTGATCCACCTTGGAAGATTGACGAAATTCCACTAAGTTCTTTTAACTACGTAGAAGATGAAAGTTTCTACAGAGAACTAATGTTACGACCCCCTAATCACAGACAGGGAGGAGCTATTGCCATGAACTTTCTAGCAGAAGGCAAAACCTTTAAAATATGGGGTCCAGAAAGTTTCAAGATCAATATTCCTTTTCATGGTTTCAATATTAATGATACAGAAGTCTTCGCCATGGATGAAGATAGCGACGAAGATCATGGAGATAATTCTCTAATTGAAGAAATGCTTCAAGGAAGAGATTTACATGACTAAGCACGACATCTACCTTTATTTTGTCTTTTAGTAACTAAGGATAATGAGTTGTATGCTTTTACTTTATGTCTTGTAAAAACTGTTTGCTTTAGTGCTTTTACTTTATGTCTTGTAAAAACTGTTTGCTTTAGCATCTTTAATTTATGACCTCTCTTTAGAAAAGAAAGGTCACTATCTGCTTTTACTTTAGAAAAAGGAAGAAAACGTGTTTCTCCTTTTACTAGTTAAAGATGCTTTGAAGCTCTATATAAGGGCTCTTAGTTTTCAGTTGTAAACACAAGTACTTACACAGCAATAAGAAAAACACTATGTTTTCTAGCTAAATCCCTCTCTTCTTATAGCTTACAGTAGCCCAGTAGTTTATGTTCTTAAAATCTTCAAATACTCTACTAATTTCCGCAGATCCTAAAGAGGCACCCCCCTCTTTAATTTGGTATCAGAGCAAGTAACGATTCTAGCTGAAAGACTGTTCGAGGCCACAGGACGGAAACCAGGGAGTAGTACGTCGCCGGCAAATAGTAGGCAGTCTGAAGGTAGTATTGTTATTTAATTTCGTACCTTTGTTATAAACATATATATGAGTATTTATTGATAGAAAGAACTTAAATGAACAGTGATAAAGCTATAAGACGTTTTAATCATTGAAGAAAACCTAAAGACAATTGCATACTTAGATCTTGCTTATAACTCAAAAGATAAACACTTTATTTCACTTGGTAAAAATAAGTTTCTTTGTAGATTTGATAATAAGTTTAAACACATCCTACATAGTGACAGTTCACATCTAAATAGCATAACAGACTTAATAATCAGTCTAGCCGAAAACTTAGAAAGACAGAGTTATCACGAATCTCTAGATAAAATAATTAGAGCTTTTATAGATAATAGAAAACTCTTGAAAGAAGTACAGAATAATAACGATTTCTTAAGATCACAGATTAACTCTTTAAGTAAAGAAGTTAAGACTTTAAGAGATAAAACTGCTACTAAGGAAGAAGTTAGACAACTTAGTTTTGACATACAACAAAACAAGCCCAAACTTATAGAAATAGAGACTAAAAGGATTTTAAATCAAACAACAGAAAAATTAAGTAAGGTTGAAGCTTTGCTTCAAGAAGTTAAAGATTTAATAATAGGTTAATGACCCGAGAAAATAGAAAAGAATACTTAACAGCTGAAAAGAAAGCAAAAGAATATTTAGATTTTATAGATAACGAGTTTGCAACTTATAATCCACCAATAAAAGGGGATAGGTATAACACTATTAGATTTAATATTTTAACAGAATTAATTCTAGATCTAAAACAACAAATAAAAGAAATAAAAGACGAACTTAGAAACGATAAAGGACAGACTTCAGTTTCAAACGAAGATAGTTTAATTAAAGCATTTAAGAATCTTAGTGTTTCTCCAGAAGGAATAATTAGAAAGGTTAAACCAATAACAGAATATAAATATTTTGTACCAAAACCAGCAAAATGACTAATTTCCCAGGAACAAGTAGAACTTTAAATAGATCTCTAAGCACAATAACAGCAGAAGAATTAGACACCAATAAAAGATTTAGTCCTTTTAAGTGGCTAACTAAGAAAGAGCCTATATCTCAAATAGAAGAATTAATAGATATAGAGCAAAGCTTAGAAAGATTTATGAATAATAGGGTAAAACTATTAGAACCAAAAGTCTTATATAATCAAGGAATATTCGACAGATCAACCATGGTATTTAGAACATATAGAGAAGAAGCCATTAGTGTACTAAGTGGATCTAAAGATATAGGGCTTATATCACCACAGACAGTCCAAACCTTAACTAAAAAACACAATTATCTTCATCTAGGAATGATAATTATAGGAATTAAAGCCTTAATTAGAAAAGAAACAGGAACTAAAGTCTTGCTATTAATAGTAGACAACAGTTGGAAAGACCCAGATTTAGCTATTATATCAGGAATGGAAGTAGATCTATCATCTAATAGAGGATTATTTTACTGTGTTCCAGATCTTTTAAAATCAGTAAAAGATATAACTAAGCTTAGTATTATAATCAAAACCAAGGGTTTTGAAGGATACACAGGCGATAACTTATCTGTAACAATAGGAACTATTGCTAAACTTAGTAAAACTACTATAACAAACTATAAACTAGAAGTAGATAAAGTTATCAAAACCATGATGTCCAAAGGGATAAAAATGATAGAACCAACAATAATAGATAAAGAAATCTTAGCAGGAGAAGAATGGAAAATCTCAGAATTATTTCAAAAGAAAGATAATAGTCCGTTAGTTCCACAAAGTAGTTATATGTATAAAGATAGTAGAGGAAGACTTTCAGTTAGATTTGGAGAATATGAGAAATTAGATTTAGATTTAGAAACTGAAGAAAATGATGCAGAATATAGCTTAGCAAACCACGAACTAAGTGAAATAGCCAAAGAATTAGAAGAATTAAGAAGAAAAATAGAAATAGCAAAAGCAGAAAAGGAATATATTAGTAAAAGACTTAATTATATCCTATTCACAGATTGTCATAGATACACTAGTGCTAGGTTATATACAAGAGAAGGTCAAAAGATAAGAGAAATTGATCAATTAGAAAAACAATTAGAAGAGAAACTAAAAGAAATATCACTTTTTAATGAAGAGGAACCACCTACTTATGATGAAAGTGATACAGAAGATAACTTTACAGACTTAGGAAGTTACGCTAGAATAAATGAAGATCAACTAGAAGAAGAACAAGAAGTTCTTATTAGTCAAATACAGACTAAAACTAGAGAAGAGATTTTTAATAGAGATTTCCAAAGCTATAATATTAGGGAAGTTTTAGACGATATTACTATAGAATTAATGAATGACTTAGGAATGACATATTCCGAAGCAGAAGAAGAAATAAGAAAGAAATATCATGTAGAAAAAATAGATTTAATTAAAGAAGGCAAATTAGGACCAGATAGTATCTACAAAACCGAAGCAGCCTTTATGGCTAATGGAGAAAGTTCATATGGTGAGATATACAATCCATCAGACGAATATATGACTGGACCTACAGATAGGCCAGTATGGAAACAATCAAGGGAATATAATCCAGCTAACGAAGGATTAAAATCTGATAAATATTGAACTTGGATGGCAGAAGTGAAGTGCTCATTGTGTTAAGTGTTTCATTTCTTTATATTAGGTATTGTTTTGGTACTGAATTTTTAATGTAATGTATTTCTTAAGATGTAATTGGAAGTTCAAGCTAATGGCACTCGAGCTTGAGGAGAAAGTTCTTCAATGCTAATCAACCAACTTTCTGTAGCTTGCTATAGTTACTCAGCATCTACCTTTATTGGAGGCGAACCCACTTGTATATTTTATGTTTTTCTATTCCCTTTTCGAGCCATTGGTTTTACTTTTTAAGATAACTTTAGCTAAAGCAAATGTGGCTTAATAGGGATCAAGCCAAGGTTGTTGAGCGGCTTGGTTAATGCTCTGTGCCATTAAGTTGAGATATAGAGGGAGTGAGACTGCTGTATTTGGGATCTTATATAATGCTATTTCTTCCATTCAGTCATGGTTAAGCTCCATCAATGACAAAGTGCTTAATTATGGTTGTACTAAATGAGATCGCAACATCTAAGCCTTAATGATGTTGAAGTATTTTTTTGTGGTCTAGTTAGATAAGGTAGCAATCTGCTTTCTTTTGGAGCTGGTTCTAGTTTGGTCTTGATGTTCTGATCTGTACTCTGCAGTGCACCAGCATTGATCTATGCAACTAAATGAGTAGAGATTGAGTCAATTGTAGATAGTCTGTCTATAATATAATGGCCGGAGAATAGCATATATCAAATATTAGACTGTATTTGCAACTTTCAAAGTTGATATCATTCAAGTCATGCTCTTAAATTGCTTCAAGACACCCATCTCCATTATCCAGTTTCTTCTGGAGCCGGGTGCCTGGTTGGCATTGATGTGTTGATCTAACTATAGAATAGAAATGATTATTGCGTTGCCAAGTTACTAGCCAACCAATCCTGCAAGCTTAAATCCAGTTTTGAATTGTTTTACAGTTTTACCCTTGTTCATTGTTAATCTACGAGACTCGAGTTTTTTCTTCAAGCTTATTTTGTCTCAGTTTGTAGTTTGACTGATATCTGTTCATTTTGTTTTGCACTGTAGATAAGTCTCGGGCAGTCAAACAAAAGAACAATATAAATGGCAGAAGAGGTGATAGAAGGAACTCTAAAAAAAGTTCCTATGAAGTCAAAATTCGATCCATTTTCACCGAAAGTTGGTTTACCAAACTCCAGTCCTGCAAGTGGAGGAGGCAATGTTTTTGGTATGAAATTGTTCTCTTCCTTTTCGAGCCATTGGTTTTACTTTTTAAGATAACTTTAGCTAAAGCAAATGTGGCTTATTCGGGATCAAGCCAAGGTTGTTGAGCGGCTTGGTTAATGCTCTGTGCCATTAAGTTGAGATATAGAGGGGGTGAGACTGCTGTATTTGGGATCTTATAATGCTACTTCTTCCATTCAGTCATGGTTAAGCTCCATCAATGACAAAGTGCTTAATTATGGTTGTACTAAATGAGATAGAGAGAGGTTATATCACTAACCCTCTAAAAAAGATAAATGAGTTAATCGCATTACCAGGATGTAATGCAAATTTAGTAAAAGCAGCATATGGCTATGGACTTTTAAACTCAATATATACCATGAATGGAGATGAACTATCTTCAATTCCTAGCCTATATAAATCAGCTAAAAACTATCTATTTATTACAAAATCACCTATGATTTTTACAAGATGTTACACAACCCCTGGAGAAGTTATATTTCAAGAAATAAAACAATGTATTAGAGTTATTAAAATGGGATGTACTACCAATTTCATTATCCCTGAGAAGATAATGGCCCGGCCAGAAATAAATCTCAATGATGTACTAGATATTCTCAGAGAGAAAAGAGTAGTTAAGATCAAAACAATTTACGAAGCACTATGAATATAGTTAAAACCCCAGTTTGGATAAATCACAAAGAGTTAAAAACATTAATTACGTCTCAAAGCAGAGAATACGGATATGACGTAGTCGAAACTGTCAAATCATGGATATGGAGTTTACTTCATCTAGATGAAGAACCAGTGACAAGATATCTTTCAAGAAATTTCATGACTTCAGATACTTTAAGAAAATATTGTAGCTAGATGCAACAAAAAAATAACCACAAGTGTCAAGTATGCAAAAAACGACAAATCACTTTTCCAATTATTGAAGATATGGATGGAGAAGTTAGAGCGGAATCATCAGGGTGCATACCAGAGGTAGCATCAACGGTGGAAATTTAGCTACGTAGTTATTTTAAAAACGTAAGAAAAGTAAGAAAACAGCTGAAAACTTAGCAATAGTAAGAGATAAGGATAATGCTTTATAAAGTTAAAAGATAAGCACTAAGCATAACAGCTGTAACATGTTTTGAAAAACAGCTGGAAAGTAGAAATAGTGTGAAATAGTTTGTAAAAATTGTACGAACCTTTGTAAAATATTTCCTATAAATTAAAGAGGCCTAGACGCAGTTGGAGCATCATCAAGGCACAACTTGCCAAAAACATCTCTCTACTCTTTCTCTCAAAATATCTCAAAATAAATCTAGGAATATTGGTATTCCTTCCAAAATTACAACTTGTAGACGTGATTTTATTTCGCCTACGCGGTGTGAGCGCGTATTTAACTACCCCAGTGTTAAGGTTTTATTAAATACGTTTTCGAAGTCGCCAACAAGTCTTTAAATGGAGACTCATAAACCTAATTGGATATTTGGGAAACCGAAGGGACAAATTAGGGACTTATCCAATGTAGATTTCTCCGTCTTGACACCATAGATGGTCAATGAACCAAAAATTGAGTTCGGGGGTGAGGGTACGAATATGGTCATAGTGAACCACGTTCGCCCATTGCTGGCCTCTACTAAATATAGATTCATTACAAAGTTTATGAAAAAGAATAACTGCATAATTATTTTCATACACCTTAAAAAGATTAATCTAGGTTGGTTCAAAAAACACATAAAAGACTACTTTTTAGTGACAAATTATTAAGCAATCAATTTACAAGGTACCTAGCAGGTTGTCCATATTATCTAATTTAGTTAGAACAGTTCCTTAAGTCTTGATTAACAATAATACCATGTGGGTGATAAAAATCATGCATAGAACAATCATAATAACATGAAGTACGAAATAAGAGAAAAGGGGTTAGAGTGTACAATAATCACGACAATAAATCGTTAGTAACTTCAAGGAAATATAATAAAAGGATTTATTCAAGGGTCCTTAGGAGTATTCCTATGCAGTTTAGGTCTGAGAGCGTAACGACCTTCAGGAGGAGCAATATTGAAGCCAAAAGGTCAACTAAAGCAGGAACGTAAGTGTAACACCCCAGAATTTCAAAGCGGAAAAGAAAGAAATAATAATAGTATTAATAGGACGATGGCGGAAACATCGTCTTCTGGGAATGTCACTACTACAAGAAATGCGTTGAAATAACTAAGTGATAAACCAACATAAGTAAATAGTATAAATAAATTAAATTAATTAAAGCAATATCTAAAAGAGAAAACTGACTCTCAAACTAATTAAAAGTCTAGGCCTAAAACATCTAGCTTTTTAATGCTCACAACTCAACCCGAGCCCAAAACCAAAGAAGATTCCCATCAACATAATCTGCAAAATATATCAACAAACATCCACAATCAGTGGGGAGTAACTAGCAGTTCTCCCAGAATAAAAGAAATCAAAGTACAATTCAGACATAGATTAATAAGAAAGGAAACATAAGGTCAAGACAACTATGACATGCATCCAAAATCATAAAGCTCTCAAGTAATACAAAAGATAAAATGAATTCAATAATAATAAAAACATAGATAAATATGTTATTGAGTCAAAAACTGAACGCCAGTGAATCGCAATTCACTTTCTAAGGTTTGTCAGATCGCAATCTCCAAGTCAGTCTACGGGCTTACGTTCCCCACTGCTTGTGTCTAAGAATGGCCAAACTCCCGATGCAGGGTAGAACACGCAGAACTCCCTGACCTCTCGGACGACAACAATTAACCCAGGTGTACCCCTAGTTCGCAAACTAGGTGGTTGGCATGTTCTTCACCGGGGACTACGGCCCTGTTCTTTTAGACTTATTTTCAGCAAAAATAAGAAAAAATAAGTTCAGTTCAGCAAAAATAAGTAAAAATAAATTCAGTTCAGCAAAAATAAGTTCAGTTCAGCAAAAATAAGTTCAGTATTACTATTAATGTTGTAATTATTATTTTTGTTTTCAATATTACTATTAATATTGTTATTATTATTAATTTATAATTATAATAACGATGAATTTGTAATTTTTTTTATTTTTTATTTTATATTATTTTTTTATTTTAATATTTTTATTATTTACTATTTATTTATTATTTATTATTTATTATTTATTATTTATTATTTATTATTATTTATTATTTATTTTTATTTTTATTATTTATTTTTTTATTTTTATTTTTATTTATTATTTTTTATTTATTATTTTTTATTTATTATTTATTATTTATTATTAATATTATTATTTATTATTATTTAATATTTATTATTTATTATTTATTTTAATTATAATTATTATTATTTATTATTAATTATATATTATATATTATTTATTTATTATTTATTTATTATTTAATATTTATTATTTATTATTTATTATTATTATTATTATTTATTATTATTACTATTAATATTAATATTTTTTATTATTTATTATTATTATTTATTATTTAGTATTATTTATTATTTATTATTTATTTTATATTATTCATTATTTATAATTTATTATTTAATATTTATTTATTATTTATTATTTATTACTAGCTCCGTCCCAGAAAGATCTGAACACTTGTTGGGACACATAGTTTAAGGTAATAAGTTGTAGTGTGGTTATCAAATGTTATTTTATTAAAAAAGTAGATGTGATAGGAGTTGGTGGGGTATTTTTTATTAGAGGAGATAGAAAGTTGGGTACCTTTTTATTGATAAAAGGTAGGGTGTGGGCCAAAGATGTGTAAAAGAAATAATATATTAATAGTGGGATCATGCCAAAAATGAAAGTGTTCAAACTAATTTGGGACAAACATAAAAGGAAAGTGTTCAGACTATTCTGGGACAGAGGGAGTATTTATTATTATTAATTTTATTATTTATTATATTTATTATTATATTATTATTATTTATTATTTATTATTATTTATTTATTGATATTATTATTTATCATTATTATTAATTTTTTTATTATTAATATTTTTTATTATTATTTATTATTATTATTATTATTATTATTATTTTTTATTATTTTTTATTATTTTTTATATTATTATTTTTTAGCAAAAATAAGTAAAAATAAGTACAGTTCAGCAAAAATAAGTAAAAATAAGTTCAGTTCAGCAAAAATAAGTTTAGCTCAGTTAAGCCAATATAAGTTTAAAAGAACAGGGCCTACATCTATCCCACCGGATGTTCTTATCTCAAAATAAAATCAAAAATATCATTAAAGTATCATTCATCTCAAAAATATTCGTCAAAGGGATGCCACCCGGCCTTATATCCATAATTCATCAAAAGATATCTCTTCAAAATTCTTCAGTAGTTACAAACATACAACAAAGGTTTCAACAACAAATACTTTGCGCACCACAAAACACAAACAACGACAATTAAAGAGTTTACAACGCCAACATTATCAACCAGAAGTGAATCACATCATACAAGATCACCAACTCCAAGTAAAACATACATACAAGCACATACGAAATTCACGCAACACAAAACTATGTGCTCGGCGCATGAGCTTGCGCTCAATGCCAACATGTGCGTCTGCCGCGCGGACCATCCTGCGTCTGACGCATCAGTGTGCGTCTAACGCCACCACCAATTAATACCAAAGCTCATTAAATATGCAAAACGTACACAATTAATCATTTCACAAGGACTAAAAGTAAATATAATGATACACAATTATAACCACAGTAACTTAAAAATCATGACTTCTCAAGAATATAAAAGGTCTCAATTTATTTCTGATTTTTAATCCCTTAAATAATTAAAAAGAATATCCTCAAACTCATAACAAAAACACAATAAAAATATTAAACTAATAAAATCGATCAGTAAATTATCACAAAAATTATAATACGACCATTATGAATTTAATGACATGGTAAAAATTTTATTTTTAATTTTCGATCTCTAAAAGTAATTTTAAATGTTAATTTACAGAATACTCAAGAAAGCCAATATAATAATTAAAAATATAAATAAAAGCCCAAAAATTACCAACAATTCACATAACATGCATAAACCCACGGTAATACAGATTATGAAAAGAAATAGATTTTTCGGCCTCAAAATATAATATTCACGATTTAAATACTAGCAAACACGAAAATGCAAAAAATGATAAATTAATTAAATAAACCTATAAACAGTAGAAAAAAATTATTCTAAGGCTTGAAAAGCATACTACACCAATAATATTCTTCATGAAAAATAATATCGGCAATTATAAAATTTGTTCACTAATTATTTTGCAATTAAGCCATAAACGCATAAATTACCAAATAAATCAAATAAATAGTAAGACTCAAACGAAAATTATTTTGCTGCACATAATATTCACACAGCATACATCAAGAACATTCACGTACAATTTCATCAATAATTTCATACAAAAAGTATTTTAAACAATTTCCTAGCGTAATAATCTAATACCGAAAATACTCTAATCTCTAGCGTTCTACGATAACTACTGGTTACCTGGAACATCGGTAGAATAACTGAGCCTAAAGAGACAACCAAGAGTTACGCATGCAATCCAATTCCTCTTCTAACCCCAAAGGACAACGAACGATAATTGTAGCAACAAGTCACTAGGCGTTTTCTTCTTGAACATTGAAAAATCTCATTTCGGGCTTCTGTTTCGACCATGATTCCCGGTGATCTAAATATCTGATTCTAAATCCCTTCCAATAAAAGTGAAGAACAAGATGTTATAAACATGCTGTCCAAATTTAAGGACGATCCAACGGTTAGATTTCCGGCTACGATTATTTTGGTGAAGGTGTGACAGGAACAAAAACCGGATGACTCGTCTGATTGAAACGAAAACTGCAGTCGTGTCTTTCCCTTTATTCAAAAACAAATTATACCACGAGCAAGATCTTTCCGAGTAGATGGATTTTGACTACTCACACGTCCAATTCGGATAAGAAACGAAGGAGATATGATGCAAACAAAATAGGGGTGCAGAAATAGCCGAAAATGCGGAAGAGAGAAGAAGTGGAGTTGTTATGCACGAATTTCCTGACTTATTTCCAGCATTATGAAGGGGGTTAAAGTGCAGTAAAAGAATGAGATTATTCACCTCATTAAGCAAAGGTTTAAGGGTGCATTAAGGTGGGTTAATGGGGAATTAAATTGGGGGTTACAAGAGATCCAAAGGTTAACATAATGAGCACCAAAACTCTTCATCATCCACACCATATTTGCTGATTTTAGGCCAGCATGACATGCCACATGCGATGCAACATTTCATCACCCAAGTTGGTCCAACAACGTTACAAAAACGCTACGCGACAAAACTGCATCCTAAACGCCTAAATGGATAACGAAACTAATATAACCTTTAAAATACTTAACTAACAACTTAAAATAAATATATCACAACATATAAAAATATAAACACATTTTCACAACACGTTCCAAAATAATTTAAATAATAAATTATTTATTTTTATGAAAAAAATATCATTTAAATGTAAACAAACGCCAAAAATAAAGGGTGAAAATTACGGGGTGTTACAGTAAGCGTGGTTGATTGTGTTTAGTGTGTGGAAGTACGAAATTATAAGCACGAGAGTATTCGGAAAAGTTAAAGTGTATGAGAATAATATTGAAAACCGTCCTTTGATTCGGGAAGTCAAGGTGCATTTATAGGGAAAAGGAAATTGCGCGTCATGCGCCAGCTGCGCCAAGCGCAAGGAGCTATGTGACGCACAATCACACGTGTCCGGCGCACATTAGTGAGCCTAACGCGGCATGACCAATAGACAATGTACACGTGGTACGCGTCTTTGAAAAAAGATAAGAAATAAAACTTGCGTGTCGCCCGGAATGGTGCGCTAGGCGCAGGACTCTATGTGACACACAGATCCAAGTGTCAAACGCACATTGGCGCGTCGGACACAGCGCGGCCAATGCGATTGACGCACCACCTACGTCCAACACATTTCCAGCCTTTTTTCATTAAACGTGTTTTTGAAAGATTTATTTTATCCCTTGAAATCCGGTAATTAAATCTTACGAATTAAAAACCTGGTTTTAATTTCTTTTATGAATATATATATTAAAAATAATAAATAACAATTGGGCTCTTGGGTTTAAAATATTTTAATAGGCTCAAAATACAATTAATTATCATGAATAATTAATTGGGTTTTAAAATAAGACTTCTAAATACACTTTAAATTTATTTTGGGTTGGCTCTTCGGACTGGTCTTCCGTCGGGTCGCGCCAACTAGAACCGCGGTATGTTTCATAATCAGACCCTTAAATGGGGGAGACATGATTATGTGTCTACAGAAGCCCCCACTTTGACCGAGGTTTGTAAAACCGAAAGTTAAAGTACACGTGTCGTGACATAGAATGATTCTAGATGCTCTACAATCCAAAATCACTCTTTTATACTGGTACCTGCAAATCAGGCAAAAGTTTCAGGAACAGATATATGTGAAACAAATTTGCAATATTTATAAATTTGCAAAAATGAAATGATATATGTGAAAAGGATATCATGAACTATTCTGGTCCGGGTCATGTCGAGGTAGAGATACATCTCGCTCCAGGGCTGTGCTATAGGATTGAAGGCTAGCGCTGGACTTGACCGTTGTTGTTGTCTTCAGAAACACAAACCATATTAACGCTGGATTTCCCGTTGTCTCGGCCGATACTGTCCTCGAAACTAGCGCTGGACTTACCGTTGTTGATGTTCTTCGGATATTTAGAGCTTCGTCCCGCTCCAGGGGTGATTAGGCCTGTTCATTGGGGCGGGCGCCCAATAAAAACCCTCAATGAGCCCTTTTAAAACACATATGACCCAATCCTTATTATAAATTGGGGGGGTCCTTAAAGGGTAAGGGAATAAGAGGGTTGGAATGAGTTGGGGCGCGTCCTTAAAGGGTCTTTAAAAGGTTTTTTTTTTTGAAACAAAGCCTGCTATATTTCAATTTTCAAAGCCTAAAGCCCAAAGCCCAAAGCCTGCTATATTCGATCATCATCATCATCATCATCCCCAATTTCTCTCTCCTAGGGTTTTTTTTTCTATCTCCTCTTCGTCGGTGTGGCAATTCGCACATCTCCTCTTCGTCGATCAAGCACTTCGCAACTCCTCTTCAATCTTCATCGACAATTCAATATTTTTTTAGTATGGTATGTCAAAATGAATTCATCTAATTTTTGATTTCTTGCAAAAATAAATTTTCATTCATATGATACTGAAGGTAAAGTTTCACTAAAACCCTAATTTCGCTCTCTTTCCTGTTTCTGGAATTTGTGACATTTGATTTGATCTCCTTTTATTTGTTTGAGTATGATTTTGTGAGATTTGAGCGATTTCAGCTTCTTGATTTTGTAGAATTTCCGATTATGTTTATGTAATTACCACTGATTTGTTGTGATTTCGCGAGATTATGAGTAAACTTGGAAAATTTCACCATTGTAGATCAGTTGTATCTAAAGTAGAGCAAATTAATTAGAATATGCAGAATTTTGCCTTTCTTTCTGTCACCCAGTCTTCCTCCTTAGGGGGTTAGTAATTCTACTCTTTTATCTTTAATTTCTTGGTTTTTGGATTTAACCCTTTTTCGGGTTTAATGGATTATTTTGTGGGTTTTATTTGTCTGAAGAGGGGGTTGATTTTGCATTGAAATTGATTATTGATTGATCGGTGCCCTTATTATATGTCAAGAATTGACTTTTAATATCTAGCTTGTTTCTGGGTTTTTGTTCTAAGGTTGTAACATTAGTTAGTATCATCAAGGTAGACTTTTTGAGGTTGGTTATTTAGTTCTAGGTGTTTTTATTGCTGTAATATGTGATTCTATATGTTGCTGCATGTGGGATTAAACTTTAATTTAGGGTTGTGGTATGAGCATGAACTTTTATGATCATGTGATGGAAGTATGATGCATTATGGGTTTATAAAGTCTGGTAGGGTTTAGTGGATTGTGGGTTTTGAAGATGGATCATGAAAGATTGAATTGATTTTGATTGAATATGATGGTGATTCGATTGTAGTTTTGCTGGATGGTTACATGTTAGTAATTGTGACTCTGAACCGAAGATTTTTTGAGTCTGGATGGTGACTTCGATTGAATTGAACTTATGAACTGGGTTGTGTTTGGTGTGATTTGATACATATGAGTGAATTGGGTTTTGTATAGCTGATTTTCCATTGTTAATTCTCTGTTTTTCTTTTTGTTAAAATAGCTCCATGGAAAGTGATGTGACAATGTCATCTATGCGAGTGGAGGATGGTTCCAATGAATATGTTGCTCCCAAGCGTAAAAGGACGAAAAAATCCTTGGTGTGGAGTGAGCTACTAGAAGGAAAGAGTGAAAAAGGTGATGTAATTTGTAACACCCCAGAAAATTCAAAAGCGGAAAAAGAAAAAAAGAATTAATATATTTAATAGGACGATGGCGGAAACATCGACTTCTGGGAATGTCACCACTACAAGAATAGTGTTTAAATAACTAAGTGATAAAAACAAACTTAAATAAATTAATTACTTAGATTAAAATCGAAACGAGAAAACTATCTCAAACTAAAAAGAAGTCTAGAACTAAAACTCCTAAAAGATTATTTCTCGCATCTCAACCCGAGCCCAAAATCAAAGAAAATCCCCATCAACAAAACCTCCAAAATATACAACAAATATCTACAATCATTGGGGAGTAACTAACAGCTCTCCCAGCCCAATATAGGATCCAAATAGCAATTTTAAGTAAAGTTAAAATAAATGTTACAACACAACAACATGCTTCTAATAACAATAAGTAAGTCAACAATAATGAATTTAAGATAATCATACAAGATCCATAACATAAGCCTCCAAAATAATTAAACAAAATAATATAATAGGTTTTGAGAAAGAGCAGAACACCAGTGGATCGCAACCCACTTCCTAAGGTTTGTCAGATCGAAATCTCCAGACAGCCTATGGGCTTACGTTCCCTACTGCCTGTATCTAAGAATGGCCAAACTCCTGATGCAGGATAGTACCCAGCTCAGTATTTCCCAACCTCTCGGACGACAACAATTAACCCAGGTTATACCCCTAAATCGCAACCTAGGTGGTTGTCATGTTCTTCACCTGGGAATACATCTATCCCACCAGATATCTTAATCTCAATAAAACAGTTCTACAAATAAATACAATAATGTATTCATCGATTAATCCTCAAATATAAATAATAAGGATGCCCTTAAGGCCTTACACCCAAAATCAGCAGAAACTAGGATCGCAATCCATGAGTTTCAATTCAACAATATTTATTCTTCCCAAAGTATTAGCAATAATAATATTAATAAAATTACTTCACCAGACTAAAAAGAATAGACCTTCATTAAAACATAATTATACACCAAAACACAGTATAATCAAATACTCTAACTACTACACTCTCGTTGTTTGAGTTTGGGTACAAGGTTAATTACAACGTTAGTTATAATACCCTCGGTACATAACTCTTGGCGAAACGGTACTAAAGACAGTATTATTCTCCCTCGAGTACTGTAATGTCGAGAACTTTGATATTGATTAATGAAAGTACAACATTATTATCATCTCAATTTAATTACAATCAACAACACCATCATAAAATGAATAAGACACTCACAATATAACTATAAGTAAATATATCATTCAACTCAATAATAAAAATAAATAAATAAATAAAACATGCAACAATTCTTCAAAAGACTCCATATATCAAGATTTCACCTCAAAATAAGTCTTAACATGTTTCAAGACAACAAGGTACGCCTTTTGAAATGGTTTTCAACATAAGCAGCAACTTCAAATAGATATAACTTTCAGACTACACAGTATATTTATGAAATTCTAAATGCATGTTAAAGCTTATCTCAATAGCTTCCCAACAACTGGTCATAAGCTCAATTCCGAGGTAAAACGACTGAGATATGACACTTTGAACATACACTGTCCAAACTGGTCTCGGGTCGTGAGATAGCTCGCGGGCCGCGAAAGGCGTTCTGTTTCTTTTCCTCGTGCACAACAATAGGTATGCTATTTCACCCAAATTTTCACCACATATGCTCATACATCAAAATGAAACATACCCAAGCTAATATATGATTACACCCAACCTGAGGATTAACATGTAAAATAAATTACATAGCCCCCAAACATGATAATTCAACATATATTAACTATTCTAACATGATTAATCACAAAATACGTGAATCATAGCCCAAAATAAATAATTTCCATATCACTAAAACCACAAGAATTCATCCAAAACCACACCCAACCTTAAAACAACAATCAACAAACATGCTTAAATATAACCCTAACATCATGCAACTAATTTTTCACCAATTCCTAATACTTTCATGATAATAATACATATAACATCACAAGCATAACATTAGGCATGAAGAATAACATTTTATACAATCCTAACATGATACTAACATGAATAAAAATAGCAAAGAACAATTCTAATAACACCCTAGCATACTTCTAAGCTTAATAACACAAATTCTAACTAACTAACATAAATCCTAACAAAACCAAAATCACTACTCTAATCCTGACGTGCTAGAAGAGATGCTATTTACCTTGATTTTAGGTGGAAAATAATATTAGAATGGCAAAGAAAGAAGAGAATAACATTGCTCCCGAAAACGCCAAGACAACCGGATGAGTCGTCTGTTTGAAATGGAAACTGCAGATGCTTCTTTCACTTTCTTTAAAAACAAATTATACCAAGAGCAAGATCTTTCCGATTAGATGAATTTTGACTACTCACACGTCCAATTCCGATAAGAGATGAAGGAGATATGATGCAAACAAGTTAGGTGTGCAAAAATGGACGAAAATCCGAGAAGAGAGAAGAACTCTTTCTCTTCCTCTCTAAGGGTTGGGCAAAAACGGGGATTAGAATGCAGCAAAAACCTGATTAATAACCTCATTAAGCAATGGTTAAAGGGTGATTATAAAGGGGGTTAATGTTGGCAATTGATGGGTGATGAAAGGGGGGGGGTGGCTCTTCATATTTTGGTGGTTACAGAGGTGAATGGAAAATGTTCATCCAAGCCAACATCCTCCTAATTTTCGTACATCATGATAGAACAAATGGGCTTGCTAATTCGTTACATTGGTCAGTCCATAAAATATATTTAACGCTAAAGATAAAATCACACGCTACTTGAATTTATAAAATAAAAATTACTAACTATATTATAAAACAAATACGCACATTAATAATTATAACAAATAAAATTCCTAAATATATATATACATTTTAAATTAATAAACACAACCACATAATGCAACAACTAAATAATTATACTACCTCCGTCCCAGAAAGATCTGAACACTTGTTGGGACACGTAGTTTAAGGTGATAAGTTGTAGTGTGGTTATCAAATATTATTTTATTTAAAAAGTAGATGTGATAGGAGTTGGTGGGGTATTTTTTATTAGAGGAGTGAGAAAGTTGGGTAACATTTTATTGATAAATGGTAAAGTGTGGGTCAAAGATGTGTAAAAGAAATAATATATTAATAGTGGGACCATGCCAAAATTGGAAGTGTTCAAACTAATTTGGGACAAACATAAAAGGAAAGTGTTCAGACTATTCTGGGACGGAGGGAGTACATGTTCAAAATAGTTTTAATAATAAATTATTTTCTTTTAACGACAAATATCATTTTAATGTAAACAACGCCAAAAATAAAGAGTGAAAATTATGGGGTGTTACATAATTGCTACTTGTAAGCATTGTGGGATTGATTTAGTTGCTGGGTCAACTAGTGGCACATCTCATTTATACGTCATTTGTTAGATAAATGTCCAAAAATGCCTAATGGAGTTCCACTAGGGGAGTGATATGTCTATTTTATATAGAGTTTTTTACCCCCGTCCCTCATTGGTTATTGGTCTTAAATGCGCTCTTCGGAGCCATTTTAGTACTAATATGTTCCTTGTAGTGTGTTTGTAGTTTCAAGATGATTGTTGTAGGAATTAGCATGTTTGATGCATTTCCTACTCATTTATACCACTACAAGAGATGATGCACTTTTAAGAGCTCGAGCTTTCCAATAAGTGGTCACTTGTTTAATTCCGACAAATAACGCAAAAGTTACAACAATTTGAAGATTGGAATTTTGGACGTCAAGGACCTGAAAACCGCCCGGTCGGCAATATCCGCCCCAGCCGGTCGGGCGACTTAACCTTGGCCACATTTTGAGTTCGAAAAGAAAGGAAGTAACCTTCCTTGCGGGACCGACCGGGCGACATCCGCCCGGGTTGGTCGGGCAAGGTAAGTCCACTTGGAGCGAAGCAGCTGAAGGACGCCCGGTCGGGCGTGACAATTGACTGTAGCACCTGGCAACCACCCGGGTTGGTCGGGCGGGTCGGTTTTTAATGATTTTGAAGCGCGTGTTGCGCTAACTCTTATTTTCATATAAATACTTATCCTTTTAGGGTTGAAAAACTACGTTTTACATGATAGTTTCAGCTTTAGTTTTCTAAGCACATTTAAATTACTCAAGAACCCTAGTATTATTTTTTGACATTTTACATTGGATTTTTAATAGAAGTTTTGATTTGGCAAGGTTGGCTCTACAATTGGTATTTCTTCTAATCTCTTGTTATACTTATTCAATCCTTGTTTATTAGTTCATCATGTTTACTTGTTTCATCATGAGTATGTTTTCCCTAATTATGATTAAGTAGTTTATTTCTAGGGCTAAGGGGATCCATGAATATTTATGAAGGGATGTTTATAAAGTATTGATTTTTGATGATGTATGTTGATTCCTATTGAATGTATTATCTCTATTTCATCCGATTTGGCCAGAGTTGATTGTTATAGTATTGCAATATTAGAGTATGTGCCGAGAGGTATAAACTTGATATTAAGGCTAGTTTCAATAGGTAGAGTTGGTATTAATTAATTGCGAGAGCCTGTTAATATCATTCTATGGTTAATTTCGACTCGAGAGAGGAAATCAACCTGTTTGACTGCGTTATTCATTATTGATTATTGTGTTTCATCCTGGAATATTGTTCATTGCTGAACCTATGCCCTAGACTTTATATTATTGATATTCTCTATATAGTTATTGACTAGTTTTGTATAATTACAAACAAACACTCGTTCCCTATAATCTAGATTTGATCGACAATTAGGAATATAGCACTGTTTTTCCTGTGGTTTCGACCCTACTTCCATGACTACTATTTGTTAGAGGACTTTAGGATTACTTTTGATTGGGTGATACGACTTTAGCCTGTCAGAGAGGTGGGTAATGATGACGAGGAGGGTAGAGAATTTGTGTTTGACATGAAGGAACTAAGGAAGGAAATTTCACTCTATGTTGTAGAAGGTTCTCATCCATTTTCTACGGTTGAGGATAAGGCTTTTAGGCGGATGATGTTTAAAGCCACTCCATATTTTAAGCCCTTTAATTAGTCGGACCTACACTTACTAGAGACCTTTTTTCCATCTATTATTTTGATAGAGAAAAGTTGAAGACCATATTGTTGAGTGCACCCGGTTTAATTTGTTTGTATAACCATCCATTTTGTTGATAATGATTGGAAACTACATAAGAGAATCCTCTGGTTTAGGGCATTGGCTCCTCCTTATGATGGAGAAATCATTTTCAAAGAAATTTATATGTTTCTAAAACATTAGAGAATAGATGATAAGGTGTTAAGTGTGACGGTTAACAATGCCTCTTATAATGATGCTATGATTACTCACATGCGGACTCGTTTGGTAGCAAGAGGAGTGTTGAGACATGGTGGTTGTTTTTTCCACATTAGAAGTTGTGCTCACATAATTAATTTGATAGTTCAATTCAGATTAGGTCTTATTCAAAGCATCTTAGATAGCGTTAGGAACTTGGTGAAAATGATTACGAGGTCTTCATCTGGAAGTAAAGACTTTTACGAGGTTGCACAAAAGAATTTTCATTTAGATGTTAAAACAAAACTTCACTTGGACATGCATATCGTTGGAATTCAACATATAAAATGTTTGATAATGTATTATACTACAAAGTTTTGTTTCTTCATTTGGGATCGGTGCATGTAGCTTTTAAGTATATTGTGCCTATGGATGATGAATGGGAAAAATTGATTGTGGTTCACAAATTTTTGAAACTGTTTTATGATGTCACGTGTATGTTCTCTGCCAATAAGTCTCCAACATCTAATATTTATTTCAAGGGTGCTTGGACTGTTCATCGTCGTTTGGTTGAAACATCTAAGGGGCCACATGTTTTCTTAGGAGATATGGTGAAGCCTATGTTGAAAAAATTTGATAAATATTGGTCGGAGTATAATGTGTACTTATCTTGTGCGGCCATACTTGATCCAAGGTTCAAAGTTAAGTTTGTTGAGTATTGTTTGATAAGTTGTTTGGTCCGGATGAAGCTATGGTAAAGGTTGGAGTATAAGTTATCAAAACAACTTGAATGCTGAGGTTGAAGATCTTAACTTATACTCATCTATCCCACTAGTAGGAGTAGGTACTGGTTATTGGGTATGAAGTCAAAGTAAATATATATACAACCACACAAGAGTCCAATTTTCTATAATAATGGTAACACAGTGCCATATAATTTGAATGCATTTAAAGAAGAAATAATTGAATCATTACGTTTTCATCAATATTAATCAAGTAGTTATACGGGTCGGGTCGGGTCGGGTTGTGATGGGTCTAACCTTGCCCGGTGAAAAAACACCATTGACTCGACCCGACCCGAACCGTTTACATATTGACCCAGCCCGGCCTTGGCCCGCCCCAATGAACAGGCCTAGGGGTGATATATGTGTAGGCACCGAATTTTGAACCCCTTTTTCGGATAAATAAAGATTTTGAAAAGAAATAAAAATTACACAATCGTCATGCATCGTGGAGCGTGCGCCCCGGAGCACGAATTTCGTTCCGTCGTACGGTTTTCCATTTTTGCGTATTGGTCGTGCGATTTCGGCTTAGAAGTATAATTTTCTGTGAGTCGTATTCAATAGCTACAATCACCGTGTTAATAAAATGATTTGTAGTATAATCATGCTCGTCTTCACTAATTTGACGAATTTTCATTAATTGTCTTAAGTTAGTATTTCCGATAAACGAAAAACAAGTCGAGTCGCGATTAGGCGTCGGAATTTTAGTCGTATCCCAAAATCGGCATTAATCAATTTTCTTGATGGTCAAGTCATTGTTCGTTGGATAAAGAATAAGAATATATTCTTTATCCATTAATCACATTCTTTATCCACTAGTTAGAGAATAAGAATCAAGAAAAGATGTGAGAATAAGAATCAAATCCCATGTGTAAGAGGGGGAAATCCGGATTTTTTCCGGAAGAATCGAGTGTGCGCCAAGCACACAATCATGCGCTAGAAGCATGATTGTGCGCCTAGCGCACAAGCGTACCCTGCGCCAGATGCAGAGCCTTGCGCCTAGCGCAAGGCGTTGTGCCTAGCGCAGGTTCCTGCTAGGGATGGCAATGGGTAGGGTAAGGCTAGACCCTTACCCATACCCTAACTTTTGGATGTAGACCCATACCCATAGGGTAAAATTTTGTAGGACCCTTACCCTTATCCGTACCCGTAGGGTCCGATAGGGTCGGTAGGGTCTAGGGTCTAAAATGGGTCCAACACAAAAATAAATCCGCTTACATTTTCACATGTATATATAATCGTTAAGCCCAATTTCATATATTAATTTTGCAATTAGCACACATAATATCACGTACATTCCATACCAATACATATTTTTTGCACATCCCAAAAGTCTAATAAATTAAAATATAAATCACTATATTTTTACGTGATTGCGATTTGCGGCTAGGGTTCCAAACTGAGGGAGGGTTTTAGTTTTATTGGAAGTCTGCTGGAAAGATATGTTTATATATATATTTATTTTAATTTTAGAAAAAATAAAAATATATATTTTAGTTTAGATGGGTCTATGGGTAGTGTTTGGGTAGGGTTTGGGTATTTGAGGAGTAGACCCTTACCCTACCCTTACCCGATAGGACCAAAACCTATACCCTACCCTTACCCATAGGTCCAAAAAATTAAGACCCATACCCTAATTTCAGGGTAGGGTCTGGGTGGGTGTGGGTAGGGTCCAGGACCCATTACCATCCCTAGTTCCTGTGTTTGGCGCAACATCCTAATTAATTTTGTTTGCACGTTTTTCGATGTATTTTTTTTATGTAATAGGATGTTTAGGGAAGAATATTTTCTGAAAATCTGATTTTGCCTCATTTATGAGAAAATCCAAAAAGAATAAGAATATTTGTGCTTCCAAATAGATTTGATTATGTCATTAGGGTGAGGTCATTAGTGTGATGTCATTAGGGTGATTAAGGATGAAGAAAATCAGTTTTTTAGGGGAAAAATCTGATTTTCTACTTCTTTGAAACCCTAGCTCACCTCCCTCATTTCTCTATAAATACCCTCATTTTTCCACTTCAAAACCAAGTTGAAAAAAAACACAATTCAACTTCAATCTCATCTTCTCTACTACTCTTCTCCTCCTTAATATTTCCATCTAAGCAAAAGTCTTAATTAGTAAGTAAGCAAGTTGAAAAGAATTCAACTTAATCTCGATGCTCCTCTCATCTTCTCTACTACTTCCTTCCTCTAAGAAAATCTCATTCAAGAAAAAGAAAGTAAAAGTTAGGAAAGTAATTAATAAGTAAAAGAAGTTCATCAAAAAACAAAAAAATTCTTGTATTATCAGAATAGTAATTAAGTGGATTTAGAAACTCACTTAGAAATTAAGAAAATCACAAAAAAAGGTAGAAAAATTTGCAAAAAGGAAGTGCATCATTGAGTTAGCAAGGTAAAGTGGAAACTCTTGTTTATTTTTGATTATCTTCTTAATCATCTACTAACTTCCTCCTTGTTTTCTTCTTATCATTTTTTTTAATCTTTGGAGTGATTTGGGTATGTGGAAGTCCTAATAGGTTCCTAACCTTAAATCACTCCACCTAGAATAGTCACCTCTAATGGAGGTGACTCTCAGGAAACAATGTGATTATGTGATTTTCCTTAATCAAATTGTTATTCATCACCAAAAATGTTTTCATAAAAAAGTTCAAGACAAGTTGTGCACAAATATCTGCATAAAAAAAAGAAAATGTAATGCTGTAATTATAATCAGTTTCGATTTCGTGCTTCATTTTTGTTTTTCGTCTGTATTATCAGAATAGTTTGCAGGATTTATTATTTTTCCTATGAAGTACAAGATGTTTCCAGCAACTGAGCTTTGGAATTTCTAGAAAAACGAATTTTGTGTAAATAACTAAAAATCATACAACTTTGTTGTGCAAAACTGATTTTGTCCAGGACCACCTAAGCTTGTTCTGTCAAAAACGTTCAAAATAAAATCATTTAGATAAAACTAAAAACATCAAGTTTGAAAAAAACATCAGTAAATTTTCAAAAATATAAAAATCATATTTATATGAATTTTATACACTTTTACATCATTTTTACAAAATCGTTCATGTAAATCACTAAATTCCAGAAACCCAATTTTATTTTTAGTTAAGAAAACAAACCAAAAATGGTCTTAAAAGTGTCCAATTCAAGCAAAAATTTCCAGTATAGTCTTTCAAAGTGCCTAGAATGCTATTTTGACCAGTTTTAACATAAAATTCACTATAATTTGAGTTGTCACTAAACGTTTATGAAATTTTGAAACAACATAAAGAACTCACTGACCTATCCATATATGTATCACATGCTCAATTTAACGCTTTCTACAGAAAGTTATGAATTTTACAAGTCAGTATAAGAACAAAAGTGCAATCTGAAAAATGAAATAAAGTGATTAACTCAACTTTCATAAAAAAAATGTTTTCTTTTCATACGAAAATGTTAATTAAAAATCATGAAATCTTAAGTTTCTCTTAAAATGTCTCATTTTATCATGTAAACAAAAATCAATAAAAATTGTCATAAAAAATCAAAATCAAAGAGGTTAATTAATCTTTAGCTTTCACAAGTTTACAAATAAACATGAATTCCAAAGCCTATTCAAGGAGATGAAGATCAAGGAGCCTCATGGTGAAGATCAAGATTGAAGATTTTGTATAGATCATAGAGTTGTACATTTTGTTGTAATAATAATTCTTTGTAAATAGTCATTACATCACTCATTAATATAAAACATGGAGATGTTTATGCATAATTCTCATAAATAAATCCACAACTCTTTTTAAATAAAATGAGCAACCATTGGTACAAATTTTGCATGTTGGGCCAATATATCATAGTATATGAATTAAATGACCCAATCTCAATTAAGAGGAAAAATTGCAAATCTAACTAAGTTAAATTGTATGATGATCCATCTTACATTTTAAAAATGTGTTCTCCATATTCAAATGGATTAATCATATAATTTGACATAATTAGATTGGTTATTATGATCTCCGAATTGATTTTAGGCCGTTTCACGTGTCTTGCTTTAAATGTCCAAATTCCAATTATTTCTCAAAAGCCTTCAAATTGAGAAGCAAACCTCTAAGACCTCTTGAAAATCATAAACGTGATCACTAATTAAGGTGGTTATTTCAATCCTTGATTAATCGCTAATTAAGGCGATTGACTCAAACTCTTCATTTAATCACTAATTAAGGTGATTATCTTAAAAATCTTGGTTATTCACTAATTAGGGTGATTAGCTTAACCTTTCATCATGTTTAATCACTAATTAAGGTGATTATCCTAACCTTCCTTTTAATCGCTAATTAAGGTGATTAATTTAACCTTTCATATTTAATCACTAATTAGAGTGATGATCTTAAACCTTAATAATCGTTAGTTAGGGCGATTATTTTCCCTATTTAATCACTAATTAAGGTGATTGTCTTAAACCTTAATGATCGTTAATTAGGACGATTATTTTCCTCATTTAATCATTAATTAGAGTGGTTATCTTAAGCCTTGAATAAGCACTAATTAGGGTGATTATCTTAACCTCCAATTTTAATAGCTAATTAAGGTGATTATCTTGATCCTCCTTCATATTTAGTCACTAAATAAAGTGATAATCTTACCCCTTTTGAATCACTAATTGGAGTGATTACTTCATTTTCCAATAGATTTGTTTAATTCTAAAGGCGAGTTATTCATAATCTATCCCCTTTTCTTCCCCAATGGAATTGGCCATTTAGGGTGAGACATAAGATCGAACTACGATGGTTTTGATCCATGAGTGAATTCTAATCCCGCAATGATTGGTACGTAGTGCAACTTCGGTGCTCAAACTTACCATGTACAAATGATATATTGGTCCTAAATAAAAATGGTTGATGTGTCACTAGTAGAGAAATGACAATTTGCGTCGGACCTGGGAACCCCATTTGCGTCGGACCTTGGTCCGACGGCACAGGTCTCGTCGCAGATGGGAAGACAACCATCTGCGTCGGATAAGACACGACGCAGTTAATCGAATATTTGCGTCGGACACAACAAACATGCGTCGCATATAGCACTGCACCCACAACAGTCCAGGAAGCACCATCTGCGTCGCATGCAGTGACATATGCGACGCAGATATGTATATATTTTTTTTTTCAGCTAATTTTTTTTTTTTTCAAAACTAAACAAACATTATGTTAATAATTATGAGCAGAAAATTCGGCAGAGTCTCCTTTGTAATTTGGACAACCCAAGAAATCGTTGAGAAAATTTTGCATATATATAACCAAAACCTGTTTCAGTACATCTCAATCAAGCAACCAATGTTGCAATCAATCAACCAACAAGGTTCATGCAACCAATGTTGCAATCAATCAACCAACAAGGTTCAAGAAACAAAATATTATTCTAACCTACAAATACATACACTAACCATCAAACTTAGTCTGCTTCGTTAATGACCCGTACAAAGTATTCCGCAAAAAGTTATTTGATGAGGTCGTTGATCTCATATATGGAGTATGGCTCAAGACTTGACGGAAAAGCCTAGAAATATATTAAACTAGTTAAATATACTTTAAAATTTTATAAGTATAAATAATGAATTTACAACATACATATACCTCATACAAATTATCTGATTCATAGTATAAGCGGATGATTAGAAACATGTATCTCACCACGAAATAGCCGCATTCCACTCCTCCCGATTGTTGAGCACACTACACCAAATTTAAGATATATATTAGAATCGAAAAAAAATCATAAATAGAATTATAAAGTATCAAATACAAAACCATAATAGTTTTACCCGCATATATGTCCAAGACAATTTAGTTCCTTTATTTGATCCTTCAAGCCGCGTGTATTTTGTATATGCACTAAGTATAGAGATTTTGTAACAATTAATTACTATAAACATTTATAAATTATTTAAAATATCATAAAATGCATGTAAACTTATTAACATGCATAACAACTATGAACTTACGTATTCAACGGTATCTTGATAGCTAAGGATCTATCTCTCTTGATTGAATCAAATATATATACCGTTCTCTTAGATAGACAAATGACAAGAAGAATCCAATGATCCCTAAGGCATGAAGCAAAATGTGATGTTTTATATATATAACCACAAGTTCATAAATATAAAACAAAGTAAAGATTAGTTTAACTAACATACTTTTCAATATACGGACATAGAATGTAACGCATATATTGATTCGCTTTCATTGAACTTGCCATGTAGTTGATCACGGCATCTAAGTGATTGCGTATCATGATCGCTGAAATCATACCTGGACACATGAAACCAATATTATTCTCTCCATGCTCCTCAGACTGCTCTGCCAAGTACCTAAGATCCAAACACTTATAGTTAGGAGAAACAATAAATATAAATAGCAATGTTAATTAGTTTAGAGTTTGAGAAATCTCACATCATAAATACTTGCAAAATGGATACATTAATCCATGCTCCCGTGAGAAGTTGAAAGACATCTTCTCGCGAGAGAATGATCATATGATCGCTATCAAAGTCGAAGACGGTACCCTTCGGAACTTGCATATGAAAAGGCTCATCTGAGGGTTTGTCGCAAAATATTCGGTGCATCTCCTTGATATTATCATCCATATCATCCAGTGCCAAGTCAATAAAAGGATCTACGTGCCTATGTGCAGACTCATCGGTGCAAGGATCACTACCAACTTTTTTTTTCTTCTTTTTCTTCTTCATCGCACCTTCTTTAGGTATATGTTCCTAATTCAATTTGACTTCTTTTTAATTCATATTATATATGTATATAGATTATTTCATATATAAATCAATATTACTTAGTATACAAAATAAAGATTACTTAGCATATATAAATCAAGATTACTTAGTATATATATTTACATTTCTTAGTATATAAATCAAAATATTAAACATAAGTTACCTGATTAATTATCTGAGACTAAAAATACCAACTCTTTCGGCCATTCTATGAATGAACCCTCGGCTTGACTGAGTTTCATGATGTATGGAGTTGGTAGTGGAACTAGAGCTTCTGCGTAGTCCGGAAAAAAAATCATCAACACTCACTTTCACGGCCGTAGGATGTGATGATGACTCCGTTTGCGGATGTACGGTACCCTCAGCTACAATGATCGGTCCCGAGTTATCCGCTATTGCCAAACGACATGGAACAGACTCTTAACATCCAATGAGAACACAATGTCATTAATTAAGTGTTTTAGAAACATAATATCATAATCGTAGAAGATATAAAATAACTATATACCTGCAAGTTCACAAATGGATCATTGCCCCCCGAGCGACAGCTACTAGGATCAACTGGAGTGTGAGGACTTGTTTGATTTGGTGCTTGAAGACCTAATTGCGCTGCAAAAGCCTTCAACTTTTCTTGAACTATTACATCTATCTTCGAGTTCATCTCTTCCATCGTCTGTCCTCTAACTCTTTGGCTCACTCTAGCCTCGAACTCCTTCATATCCTCATCATCCATGCCCCTACCCTTTCGAGCAGTACTACTCCGATCAGGATCTCCCCAAACCGATGTAATCCCAATGCTACGCCCAGCTGTTAACACACGCCCAGGACGGTCTTTCCTCTGTAGAGCACGGGATAGAACATCATCCATCCGACCTGGAACAAACTCTCCTTCCTTTTCTTTCCTTTTCCAATCATCCTGCATCAAATTCAAAAAAAATCATATAATTAGTAGAATTCTAGAATACGATTAATTAGACAAGAAAATATCATAAAATTTGAAGAATTCTTACAATGGACTCTTTTATCTTTTGTGTTTCTTCATTAGGGAAGAAAAGATTTCCTTCCTTATCTTTTTTCGATCTAGCGAGAAGCCATGGCAAAGTTCGATCCGGCAAGGAGGAAATAATTGATGATGTGGATGAGTCAACAGATGATGCTGTAGAGGATTTAGGGATATACCCTTTGTCTTTACAAACGGGAATCATCTCCGCATATGACTTTTGACCCAAAAAATGAGGATGAATGTTGGCAGCCTGAGACTTTCTTGCTCTTTCACTTTTAGCCTAATATGAAAACAAGTAACTAGTTAATATTCACAAAAAAAAATTGATTATAACATATTATGTAATTGTAACGTACATATTATATGCCTTAAACTCCTTAGAGCTACACTTTTTCACAAATTCGTGCCAAATTTCTTTCGTGATGAAAGGATAGAGCACGTACGGTTGCATATCATTGTTAGGCCCCAGCCTCGTTTTTGTGATCCATCGACTCACTAATCTTGACTTGAAATCTCTCCACCACTTATCACAAGTAGTCAACACATCTTGTATCTTCCTCTCATCCTCTTGTATTCCAAACTCTTTCTTCAATATATAAAATGAACCAATAATACACGATTAGTATAATAAACATGATTCATATTAAATTAAAAGAATGGATTTTAAAAATACATAGGTTTACTTACTTTAGCATCTTCCCATAAACTATTTTTTAGGCCTTGTGGAACATCATCCCAACTATCGTACAAGATAGACACTTTGCTTCTACTGATTTCACCGCAATGTGTCTTGTACACACCAACATGATCCCCAATCGGACGCATCCAATCATCCCACTGAAGTACTCTTTGGACCCCGGGTTTGGAACGTATCCCTTTTGTAGGACCTCTAAGCTTACTCACTATTTTCTTCCTACTACCCCCATTAGTTATCTCGGTCTCAGAACGTGGCTGCCGATCATCATCGGATGCATCATGCATTATGTGATCTTCCATCACTACACCTGAAACCATAAGGATAAAGACATGTTAGATTCATCAATGAAATAATACAAAATTATTTTAAAGAAGCATAAAATATATAATTGAAGAATATAAACAATAGTAGTTGCAATAATATTACATTAGTTACCTATTAATCAGTTTTTTCTTTGACAGCGTAAAATCCCTCATTATGGTCTCGACGAATGTAATTCGTGTCCAGATCTTCCCGTAATGTACTTGGAATGACTACTGACGAAGCAATGACTTCATTGAATTGCTTATCGTATTCCTCTTCATCATGTACATCATCAATTCCAAGTATTCTCCTTTTTCCTTCAATGACAACAGATCATTTTGAATCGACGGGGTCAACCATGTAGAATACTTGTTTTGCTTGTGATGCCAATATCAAAGAATCTTCATGATGCCCTAATCGGCTAAAATTGACTAATGTAAAAAAGTCATGTTCATCCTTCTTTACACCACGACGAATATCAAACCACTTGCATTGAAAGAGCGGAATCTTGAAGTCAACATAGTCAAGTTCTAATATATCTTCAATGAACCCGTAGTAAGACTTCATTCTCTCAACAATCGTTCTATCACTTCTACTTTTATACTCTGATGACAAAGCCCCCAACGTAACACTACTGTTTTGCATTGTGGATTTGTCATCTTGTCGTTTAGTGTAAAATGAATAACCATTGATGTCATACCCTTCATAGGAAAGAACTTGCATCTTTGACCCATATGCTAACCATCTCAACGTATCTAATACATCATTTTTTGGGTCAGATAGTTGGTTCATAACTCGTTCTTTAAACCAATCAACGAACGACCGATTCTGCTCAATCATTAACTCACGTTCATTCTTCAATGGATACTGAACACTAAGCATCTTCTTGTGATCATCTAAGTAAGGATGAACTTGTTTTAGATTTTCTAACACCAAAAAGTATGCTTTTCTTTTCAACTCTCCATCAAGACACGATCTTTTTCTCCCAATGGTACCACAACCAGCAAGCCTTCCTTCATGTCTAGATTTTGGCAATCCAATTGCTTGTGCACGTGCTAAATACTGACTTACATATTCAGATACTTCCCCCGCAACTGTTCTTTGGACAATACTTGCTTCTGGTCTGGCTGGATTCATCACTTTTCCCTTGAGATTACCCATATACCTTTCGAAAGGCCACATATACCTCATACAAACAAGCCCACAAAGTTTAATTTCTCGGACAAGATGAATTATCAAATGAGCCATGATGTCAAAGAACGATGGTGGGAAGTACATTTCAAATCGACGCATCGTCTCTATTACATCAGCTTGCAACTTATCTAGAGTGTTAGGATCAATCACCTTACTAGATATAGTTCTGAAGAAGAAACACAACTTTGTAATTGTGTATCTCACTTGGGAAGGCAAAATTCCTCGTATTGCAACAGGTAATAAATGCTGCATCAAGATATGACAATCATGAGATTTCAAACCAACGAGTTTCAAGTCCTTCAGTGAGACAAGGTTTCGAAAATTTGACGAGTATCCAGCAGGGACCTTTAACCTATGCAGAGACTCACAAAAACTCGTTTACTCCTTCTTAGACAAAGTGTAGCAAGCTGGTGGCAGATAATAGCGTTGTCCCCGCTCCTGAGGTGCTAGTTCTGGTCTTCCCATTTCAGCCATGTCTTTCTGAGCTTTAACTCCATCCTTTGTCTTCCCGGGCATATTCAACAATGTTCCGACAATGGCATCACAAACATTTTTCTCAATGTGCATTAGATCAAGACAATGTCAGACTTCTAAGAATTTCCAATATGGGAGGTCCCAGAACTTAGATCTTTTCTTGTATTAGTTCTTTGAGACACTTTTGAAGGACTTGCCAAACACTGTTTCAATATCTCTTACCTGATTAGAAACCTGTTTACCACGCAAGGGTACAGGGGCTTCTCTCATCTCCACTTTTCCGTTGAACAACTTTTTCTTCTTACGAAATGGATGATCTACAGGAAGCCATGTACGATAATGGAGGTATACATTCTTCCCACAATGATGTAACCGCTCATCAATCATATACTCATCACAAATAGGGCATGCCATTGCTCCTTTAACCGTATACCCTGACAAATTCCCGTAAGCCGGGAAATCATTAATCGTGCAAAATATCATGGCACATAATGTGAAGTTTGTTTTCGTATACGCATCGAACATCGAAACACCTTCATCCCACAACAATTTCAGATCTTGAAGGAGTGGGTCAAGATACACATCTATGTCATTTCCGGGTTGCTTAGGACCCGAAATAAGAAGCGATAGCAGAATAAATTTACGCTTCATACATAACCAGGGGGGCAGATTATAAATGGTCAGTAGAACCGGCCAAGTGCTAAGTATGCCAAAAGGGTTCATCCCATCTGTACAAAGTCCAAGCCTAAGATTTCGAGGTTCTTTACCAAAACCTGCGAACTTTCGGTCGATATTTCTCCATTACGGAGAATCGGCCGGATGTCTAAGCATCCCATGTTTCTTCCTCTTGTCCGCATGCCACCTTAATAATTTAGCATTATTTTCATCCGAAAATAAACGCCTAAATCTCGGAATGATTGGAAGATACCAAAGAACCTTCGCCGGAGTTTCTTTCTTTCTTACTCCCTCATCATCCTCTTTTATCTTGTACCGAGACTCTCCACACCTTGGACACTCACCCAAATCCTTGTACTCATTTCGATACCACACACAATCATTTGGACATGCATGTATCTTCTCATACTCCATACCTAATGGACACAACAATTTCTTTGCCTCATAGGTAGAGTTGCGAATTTCATTCCCTTCAGGTAGCAATTCTTGTAAAAAAGTGAACAACTCACTTAGACTTTTATCTGTCCAACTATACTTCGATTTCATATTGAACAACGTGAGGATGCCATAAAGTTTACTGAAATTCTTACACCCCGGATACATAGGTTTGTTCGCTGCACTTAGAATACTATCATACATATGGGGACGATCGGTTCTTTCATCCTCCAAATTGTGCAACATCTCATCTACCCTATCATTCTCATCAACTACCCTATCATTCTCATTATCATTCTCTCCTTTTTCGATATCAACCTCAACCTCAACCTCATCATCAATGTGATCAACATGCAAATCATCACACAAGCTAGTGGAGCTCATACCTGGATCATAAAACTCTCTATGCCATATCCACCTAGTATAGTTGCTCTTAAACCCACGACGAATCAAATGATCCTTAATTTGATCAACATCACGATACCCCCTAGAGTTATTGCAATCACAACAAGGACACAAGACTAACTTTGACCCATTCTGCAATTGATGTTCTAACGCAACTCTGATAAATTCATCAACCCCTTGTAGAAATGTCGCCGAAATCCGATTACCATACATCCAGTTTCGACCCATATTTATACACTAGGGACACCAAACAAGAACACAATCGATCACATCATTCAAAGTGTCTTATCAAATGTAGTCATGAACATTTGGGTCCTTATCACTCCAACCTAACCCATCCTTGAGTTTTTCATCTCACTAGTGAATGAACATTTGGTTTTCAATTCTAAGAAAAATCCGGCAGCACTTCCCTACAGTTCTCCAAGTACACGATGAAGATAGTAGGTAAACTATCAACATATGTACCCAGAGAACGCTTAGGGAAATGAGCTAGGTCTTTCTTAGAATAGAAAACAAAACATTCATTCACATCCTAAGTGAGATAAGAAACTCAAAGATAGTCCCAAACCGGGGACTATTCAAGACTTACTCCTAATGAGTAAGCCTCGAACGGGTATCTAGGCCAATGATGCACTCATTGCAATTAAACAGCAAAAACCAATCCATTCCTTAGATTTCCCTCCCCACCGCATTAAGGTATGTCCATATAAGTTTGGTCATAATTCAACATATGCTTTCCCAATCACATAACCAAACAATTCACATATACTTTCCCAATCACATAATTCAACATTATAGGGACAAATAAAACAAATAAACATAAAGCAAAAACTATAATATATATACCTCTGCTCTCAAGGAGCAGCGAAGACAAGCACAACAATGTGAGCTTGGAGCACCAACCGACAAGTAGAAGATGGAATGTGGCAACTGCATTAGGGCATTAACCAACCCACAAATTAAATAGTGATTAAGTCATAACTCATAAACTATCTAATATTAAGACATTAACAAATTAGAGATTAAGAAACAACATTAAGATTAAAGTAGAATTATTAAGATCAATGGTAAAAAACAAGAATGACTTGTGAATATAATTATATAGTAGAAAGGAAGTATTTTAGAGCACTATAAACTATATAAATTCATGAGCACTACAAACTACAAACATCCTAAATATAATCTTAAAATTTAATCTTAAACTACAAACTACAAACTACAAACATCCTAAATTCAATCTTAAAATTCAATCTTAAACTACGAACTACAATCACTCTACTAATACAATCACAAACTCCTTAATTAAGATCTAGCAAAAATAAGAAAAAAATTCCAAAAAAAAAGACATAAATTGAGACAGAAAATTGAAAAAAATAAAAAAAAGACTTACATTGCCGGAGACGGGGAGACGGAAAGCAGCGGCGGCGAGACGGAGAGCAGAGGCGGCGCGACGGCGAGCAGCGGCGGCGCGACGGGGGAGCGACGTTTAGCAGCGGTGAGTGAGAGTGAGTGAGTGAGTGAGAGAAAGAAGAGTGCAAGATAGAGAGAGTGAGTGAGAGAAAGAGGAGTTCACCGGCGAGATGAAAGGGTGAGCCGGCGAGAGGAGATGTCGGAGCAGCGGCGGCGCGACGGGGGAGCGACGTTCAGCAGCGGTGAGTGAGAGAGAGTGAGTGAGAGAAAGAGGAGTGCAAGAGTGAGAGAGTTTATGGGAATTCGCATGAGAGAAAGAGAAGTGCGAGTGTTTGTGCGAATTGGCCCAACTAGGCGGGATACGCAGAAGACTCGTTTAATACTGGCCCAGAGCAATACAAATTAAAATTACAAAGCGTCATCTGCGTCGGATGGATCTATGGTCCGACGCAGATCACTAATTAATAAAATTACTTGGCTGGGCAGGATACAAAAAATACTAAACGTCATCTGCGTCAGATGAGTCTATGGTCCGACGCAGATTAAGATTTGCATTTTCCGGACTTATTTGCGTTACATGAAATCTTAATGCGACGCACATAGCGTCCCCATTTGCGTCGTTTGCGGGTATACGTGCGACGTAAAACAGGCCTGTATAATTTTGCTAGGCTACTTGCGTCGGATGTTCTGTAGGATTCGACGCACATACATCATTTGCGTCAGTTTCTCTCTCGTGCAATGCAAATAATCAGACGCAAATCGTGAATTCTGTAGTAGTGTGTTTATGTGCAAAATATGTGATTTTCTTTCTTTTGAATAGCCATGATTACTTTAAAATGGAAAATAACGCATTTAGTAAAAGCCCGTTCTGTAGAACGAAAGAGGAGACGAGTTCCAGATGTTCGCACCTCTTAACCTAAACCCCGAACCTTATCTCATGGTATGAAAGACCAATTTTCAAAAAAGCCTTATCCATATGAAGTCATCATTGTTTTAAATGATATTTCTTAAAATTGACTTTAAAATGATTTATTAAATAAATCTGTCCCTATAGATATTAATAGGGTGGCGACTTCCAAGTTTTCTAAAACTCATAGTCCAATGAAAGACTTTCGTGGGATTCAGACAATTAATTAAGACAGTTAAAATTCGGTTACCACAATATGACTGAAAACTAGCGCTAGACTTGATCGTTGTCGTTGTCTTGATACCTGCATAATGCAAAGGACACAAGCATGCAAATAGAAAGGAGTAACTTCCGAAAAGTTCATTCGCTTAAAAGCGAGAAAGAAAAGCATAACTTACGAAAAGTTCTTTCGCTTAAAAGCGAGGAAGAAAAGAATAACTTACAAAAAGTTTTTTTGCATGAAAGGGATTATTCGAGGTAGATTGATTTGGGTTAAAAGCAATTGGAGTAGGAATAACTTGCGAAAAGTTCATTCGCTCAAAGCGAGAAGGAATAACTTGCAAAAAGTTCATTCGCTAAACAACGAGAAATATAACTTACAAAGAGTTCATTCGCTAAAAAGCGAGAGATATAAAAGTTCATTCGCTAAAAAGCGAGAAATATAACTTACGAAAAGTTTATTCTCTAAAAAGCGAGAAATATAACTTGCGAAAAGTTCATTCGCTAAAAATCAAGAAATATAACTTGCGAAAAGTTCATTCGCTAAAAAGCGAGAAGGGATAGGACATACTGATGACCTAAACCAGAGGATATAGTGTAAGTGTGCAACTGTGTGACATTAGACTGCAGAATGTGTATAAGATGTGTGTGTATGTGCAAGATGTGACACTAGACTTGAAAATCCTTGTGTGCGTATGTCTGACTCGATGATTGATGCTAGGATCCTATGGCTAAGGATGACCGATGCATGCAATACTAGACACAATGTTCGTATAATGCGAAATGTAGCTATGTAATGCAAATGCAGAGGTATGACACGAATGCAGAGATATGATATGATGCTTTGTTGTTCCTCTAAACTCAATTTTTCATTTAGAAAATTGTTTTTAAAAGAGAAGAAATGTGAAGCCCCCAATGATGATCCATGTAGGTTATGTTTGATTCAAAGTGTTATGATTTTAGTTTATTACGGGCCTAAGTAAGCCCATAAAATAGTTAGGATCTCGTATGGGTTTGGAGCCCACAATCTTTTGTATGGACTCGTAATGAAGTCCTTATCAAGGCACACATGGAGCCTATGAAAGAGGGGAAATGGGAAGCCCCCAAGGATGATCTATTCAGTTAATAGATCATGCTCGACTTGAAATACGATGTAGAACGAGTCTTTGTAATACTTAAGTTGTATATGCTTCGAGTTTTGTATGCCAAAGGCCTAAGTGAGCCTTTAAAGGAGTTCGATCTTGTATCAATATGGGTTTAAAACCCAAGATTTCATGTATGGACTCGTAATGAAGTCCTTATTGCAATAGGTTTAGACTTGGAGCCTATGATATTCTGTGTGGATCAGTGAAGAAGCCCCCAGTAAGATGGAGTTGATGAAGTATCCAACTTGATTGCTTGATGTTGAAGATATATCATCACGCTAAGTGGAAGTTTCGACCAAAGATTCCATTAGGGTTCCTAAGGTGAAAAAGAGAAAAGAAAGGCCAAAGAAGGGAACACTCGAAGGATGAAACGCGGTCACAGCGCTGAGTGTTGAAAGGTTATGCTAGGGTTGGCTTAGAAGTGATAATATGGCTGAGAAAAAGGCAAGGGATAAGAAAAAGAAAAGGCAGAGTCATAATGAATCGACTCACGTAATGAGGTAGGCCAATGATGCAGGTTTGAATCCCATTCTAGTTCTAAAGGTAGGGATGAGCATTGAAAATTCATGATTTTTTGGGCGATCGCGCTTTTCTCATGGGCCTAGGCGAGCCTTAAAACATATTTTTTTGAATCAAAATGGGCGGGCACAGAAAAGGTTGCCTACGTATCCATGATGGAATCAGGCCAGTCGTAGCTCATAGCAATTTAATTGGTGGCCGAGCATTTCGCTGGGAGCCGTTTGCAATGAATTAAACATTAATTAGGAAGAAGTCTTTGGCAAGTGTGGATAATGATGTTGGTTTGGTTTGGTTTAAAGTGGTCGGACCTCTGGGTGAGGTTTCCTACGCATCTTTAGCAGAATCAGACCATTTGTAGTTCAGGCTAATGAATGGGAAGATCCCTTGACTTTTGCCTATGTCGCCCTTATGAGTTTTCAACCTAGCGGGCTTTGGTTTGTCTTTTATGGCTTATTGGAATGCAATATGATTTTTTTTTTGAAGGAAATGGAATGCAATATGATTGATTATGGGTTGTTTGTATGAGAAGGTTTATTACAGAGGTATGATTTGACTTGTAATGGTTTTGGCTATGGCGGTCAAGGCCTTTTGGTTGGAGTTTTGGGTTGAAATTTAAAGGTTTTGAAAGAAGCATATTTTATATTGAATTATTGTCAAGTATACCTCCCATGAAGTATATGTTAAAGGGAGAGGGAGATTATGTATTGAGGTTAAAATAAATGATAAGGATTGGAGGAGTGCCTGTTTTATATATGCCAGTTGTTCATTGTCTTTACTAGAATAGTCATGAGAATTAGAAATTCATTTCTTTTAAGGCGACAATTGTGATTTCCATTGATGCTCATTAGTGTTAAGGTTAGAAAATAAATAAATACTCATGTATTATTTGAAAATTATGAGTACATGCAATAAGGGGGGAACATCCTATATTAGATTGGGGAAAATAAGAGAAACGAAACAGAAAATGAAATGCTAAATCTAGACTCCCACATTGCACGTGACAAGTGATCTCAAATCTGAGGCATTTTTGTAGTAGGAGAAACTGGAAGTCTTCCATCATCGATCATGTCCTGAATAAGGCCTCGCAATGGGTAGCAATTATTAGTCTTATGTCCATGACCTTTATGGTACTTGCAATAAGCATCTTTGTCCCAATTTGGCCCCCTTTTGTCTTCATCTAGATATGGAGTAGGCCCAATAGGGGAAAGTGCGCCTTTTGCACGAAGGCGTTCAAGAGCTGTTCCATAACTTATACCTAGTGAGGTATATTCTTTCTTGCGTTTTCTTCGAGGCCTGGTAGGATCTTCTATGACATTAATGGGATATGTAGGCAGCCCAATAAAATCCCGCCACTCTTTTCCATATTTCACCAAAACTCTCATTAATAATTGTCCTGTCTTAGAAGGCTTGTGGACTTTTGCAAAGGTCAAAAGAAGCTCGATTCGTAGCTTAATTAACCATCATTTCCCCAGTTCGTTTTTATACAAGAAACCAAAATTGAAGAGTTCATTTCAAAAACCATCAACTCTTAATGGAAGGATCCTCAGATTAAATGGGTTTCAACCCCATCCTAGGGGAATCATGAGGTCTTATTTCATTATGGGACTCTGACTTCTTCATAATGGATCAAAATTCCCCCCTTCATCATCTTTTACTTTGGGCCCTCTATTCGCACCTGGGTGTGAAGATGAAATTCCCTTGAACATAAAGAAATCCCATGCCGCAAAACGAGCCATGAAAGCGCTCCGCAAAGCCCATAAACCACCTAAATATTCTCAAAACTCCTCTACCCAAACTTAAAACCACCCATCCATTATGTCCATATCTCATGCTGACGTTCCTGCATTGGCAAATCACTTGGGCCTCAAATTTAATAGCCTGCCCTCCTCGGTCCAAGCTCGGATTTACTCAATCTTGGGCCGCAATCAGGCAGCCCAACAAATTCCCGCCACTCTTTTCCATATTTCACCACAAGTCTCTTTAATAATAGTCCTTTCTTAGAATGTTTATGGGCTCTCGGTGCAAAGGTCAAAAGAAGCTCGATTCATAGCTTAATTAACCATCATTTCCCCAGTTTGTTTTCATACAAGAAACCAAAATTGAAGAGTTCATTTCAAAAACCATCAACTCTTTCTGGAAGGATCCTCAGATTAAATAGGTTTCAACGCCATCCTAAGGGAAATATGGAGGTTTTATTTCAATATGGGAATCTGACTTCTTCATAATGGATCAAACTTTCGCCCCTTCATCATCTTTTAATTCGGGCCCTTTATTCCCACGTGGGTGTGAAGATAAAATTCTCCTAATCATAAAGAAATCCCATGCTGCAATACAGGTCATGAAAGCGCTTCGCAAAACCCAGAAACCACCTAAATTTTCTCAAAACACCTCTACCCAATCCAAAAACTACCCATCCATTCTATCCATATCTGCTGCTGACGTTCTTGCATTGGCAAATCAATTGGGCCTCAAATTTTATGGTCCGTCCTCCTAGCTTCAAGCTAGGAATGAATCAATCTTGGGCCGACAATAAATAGACTGGCAGGCAGCCAAATAAAATCCCGCCACTCTTTTTCATATTTCACCATAACTCTCATTAATAATAGTCCTTTCTTAGAATGTTTGTGGGCTCGGTGCAATGGTCAAAAGAGGCTCTATTCGTAGCTTAGTTAAACATCACTTTCCCAGTTAGTTTTTATACAAGAATCCAAAATTGAAGAGTTCAATTCAAAAACCATCAACTCTTTCTGGAAGGATCCTCAGACTAAATGGGTTTCAACCCCCTCCCAAGGGAAATTTGGAGGTCTCATTTCATTATGGGACTTTGACTTCTTCATAATGGATTAAAATTCTGCCTTTTCAACATTTTTTTCTTCTGGCCCTTTATTCCCACCTGAGTTTGAAGATAAAATTCCCATGAACATAAAGAAATCCCATGCGGCAAAACGAGCCAAGAAAGACCTCCGCCAAGCCCAGAAACCACCAAAATATTCTCAAAACTCCACAACCTAATCCCAAAACCACTAATCTATTCTATCCATATCTGCTGCTGATGTTCTTGCACTGGCAAATTAGTTGGGCCTTAAATTTGATGGCCCGGCATCCTCGCTCCAAGCTCGGATTGATTTAATCCTTGGCCGACAATCAATGGTCCGGCTGGCAGCCAATAAAATCCCCCCACTCTATTCCATATTTCACCATAAGTCTCTTTAATGATATTCCTTTCTTGGAATGTGTAACAGTCCGCACTTCCGAGCTGCTAGCTAATCACACTTAAGATTCACTAATCACAATCAACACTTGATAAACCTCGAATTGAATTTACTCGCAGCAGAAACATAACCTTTTACACGATCCTGGACCTGTGGGTCAGGGCCCACAACATAATAACCTCAAAGCCATATATAAGATTACATAATACTTTATTAAATTCCCACAATAGAATATTTTATTCTCAAATAATAAATACTTGAATACTTCTAGATACAACCTCTGTATCATTAATATAATTACAATTTCATAACCAAACTCTTTCTTTTGATCCACCCGAGCCTCGAACACACACCTGCAAATTACAGAAGAAAAAAATACAAAACAAACAAAAACTAAAATGAGCGAAAAGCTCAGTAACTTTACTTCAGCTCGTCATAATGGTTTTGGTTCATAAACATTTTCATATAATAATCAAACTTTGTAATTACTGTTCGGAAAAGAATTTATCATTTAAAATATATCACTGGCATAGCTCAATCACTAAACACAAAAAGCTGGTAAGTACGGGTTTTGGCAGAACATAACGTAACATAACATAACAGAATATTTGACCTAATCTAGTCTTAACTGAACTTATATCTGAATCATACCTTGCCACTTTTTATCTTAGTTCATAAGCTAAGCCAGCTAAAACAAATACGAAATTCTTTTTACATTATCATACTCAAATCATATCTCAAGAAACATAGTGTTTCCGAACAATTCCAATAACAGAACAAAAGCATACTTTTATAACAATGAGTATTATTACACAACTTAACACACACGGATGCATCTATAACCATGGTCATGACTATAAACGATATCAAAATACAATATAACACAAGCACGGGCATTTAAATACATTTTGCTGAACATAAAGGTTACTTCACACGCTATGCAAATCCGACATTACAAATTCCTCCAAGCTTTCTTAATTCCTTGAGCTCCACAAATCAATATCCATAATACACCTCAACAACAATGACATACAAGCTTTTAATACTCATTTCTACAAATTCCAAGTAAAGAATAGTATGAATTTAATATATTCCCTTAACACATATTCTTCCATTAGACCAATTCTATTCCTTTAGATAAGAGCAACCAACTCACTTATCACTCATCATTCTCATGCATGGCAGCTTATTTGAGTCAAAATCCAATAACTAATACTAACTCGATGACTTTGATAAATAATCAGTTAAGTGCCTATACCCAAAATACAAGGAAACTTTAATGAATTACTTTTCAACGACTTTCGGCTTAAATGTCAATCATAAAAGAGATACCACTCCAATCACTCTTAACACAACATCAGTACAGATTAAAAATTAAGTAAAATGAATTGAAAAAGAAATTGGAAAGAATTCATTTAGCAAAATACTAATACTTGAGAAACACCCTTGCAAAATTGATATGAATTTCATGAATCATTTTATGATTATGAGATGAAACATATACGAATCCACTTTAATGAACAAGGAAGCAAAGCATTCTTTTATACCTGAAATCCATGGTCTGACACTGGATTTCTTGAACACAAAGAACTGAATGGGAAGAAAAACAAGAACTAGGGCAGCAACATCGCCACCAACCCGCTGCTAGCAATCAACAGCAGCAACAAGCTTACTGCGGAGCCACCGTGGCTAGTCGCAGCACACCAACAGCTCACCGAGAAATCAAGTACAGTTGCAGGAAGGCTGGGGTACACAACAGTGAACCTGATAAGAGAAAAAATCGTGGTGGCAGAGCAAGGCTGCGCAGACAAGAGGAGGGTGGCGGCAGTGACGCCGCGCACTAAAGCATGACAGAGACATACGAGAGAAAGGAATAAATGAGCGGCGAACACCGGTGGCTCTAGCGCTGAGAAAAGCCGAGGACGGAGGAGAAGGACCGTGAGTGAGAAGGAAATTGAGGGTTTAATATGGGTTTCTTTTATCTTTGTTGAAGGTGGATGAAAAATTAACAACAAAATAAGAACGTGGCAACTCCTTAAATTGACACGAATAAGGAGATAATAAGAAGCTCTTGACACAATATATATATATATATATATATATATATATATATATATATATATATTTCTTCTCATAACAAAACTATTTAGGATAAATTAGTGAATCTATAATCATGCTCCAAAGATCAGATTTTTCAACTTAGGAATAAAATAACCTTCAACTTCTCAAATCAATTTCAAACTACGTAATCATACATCTAAAATATAATTACTCTACTTTATGGCTACTTTAAAACTAAGACTATTACAAAATGTTTGTGGGCTCGGAACAAATGTCAAAAGAAGCTCCATTCGTAGCTTAATTAACCATCATTCTCCCCAGTTCTTTTTCATACAAGAAACCAAAATTGAAGAGTTCAATTCAAAAACCATTAACTCTTTCTGGAAGGATCCTCAGATTAAATGGGTTTCAACCCCCTTTCAGGGGAAATTTGGAGGTCATTATAGGACTTTGACTTCTTCATAATGGATTAAAATTTCGCCCTTTCATCATCTTTTTTTCGAGCCTTTTATTCCCACCTGGGTTTGAAAATGAAATTCCCTTGAACATAAAGATATCCCATGCTGCAAAACGAGCCAAGAAAACCATCCTCTAACCAAAAAACCACCAAAATATTCTCAAAACTCCACAACCCAATCCCAAAACCACCAATCCTTTCTATCCATATCTGCTGCTGACGTTCTTGCATTGGCAAATCAATTGGCCCTCAAATTTGATGGCCCGGCATCCTCGCTCCAAGCTCGAATTGAATCAATCCTTGGCCAACAGTCAATGGAATGGCTGGCAGCCTAATAAAATCCCGCAACTCTTTTCCATATTTCACCACAAGTTTCTTTAATTTCTTGGAATGTTTGTGGGCTCGGTGCAAAGGTCAAAAGAAGCTCCATTCATAGCTTAATTAACCATCATTCTCCCCAGTTCTTTTTTGTACAAGAAACCAAAATTGAAGAGTTCAATTCAAAAACCATTAACTCTTTTGGGAAGGATCCTCATATTAAATGGGTTTCAACCCCCTTTCAGGGGAAATTTGGTGGTATCATTTCATCATGGGACTTTGACTTCTTCATAATGAATTAAAATTCCGCCCTTTCATCATCTTTTTCTTTGGGCCCTTTATTCCCACCTGGATTTGAAGATGAAATCCCCTTGAACATAAAGAAATCCCGTGCTGCAAAATGAGCCAAGAAAGCCCTCCGCAAAGAAAGAAATAAACTAAATATTCTCAAAACTCCTTTACCTAATCCCAAAACCACCCATCCATTCTATCCATATTTGCTGCTTAAGTTCTTGCACTGTCAAATCAATTGGGCCTCAAATTTGATGGCCCGGCATCGTTGCTCCAACCTCGTATTGAATCAATCCAGGGTCGACAATCAATGGACTGGCAGGCAGCCAATAAAATGCCCCCGCTCTATTCCATATTTCACTACAAGTCTTTTTAATGGTAGTCCTTTCTTGGAATGTTTGTGGGCTGGGTGTAAAGGTATAAAGAAGCTCCATTCATAGCTTAATTAATCATCATTCTCCACAGATCTTATTTATACAAAAAACCAAAATTGAAGAGTTCAATTCAAAAACCATTAAATCTTTATGGATGGATCCTCATTTTAAATGGTTTTCAACCCACTCTCAGTGGAAATTAGGTGGTCTCTTTTCATTATGGGACTCTGACTTCTTCACAATGGATTAAAATTCCGCCCCTTCATCATCTTTTTCTTCGGGTCCCTTAATTCCCACCTGGGTTTGAAGATGCAATTCCCCTGAACATAAAGAAATCCCATGCTGCAAAATGAGCCAAGAAAGCCCTCCGCAAAGAAAGAAACTAACAAAATATTCTCAAAACTCCTCTACCCAATGCCAAAACCACCTATCCATTCTATCCATATCTGCTGTTGACGTTCTTGCATTGGTAAATCAATTGGGCCTCAAATTTCATGGCTCACCCTCCTCGCTCCAAGCTCGGATTGAATCAATCCTGGGCCAATAATCACTGGAATGGCTGGCAGTCTAATAAAATCCCACAACTCTTTTCCATATTTCACCATAAGTCTCTTTAATAATAGTCCTTTCTTGTAATGTTTGTGGGCTCGGTGCAAAGGTCAAAAAAAGCTCCATTCATAGCTTAATTAACCATCATTCTCCCTAGTTCATTTTTATACAAGAAACCAAAATTGAAGAGTTCAATTCAAAAACCATTAACTCTTTCAGGAAGGATCCTCAAATTAAATGGGTTTCAAGCCCCCCCGGGGAAATTTTGAGGTCTCATTTCATTATGTGGTTCTAACTTCTTCACATTGAAATAAAATTCCGACCCTTCATCATCTTTTTGTTCGAGTCCTTTTTTCCCACCTTGATTTGAAGATGAAATTCCCCTGAACATAAAGCAACCCCATGCTGCAAAACGAGCCAAGAAAGCCCTCCGCAAATCCCTAAAACCACCTAAATATTCTCAAAACTCCTCTACCTAATGCCAAAACTACTCATCCATTCTATCAATATATGTTGTTGACGTTCTTGCATTGACAAATCAATTGGGCCTCAAATTTGATGGATCGCCCACCTCGCTCCAAGCTCGGATTGAATCAATCATGGGACAACAATCAATGGACAGGCAGGCAGCCCAATAAAATCCCCCCCACTCTTTTCCAGATTTCGCCACAAGTCTATTTAATGATAGTTCTTTCTTGGAATGTTTGTGGGCTCGGTGCAAAGGTCAAAAGAAGCTCCATTTGTAGCTTAATTAACCATCATTCTCCCTAGTTCGTTTTTATACAAGAAACCAAAATTGAAGAGTTCAATTCAAAATCCATTAACTCTTTCTAGAAGGATCCTCAGATTAATTGGATTTCAGGCCCCTCCCAGGGGAAATATGGAGGTCTTGTTTCATTATGGGACTTTGACTTCTTCACAATGGATTCATCCCCGAATGATAAAAATTGGATCGCAACCTCTGGTGAAATTCGATATCTTCGGTTCAAATGTACACTCATAAATGTGTATAATCCATGCTCTGTCTCAGAAAGGGTAGTGATTTGGCAAAGCATCATTGATTTCCAGAATACTACCTCTCTTCCATGTCTCCTAATTGGAGACTTTTATGAGGTTCATGATTATGCTTATAAGGGAAGCCACCAACTATCCCTCAATGGTTCTAATGACTACAAGAAATTTATACAGATAATGAAAGTTCTTGAGATTCCTTCTTCAAATGGGAGGTTTACTTGGTTTAGTGGTCATTCTAAAAGTTATTTTGACCGATTGTTTGTGACCGCTACATGGTTTATGAATTTCCCTTCTCTTAAGGTAAATATTCTTAGAAGGTGAATCTCTAATCATTGTCCACTGCTTATGCTTTCTCGCGAAAAAAATTAGGGTCCCCGCCCCTTTCGTTTCCTTAATTGTTGGGTCTCACACCCAAGTTACTCCAAGATTATAAAAGAAGCATGGGATCAATTTGCAAAAATGCCAATCGTGGACAAGTTAAAATATGTCAAGTCTAAGCTCCGAGCATCGAATGTTGCTGAATTTGGCAAGATTAACTCTAAAATTGAAGCTTTGGAGTCTAAAATTCATGAAATTGACAAAGCTGCTGATGAACGATCTCTTAGCAATGATGAGGTTTGTGAAAGAAAATCTGCTCAAATGGATTTGTGGGGTTGGCTAAAGCGAAGAGAATCATATTGGGCTCAAAGTTCACGCTCAAGATGGATCAAAGAAGGTGACAAAAACACTTGATACTTTCATATAATGGGAACGTTGAGAAAGAGGAAGAACTGCATTGATCGCATTGTGATTGGGAATTCAAGTCTTGAAGAACCTGTTGACATAAAAAATGACGTTGTAAATTATTACAGAAGCATTTTCAAAGAAGATTTCCATCAAAGCCAGTGTTTCATAATCTCGACTTCAATATATGTTCTGTGATTCTCAATCTCAACAGTTGATTGAAAAGTTCTTGCACGAGGAAATTGATCAAGCGGTTGCTTCATGTGATAGCTCAAAAGCACTGGGCCCGGACGGATTCAATTTGAAATTCATAAAAAGCGCATGGGAGATGATCAAATAAGATGTGTATGACTTAGTGCAGGAATTTCGGGAGTCTTCTAGGCTGCCTCGAGTATGTAATATAGTTTTTATCGCTCTCATCCCAAAATCAAACAGTCCTTGTAGCTTCAAGGAGTACCGCCATATTAGCATGTTATAGTGCTTATACAAAATAATTGCAAAAATTCTTGCGAGAAGGCTCCAAATAGTAATTAACTCTCTCATTGGAGCGCAACAAATGTCTTTCATTAAAGGAAGACAAATTCATGATGGAGCGCTAATTGCTAGTGAAATCATTGACTCTTGCAAAAGGAACAAAGCTCAAGCAACAATGTTAAATCTTGATTTTCACAAGGCTTTTGATAGCATATCATGGGGATACTTGGAATGGGTCTTGGAACAAATGAACTTTCCGCCAAAATGGAGATTATGGATTCGATCATGCGTTATGTCAGCGTCGACTTCAATCTTAATCAATGGCTCTCCTTCATCCACGTTCAAGCTACAACGGGGCCTTCAACAAGGCGACCCGCTCTCTCCATTCTTGTTCAATCTAGTGGTTGAACCTCTTAACCTCTTGTTCCACAAGACTATTTATCTCAAACTTTGGGAGGGTGTTGAAGTATGTAATGATGGCTCCAAGATTTCTCATTTACAATATGCGGATGACACTCTTCTCTTTTGTCCTTCGTACTTTAGTTCATTGCTAAACATCAATAAAGTGCTCATATTATTTCAGCTATCATCGGGCCTTCAAATTAACTTTCACAAGAGCTCAGTATTTGGGATTAGTGTGGATTCTTCATGGTTGCAAGAGGCTGCCAAATCTCTTCTTTGTAAATTGGGTGAACTCCCATTTACTTATCTTGGCCTCCCATTTAAAGGCAATGTCTCCCGTATTAATATGTGGGATCCTATCCTAAAACGGATGGAAAAAAAGTTGGCTTCTTGGAAGTGTGGACTCCTTTCGCTTGGTGGGTTCCCGTATTAATATGTGGGATCCTATCCTAAAACGGATGGAAAAAAAGTTGGCTTCTTGGAAGTGTGGACTCCTTTCGCTTGGTGGGTTCCCGTATTAATATGTGGGATCCTATCCTAAAACGGATGGAAAAAAAGTTGGCTTCTTGGAAGTGTGGACTCCTTTCGCTTGGTGGGTGTGCGACCCTCCTAAAGGCCTCTCTCTCAAGTTTACCGTTATATTACATGTCTATCATCCCAGCTCCCATGGGTGTCATCGAAAAGATTAAGATAATGCACATAATCTTCCTCTAGAATGGTTCATTGGGTACTCGTCATCTACCTCCTGTGGCTTGGCATTTGATAGAAGCCCGCAAGTCAATTGGGGGTTCAAGCATTAGCAATATTCAACATAAAAACTTGGCACTCCTTGCTAAGTGGTTATGGTGTTTTTTGACTGAATCTCATCCATTGTGGTGCAACTTGGTATAAGAAAAATATAAATATGGCCCTCTCTTCTGAGTTCTTGACCTGCGTATTCTTAAAGTTGGGGGGCCTTGGAGAAGCATTTGCTCATCTCTCTTATCTCATCCTCAATCAAGGGCCCTTATCATGTCCAAAATTCGGAAAATGGTTTGTAATGGGATGAAAACTTTTTTTTTGGCATGATGTGTGGCTTGGAGATATTTCTCTCAAGATGGTTTGCCCTAGGCTCTTCCTCTTAAGCACATCAAATTGTGACTCTATTGCGTCATGTTGTTTTGGGATGGGTTGAAATGGGAATTGACTCTTAACTGGAGTCGAACTCTTCGTCCACAAGATGTTCAGAAGCTTCATCATCTCCTCCAACTGCTCTCGCAAGTAAGCCTCTCCCAGGTGATCATCACTCTCTCATATGGGCATCTCATAAGAAGGGATGCTTCTCAGTAAAATCATTTAGCCTTGAGCTTGCAAAAGCTGATATTAATCACCCACAAAAAATGGTTCATGGGTTCTGGTGTGGCCTAATACCTTACCGGGTTGAAATTTTTTCATGGATGGCTATCCATGGAAAATTAAACACTAAAGATAAGTTTGTCAGTCTTGGTATCATTGATTCATCTAGTGTTGTATGTGTCTTCTGTAACATGTCTACGGAATCATGCTTACACATATTCTTGCATTGTCCTTTTGTGTGGAATCTATGGGGATGGTGGACCGAATTATGGAACTTTCAATAGTGTATTCCATCCTCAATTCATGAGGCTTTTGATCAGTGGGTTTATCCCAAGTGTGGAGCTTTCTTCAAAAAATTCTACGCTGCAAGTTTCTCTATAATCCAGTGGACTTTGTGGAAGTATCGCAATGCTTATTGTTTACAAGAACTTGTACTCATGCGTTTAAGTTGGTGGATTCAAGGCTGGGGTGACCCATTTCCTTATGGGCCCAATGAAATCATTAATAAACCTTCATGCCTCAACTGGTCCTGCACCTATTCGAAAAATTAGCAGCATGATCCTTTGAAATCAGTGGCATTGTGGACTCCTAACTTCCCCTCCCTCAAGTAGAATGTTGATGCATCTTTAAAACTCAATGATTTGAAGTCAGCAAATGGTGGAGTGCTTAGAGATCATCATGGTAAATTCATTTGCCTTTTTTCAAGCCCCATTCCTTTTTATGGAAATAAATAAAGCGGAGATTCTTGCTATTCATAGAGCAAATAAAAATCTCATTGACGTGTGAAAGCATCAACCAAAGCAAGATCATCATTGAATCTGATTCGGTAAATGTTGTCAATTGGTGCAATGAAGTCAATGATTACCCCTCGAACTTAAATTTTGTCATCAACTTCATCAGAGATGTAATGACCTGAGGAAGGGGTATTGAAATCATTCATAAAAATCATGAAACTAATATGGTGGCAGATTCAATGGCAAAGCAAGGGCTCACTAGAAGGGATGAATTCATTGCATGGCCTTGAGTGTTGGATTGATATTCATAGATGCCTTACAATTCTGTAATGTTTAGCGCTTTCGTTTGTCTTTCATTACTGCTTGTAAGGTGTACGGGTATTAATCCCTTTTGAATTCATGAAACAACAAACTTATCAAACATAAAGCAATATTAGCTAGCCTAGTTAGGTGTATCAGACAACTAACCGGACATACTTTTATATTGTTCCCCAATAATATCAACAAGTGTACTAATTTAATTGTATCGACTTGAATGAATTTCTAATCCGAATGCGACGGTAATTGTTTCCATCTGAACTACTCAATTGAAACACGTCTATGTTTTCAACCTTTTCTTTCACATTTTTATGAATATCTATTTTGATAAGTCTAATATCTATTTTTTTTCTCTCCTTTCTTTCCTCGACATAACTAACATCTCGTGTGTAGGATTCTATAAGTACTCTAAGAGGAATTTCATGAATCAAATTCATAAGCACTTAAAACAGGATCTCATGCATATACATTCAAGGATCATATAATAGTTAGGAATTTACCTTTGAAGCGTGAATTCCACAAAGCTTGAATAACCCGGATAAAGAACCTCAATTGTGATTCCTCTACTTGGTCCACCAACCCGGATCAACACTCCACCAATGCTAGTTGGAAGGAAGAAATTCTTCTTCTACTTTAATGGAGTTTTTGTGACTTTTGGAAAGAATATGAGAGAGAAGAATAATGAGAGATATCTAGTATATTTTCCTTATTGCCTAACCAAATATATAAATATATTTAGGTTAGAAAGAGAATCACTTCTCCTCTCCCTTCCTCTTGGCCAGCCACCCCTAGGGCTCTTACGGGCTCTAGGTTTCTTTTGTTGATCCAAGTATATTGTGTGGCCTAATAGGATCCGTTATATTGGGCTTCGGGTTTATAATTTCCTAACCCAATGTTCTATAGCATTCTCTAGCAAGACGTATAGACGACCCAATAGAACGAATTTATTATCTCCGTAATACGATCCATAATATAATTAGTAATTGTATTTAAGTCGAGGACATAAATCCTTCAATCTCCCACTTGTCCGAGACGAGTGTGCAATGTTTGAATTCCTCAAGTCTCTTAATGTCTTAATTTGATAGTATGATCATATTCTATATCATCCATACTAGTTTTCAAATTAATCCTTGTAATCCGAGTTCGAATTGACAAACAAATGATCAACGAATGATCCATTTGAGCACGGTTATGCATTTTTCAATTTTCGCTCTTCAAGGGGCCAAGACACCCATCCTATCTCATATAGGAGGACCTTTTCAATCTTATGGTAATCAATACTCCCACTCAACTTTTAGCACAACCTAAATGCTGCCTTTATGGTCCCCTTTTACGGGATGACGTTTGACAGTATCAAAGTTATACCAATCATTGGGCTAAGTAATGTTCCACTCATGTCTAAGGAATCTACTAATATAATTTCGAAGTTATAATACTTCTAAGTAGGTCTAGTTCGACTATGTATCAACTATACATATCCATATGATTGATTAAACATCTCTATGTTTCCATAGCCCATGAAACGGCGCTATCAATCAATCTTATATGCTAATCTCTTTAACAAGTCATTTATGTCCAGTTTAATGACTTAGATTAGGAACTTTAATATTCTATGAATTCTGTTCACTTATGGTGTTTCATTTATCAAATTACATATTTGACAAAACCATAGAATTCAAGATATATTTTGGACATTTTATTTAATACCAAACCAATAATTAAATAATATTTAATTTATTCTCATATACATAAATAGCAAAACCATGTCTTTACATTGTAACAAGTTTCTCTAAACCTAGTACAATCTAAAGCCACTCTAACATTTGCTTCAAGTCTATAGCCCTAGCGTGACACTCATGCTTGGGTTGAGGTAGTGGTTTAGTGAGCGGATCAGGCACATTCTCATCCGTGTGAACTTTGCCGATCCTGACATCCTTCCTGTCAACAATCTCCCTAATGAGGTGATACTTCCTCATTACATGTTTGGATTTGTTATGTGATCCCGGTTCTTTTGCTTGCGCAATAGCACCATTGTTATCACAGAATAACTCAATCCCTTCCAGAGCACTAGGTATGATATCCAGCTCTGTCAAGAATTTCTTGATCCAAACTGCTTCTTTAGCTGCTTCAACCGCTGCTAAATATTCTGATTATGTCGTAGAGTCTGCTACAGTGCTTTGCTTTGAGCTCTTCCAGCTCACTGCTCCTCCATTTAGACGAAAGACATATATACCCTGACTGAGAGCGGTAATCATCTCTATCGGTTTGGAAGCTTGCATCCGTGTAACCTTCAACAACCAACTCACTTTGTCCCCCATAGACTAAGAACATGCCTTTAGTCCTCCTCAAGTACTTAAGGATGCTCTTAGGCTGCAAATCAAAGTGCTTCTCCCGAATTTGCTTGGAACTCCGCTACACATGCTCAAGGCATATGCAACATCTGGTCGAGTACTTATCATGGCATACATGATAGATCCTATAGCCGAAGCATAAGGAATGCTACTCATTCGCTTTAACTCATCAGGCTCATTCGGGCACTGACTGTTGCTAAGCGATATGCCATGTGACATGGGAACGAAACCTCTCTTCGAGTGTTCCATGTTGAACCTTGCAAGAACCTTATCAAAAAAGTTTCTTGACTTAGTCCAATCATCCTTCGAGACCTATCTATATGGATTTTGATTCCCAGTATGTACTCATCTTCTCCTAGGCCCTTCATAGAGAAACAACTTTTTAACCATTCCTTGACTGACTCAAGCATTGGTATGTCATTTCCCATGAGTAGTATGTCATCTACATACAATACCAAGAAGACTATATTGCTCCCACTAAACTTCTTGTAGACATTAGATTCTTCTTCGCTTTTGATGAAATCAAATTTCTTGATTGCTTCATCAAATCGAAGATTCCAGCTTCGAGATGCCTGCTTCAATCCATAAATGGATCTCTGAAGCTTGCAAACCCTTTTAGGATTTTATGGATCCTCAAAACCCTCAGGTTGTGTCATGTACACATCCTCATTCAAGAACCCATTCAATAATGCTGTTTTGACATCCATCTGCCAAATTTCATAATCATAAAATGCTGCAATCGCTAAAAGTATCCGAATTGACTTAAGCATTGCTACTGGAGAAAAGGTCTCATCATAGTCTATACCATGAATTTGTCTGAATCCTTTTGCAACCAGTCTTGCTTTATATACATAGACATTCCCATCTTTGTCTGTTTTCAACTTGAACACCCACTTGCATCCAATAGGGTTAACCCCATTAGGCAAGTCGACCAGGGTCCAAACTTTATTCTCAGACATGGAGTCTAACTCGGATTTCATGGCCTCAAGCCATTTCTCAGAGTTTGGGCTCGTCAAAGCTTGTTTGTAGGTAGTAGGCTCTGAATTCTCCAAAATCATAATTTCAGAGTTTTTAGTTAACAGGAAATCAACCAACCTCTTGTTTGGAATCCTTTCTCTACTAGACCTACGCGGGGCCTGAGCATCAAGAGAAATGTTCTCTTCAACTTCTTGAAGATCTTCACTTGATTCAAGTGGGACGGTAGGAGGTTCATGCGTTGAATACGTCATCTCCTGAGCTAGACTTTCGTCTTGTCGGGCCGTCTCTGACATGGTGTGAACCACGTCCAATTGTTGCTCATCTCGAATTTCTTCGAGAATTATTTTACTCCCACTTGTCTTTCTAGAAACAAATTCCTTTTCAAGAAAGACACCATCACGAGCAACAAACATTTTGTTCTCTTGACGGTTATAAAAGTAATAACCCCTTGTCTCTTTTGGGTATCCCACAAAGAGACATTTATCTGACTTGGGTGCAAGCTTGTCTGATAGTAACCGCTTTACATCGACCTCACATCCCCAGATCTTAAGAAAAGACAAGTTTGGAGTTTTTCCATTCCATAACTCATATGGAGTCTTTTCCACAGCCTTTGACGGGCTCTTGTTTAGTGTGTGTGCAGCTATTTCGAGAGCATATCCCCAAAAAGAAATCGGAAGATCAGCAAGACTCATCATTGATCGAACCATATCCAATAAGGTCCGATTCCTCCTTTCAGATACACCATTTAACTGCGGTGTTCCTGGTGGAGTCAATTGTGATAGAATTCCACAACCCTTCAAATGATCATCAAACTCTTGGCTCAAATACTCGCCACCACGATCGGATCGCAATGCTTTAATTGTCTTACCAAGTTGATTTTGTACTTCATTCTGGAACTCCTTAAATTTATCAAAAGATTCCGACTTATGTTTCATTAAGTAGACATACCCATATCTACTCAAATCATTAGTGAAGGTAATGAAGTAATTAAACCTTCCCCTTGCCTTTGTGCTCATAGGACCACAAACATCTATATGTATGAGGCCTAAGAGGTAGCTGACCTTTTCGCCCTTTCCAGTAAACGGTGACTTTGTCATTTTCCCCATCAAGCATGATTCACATACATCAAATGATTCAAAATCAAATGATGGAAAAATACCATCCTGTTGTGATTTTTGGATGCGCTTTTGGTTTATATGACCCATTCGACAATGCCAAATGTAGGTTAGGTTTGATTCATTTGATTTTTATTTCTTGCTATCTATGTTATAGACTCATAATGACCTATCAAGCACATATAAGCCATTTATCAATTTAGCACTAGCATAGAACATATTATTGTAAGAAATGGAACAACATTTGTTCTTAATTTCAAAACAAAACCCTTCAGAATCCAATACAGAAACATAAATTATGTTCTTAGTTATAGAAGGAACAAAATAACAATTATTTAATTCTAAAACAAAGCCAGATGGCAAATGCAGACTATAGCTTCCTATGGCAAGTGCAGCAACCTGTGCTCCATTTCCAACGCGAAGCTCTACATCGCCCTTTGCCGGCCTCCTACTTCTTTTTAGTCCCTGCACATCATTAACTATGTGAGAACCACAGCCGGTATCCAATACCCATAAAGAAGTAAAAGTCAAATTGATTTCTATAACAAATATACCTGAAGTAGAAGCCCCATACTTCTTTTCCTCCAAGTATAGAGGGCAGTTCCTCTTCCAGTGTCCTATCTTGTGACAATGGAAGCACTTGCTTTCCGCGGCCACCTTTGGCTTGGCGGTTGGCTTGGGTTTTTCAGCAACAACGACAACTTGCTTGCCTTTTTCCTTCTTTCCTGCCCATTTCTTCTTAAAACCCTTTCCCTTCTGAACCATTAGAACCTCTTTCTTTGGTTCTTTAGGGATATTTCTCTCAGCATTGACCAACAACCCGTGTAGCTCTTGCAAAGTCTTTTCAGACTCATTCATGTTGAAGGTCATCCTGAACTGATTGAAGCTGTCAAGCAATGAGTGGAGAATAATGTCAGTAGCCAACTCAACCCTGTAAGGAAATCCAAGTCGTTCCATGTTTTCGAAAAGACCCATCATAGCGAAAACATGGGGGTCAACAGCTTGACCCGGTTTCATGTGACATTCTAGTATCTCCCTATTAGTCTCATAATGCTCAACTCGGGCTTGTGTTCGAAACATAGCCCGCAGCTCTTGCATGATGGCATAAGCATCCTCGGTTTAGAACCTCTTTTGGAGGTCCGGCTCCATGGCTGCTATCATCAAGCAAGTGATCGGTACAGACCTATCATTGGCCTGCTTAGCACGACGTTTGTCGGCTTCAGACGATTCATCAGTAATCACAGGAAGTAGGGTTTCTAAGACATCTTCTCGACCCTCAGACGTCAATACGAGTCTTAGGGTTCTTTCCCAGTTGATGAAATTTTCACCATTCAGCCTGTCCTTTTCAAAGAAAGGACGAATGTTGAAAACAGAGTTGTTGTTGTTGTTAGACATAGTATCTACAGACAGAATAAAAGCAAAGTTCAATATTATGTTTATAAAACAACCTAAAACATGCAAAGGTTTCTAGGTTGATCACCTATTCAATTTTAATGTCCCATTTGAATAAGTAGTTACAAGATCCTATCAACATGCAACAATAAGCAGACGGAGGCCTTACCTTAACGTTACATTCTCAAGGTAAGTAAACTCTTTTACTAATTATAACACTTTATAATTCTTGTTTAGATTGGTAAACATCGCATGCTTAACTATCTCTTGCTTCAAAATTCAAAACACTTTTGATAATTTTGTTAAGGACAACCAAACTAAGTTGTAAAATTCGCAATTTTACCTTATATCCCAAAATTAATGATAACACCCTGCGGAGGCATCACCTATTACTATTAATTAAGGGTTTGATAAGTACTTTATGTTTGGAAAAGCAACCTTAATATTTACGGGACCTAAGTTTATTATGTTGTTATGAATTAGTGAACTCTAGCGCATCAACAACCAACATACAATAAACTTATAAGCATTCTAAAGAATAATAAAATGCGAAAATAAAATGATCTAGTATGGCCCTTAATCCTTAGAATTAAGCATCAATGGCTCATTCTTGGACTCTTCATGGATCTCCATCCACCTTATCCATGGGCCTTCTCTTGATGGACTTCGTCTTAGATTACATATGTATCAAAATAATTTAAATAATAACTAAATTAAATAAATTACAAAAATACTTAACGATACGCAGATCGTATTTAAAATTACAAGAATACATCACGATACACATATCGTATTTTCTAACTTATATCAAAATATATAAAAGCCACATCATAATATCACATATTATACTTGCCATCAATCAAAAAATCAAATATTCTTAATTATAGCAAGTTGATAAAATATTTAAGTAATTCCTAACCACCTAAAGATTCTATCCTATAATACTTTCCTACTAATTTTAATTAGATTAAAGAATAAAATTATGGAATTATTTATCTGAAAATCTGCTTAATATTCGGAAAATCTGTTTTAATGATTTTCAAAAAAAAAAAAATTTATTAAAATACTGCTGGGCAGCAGCAAAACGTGGCTAGCAAGCCACGCTACTGCCACCGCAGCACTGCTGTTGCCACCGCAGCCCACCAAGGACCACCTGGAACAGCCACCGTGGCCCCACCAGCAGGTGGCAGCGCCACCCAGCCGTGGCTGCTCCTCCTCCCTCCTTTATTAATTTTTTTTTTCTTTTGTGGGAATTAAATTAAATCACAACTTCTTGTAAATTAATTTAGTGATCAAAATAAATTAAACATAAACTCCTTTATGCCTAATTCTGCAAATTAATTTAAATCTCCATTTCAATTAATTTTAGGTCTATTCATATCAATTAACCTTAAATTCATTTTAACTCCTTTTACATGAATTAATTTATCATACATAAACAATTTAAATATGAAAATTCAGATTAATTATATGAGTTGAATAGTCGAAATTAACATAAAATCTCTATTTTAATTTAATTTTAGCATTATTCATATGTATTAATCTCTAATTCACACAAAACACTTTTCACATGAATTAATTTTCATACATAAACAATTTAAATATGAAAAACAGATTAATAATATAAATCTAACTCTCGAAATTTTTGAAAAATTTGAGATCTAAAATTGAATTTTAATTTCAAAAATTAGGATTTTATTTTCATAAAATCGGCCAAGGAAAAAAAAAAATATTTCGAAAAAAAATATTAGGTCGAATTTTAGAAATTAAAATCGTTTATTAGGCAGATTAAATCAAATTTAATTAATCCAATAAAGCATCCATAATTCAATTCCTCCCTTAATCAATTAAAATTAGTGAAGAACACATCAAAATAAATCTAATTATTATGACCAAAAATTATATGCAATAGGCTAAAACTGATACCACTGTAGGATTCTATAAGTACTCTAAGCGGAATTTCATGAATCAAATTCATAAGCACTTAAAACAAGATCTCATGCATATACATTCAAGGATCATATAATAGTTAGGAATTTACCTTTGAAGCGTGAATTCCACAAAGCTTGAATAACCCGGATAAAGAACCTCAATTGTGATTCCTCTACTTGGTCCGCCAACCCGGATCAACACTCTACCAATGCTAGTTGGAAGGAAGAAATTCTTCTTCTACTTTAATAGAGTTTTTGCGAATTTTGGAAAGAATATCAGAGAGAAGAATAATGAGAGATATCTAGTATATTTTCCTTATTGCCTAACCAAATATATAAATATATTTAGGTTAGAAGGAGAATCACTTCTCCTCTCCCTTCCTCTTGGCCGGCCACCCCTAGGGCTCTTACGGGCTCTAGGTTTCTTTCGTTGATCCAAGTATATTGTGTGACCTAATAAGATCCGTTATATTGGGCTTCGGGTTTATAATTTCCTAACTGAAAGTTCTATAGCATTCTCTAGCAAGACGTATAGACGACCCAATAGAACGAATTTATTATCTCTATAATACGATCCATAATATAATTTGTAATTGCATTTAAGTCGAGGACATAAATCCTTCATCGTGCATTGCATGCGACTAAAAACTAGTTTGTTTTAAACAAAATCATATGACTCATCATCCGAACATACCATAACCAAATTGATGTAAGCCAATCCCGATCAAATTTTTCGTTTGCACACCTCAACCTCACCCAACCATCCGCCCATTTAGCTTCGTTCTATATGACCTGACAAGCAATTAAATTTGAAATTCAGTAGGGCTTGCAAAGTTAGGTGTTGGTTGGGTGTGATAGCAATTAAGGTAATTTAATACAGAGATATCGTATTTAGAGACACCTCAATGGTACATAATTAAACAACTTGAAACAGCAAATTAAGGAAGTAAATTCCCAACAAAACGATGTGATAAATGCAAAAAAGTATACATAGACTTTAATGCTTATGGAAATGGCACCGTATGTGTGGTATGGGGTATGGGGTTTATTAAAAATTAAATGCTCCCAACTCAACACAAACGCATCACTGCCTTGCTGTACTGAGTACAAGACAACGGTTTTGATAGTGAAAAGGCTTGAAAAGTACTAGCACAATGGTTTTTATCTCATCTCATTGCTAGCTATTCTTCCCATGTTCTTACATATATGCCTAAAATATTGCATAAGGATCAACATATTTTTCTTCAATGGAGCTCAAGTATTCTTGTGTTTTTGCTATCTTAATTTTGTACCTCTTGGTTACGCCGTACGTTTTTTCAGGTAGGCTACTCTTTAAGTGTATTCAACTCATATGCGGGTTTTTCTCTTATACGTTTTTTTATTATTATTATTAAGATCTCCTATATGAGATTGATTATACTTACTTTGTAGGAACGGCAGCAATTCGAAATCTGAATGATGAAGATGTATATGAGATTGATTATAGAGGTCCAGAGACGCATTCTCGTCTTCCTCCTCCGGATCGAACGAAAAGAGGTCCTCCTTACATACATCACAAGGCTGTGACAAAATTCGAGCAAAGACCTGCAAACAGGATAAGCAAACATGTGAGATATTTTCTTCGTGGTTAAAAAAACTTGTTCATGCTTAGAGTTTCCAACTTTCGAGACATTTCAATGTGAATGGTACGGTTTTGGCTTCCAAAAGAATATAACATGAGTTGGGGGGGTTGTATATCTGCATGACTGCATCTGTTACATACTTACATACTTCTATTTTACGTGCAATTTTTTTTTTTTTGAAAAATTGGTCAGGAGAAAGACCCAAGTGAATCTGTACCTCTAGCTAGCCAATTAGTCCTAGGAGATCAAGCTCTTTGAAAGTACGGGAAAAGAATAAAAGAATTCCACCCTCAAAGTGATTCTAATGGAATTTGATTTGATAATCTAAAAGTTAATATGAGTCTCTCTTACCACTAGGTCATATGCTAATTAATTAATTATATTGATCATAAACATACGTATGTACATGCATTATGCAACTAATTATATTGTATGATCCATCAAAATATATATAATAAAAAGAGCCTATCTTACTAACAAGAATAGGATTATACACTCAATTTAAAAAAAATGGTGCTAGGACTGGGTGTATGTATAGAAATTAATACTTAAAATTGAAGATTAAGATTATATTTGTATATTTGCTTGTGTTGGGTTGAATGACTTGAGGAGTATATGGTAATGGAGGTATTTCCTACTTTGATGTATTCGCTTGTTCACTAAAAGTAATTGTGGTGAGTGGTAGTTGTTTTACTAGTTGTTAATTATTGTACTAACTCCTAGATGTTATGATATACTGGTTAGCTATCAAAACAGTTTCTAAGACAATTAACGTAATAGGCATTTCTTTTATTCAGGGATGGCATTGTATCCATTTAATTATATGCCTAAGTGTCTCGTGTACATGGTACAACATGTCACCATGATTATCTTATGCTCATTAAAACCTTACAACATAGGTAAATCATAGAAAACATACAAATAAAATAAACATGGTGGGCATTATGAACATGATACATATAGATCAATAATTAATCAAAACATTTTACATGGATATTCGCTACGATTAAGGACTTTGAGAATATTACATTTAACAATTGTTCAAATATGGAGGTAATCTGCACCCTTTTAGTCGCTTTTAGAGTATTAACCACGTCAAATTATACTATAGATGAAAGTGGCATTCGGTGAAATATATTTCATCCATTTCTAAATATGTATTACATTAACTTTTTTTTCGTAATCCAAATGCCCTTTTTTATCATTAATATTCTTAGCACATGTAAAATCATAAAAAGTTATATTTTAAAAGTATACATTCGGTTGAGTTTTACTATATTTTTCTTTTTATAATAGCTAAAAAATAGAGTAAAAGTTAGTTGATGAATAACGTTAATTTACTCAACGTACATTTATGTAGGAACGGTTGAAGTATCTTTCTAAGGAAACCTTTAATAGTTAAAGTAGTGCCATCAAAAAGCTAAAAAAAAAACAAACAGAATGAAAAAAAATGAAGAAATTAGTTTTTCGGAGATAGATGTAGTTTTTGGAGTATCTATTGAATATAAAATATAGTACAAGTTTTTTAATCCAATAGCTAATATGACGAACACTAATTGTTTTAGCTTGTATCTTATCAGAATGTTCAAATCAAACGATTTGATTAAGCCACTAAACTATCGAGTGCGTCTTGAATGTAACATGTTACACCATAACTTATTGTGTAGAAAAAGCTCACACGTACATAATGACATAGACTCCAACAAAAATGATAGGGATTATTATGCAAATAATGACATGAATTGGATGTTATTTTTGTCATTTATTTCATGTCATTTGAGTTTTTTTTTTTAGAAAAGATGTATTGGTTTATGGGTTGTTACACCATAAGTTACGGTGTAAATACACCCAAGAATTTCTTTAAGCTATTTACCTTATAATTGTGAATTTTGGGTATTTGATAGTAATTGTTAATTGATAAAGACTTGTTAACTTTATACAACTTTTTTTCGTTTTCTTCTTTTCATTCAACGATTATTCAAAAGGTTCGACATTGCCATACATATTATGATATTATAAAACAATTTGTGAATTTTTTTTGTAAAACTATTTTGCTTGCTGACCTCTATTGTAATGATTTTCTTATTTTGTAGGCAAAGTAATTACATCCAAAATTACGGTAGAGAGTTGCATTGAGAGGAAGAATTTTATATTTATTTGTTATTTATGAACCTTGTCTGATGTAATGTACTTGTATCTAAAATCAAAATGTTGTTATTTGCACCCAAAAAAAATCAAATATTGTGATTCACTAGTTTTTTTTTTGGTGCAAATATCGTGATTCACTATTGATTACTTGCATTTCAATATTATAAGTAAAGTTAGCTTCTAAAGATATTGAGATAATTTCTTTAGAAGTATTTGTGTTATGTATCAATTCAGAAACTTTCTTTGGCTAAATAACCATGAGTCACTGTAACTTGTAAGTTCCAAAAAAAGTGTAGAAATCAAATTCACTCATAATAAACGCAACTCCTATTTACCAATCACAGCTACCTTATCTTCACTAAACTATATTGATCTCTTATTCTCCTCCCAGCTCGATAGGAAAATAGGATTAAGAGAACTTTTGTTTGCTAGAGTAAAGTATACTAAATCTAAATACAATACTCTAAAGTAAAAATCAAAGAGTGTGTCAATTTCTCATTGATGGGTACAACGAATGTACCATATATAGTCTTTTCTTTTGTTGAAATTCCTTTTATTCAAAGTTAGCCCTAAGTTTAACAAGTGATCATAGACAGGCTTAAACGTGAAGTATATCGTGTTAAAAGTGAGAAACGTCAATTTATTAAAAAGAATTGTGAGAGGCTATAAATAAGACGAAGGAACCCATAATCGAAATCAAAGTATCTAACAATGAAATCATAATGGTAAATCTCTTAAAACATAAAAAATGACATCATGATTCATGAAGTTTACAAATGAACAAATCAATCCTAAAAAAAAAACTTAACCTAAAGATTGAAATTATAAAGAAATTTTAAATTGAAAAAATAAATAAAAGGAGACTACATAATAACCTAAAATAACCAAAGAAGTAAACCTATGAAAGCCTTAAAGATGACATTATCATGTTTAAAAAGAAGTAACCCACAAACAAAAACAAAAAAACACTTTTGAAAAATGTAAAGAATTATGAAAACCGATAATGGGTAAGCGATGAAAGAGAGAAGAATCAGACTTTTTCACCAAATGAAAAATAAATCAGCTCAAATTTGTAACTATAGCTGAATAATAAATGCTATTGTAAGGATGGCAATTCACTTCAGATCTAATCTGAGTCCGACTTGATCAGACCAGAAAAATCCTATCCGAATTTGAGAATATGAAAATCCTATCTGAATCCGGTAGGAGATAGACCCCAGATATAAACTGACAAAATCGATTCGAATCAGATTACTAATTGTAGACGCATAATCGTGTCTCCCCATTTAGCACTCAATGATGAAATATACCGTCATCTTAGTTGCTCTGGTCCAAACGAAGAGCAATCTGAAAAGCTAAGCTCAAAAATCGTTTTAAAACATAAAGTCTATTTATTGATTCCAAGCCCAACTTTAGAAGCCCAATAAATTATTCATGATAATTAATTGCATTTGTAGAACCCATTTTCGAAAAGCCCAATTAATTATTCCTGATAAATAATTGTATTTTTAATAAATATCTATTAGTCTTGATAATTATTTTCTAAAAGATATTTCAAAAATCAGATTTGTATTCCTTAACATAATAATTTCGGAGTCTAAAGGATATTATTTCATCAAAGATAAAAAGGGATCTTTAAACGACCAAATTCTGCTCAGATCTGTGTTGCGTCACGCGCACTAGGATGCGTGTGCGCAACATCGAGACAATAAGCAAAACAAATAAATGGAAAGTGAAGTGCGCTGACGCACATAGCCCACGCTAGTTAAAGAATACTCCGTATATAAGGACTCAATATTGCCCCTTTAAGAGTCAAAGAAGTAGTACAAGAACATGCACAACACCAAGAAAATGTTGACGCACTTCCCCCCTTTTACCAACGTATCTCAAACAAAGAGTCATTTGTTCCTTATCGAAAACTTAATCTCATATCAATGCATAAAACCAAATCATTTTCACATTTGAGCGAAACATTATCCATGTCCAACTAAGTCCACCAGCCCATAAAACACATAAAACCAAAGGCTCATGGCCACTCCGAAAACTTCTCATGATAGGTATAATTCTAAAATGGCCTATAAGAAGGTTTTAGTTTATGTACATGAAAACAATTAATCACAACTTTAAAGCCAATCCAATGCCCAACTAGCAACTCGTTCACTTATAGTCACCATTCACCATTATCCACAATCTTCAATACAAATGACAACATCAAAATGGAGAATAAATATAACCAATTAAATTAGAAATAACAACAATTAATTAAACCAAAACTATAAACCCTATGTGAAAAAGCCTCCGTATTCAAATTTCTCTCTTTCTTTCCCACCAATTTTTTCTCGGCGCATGTTTGCCAACATGCACCATTGCCATGGCAAGAAAATATGGAGGTTATGGAAAAGAAGGTTGAAAAACCTAGAGGTCCTTTATCGAATTCTTAAGCGTTGAAAACTCGTTGCGTTAATGAGGTTATGGGAGTGGAGGGTATTGATTACGGTGTTGGTGTTGGTGAAGTTTTTGACTCCGACATCCTTTGTTTTGGCGTTGAAGCAACAATCGAAGATTAGGCATGCTTTTAATGAATGGCTGGAAACGATTTATGCGAAATCAAATTCCGGGCAACAACGTCCAATTTCGGACAATGAGGTAAGATTAACTATTCCAATCCTGCAACAATTTGAGGATGTAGCGATTGAAGTTGATGATGTGAATAATCTAAATGTTAGGATTGATGTTGCTGATATGAATCATATGAATGTTGATGTTGTGAATAATCTGAATGTCATGAATGATGTTGCTGATGTAAATCGTATGAATGTTGTGAATGATTTGAATGTTGAGGTTATGACTGTAAATTTGAATGTACATGAAGTAAAAATTGATCTAGACGACATCCAAGATGAAATTGACTTTTGGAAATGTACAATTTTTGTGAAGTAGTAGGTTCAAATCCTTTGATTCAGGTTTAGAAGGATTTATTCATCGAATTTGGAAGAATTATCATGTAGACAAGGTGGCGATGATTAAGAAGGGTGTGTTTATAGTGATATTCTACAACTATGGCGAGATAAGATTGTTCATGGCCACTATTTTTTTTTATAATAAGCAATAAGTGATTAAGCCATGGATGCTAGATATGGGTTTTTAGAAGAATAAGCTCAAAATTCTGCCAATTTGGGAGCAAATAAAGCTCGGTATAAAATACTGGGGTGAGAAATCACTATACAAGATTGTTGAACAATATATTGGGAAAATTTGTTCAAAGGGATGAGGCTACTAGGAAGCGTGATAAAGTGCAGTATGCTGGAGTTTCAATTGAGGTTCAATTGACTCAACAATTCCTTAATAGCATTTATTTTGTGAATGAGCATGGAGAGAAAATTGTGGTAGAAGTTAAGTATGAATTAAAGCCTTTGCAATGTGTTTCATGTCATGCAATTAGTCATGAAGCTGCTGATTATAGGGTTAGGAAGAAGAAGGTTTGGGTCCGAAAACCTCCCAACCAAATTATGAAGACGGCAGAAGTGGATAAAGCTCCAAAGGAAGTGGTGATTGATCCTAAAGGGTTCCAAAAAGCTCTAAAACGAATCAAGGTTAGAGTTGATGCATCCAAGCCAACTAGCATTATTAATAACTTTAGATTGCTAGATGAAATGGAAGAACAAAAACAAGTGGTGTTGTTGAGGTCAGAGGGCCTGAGAATGTGGAACTAGGTAGGGGGAACCCTCATGATGTTGAAGGATATAATTTTATTCTGGAATGTAACAGGGATCAACAGCTCAAGAAAGCAGAAGGATATGACAGAATTCATCCAGAACCATTCAGTTGGGTTGGTTGTTCTCTTGGAGACAAAGATGAAGGTGGCTCGGATGGGAAACATGTATCAGAATCTATTTAGTGGATGGTTCTTTACAAAGAACTCTAATTTTCATCATGGAGGCAGTATTTGTTTGTTCCTTAGATGCCCGAAGTCTTCACTGTAAGTTTACTTAAGGCATTACTGGAAAAAACGCTAAATGACACAACCAAACTGATCTAATCTATGCTAAACCGGATCAGTTAAAGTCAACTGATCCGCTTGCCTCCCTCAACTGGATCAGTTAGGAAATGGGTTGGGCTCTTATAACACCCACTCCCCTCTCACTCATTTTGTCTCCTCATCTCCCCTCATGATCCTCTCCTCTTCTCTCCCTTTAGGGTTTGTAACCCTCCCACAACACCACCTCTCACCTCGCTTTCAACTGAGACTTCAAGTCTTCAACCTCCATTTCATCTTCATCATCATCTTCATCTTCCTCTGTGCTATTCTCCAACCACACAACCCTAGCATTATTCTCCAACCACGCTTCTCATTATCTTCTTCCTCTGCGTCTCACGAATCCAATCAAGTCATCACAAAAATTCGACCATCGTCACAAGGGTTCAACCGAAGCGATGCCACCACAAGGATTCAACCAACGCGACTGACAGGCTAAAGTCGTATCACCTTATTAAAAATATCCTAAAGTCCACTTACAAGTAGTCAGGGAAGTCAGGATCGAATCCACAGGGAGAAAGTTATATTATTGTATCTAAATTCTAATATTATACTAACTAAATCAGTTGAAAATGGGTGTGTGACTAAACTAATAGGCAAATGATAAAACTAAATATGAACGTACGAATGAATTAATAAAGAACTAGGACTATGGATCACTATGCATACAATTCGGAAAATCAGAGACGAATAATAACTACCCAATAAGTCAATTTATCTAGGGCACATGTAATTTCTCTCGAACATTACCTCCCTCAAAGATCACCTAGCCGCTCTCGCATGGTCAAGGATCACTATGCCTAATGATTGAAAGCCTATACGAAATCTCTCCTCTCGAAGTAGATTCAATATTGCGATAATAGAAATACAAATCAGGCCTAATTCATAAATCTAACATGAACGATTCAATCACAGGAAACAATTGAAATAAAGGGTAATTATATTAATCTATTAATCCCTCATTGCATACATAGATCCCCACAATCCTAGAAATAAAACTACTCACTCATGTTTGAGAATCCAATAACAAATTCCATATAAAAATCCATACTTTGAACTATTGCAAATAACTAAGAAATTACTCTAATCAATAATAGAGGAAGCAAACAATAATGGAGAAAATAAGGAAGAAGATTACCAAATTAATGAACTATATTGAACTTACGAATAATCCAAAGGTTTGATCTTGAATCACAATGAAAAGTAATAAAAACTAGGGTTTGTTGAGAGAATCTATGAGAAAATAAGAGCTAAAACAAAGATTCATAAAAGATGTTCTAACTTTCCTATTTATACTAAGTGGCCCGAAAATCATTAAATGAACGCGCGGAGGCAGTCGCCCGATCGGGCCAAGCCAGCCCGATCAAATCGGGCTCAAAGCAATTGATGCGCTCCAAAAGAAGACCTCGCCCGATGCTATCGGGCCATGCCGCCCGATGCTATCGGGCTGGTCGAGGTAAGTGCGCAGCATCGAGCACGAACACTGCAGCAAGCAAGCAAGCATCCGCCCGATGTAGTCGGGCTTTGGGACTTCGCCAAAGATCAGCACGCAGCATCGAACACCATTGCCCACGCACATGCCCGATCGGGCTTGACAGCGAAATAACGAACGGGCAACGTCGCCCGATCGGGCCCGCAACAATGTTTGTCCCAATGGCGATGAACGCCCGATTCTTCCTTCTTTGGCTTCAGACGCCAAAGCTTCACTTCTTCTTTTGTCCAAGGCCTCGGAGAGTATTCTCGGGACCCCGGAACTCATCATAAATGCCTTCGAACTTCTCCATTCGATTGTAATGGTCGGATAATAGCGGAAAATAGGAAGATAACTCCCCAAAACCTGCAATCAGACACAGAATAGAAAACCACAACTAGATGGACAGAGTTAGCATAAAATGGCTCCTAAGAGCACCATTGATACACATTTTAGCTCAAATACAGGGGGAAAAACACTATATAAAACCATAACATCAAACTCCCCCAAGCTAAACCTTTGCTTGTCCTCAAGCAAAGCACAACAGGAATAAGAATAGGATTGCTTCACCCCTCAGATTGAAAAGTTTAAACTCAATTATTTCCAACTCAAAATCATTCAAGCAAGCAAAATTCAAGTTCAGTTGCTCAGATCACCTGACTACCAATCACTTAAGTAAACCATCAAACGCAGCTGCCCCACATATCATGCAAATCTTGAAAAGGTGCTCACCGAGGTGTCACTCCTCTCAATTTTGTGGCAGGCAAAATATGTGCCCGATCGCTCACCAACCCAACCATAATAGCCCTTCCTACTCACACTCTCATGTGTTTAGAAAGGTATAATATCGCTCATCCTAATCTGGTCGACTCAAATAACAAACTTAATCTTCAACTTTGGCATATTGACTCAGTATTATTCCAATAAACAATCAAACATGTGCTCAAAAGGTCTTTCTCAGGGTTGTAATGGGGCTCGGGTGAAGGTACGGAAATTATTTAGGAAATGTGGTGGAAAAGCCAAGAAAGGGGAGCAAAAAAAAAAAAACACTAGTAGGACTAGGTGTGGTAGAAACAACTCCCATGGCATCAACAACTTAACCAAGATAATAACCAACTTTTGAAATTTCACGAAACAACCAATAATTGTCATTTTCACCATAATTTCCAACATTTTTGAAAGTTAAGGAGTGAAGATCATAGAAACTTTTCAGATTTTTCACTATCAAATTTTTTTTTTTCTCTTTCTTTCTTTCACTTTATTTTTCTTTGTACAACCATATCATTATTTTCCAACCGCCCTACGGAATCAACCACAGAATATGATATAAACTTAACAAATGCTCCCCCAAGCTAGGCTTGGGACAATAGTCATTGCAAAGGCTCAAGGTGTGTAATGTGGTTTAATATAGATCCAAAAAGAAGTCATTAGGCTCAGCGGGGCTAGGGGGAAAAATTCATTAAATAACTCCGAGGCTTAAAATTAAACAAATGAATCGCCTCTATCACAGCACATGCCTAAAGTTACCAGAACTCAACGAGTACAATGCCAAAACCAAGATAAGAATGCTACGAGGAACTAACACACAAGAATAGATCGGATATAAAGATAAATCCGAGGGCTAGAATGAATCCTCACAATCTAACCAATTCAAGCATGCAGTTAAAATAGGCACTTTATCATCAAAATTCACTCAAGATCAAGGCAATCATAGATCACATCACAACATCCCAATCACAAATGCCCAACTATCCAGTGAGTTAAATCATTTTTTTCAAAGCAAAGTTCGGGGCACAGGGAAGCAATCAATCTATTCGAATTCAACTCGTATTTTTATGATTTTTCATTTTTTCAAAGCAATTAAACTAACTTAACTAACCTAAAAAACAGTAAAACAAAAAGAAAAACACTAAAAATAAAAAGAAAAACACTACTAATACTTACAGAAATCCTCCCCCAAGCTGAACTTGGCAATGGCCTCATTGCAACAAGGGAAAGGAAAGGGACATGGACATCAGCCGACCATCAGTCTGGATCGAGCAGTTTAGTAGCCACATGTTGTACCACCTCTTGCAACCCGCGTCGGACTGTAATGCTGGTGTGGTGGCCCTCATGTAGATGAATGCGGTGCTCATTATGGTCGAGGCTTATTCCTGTCAAGTCATCAGTGCTATAGCCAATGGTCTTTTTGGGAGTCTGTAAGACCGTTAGAAAATGCTCATCACCTGCAATAGACTCTAAAACAAGCACATCATTTGAAGTAGCATGGGAGGGGGAATGAGGCATGCAATCATGGACCGGTGCATCTATAACATCAACACTATAACATGATTCCTCTAGCATTGGGCTTTTAGGTGTATTGTTCAGGCTAAACATGACCTTATCATCCCCCACAATCAGTGTCAGTTTCCCACTTTTAACATCTATCACTGCCCCAGCAGTATGGAGGAAAGGTCTCCCAAGGATAATGGGTGTTTGCGTGTCTCACTAGGGGAAAAAAAAGGAAGGGCTGCGCAAGAAGGGCTGCGTTTTACTAAAAACGCATCCCTTCTTGTATGAAGGGCTGCGTTTTCTTTAGAAACCGCAGCCCTTTTTTTGAAGGGCTGCGGTTAACAAGAAAACACAACCCTTCATGCAGTATGAAGGGCTGCGGTTCTGAGGATAACCGCAGCCCTACTAATGAAGGGCTGCGGTTAGACTCGAAACCGCAGCCCTTCATAAACGAAGGGCTGCGTTTCCTAGACTAACCGCAGCCCTTCTGATCCCACCATATCTCCAATTTTGCGCGCACACACAGTAGGTAGACATATTTTCTAAATTTCCCTCCCTTACACGCATTTGACGAGCGAAAAACCCCTCGCCCTCCCTCTCACTCACTCGCACATTAACCCTAACGCCCCACCGGAGCCCTGACGCCGGAGCACCCACACTGCTTCACCACCACAACCCTTCTCTTTCTTCACCTCTCTTCTCTTCTCTTAGCTTCTCTTCTCTTCTTTTCTCTTCTCTTCTCCACCATTTGAGTGGGTTTAGGGTGTGGAGCTCCTCCACCACTACGCAGCGCCACCTCCCACAAGCGGCAGCAACAACTACCACCACCACTGCCCTACTCTTTCTTCATTGCTAGCGCTTGGGTTTAGCTAATTTTTTGCTTAGTTAAGTATGAATTAATGTTTTTAAGTTAGTTTTGTTTTTCTTAATTGAATTAAATGATTAATGTGCAATGTGGGTTTTATTAATTGTAGGAAGAAGAGGCTTAGGAAGGCAAATAAAGTTCCAACTATCTCTACTCTCTTCATTGCTTATCATTGGTGTTAAGAGGTAACTAGTTTAATTTCGTTGTCTTTTTTGTTTGATTTAATTTGTTGATGAGACAAAGTTGTCATGTGATTCAATTTGATTAAGTTATGATAATTTATTGATATATGTATTTCTTATAATGTATGTAGATTTCTTGATATGAGATTGTATGAAAACGCAATGTAATTTAGCTATGAAATCTACAAGTTGTTTGAATTGTCATCATATGCCTAGATACCCGTTCAAGACTTACTCATTAGGAGTAAGTCTTGAATAGTCCCGGGTTTGGGACTGTTCTTGGACGTTTGATCTCACTTAGGTGGTGAATATGTGTCTTCTTTTCAATTCGAGGAAAATCTTGGCTCATCGTTTCTCTACATTGTTCTCTCGGGTACATATGTAGATAAGCAATTATCTACATTGTGTAGTTGGAGAACCGTAGGGAAATGCTGCCGGATTTTCCTTAGAATTGAAAAGTTGGCACACATTCACTAGTGAGATTAGACGTCCAAGGATGGGTTAGGTTGGAGTGATAAGGACCTTCGGCATGCATGCATACAATTGAACATGTCACTATCTTAGATTGCTCTATACGTGTGTGATATGATGATATGTGAGTGTATGTACTTAAATAATGATTGATGCATTATAATGAATGGTTGTGTTTAATTATTAGAGGTCTTCTTGAATGAGATGGATCGTACTTGGATGTATGGTAGTCGTGAATCGATTGAGTTTGTGAAAGGGGTCTCGGAATTCTGTACAACCGCATTACAATATCAAGCATCCTCTGGAGCGATCGACTTTTATTGTCCTTGTTTCGATTGTAGAAATGTGAGCAAGGTTAGTAGTATACATGTGGTTAGGGAGCATGTCTTTCGTCGTGGGTTTAGGCCTCAATACCACGTATGGGTTGGGCATGGTGAGCGGGGAAGTATATAAGAAGCTCTAGAGTAATGAACGATGTATGTGAAGAAAAGAAGGATGATGAGTTCGGGGATGAGAATTTGGATGATGATTTTGCGAGATGATGATAGGGATCGGGTAGACGAGATGATACACGAGGTTGAAGATCGGTCGTGTAAACGACCTCGTATTTTTGAGTCTATGTCCGAGGCCGCCGAAAAGCCGTTGTATCCAGGTTGTACAAAGTACACCAAACTTTCCGCGGTGATAACACCTGTTCAACATTAAGTCGAAAGTTGGTTGGACGGACTCTAGTTTCACATCGTTGTTGGAAGTTTTAGGCGATATGCTCCCCGATGGAAATGTACTTGCCAAAGTCGTACTATTATGCGAAGAAACCGATGTGTCCTTTCGGTTTAGAGTACGAGCGGATACATGCTTGTCCTAACGATTGTGTGCTTTATCGTAATGAGTATGAGCATTTACATGAGTGTCCACGTTGTGGATTGTCGAGGTACAAGCGTGAAGGAGCTGGAGGTAGTGAAGGACCACCAGCTAAGGTGTTGTGGTATTTACCCATAATACCTAGATTTAAGCGCATGTTCTCAATTAAAGGAGATGCGAAGAATTTGAGGTGGCATGCGGATTGTAGGAAGAAAGACGGTCGCTCAAGCATCCGGCCGATTCGCCCGAGTGGAAAAGTATCAACAGGGTGCATAAGGCATTTGGTAATGACGATAGAAATCTGAGGCTTGGATTATGTACGGATGGCATGAACCCTTTTGGCAATCTCAGTTCGCAGCATTGTACATGGCCAGTGGTCTTAGTGGTTTATAACTTGCCTCCTTGGTTGTGCATGAAACGCAAGTACATGATGATGTTGCTTCTTATATCGGGGCCCAAACAACCTGGAAATGACATTGATGTATACCTCCAGCCGCTTGTTGAAGATTTACAGAAGATGTAGAACGAAGGAGTGTTAGTATTTGATGCGTACACTAATGAGATGTTCACTCTGCGTGCCATGCTTTTTTGTACTATCAACGATTATCCAGCTTATGGGAACTTATCTGGGTATAAGACGAGAGGAAAACAACCCTGCCCAATTTGTGTAGATGACATGAAATCTACACACCTTAAGGGCTGCAAACATGTGTATATGCGCACACGAAGGCACCTCAGACGCGACCATCCCTATAGGTTTAAGAAGAAGGCATTCGATGGGACGGTTGAAGAACAAGTTGCTCGTAGACCATTAACTGGTAATGAAGTTTATAATCAGGTGAAAGGGCATTGAAACAATCTTTGGTAAACCTGCTAGTGAGGTTGATCGACCTACGGGATTATGGAAAAAGGAGTCCATTTTTTGGAAACTCCCATATTGGAAAGATCTAAAGGTCAGACATTGTTTGGATGTCATGCACATAGAGAAGAATGTTTGTGAAGCTATTCTTGCGACACTTATGAATATTCCGGGCAAGACAAAAGATGTTAAGGCGTCACGACTTTACTTGGAAAAACAGGGGCTTCGACCAGAGTTGTGGGCTCAGAAAAGGGACGGAAGGAAGAAGAAAGTAGTGGAGGAAAGGGTTGATGATGAAACTCAGAAAAGTAAAAAGAAGGTGGAGGATTCGGAGAAGAATTATTTGCCACCAGCTTGCTACACGATGTCACGTGCAGAGAAACGGATTTTTTGCGAGTCATTGTATAGCATTAAGGTCCCAACTGGCTACTCATCGAATATGAAGCGGTTTGTTACCTTAAATGGTGAATTGAAGTTATCGAGTATGAAATCTCACGATTGTCATGTCATGATGCAAGTATTCTTACCGATTGCAATTCGTGGGATACTTCCAAAGCATGTGAGGCACACCATTACCGAACTTTGTTCATTTTTCCATACAATATGCATCAAAGTCCTAGAACCGTCGACCCTCGATTCCTTGCGAGGCCGAGTAGTTGAAACTCTATGCAAATTTGAGATGTTTTTTCCCCCGCATTCTTTGACATTATGGTCCATCTCATTGTCCATCTAGTTCGAGAAATTAAGCTGTGTGGTCCAGTGTTTTTGAGGTGGTGCTATCCTTTTGAGAGATATATGGGCACTTTGAAGGATAAAGTTCGGAATCCCGCACAACCGAAAGGTAGTATAATTCAAGGGGTTGTGGGTGAAGAGATCGGTAATTTTGTGGCTGAGTATTTTGCTAGTGTTGATCCTGTTGGACTTCGACATCCCGACACGAGGGCATACTTGAGGGCAAGGGCACAATTGGTTCAAAATTGATCACACCTTCCGTAGAAAAGCGTAAACAAGCTCACTTATTTGTATTGCATCACATAGCAGCTGTCTATCCTTATTTAAATGAACATATGGAGGAATTACGTGTTAGCAATCCTGGAAAAGGAGTTAGGGCATTGACGCAAATGCATAACAAGACTTTCATTGATTGGTTTCATAAACGAGTAGTGAATGATTTGGATGAAAGTGTTCTGAAAACGATCAAGTGGTTAGCATTTGGTCCTCGTGAAGTTGTACGCTCTTATGAGGGTTATGATATTAATAGGTATACGTTTTGGACTGAACGTCAAGATCTGAAGTCAACATCGCAACAAAATAGTGGTGTTTCACTTGTGGCGTCAGCTACACAATACGCAAGCTCGAAGGATAAGTCGCGTATACATGCTGAAAGCAATTATTATGGGCGAATAGAAGAAATATGGGAGCTGGACTATTGTACTTTTAATATTTGCCTCTTGTGTTGCAAGTGGGTTGACGATAATCGACGTTGCGTAAGAAAAGATGATCCTTGCGGATTCACTCTTGTTGACCTTAGTCGTCTACGTGAAACTGAGGAGCCATTTGTAATTGCATCACAAGTTAAGCAAGTTTTTTTGTAACTGATCCTGCTGATAATAAGTGGTCAATTGTTGTACCTGGTAAAAGGAGTATCCTCGGTATTGGTGATGTTGATAATGAGGAAGAATATGATGCATTTGAGGACCTCCCCCCTTTTACCTATCCTAAAAATAGTGTCGAAGATGATGTGAATATGTCGGAGAACTATATGCGTGTAGATCACACGGAAGGGATACATGTACTTGAGGATCCTAAGAAAAGGCGGAAGGTCGATAAATCATGAGACATAAACTCAGGTCTGTGTAATTTCTCCAATTTGTAACTATTATGTAGATTTTTAGGCTTATTTTTTGTTGTAGGTTGAATTTGGGGAATGAAAAGGTCATTTTAGGGCTACATGGCAATGATGGAGTGCAATGGGGGGGCAGTAGTGGTGGTGGTGGTGGGACTGTGTTACAAATGTGGAGAGTGAGGTCACATGGCAATGGAATGCTCTCCACATTTGTGACACTTTCCACTCTCTCCGCCGCTACCAGCTGATGGGCATTCCATTGCCATGTGACCTGATTCTCGGGTCATTTTAGGCCTATTTTAGCCTTTTCGCTTCCGATTCGTACTATATGAGTCATTTAACCCCAAATTCTTTTTGAACATGATTATATGAGGTATAATAATGTAAGTATTATGTAGAGTTTTAGGCTTGCATTTGTTGTTGGTTGCATTTCGGGAACGAAAAGGCATTTTAGGCCAATTTTAGCCTTTTCGCTTCCGATTCGTACTTATCGAGTCATTTAACCCCAAATTCTTTTTTAACATGATAATATGAGGGTATAATGTAACTATTGTGTAGAGTTTTAGGCTTGCATTTGTTGTTGGTTCCATTTCGGGAACGAAAATGTCATTCTAAGGCCTATTTTTGCCTTTTACGCTTCCAAAGCGTATTTATCGAGTCATTTAACCCCAAATTCATTTTGAACATGATAATATGAGGCATAATGTAACTAATGTGCAGATTTTTAGGTTTGCAATTTTGTAGGTTGAATTTTGGGAACGAAAAGGGCGGTTTTTGGCCTATTTTTTCCTTTTCGCGTCCAATTCGTACTTATCGCGTCATTTAACCCCAATTTCATTTTGAACATGATAATATGAGGTATAATGTAACTATTATGTAGATTCTTAGGCTTGCATTTGTTGTAGGTTGTATATCGGGAACATAAATGTGATTTTAGGTCGATTTTCACCTTTTCGCGTCCAATTCTTGTTTCTCGAGTCATTTCACTCCATTTTATTTTTCAATATGATAATATAAGGTATAATATAACTAGTGTGTAGAGTTTTAGGCTTGCATTTGTTTTTGATTGAATTTCGGGAAGGTATATGTCTTTTTTAATCACTACTAAATACGGTAAATGATTGAATTCTTATATTTTGTGTTTATTCCTTGGTTGTTTTGCAAGGTTTATATGAATAACACACCACGTTTGAGGGCCTTTACCACAGACGAATTACATGAAGTTCGGGATAAGTTGGCGTCCCACATTTGTGATGATTGCTTATGATACATCTACTTGTTTGTATCAATTCTATGCACACTTTTTACATTATTAAATATATACATATTTAAAGTTAATTATTACGTTCAAAAACTTGTCATATATTATTGCAATTTGATCGATTTTTTTTTGTGTCGAAGGGAGGTTATGGGTGGAAGTGGGGTGGGGGGGTGGGCGGGGGTGTCTTTGGGCGGCGGGGGGGTAAGGGGGCGGCAAAGGTGGCGGGGTATCTTTGCCGGGCAGGGGGTGAGGGGCTAACGGGGGTGTGGGTGAGGGGCGCGGAGGGGGCAGAGGGTGGCAGGGCGGCAGGGGGTGGGGGTGCGGGGGGCTAACGGGGGGTGGGGGTGGTAGGGGCGGGCCGGGGGTGGCAGGGGGTTCTTTGGGGGGTGGGGGTGCTGGTGGTGCAAGGGGTGGCGGGGGGTGGCGGGGGGTGGTGCGGGTTGGGCTGGGGGTGGCGGGGGGTCTTGGGGGTGCGGGGGCTAACAGGGGGTGGGGGTGGCGGGGTGGCGGGGGGTGGCGGGGGTGTTGGGGGGTGGGGGTCTTGGTGGTGCGGGGGTGGCGGGGCTGGGGGGTGGCGGGGGTGGTGCGGGGGCCGGGCAGGGGGTGGCAGGGGGGTGGCGGGGGTGCGCTTGTGGGTGCGGGGGCTAACGGGGGTGGGGGTGAGAGGGGGCGCGGGGGTGGCGAGAGGGCTAGCGGGGGTGGGGTGAGGGGGCGGTTGGTGCGGGGGTGTTGGGGGTGGTGCTGGGTGGTGCGGGGGGTGGCGGGGGTGGTGCGGGGCCGGGCCGGGGGTGACAGGGGGTGTGTGGGTGCGGGGGCTAACGGGGGTGGGGGTCTTTGGGTGCAGGGGGGTGGGGGGGCTTTGGAAGATTTAATTTATTTTTTTAAAAAACAAAGTTGAATGTGAAGGGTCAGCGGTTTTAGGCCTAAACCGCACCCTTTACTTTAATAGGGCTGCGGTTTAGGCTTAAAACCGCGACCCTTCATTTAAAGAAGAGGGTCGGTTTAAGCGAAAACGCAGACCCTTCAAGCTTAGAAGGGTCTGCGTTTTGGGCACGAACCGCAGCCCTTCGTTGTGAAGGGCTGCGGTTAAAAACCGCAGCCCTTCTTATCTATTGAAGGGCTGCTATGGAAAGGGTTGCTGGCCAAAAACACAGCCCTTAGGGCTGTTTTGCCCGCAGCCCTTCCTTGTTTTTCCACTAGTGTCTTCTGCCATGTCTAATATAACAAAGTCCACAGGGATAAAGAATTTACCTACTCTAACAGGAACGTCCTCTAATATACCTAGGGGATATTTCACAGAACGGTCAGCCATCTGCAGAGTAATGGTAGTACATTTTAATTCACCCATGTTCAGTTGCTTACAGATAGAAAGAGGCATGACACTTACACTGGCGCCCAAATCACATAAAGCTTTGTCGATAAATATGGTGCCAATGTGACAGGGGATGGAAAAACTCCCTGGATCTTTCAATTTAGGTGGAGACTGGTTTTGTAAAAGAGCGCTGCATTCAGCAGTGAAAGCCACAGTCTCCACCTTATTGAGAGTCCGCTTCCTCATCAACAGTTCTTTAAAAAACTTAGAATAAGCAGGCACTTGATTTAATAATTCAGTAAAAGGAACTGTTACCTGCAGATTCTTTACCACCTCTAAAAACTTATCATACTGGTGGTCGAGTCTCTTCTTGAGCATCCGCTCGGGGAATGGTAACTTGATCACCGGAGGTACAATTTTCTCCTTAGTCACCTCCTTAGTCTTATCTGCAGCTCCTTGCTCTGCTTGAGGTTCAGCATCCTCGGGCACTTTTTGTGGTTTCTTAGCACTTGGTGATTCCACCTCTAGCATTGCCGGAGCATCGTACTGCACTCCACTGCGAAGGGTGATAGCATTGGCGGTGTCCCTGGGTTGCATTGGTTGCGAAGGCAGTGACCCAGATGGCCTACTAGCATAGGAACTAGCCAGCTGAGCTATTTGTGACTCCAACATCTTATTATGTGTCCCTTGCAGCTTATTCTGAGCATGCAGGCTCTCAAATTGAGCCCTGGTATCTGCTTGAAAGGAAATAATACCTTTCTGCATCTGCAACATTAGACTTTTGAGTTCAGCAATAGCTGGGTCTGAAGGAAGTGTAGATTGATGCTGTTGAGACTGAGTTCTCTGATATCCAGGAGGAGCTTGTGGTTGATATTGTTGTTGTTGATGATGCTGTGGATAATGTTGTTGTTGCGGATTCATCACATTATGACTCCTATACGAGAGATTTGGATGATCTCTCATCCCGGGATTATAGGTATTGGAGTAGGGATCGAACTGAGGCTTGTGTGGTGACTGTAATGCGTGCACTGGCTCAGTAGAATGTGAAAGAGCGGGGCACTCTTGAGAGTTATGTCCAGTTATTCCACAAGCGTCACAGATGAAAGCATTGTGACTAGATACACTAGCCATAGCATTGACACTCATGTGAGGGAAGGAATTGTTACCTAGCTTCAAAGAATCAATCTTCTGGTGAAGAGCAGCTAGTTGTCCAGTCAGTAAAGAAATGGCTTCAACATCATGTTTGCCTCCCTTTGTCATAGAAGAACGAATAGTTGACGCTTGGTTAGAAGCGAGTTTCTCCAGAAGTTCATACCCTTCGTCTACGGCTTTATCCATGAAGAACCCACCAGCAGCTCCATCAATTACCCGTCTCGTATCTGCATCAACTCTAGTGTAGAAAATGTGGCACAGATATCACTTGTCAAAACCATGATGGGGACAAAGACGCTGCAGATCTTTGAATCTTTCCCAAGCTTCATATAGTGACTCTCCAGGATCTTGGGTGAAAGTTACTATGGCATGACACATATCTGCACTCTTTTGGTAAGGGTACCACTTGATGAGAAAAATCTTTGAGAGCTCTGCCCAGGTGGTGATGGTGGAAGGCAGCTTATTATACCAAAATAGAGCTTTGTCGCGCAGAGAAAAACCAAATAAGATGAGTTTCATCTCATCCGCATTAACACCAGCTTGCTTCTGAGTAGCACAACATTGTAAAAACCGCTGCAGGTGCTGATTTGGGTCTTCAGAGGGTAACCCAACAAAGCGATTATTCCGAACCATATTCGAACATGAGACTTGATTTCAAAGTTTGCGGCGAAGCAATAGTAGGCAACCGTACCCCAGTGGGCACATTATCAGGAGATGGTTGTGCATAGTCTCTGAAGGTCGGTTTAGCTTCGTCACCCATTCTAGCAGTAATAGGTGGTGCAGGGAATTCTTTTTGTAGTGAAGATGGTGGAGAAGGTGTCTTTTGGGAAGATGTCCCTGCAGACAACTTGGTTTGCTTAGTTGTCTTTTTGAGTCTACGAGCAGTCTTTTCAATCTCCGGGTCAAATGGAATAAGATCTGGGGATTTTAATTTCCTACTCATACATCAAAAACACTAAAACAAACGTGAGATGCTCTAAAGAACAAGTGTTCTTCAGAGTAGAGGTTAGTGTAATACTATAATTCAGACAGAATAAAAATAAACCGTCTCCCCGGCAACGGCGCCAAAATTTGACAGGCTAAAGTCGTATCACCTTATCAAAAATAACCTAAAGTCCACTAACAAGTAGTCAAGGAAGTCAGGATCGAATCCACAGGGAGAAAGTTATATTATTGTATCTAAATTCTAATATTATACTAACTAAATCAGTTGAAAATGGGTGTGTGACTAAACTAATAGGCAAATGATAGAACTAAATATGAAGGTACGAATGAATTAATAAAGAACTAGGACTATGGATCACTATGCATACAATTCGGGAAATCAGAGACGAATAATAACTACCCAATAAGTCAATTTATCTAGGGCACATGTAATTTCTCTCGAACATTACCTCCCTCAAAGATCACCTAGCCGCTCTCGCATGGTCAAGGATCACTATGCCTAATGATTGAAAGCCTATACGAAATCTCTCCTCTCGAAGTAGATTCAATATTGCGATAATAGAAATACAAATCAGGCCTAATTCATAAATCTAACATGAACGATTCAATCACAGGAAACAATTGAAATAAAGGGTAATTATATTAATCTATTAATCCCTCATTGCATACATAGATCCCCACAATCCTAGAAATAAAACTACTCACTCATGTTTGAGAATCCAATAACAAATTCCATATAAAAATCCATACTTTGAACTATTGCAAATAACTAAGAAATTACTCTAATCAATAATAGAGGAAGCAAACAATAATGGAGAAAATAAGGAAGAAGATTACCAAATTAATGAACTATATTGAACTTGCGAATAATCCAAAGGTTTGATCTTGAATCACAATGAAAAGTAATAAAAACTAGGGTTCTTGAGAGAATCTATGAGAAAATAAGAGCTAAAACAAAGATTCATAAAAGATGTTCTAACTTTCCTATTTATACTAAGTGGCCCGAAAATCATTAAATGAACGCGCGGAGGCAGTCGCCCGATCGGGCCAAGCCAGCCCGATCAAATCGGGCTCAAAGCAATTGATGCGCTCCAAAAGCAGACCTCGCCCGATGCTATCGAGCTGGTCGAGGTAAGTGCGCAGCATCGAGCACGAACACTGCAGCAAGCAAGCAAGCATCCGCCCGATGTAGTCGGGCTTTGGGACTTCGCCAAAGATCAGCGCGCAGCATCGAACACCATTGCCCACGCACACGCCCGATGATATCGGGCCATCTCGCCCGATCGGGCTTGACAGCGAAATAACGAACGGGCAACGTCGCCCGATCGGGCCCGCAACAATGTTTGTCCCAATTTGAGGCGCCCGATGTCATCGGGCTGAAGCCCGATTCTTCCTTCTTTGGCTTCAGACGCCAAAGCTTCACTTCTTCTTTTGTCCAAGGCCTCGGAGAGTATTCTCGGGACCCCGGAACTCATTATAAATGCCTTCGAACTTCTCCATTCGATTGTAATAGTCGGATAATAGCGGAAAATAGGAAGATAACTCCCCAAAACCTGCAATCAGACACAGAATAGAAAACCACAACTAGATGGAGAGAGTTAGCATAAAATGGCTCCTAAGAGCACCATTGATACACATTTTAGCTCAAATACAGGGGGAAAATCACTATATAAAACCATAACATCAGCGACGCCATCACAAGAATCCGACCGCAGTCACAGGAATTCAAGCCAATTCGGTTTATGCTCGCACATCTCTCTCCGCCGTCACAAGGTTTTTTGGGTTTTTAGTTTCTTTGAAATTAGGTCTTTTGGGTTAGCACTATCATTCGTGGGTTTAATGCTTCAATTCTTTATGTTGCGATTTTTGGGTTTTATTCTTCAATTCTTGGAATTTAGGATTTTTTCTTGTAATTTCTTATAATTTTAAAATTTTTATTTATTGTACTTAACTTGCGATCTTTTGATTCTGTAATTAGTAGCTGTTATTTTTCGTCCTTGAAATTATGGTCTATAATTAGTTTGTTTTAGTTTCGCTTTTTGTAATTAGTTTTTTTATTTTCATAATAATAATCAAATTGTTATTAATTAGTTTGTTGTATTTTCTTAATAATTAGATCTGGATTGTTATTTTGCGTATTGTTATGTTTCGGATTGTTAATGGATGTGGATTTGTTGTGTGTGGTTGGAAAGCTGGCTTAATTTTTTTTATTTTATAAACCACAAAACTGATCCCCATTTTTTGGTGCAAACCGGATCAGTTTTGGTGGTTGCTGGTCCGACCTCCTGTTTTGATCGGATCTGGTGATGTTTTTTCCACTAGTGAGGGTACTAGCTAATTATTACATTGTCACATAGAACCTATAAGTGGTTTACATTCTATTTTTTGTACATTCATTTATGCCTTTAATGAGTGTAGTAAAAAACTCAATTTTTGGAATGATTTGAGGATGTTGAGTACTCAATTACCTTGGGTTTTGTTTGGAGATTTTAATTGTGTTAGAAGTATGAAAGAGAGAATTGGTGCAGTTGTTAGAAGCAATCACTAGTAGAATTTTTGCTTATTGTTGCGGTGGAATTGATGCGGTTTTACCCATACGCAGCAATAAACCGCGTCAAAAGAAAAGGAAAAATCGAAAATCAACCTATTACTGGGGTTCTGGGTGGAAACCGCAGCAATAGATGTCAACGGGAATTTTTTCAAAATTTGTTGACTGGTTTGACCATATCTATTGCTGCGGTTTCCACCCTGAACAGCAGCAATAGATTAAAATTTTTTTTTTTTAATAATATCTAATCTATTCCTGCAGTTTCTAGTAAAAACCGCAGCAATAGGGTTATTAGGGTTTTTTTGTTAGTGGAGCCTTGTTAAGCGTCGTTTCCCACTTTCCCTCATAACCCACTAATTCTCTCTCACGCCTCTCTCTCTCTCTCTCTCTCTCTTATTTCATTTTTTGTTGTTTAGTTCTGTTTAATTTTGTGCATTGTTGGTTTAAATTTTGGGTAAGATTTTCGATGAATTTCACTGTTTGATGAGATTTATATCTCCAGATTTGGCGATGCCGCCCACGTCGACCACGCCGCCCACACCGCCGTCCTGCACCATCGTTAATGTCAAACCTCTCCTCCCTCTCACTCCATGAAAGTTGTTCTTCGGTGCTAACATTAAACGCTTGAAGATTAGTTTGGCTCAATTTTTTTCACATATGGAATTTTTTTGATTTTTTGCGATTTGTCCTAACATTAAACGCTGCTAACATTAAACGAAATTTTGTTTTTATAGTTTCTATTTTGTAGCGTTTTTGTATTTTAGGTTTAGTTTCTTAGTGCTTTGGATTTTTGTTATTAGTTTGTTCATTTTAGTTTCTTTATATCTTCGTTTGTTCTTTGTTTTTGTATTGTAGATATATTTTGGTATCTTCATTTGAAAAATTGTCATACGACAATATTCTAGTTATTGGAGTTGATTTAAAATTGCCAAAATTTCAAAAAAAAATTGTTTTAACCTGTACATATTGATGTGGTTTCTACCCAAAACCGCAGCAAAAGACTTAAACGTGTTGCTGCGGTTTTGGGTAGGAACCTATTGTTGCGGTGAAAAACCATAGCAATAGGTAATTACCTATTTCTGCGCCCTTAATTGTTGCACGGCCAAAACCGCCGCTATAGGCCACTTGATGACCACCGCAATTAGCATATATTCTAGTAGTGAATGTTATGGAACCAATCAACACTTGCATGATAGATTGTGGTATGGTGGATACTAAAGCATCTGAGAACTTTTGTACTTGGAACAATAAACAACAACGGTTTATTCCAAGCTTTATAGAGTACTAACAAATGAAGCTTGGCAGAATATTTACTCTTCTGCGGAACTAAGTTTTATGTAGGAAGGTGAATTTGATCACTCACAAGGGAAAAAGCCTTTTAAATTTTTCAATATGGAGGATATCACCTCACTTTAGTGAAATAGTGAGGAGTTGTTAGAATGTAGCAGTCTGGTCTCAAGGACAAAAATGTATGACTTACCTTACAGTATGAAACTCATTAAGAAGGAGCTAGCTAAAGGAGTTGAATAAAGTGGGTCTTAATGATGTTTAGGCAAAAGACTTGAAAGCTTATCAAGAAATGGTGGCAGCTGAATGTTTAATGCACCAATATCCAGGCCAACAAGGGTATACAAATGTTGAGTTTCTGGCAGTTAAGGAATACAGATTAAAGCATCAAGCCTACCTTAAATTTCCTAGACAAAAAGCTAAACTCGACTGAATTAAAGCAGGTGATGAGAACATTGCTTTATTCTAGTAGAGTATCAAGGTTATTAGAAGGGTGCAAAAACATGTGTATGCTATTAAGGATGTGGAGGGTAATTAATATAACTCTCCTGAAGCAGTTTCTAATGCTTTCATATCTTATTATTAGAAGTTGCTTGGTACAGTTCAAGGAAACATAAGGCATGCCCTTGCACACATAGTTTAGAGTGGTCCTATAGTAAATGATGAACACAGAGCTATTCTAGCTACTCCATACAATGCAAAGGAGATCAAAGCTGCTCTATTCTCTATCCCAGGAAATAAAGCTCATAGGCCATTTGGTTTTAGAGCACACCTTTTCAGAGATTCATGACACAACATAGGGAATGATGTTATTGAAGCTATTCTAGATTTTTTTAGGGAAATAAGGTTTTGTAAGAGCTTAATGCTATTGTTATTTCTCTTATTCCTAAGAGTAAATGTCCTAATAATGTTAGTGAGATCAGATTAATAGCATGCTATAATGTATTGTACAAATGCATTAGAAGTTCGTTTGTGGAAGATTAAGAAGGATTCCGCTTGATCTTATGGTGGAGAATCAAGGAGTTTTTGTTCATGGGAAATTCATTGTGCATAACATCATAGTGGTGCAGGATCTTGTGCAACATTATGGGAGGAAAGCTGCAAGTCCAAGTGGTATTACCAAAGTTGACTTGCAAAGGGCATATGATACTGTTGGTTGGATTTTTCTTAGAGAAATGTTGGTGTATTTAGGCTTTCCACTCCTAAGTGACTTTGTAGAGCTTGTAATGGAGTGTGTTTCCACTCCTAAGTTCTCTCATGATCAATGGCACTATGCAATGCTTGTTTAACTCTACAAGGGGATCGAGTTGTTTAGCTCCCTTGCTATTTATGGTGTGTATGGAGTACTTATCAAGAATCGTGAAGAATATCAGTGATATAGAGCAATTTAAAATCCATTCTATGTGTAGTAGTATCAAGCTGACACATCTTTGTTTTGTTGATGATCTTATTATATGCTGGAAAGGTGAATTGAACTCCATTTATCTCATATTGTAAGCCTCTTGTTTTCTGATGCTTCCTGTTTGAAGGCCAATGTTAGAAAATATGCCTTCTATTATTATGGCATGAATGAGACAAATGTACAAAGATTGTAGGATATCTTAGGATTCGGGAGGAATGCCATGCCTTTTAGATATTCGATCCAGGAGTTCCCATATGCTCTAAGAAAATTTCACTTGCTCGGTGTGATAATCTGATAAAGAAAAATTGAAAATGGTGGTTATGATTAGAATCTGGAGTTCAAGGAATCTTTCCTACACAACCAGGGTGCATTTGTTAACTCTAAATTGATGAGTCTTATTGGAAGCAATAGATCCTTACTGTGTAGCATACAATTATAAATATGAAACAGTTGGTTAAATTAAGAATTGCAGCTGTCTTACCTCATAAGAGATCTTAATTGGTTTAGCACCTTGTAGGGAGGTGGTGATTTGTGGTGTTTGCCTGTTTGTTGTTTGGTTGTTGTTCGGCTAGTTGTACTAGCTTTTTGCCTTCTATTTGCTTTAGGTCCAATGTTGGTCCTTTGCTGGAGTTCTGCTAGGTTATAAATTGTTTGGGGCTTAATATAATCTTACTTAGTCAAAAATATAATTTTTCATTTTGTAAACCTAAATACTCATTTTACTAACAACCCTAAATCATATTACCAACCGTTAGGGGTGTTCATAAATATCCGATCCGGGCGATCTGATCCGTGATCCAGTCGATCCGATCCGCTTTTTTAGTTTTCGGATATTTCAGATCGGAATTTTTTATTTTCGGATATCCGAAAATAATTGAAACATGGAAAATTTTCGGGTTTTTTCGGATATTCGATTCGAAATATACATTTTCAAGGCCGGATATCTGAAATACCCGATGATCTAATCCGATCCGAAACATATTTTATAAACTTTTCCTTTGAAAACTTTAATTTTTTTAGTTTTTGGATATCCGATAATTCGAACAGAAGTTTCGCATATCCGATCCGATTCCAAATTTTCCGGATCAGATTCGGATCGCATTTTTCCCGATCCAAAATTTTCAGATATCCGAAATTTCGGATTGGATCGGAACCCCTACCAACAGTCAATTCAATCACTTTACTTTAATTTTTGCATGAAAAACTTCAAATTAAATGAATAACAAATGAAAATAAAAAAGGGTTCTTTAGTTGAATGAAGTTGATCTCTGTTTTGGCAACTAAAGCGTATAATTTTATTTCTCTGTCCTTCTTTACCTGACGTTTTTAATAGAGTTAAAAGACTATCGGGGAGAAGAAAAAATAAGCAAAAAGGTGTGGGGTTGTTGACTTGTTGCTACTCATGGGGTCGGGGAGAGAGAAACGAAGACGGTTGGTGCTCTTTCTCTCTTTTTCCTCACGTAGTCATGTCTTTACCTTAATTTTAAATCTCGGAGAATGGTGGGTCACGTGACCCACCATGACTAAGGGTAAATTTGCCACTGATTGGAGCAATCGTTTATTAAGTTCCTATAACTAACATACAAGCAATATTAAAACAATAACCAATAGATAAGAATGAGATGTAAATACCAATTTAAGAAGAAAAAATATATCAAACTCAAGATTTGCTATATTAATTTCCTTTTTGGAAAGAATGCTATAGTAATGCAACAGTAGTCCTTGCTATATCAATTTTAAGAAGAAAAAATATATCAAACAATATTGCCTATTTCTAGAAAACAACATTAAGTTTAAATTCTTTTATTAAATGTTATTAAAAAAATTAGGAAAAATAGATAGGAACCGTCCTAACTTTGGGCGTTCCGCCATTTTCAGTCCCAACTAAAGATTATTTCTGAGCGGTCCCAACTATATATCATTTTTGTCAAAACTGGTCCCAGGTGACTTATTACCTGTTTAATAGGTTAATCCTTCTTCCTTTTTCTCTCTCCTATCTTTTTCCTCCCCCGACACCCCGACCCCCTCCCCCACCACCCCCAATTCCCATTCCCCCCCCCGCCACCCCCACCCCCTCCCAAGAACCCCGGCACTGCGTGACTGCACGAGATTCTAGAGAAAATAAAGAGTAGTCAACCCAAATTTCTGGTTCTGATCAAAGATTGCAAACTTCTTCCATCATTGTTGATAAGCCAACTGGAGGAAATATGGGCAGAAGCAAGTCAAAGGAATTTATTACAAATGCACAAGCGTTGTTGTCCAGTCAAATTTTTGCTTCTCCAGTTCTCAGATTACTCGAGTTAAATTTTTTTCTTAAAACACTTGCAACACCCGAAGATCACAGTCTTTCCAGAATTTACACCACAATTGCAATACAATCAGGAATTTCCTCGACGTCACAGCTTAAACACAGAAACCCAATTAAAGCTGAGATTTCTTCCTCTCTTTCTCTCTCTTCACTATCTGTCTGATACACCAAAGTTTTAATCTTTATGGCCGCCATTGTTATTCTCTGATGAAACTCGATCTGGGATTTTGAATAAAGTGTTTCAATTTCAAATGGCCAACATTTTTTTACCTTGAATCTTCTTCACCACTTCTCTGATGAAAGCAAAGATTTATGCTTTGATGATCTTGATGATGTTGTCGGTGTTGGTGGGTCCATTGATGACGATCATTATGATTCTAAAAACCCAGAAAATCACTCATTTATTAAATCATAGCAGTTGATTTTTTTTGCCTGAATAGAGTGAAGAGATTCTTGTTTCCATGGTGGAGAGAGAAAATGAGTATTTACCAAAAAAAGATTACCTCCAAAGATTGCGATGTGGGGAATTAGACTTGGGTGCTCGTGGGGAGGCTTTTGATTGGATTTTTGAGGTGGGTGTCGAAGGGGTGGCAGGTTTGGGTGGGGGTGTCGAAGGGGTGGCAGGTTCTAAGGTGGGGGGGATAGGAGGGCTGGATGCCCACTAGAGGAGAGAGAAAATAGAAGTTGGGCAAAAAAATAAAAGAAAATTCATTTTACCTAGTGCAGCAGGTCTTCAACCTGCTGGGACCAGATTTGGCAAAAATGATACATAGTTAGGACCGCTCAGAAATAATCTTTAGTTGAGGCTAAAAATAGTGGAACGCCTATAGTTCGAACTGCTCTTGTCAATTTTTCCAAAAAATTACTTCAGTCTTTACAAAAAATGTTATAGGAAACCGGAGAACCATTAATCAATCCTCCTTAGGAGGAATTACGCAATCTCTAGGAGTTGTAAATAAGAGAAATACCTCCACTGCAATTGATTGGATAGTTTGTGAACAACACACCCTCAATGTCTTAGTAGTCCTGTTGCATTAAAGGTTTAATGGCAATTCATCATGTCTGAAGGAGGAGTACTAAAAAAATAGAAGTCTAACACTGTATATTTGCGTGTAAAGTCTACTTTGCCACATTTCTCTGCTTTTATTTTCAACACAAGAAATCGAACATTATTGGACGAGAAGAAATTTTTGTCTAAAGTTCAATGATGGGTTACTTCATACTTTCCTTGCTCCACCAACCATTAATGAGACCAAATTTCAAACATCTTTCATAGCTAAGATTGAGTGTTCTAGTGCCTACTTATTATCAAGCATGGATACTTCATCAAAGTAGACGTATCCAATATTGGTATGGATATGAGATTCATACTCCAAATATACTAGCATTTTTGTTACTTTTTGTCATATATTTTACAGACTTTGCTCTAAACTTGTTCATTTTTTTTCTAATTTTATTCTTTTAAAAGGGGTTTTTTCATCGAGCTACTCTCGCGTGGACCTAGTCCACATTAATATTATTGTGGACCAAAAGTCAATTATATGACATATTGACCATTTTATCATATAGTGACCTTTTAAAAAATCTTAAGTTACAGTAATTTATTATTATCTAACACAGTGACAGTTTTTTGAGATATAGTCACCCTTTTTTACATTAGTTTACCATGATGAAATTTTCATTTTATAGCATCATTGGTGGACCTAGGGGGGTACATGGGGGTATTGTTGTACCCCTATATTGCTTATAAAATGTAATTCTTACATTTGTTAACTAATCTGAAGCAGTTGTCCTAATGGTTAGTGGGGCGGATAAGATGCCTTTGTTGTGTTTTGAGGTCATGGGTTCGACGACTATACTATTCTTTTTCCACAATTTTGCAAGATGTTTGATGCATTGCTGTCTTGGCATCTTGCTGACATGTTACAAAGATTCTTTTAAAGAAACAAGGTGTATGGTCTTCGTAGTTCATATTACTAACCATGTTTTCATAATATTTTTATCAATTGTTGTATTGTCTAATTATTTCTTTCTATTACTTTATTCAAAAAATTAAAATTAGGAGTTTTATTTATTTATTGTAACCAAAAATTATATACTTATACTTCTTATGTAATACATTATTTCACCTTGTATTACACGAGTTACAAGTCTTGTATAGTTTTACATATTCTACAAAAGCATAATCATTAAACATATCTTTTATCAATATAGTTTACCGATTGTTTTAACTTAACAATTGTAACATAAAAATATAAACTGGTCATATAAATAAGAATTTACTTCTACTTGCTCCGTCTCACAATTTAGTTCTTGTTTCCTTTTTGGTTTTTTCAAAATATAATGATTGTTTCTATTTCTTATTACATATTTTTCCATGATTTGCCTAGAAACGTTATGCCACCATCATTTATTTTCTTCTTGAAATTTTATTTTATTTTCATTACGGGATGGAGGGAGCATTATTTTTGCGCATCCTTGATTATATAGTGAGATGCATTGGAGCACATCCTTATAAGGGTTACAAACTTACGATAAAATAACCATTATGAGTTATTGATTGGTCTATCTTGATAATATATTTGCACCCCCATTACTCAATTCCTAGGTCCGCCACTGTATGGCATAATAACATTTTTTCTCACATAATTGTAGGAATATATCGATGCAAATAGAGGAATTTCAGGAAACAATTTCCTAACATCTATCATAGAATCGCAAACATAATCAAACACATGATTCATTCAATAGGAATTAAATATGAAACCTTTGTAGCTTAATTTGCCTGTAGTATGCAAGCTTGAAGATCCGAGAGCCCCAAATGTTGCTCCTTTAATCAGTCCACGAGCACCAGTTGAACACCAACGTTTGCTAGAACGAAAGAGAAGAAAATCTCTTGCTTTTGATGGTATAGGCGCCGGTTTAGAGGGAATAGTTTAGGGTTTCACTTTCTCTCTCTTATGAAAAGAAATTGATTAATGAATTGATCACCTAAACCTTAATATTATATCCTACATATAATAGAAGAGTCATAGGCTAGTTAGGAGAACTAATTCTCCAACTATTCCCCTTTGGACCGGCCCAACCCTAATCCTAAATGGATTTGGATTGCTTTGTCCAACTTGTGCTACAATGTGTGACCTCATAGGATTAATATATATATTTTATTTATAGGCCCAATCAATATTGTCCTATTAATCATATATATTCTCTAGCAATAAAATACGATTACTAAAATATTTAACTTTATTATCTTCATAATATAATTCCTATTAATATTTAGTAATTGTCGGGATGTCTAAGGACATATTCCTTCAATCTCCCACTTGTCCGAAGACAAGAGCGCAATGTTAAATTCCTTAAGTCTCTTAATGCCAAATTTGATAATACTATGTTATTCTCAAATTTTGTTCCTTGATCGCTGAGTTCGAACTTGCTCGAATAAGGATTAACTCTTTAATCCTATTCCTCATGGCCATGCAATTTTCCTGTTCTCGATCATCAAGAGGCCCAGACACCATTCCTATTTAATAGGAGGGCTTATCCATTCTTGTATGACCATAACTCTCACTCAATTCTTAGCCCACCTGATCACTGCCTTTATAATCTCCTTTTACTGCGCGGCGTTTAACAGTGTCAAAGTTAAACTAATTATATTGTGGTTATTTAGACATACTCATGTATAAGGAATCCACTAAAAATAGTAGGTTGATTCTACTTTTAGAATCTAATTAGGTTAAGTCTCAATGTATCAACTATACATCCATATAATCATAGACATCTTTATGTCTCTTTAGCCCATGGAACTGCGCTATCAATTAATTATATACTAGTCTTTTAAATAAGTCACTTATGTCCAATTTCGTGATTTAGACTAGGGACTTTAAATAAATTGTGATTTCTGTTCACTTTATAGGGTTCCATTATCAAAACGTTTTCGATAAACCTATTTGAAAAACACAAATTATTTGGACATTTTATTTAATACTAAACCAAACAATTAAATAAGAAACGAATTTTTATTGATAAACATCCAATGCATAATAAATGTCTTTACAATTGTAATCATGAAGTAAACTTGAACTTTGCAAGAACCTTATCAATATTATCCTCAGTATGAACCTTGCTTACTTTCACATCCTCTCTTGTAGTTTTCCAGCTTGAACCTTGCAAGAACCTTATCAATATAAGTCTCTTGACTAAGTCCAATCAGCATTTTTCGACCTATCTATATAGATCTTTATTCCCAATATTACTCTGCCTCTCCTAGGTCTTTCATAGAGAAACAATTTTTAAGCCATTCCTTGACTGACTCAAGCATGGTCTTATCATATCCTACGAGAAGTATGTCATCCACATACAAGACCAGAAAAGTAATACTACTCCCACTTAACTTCTTGTACACACAAGATTCCTCTTCATTTCTTAGAAAGCCAAATTTCTTGACTGCCTCATCGAATCCGAGGTTCCAACTCCTTGATGTTTACTTTAGTCCATAAATGGACTTCTTAAGCTTGCATACCCTCACTGGATTTTCTGTATTTTCAAAACCTTGAGGTTGTGTCATGTACATATCCTCTTTCACAAACTCATTCAATAAAGTGGTTTTAGCATCCATCTGCCATATTTCATAGTCATAAAAGGTAGCAATCGCAAGAATTATCCTAATGGACTTCATCATGGCTACTGGTGAGTATGAATGGCAACGGGTCGGACTTGGACCGTATTATGCATAATCCGACTCTGACCCTACAAGAAGTCGGATTTTAAAGCTGACTCTGACTCTGACAATCCGAATTCGATCCGACTTAAAATCCGAACATCCGACTCCGACATCCGACTCGGATAATCCGACTCCGACTTAATTTTTTGCACGGTTTTATATTATAAAATTAAACTTGTATATATTTCAAATGATAGTTAAAAATCTTCCAAAGTATATACTTAACTAAAATTAATTATTATAAATGACTTGATATGTGTATCGTGTCGGGCTAATGGCTATATATATCTTTTGCCATATGCATTTTAGATATCATACATAAAATAAGACCAATTGCCTAAAAAGTTAAAATCAAAGTTAGAGTATACACACGTAATACATTAATATAAAAAATATGACTAATTACCTCAAAGTCGGAGTTGGAGTCGAATGTCAGAGTCGGAGTCGGACATCCGTTGGAGTCAGATCAGATCATGAGTCGGATTTTTTATGAGATCCGACTCGGAGTCGGACTTTTTAAATGGAGTCGGATGCGGATTATTTTTTTCTCGGAGTCAGCACAGATTTTTTGCCTCGGAGCGGGTCGGATATGGACTGGATTGCCATCCCTACTGGTGAGAAGGTTTTATCATAGTCAATACCATGAATTTGTTTGAAACCTTTCGCCACCAACCTTGCTTTGAAAGCACTAATGTTTCCATCCTTGTCTGTTTTCAATTTGAAAATCCATTTTCATCCAATGGGTTTTACCCCATCAGGCAAATCAACCAAGTTCCATACTTGATTTTCAGACATGGAATCAACTTCAGATTTCATGGCCTCACGCCATATTTCGGAGTCTTGACTATCCAAAGCATCTTTGTAGCTAGTAGGTTCTTCTGATTTTAAAATCGTTATTTCAGAACTTTCAGTCAAAAGGAAATCAATATATCTCTTTGATGGAATGATGGTCTTACTAGACCTATGTTGGGGAACATCAGAAGAAGTTTCTACCTCGTGAGGTTGAGTGACTTCGCATGGAGTATCTCCAAGTGGGACGGTAGGAGGTACGTGAATTGAATGCATCGCCTCCTGAGCATTTTCATGTCGGGCCGCCTCTGATGAGGTGTTAACCTCATCCATTTGTTGCTCATCTCGAACTTCTTCGAGATATACATTTCTCCCACTTGTTTTTCCCTAAAAAAACTCCTTTTCTAGAAAGACACTATAACACCCCGACGATTCTCTCTTTGCTAAAATACCCTTTTAATATAAAACATAGAGAATCATCAAAGCATTATCGCCCGTGTGAAAACGTGCCGGCTTATTCAGAATTTTGCAGCGGAAAACAACAATGATAAACTTTATAAATAAAACTTAGTCAACAATAAAGTCAACTCCAAACCAACCAACAAAACCAAAGTCAACCTTAAAACCAAATTAAACCAGCTATAAAAAGTATAACTCAAAAGTACTGTATAAAAACTACACATGCTCTCCAACATCCCAACCCAATGATGCTCATCTTCAAACCTGTAGATAGACGATGAACTATTGATCCCTAGAGATTGTTCACCAAAATGGGTCATCACAGGATCAATAAGGCATAGCCATGATCGACATACACAAACAAAAGCACGTAATCAGCAAAGCTGAGTACTACATATTAAACAAATAAACAATCCTAACATGATACTAATAAATAGTAAGCAGGAATAAATAATAACATAATAACTTGCAGATAACTTTTACTGAACTAAACTTTAACAACATTCTTATTACTTTAAATGGAATAGTCAATGGACCGAGTTGTCTAACTAAAACCAGCCTTCCCTTTGGAAGACGAAATACGGGCGCGACTCCGTATTCCCATGACCAACGATATCGAGGAACCTTTGAAATAAAAATAGGACACGGTGATCAATCCAGCCCCAGAAAAAGCCATGGCCCGCTCACCATGTACCCCAACTCCTAATTGTCCAACACTTCAGACGTGCACCAGTCTAAGCTATTGCAATCCAGTTTCACATTACATGATTTACCAGTTATTACTTGTTATGACTCACAAGTACAACAAACATCATAATCAACCAACAATTACAAACTTTTATTTTTTATCTTAGGATTAGATAAGTGATCACACAGCTCAACAATCCAAGATTATTTTCAACTTTAATCCAATCTTTCTTATTTGTTGAATCTAGCCAACAACCAAAATACCTCTCATAGGTATAAAATATCAACTTACCAAATAAGGTTCTCGGTCCTTATAAAGCAGTGAAATACTCAAAAGGGAACAATGATCAATCATGATCCAACTAATAAATGGTTTTTTCACCATATACCCCCGACAAATTAAAAAATTCACCATATACCCTCAATGTTTCAAAAATTCACCATATACCCTTGAGTTTTTGAAAACGTTCACCAAATGCCTTTTTTCTAACTTCCGTTAACTCACCGTTAGGTTTATTTACGATTTTGCCATCATTAAGCCCTAACCCTAATTCTAATCTAACCCTAACCCTTACCCTAACCCTAATCTAACCCAGCCCCTCCACCCCGACCCCCCCCCCCACCCCCCCCACTCCTCCCTCCACCCGCCCCCTCCCCCTCCCCCCCTCCCCGTCGATTCCCCCACTCCTCCCCCCTCCCAGTCGATTCCCCCACTCCACTCCCCCCTCCCCAGTCGAATTCCCCAACCCCACCCCCCTCCCCTCCCTCTCCCCCGTTGATTTCCCCACCTCACCCCCTCCCCTCTCCCCGTCGATTTCCCCACCCCACCCCACCCCTTTCCCACTAGAATTTTTGGAACAGATGAGATGATGATGCACCGCTTCTCCCTCTTCCCTTGGCGGTGAAAATTCAACCCGGATCTCGAGCAACCCGGATCGAAGGAGCGAAGAGGAAGACGAAATCATTCGAGGGTGAGGGAGGGGTAGGCTCGCGCCCTGCGAGGGTGGGGGGGACGCCGTTGGCTGCGTTACGCTAGGGTGGAGGGGAGGGGGTAGGGGGATGCGGCGGTGGAGGGATGAGGAAGGGTGGGGGGGCTTCGACTTTCGGGGCTACGCGGGTTGCGGGGGCGGGGGAGGGGGGGGGGAGGGGCTGGGAGAGGGGGGGGGGGAGGGGCGGCGGAGGGGGAGAGGGAGGGGGAGGGGGAGGGAGGGGGGAGGGGGATGCGGCGGTGGAAGGGAGAGGGGATGCGGCGATGGAGGGGAGGAGGAGGGGGGGGGGGTTGGGGCTGGGGGTGGAGGGGTGGTGGGCTGGGTGGGTTAGGGTTTAGTGTAAGGGTAAGGGTAAGGGTTTAGGTTTAGGATTAGGGTAAGGGTAAGGGTTAGATTAGGGATAGGGTTAGGGTTAGATTAGAATTAGGGTTTAAAATCGTAAATAAAGCTAACGGAGAGTTAACGGAAGTTAGAAAAAGGGCATTTCGTGAACGTTTTCGAAAACTCAAGAGTATATGGTGAGTTTTTGGAACATTGAGGGTATATGGTGAATTTTTCAATTTGTCGGGGGTATATGGTGAAAAAACCGAACTAATAAATATATTAATTCCCCCATGTGAATTAATAAAATAAAGTTCCCAACCAACATGCTTGCATCAATCTTCCATACAAACATGATATAAACCTCATAATATAAATCTCATAATCAACATGTTTACACAACAGCGTAAAACATGCAAAATCCAACATAATAGAAATCATATATGAACTCAACATAGTTCCTATACATGATACTACATAACTTTCCTTCTTATAATCATGATACTACATCAATCAACACATAGGTATGTATGTACCTTGTGTAGACAAAATTCGAGGCTACTTTAACAGCTTAAAAATCGTCTAAAGAATAATCTTCGCCTAAAACGACCAATATAAATCCATAATTAATCCTTCATGAATTTACAGCAATGATAAAATACTTTAAATCCTTCTAAAATATGTTTAAAATCTTTCCCAATAATAAAACTTGATTATTAAACCTCCTAGCATAATACCCACTACACTAGTGGTTAAAATCATCATAAAACTCCATTAAAACACTCCCTTTAAAATTTCCAGCAACATATTATAAATTAAAACTCCTTCTAAACATATTTAAACATACTTAAAATCATAAAGATAATAACTTTCATAACTAATAATAAACTACTAGGTTTTTCTAACTTTCAAAACCCTAAAAATTCATGCTTTGATAATTAAAATCTACTTTAAACTCAAATATGCAAATCAATTTTATTTTATCAATACACAAACTATATAACTTAGATTCAATAATAAATCATCAACGTATAACTTTTAAACATAAACAAATTAATACAAAACTTTAAAGATACAAACTTTGAATAAAACTTGAGGAGGAAGAAAAGAAACAAACCAAAACAAGGAAGCAAAGAACGAAGAAGGCGCCGGACACGAAGGACCGGCGGCGGCGTCGACTGAGCTGCTGTCGACTGGCGGCGGTGGTCGGCCGACGGAAGGCGGCGGCGGTCGACGGAAGAGAAGGAAGTGCTGAAGGAAAAAGGAAGGAAGAAAAAGAAAAGAGAGAGAAAAAGAAAAGGGATGGCTGAAATTCTTGGGAGGAAAGGAGGAGAGAGAAAATAATGTGTGGGGAAAATTTGGGGTTTAGGAGGTTTATATAGTTTTCCCCTTGCGGGCTTAGGAAAAGGCAATTGGGCTTCAAATAGAGTTTGATGATGAATAGGAATAATGGTTGAAGTCTTAACATCACTAGAATTAGTATTTGGGTTCCTCAAGCCCATTTAAACTCCTTTTTCAAATCCAAGTAGGTATTTCAAACATTTTTAAGTACTTTCAAAGCATGACTTTCATAAACATTTGACTTGAATAAATTATTAAAACAATTCCTTTGACTTTCAAATAGTCAACCTTTGAAGAATTAAATCATTAAAATGCTAAAATATATTAAAATATAAATAACTATATATTAAAATATATTTATAAAATTCATAAAATTACGGGGGATTACAGTCTACCCCTCTTAAAAGAAGTTTCGTCCCGAAACTTGACACGAAAACTCACACATTTTCAAAAGTTTTTCAACACAACTCCCATTGGAGAAATACTTGTGCAACTCATGTGCACTCTTTTGCCAACATAAAAAAAATCACTTGTGTTACTTATGAACACTTTTTTTTTAATGCGGAGAATCTATTTATTTTGCACCAACATGTGCAAATCGCCAAAGTAAGCATAAAATGCCATAAAAATAGGTAAAAAGCGCGAAATTCTATCGCATTCTACCCCCTTAAAGAAAACAAGTTACGCCCTCGTAACTCACCTCAAGGAATAAATCTGGGTATTTCTTCTTCATTTCAGCTTCAGCTTCCCACGTCGCCTCTTCGGACTCATGGTTTGACCAAAGCACTTTCACGATATTGACATCCTTATTGCATTTACTACGCGGCTTCTTATCAAGAATTTTCACAGGCCTTTCCTCATATGTGAGGCTACTATCGATTTGGATCCTCTCAGGCTGCAAAACATAACGCTCATCAAGTATATAACGCTTGAGTTGTCAAATATGAAACACATCGTGCATCTTCTCGAACTCCATTGGCAAAGCCAACCTATAAGCTACCTTCCCAACTCTTTGCAGAATCTCACATAGATCTACATATTTGACACTTAATTTGCCCTTTTTCCCAAATCTCATCACGTCCTTAGTTGGTGATGCTTTCAGAAACACTTTATCACCTACTTCGAACTCATCTTCTCTTCGCTTCACATCGGCATAACTCTTTGGCCTATCTTGAGCAGTCTAGAATTCTAGCCTGAAGCAACTTCACATTCTTGACGGTCTCCTCAATGTATTATGTCCCCAATACTATATTCTCATTAAAATTATTCCAGCAAATGGGACTTCTACACTTTCTTCCATACAACGCCTCAAAATGAGCCATTTTAATGCTCGCATGATAACTATTGTAATACTACCTCTAAGGATTGAACTTACCCCATTGGCCTCTTATGATCTATCTTCACTTTCTTACAGGCTAGACATTTTGACACGAATTCAACAACCCCATGCTTCATATTCGGCCACCAATAAATCTCCTTAAGATCCTTATACAACTTGTCACCCCTAGGGTGCACAAAATATGGAGTATTATGCCCCTCATCCATAAGACGTTTCGTAAGCTCATTACATTTTTGTGGTACACACCACCTTTCCTTGAACCTCAAACTTCAATCATCATGGATCTTAAAATCGACTTCCTTACCTTACTTGGTATTCTCCTTAATCTTATCTAGGTGCTCGTCTCCAACTTGACCCTCTTTGATCTCATCAAAAACTGACAACCCCAATGATAAAGCACTCAATCTTGCCTCGATCTCCTCGGGATTTTAAATTTCTAGGCTAAGTCTTTGCATATCTCGACACAATTCCTCAGGAACTACCAAGTCATACATGCTATAGCTCAACTTTCTTCTCAAAGCATCGGCAACTACATTAGCTTTCCCCTCATGATATTGGATGTCTAGATCATAATCCTTTATCAACTTTAACCATCTTCTCTGCCTCATATTGAGGTCTTTCTGAGTGAAAATGTACTTCAAACTTTTATGGTCAGTAAAGATCTTACAGGTTAATGCCTCCAAATTTTCAAGGCAAATACGATGGAAGCTAACTCTAGATCATGGGTAGGGTGATTAGCCTCCTAAGGTTTCAACTAAAGCAACGCATACGCGATTACCTTTCCATTCTACTACAACACACATCCCAAACCATTCTTTGAAACATCACTATACACCTCAAATGCCTCATTCCCATCAGGCAGGGTCAAAACAGGTGCGGAGGTCAAACGCTCCTTTAAAATATGAAAAGCTTCCTCACACTTCTCACTCCACTCGAATTTTGACTCTTTCTTCATCAAATTGGTCATTGGTCTCACTATCTTCGAGAAATCTCTCACATATCTCCTATAATAGCCAGCTAGACCCAAATTCTTTGGAGTAGGCCACTCACTCACAGCTTGAATCTTAGCAGTATCTACAGAGACTCCTTCCTTAGACACATAGTGACCCAAACATGCTACTTTCTCCAAATGAAACTCACACTTAGAGAACTTGGCATACAATTGATTCTTCCTAAGCGTCTCCAATATAATCCTCAAGTGCTCATCATGCTCATATTCATTCTTCGAATAGATCAGGATGTCATCAATGAATACAATAACGAACTTATCTAAGAACTCATGGAAAATCCTATTCATCAAGTCCATAAATATGGCAGGTGCATTGGTTGACCCAAACGGCATTACCGTAAACTCATTGTGACCATAACGAGTCCTAAACGCAGTCTTAGGTATATCCTTATCAGCTACCCTCGATTGGTGATACCCCGAACGCAAATCAATCATCAAGAACACGCTCGCTCCATTCAATTGATCGAATAGGTCATGTATCCTAGGCAAAGGATACTTGTTCTTGATGGTTACATTATTCAATTCCCTATAATCGATACACAACCTCATACTCCTATCTTTCTTCTTAATAAACAATGCAGGATCTCCCCAAGGTGACACACTAGGCTTAATATAACCTTTATCGAACAGTTCTTGCAACTGCGTCTTCAATTCACTCATCTCAGGAGGTGCCATTCTATAGGGTGCCTTAGATATAGGTGCAGTACCAAGAACTAATTCAATGGCAAACTCAACAGCTCTTTCAGGTGGCATACCAGAAATATCACTTGGAAACACATCCATAAACTCATTCACAATTGGTACATCCTCAATCTTCAATCCAACCACTTTACTTCCGAGCTGCTAGCTAATCACACGTAACATTCGTGAACCTCAATTTACACTTAATAAACCTCGAATTATCTCATCTTGCACACTACAGAAAACAACTCACATCCCTTCTTCCCCAGCTTCTTCACTTGCATTGCGGAAATGACCCCAAAGCTCTTAGGCTTCCCAAAACGTCAATACGAAGTTAACTTTCCCATATTAGGGCTTCTCAATACTACTTTCTGAGCTTCACAGTCTATCTTGGCCTTGTAGAAACCTAACCCATTTATCCCAAGAATAACATCTAGGTATCCCAGATGAAACTCTATTAAATCAGAAGGAAATACACAATCTCCTATCTTCAGAGACAAATCTTTAAACAATTTGGTACACCTTATGACTTATCCAATAGGTATACTAATAAGAAGTCAATCACCTCAAAACCTACTAACCCCAGACTTTTAATAACAGATGACGAAACAAAAGAATAAGTCGCCCCCGAATCAAATAACGCTTTAACTAGCACGGAGTTAATAGAAAAAGTACTAAAACTAAGTCGGCAGTAATGACAGATCACTAGATCCCCTTTACAGTCTCTACCAGGGTGGTTCTTACTACGTACCCTTCTTACATTTGTAACTCCTCTCAAACTGGCCCTTATTATTCAAGTATTGCCCATTTCTTCCTTGGAAATTTCCATTCCCATTTCTATTCCTCTTTAAGTTCTCCTGATTTCCTCGAGCATTAAAATCCTTTCGTTTCTCACCCACTACAGCATTCTTTTTATCACGCCTCAACTGAAGACCAAAAACGTTGGTTGCTCTTCCATACACAACATCTAAGGACACAAAATCTCATCACCTAACCCCGATTGGATTTCCTCAGTCAAACCTTGCTCAAATCTTTGAGCCTTTAGCTCTTAAGTGGCAACTACCTCAAGTGTAGACCTCGATAACTATGAACTTACCATAGTACTCAGAGATAGTTATACTCCCTATCCTAAGGTTTATGAACTCCCGAGCCTTTTGTTTTATCATAAAAGCAGGGTAAAATTTTCCTCTTAAAGAAGCAATAAAGGAATCCCAATTACACCCTTCCACAACACTAAGTCTATTTCCATTTTCTTTCCACCATAAGTCAGCCTCATCTTTCAAACACAATATAGCTTGACCTATCTTACAGCTCCAAAAGTCTTTTCAAACTCCCTAATCCAACTTTCTAAGAAGGTAGGGTCAGCTTTCCCCTTAAAGTACAGTGGTTTAACTTTGGCTAATCTTTCAAACATGTCCCAAGCAAGATCGGGACGCTCAGCTCTTTCATGAGTCAAATTCTCCGCCAATAGGCGAATAGCAAAAGCTAAATCGTTATCGTTGTTAGCCATTTTAGTGCGCGACCTAAAGTTTTAAAGTAACTCTACTCTAGGTTTCGATACATAACTTACATGCCATTCTCTATGAAGGCAACCTTTGATTTGACCATAAAGATCGCATCAACATACAATTTCTCATGAAGTTATAATAATATCACATAATAAATCATCATGGAACATATGATCATTCATGAAAATATTCACATCAAGAATAACACATGTGAGGATAAAATTCAATCACAACAATAAGATAAAATAAAATATTCCCATTCACGTGCCAAAATAAATTCTTGCTCACTTGAGTAACTAAATTTTTACTTTTATTCCTCAAACTATAATAATAATATTTTTCCAATCACAAATAACCAACTTATTCCTCGACAATATCAAGATGCTAAAGAAGAATTTAAACCATTGTAGCTTAGCTACTTATTCAACTACTACCCTTAGTCCCATCAAAAAAAAAAAAACTACTACCCTTAGAACATAAATAAATACTCTATGGAGTTACATTATCATTCCTATCCTTATTTTTTTTATACTTCTATGGAGTAAACATTCATCTTCAAAGTCCTAGAGTCTTTACTATAATAATAATAGTAATAACCTAAATTCCTAGATCTAGTAGATCTTCGAATCCTTTTGGGTTGATGTCTATTTTCATCCAACTCTGAATCACTCACATCGCTAAGATAAGGTCTCCAAGTAACATTTTAGATGTCCTTTCGGGTTTGCCCTCTAGTACGATGAAATCCTTGAATTACTTCATATATCGTTAACAGGGTGTGTATTTTTAATACATAACACATAATGATCTCTAGGCTAGTGTAGCTATCACTGTCCGACTCATAACCTCCATCACTCTCATCATCACTCAACACATGCAATAGGATTGTAGTAGCTCCCTACTCTAGTATCTTCTTTATCAGACATGGCTAGAGATCTATAACAAATAAATATAACTTCTATAAGCAATTAGTACTCTCACTTAACGTATAATCCCAACAATAAACAATAAGCAAGAATAACAACAATATTATGAGGCATAGGAATAACATAAACAGTTAGCAGGGAAGAAAAATATAATCATGCTGAACTAACTATTTAATGCAGACATATAATATTTCTATCCTATATGTCCTTCCTATACTACCCATCTCTCATAAAATAATAAAATAATTAAAATAAACTAGAGTATTAAAATAATTTAAATAAATAATTTCGAATGTGTAAAAGAAACAAAAAAAACGAAATAATTAAAAAAAATTAAACATTATAGTTCGAAATTCTCAAACTCAATAAAAATAAACAAAATAGATTTTCGGACACAATAAAAAAAAAATCGGACCCTTTGAAAAAAATTAATTCGAACTGAAATAATACTTGAAATCTTGAAAAAGAACTTTCAAAACTTAATTTGAACACAATGAATAAGTAGGAGCTCAATTCTAAGAAATTCATTTTAAGTAACTAGGTAGTTAGGCGCCTAAAAACTTAAAGTTGGTACGAAAGGCCAATAAAACCTAAAGCTCCTAGCTACCACTTTGTAACACCCCGACAATTCTCTCTTTCCTAGAATACACTTTTAATATAAAACATAGAGAATCATCAAAGCATTATCGCCCGTGTGAAAACGTATCGGCTTATTCAGAATCTTGCAGCGGAAAACAATAATAATGAACTTTATAAATAAAACTTAGTCAACAATAAAGTCAACTCCAAACCACCCAACAAAACCAAAGTCAACCTTAAAACCAAATTAAACCAGCTATAAAAAGTATAACTCAAAAGTACTGAATAAAAACTACACAAGCTCTCCAACATCCCAACCCAATGATGATCATCTTCAAACCTGTAGATAGACGATGCACTATTGATCCCTAGAGACTGCTCACCAAAATGGGTCATCACAGGATCAATAAAGCATAGCTATGATCGACATACACAAACAAAAGAACGTAATCAGCAAAGCTGAGTACTACATACTAAACAAGTAAACAATCCTAACATGATACTAATTAATAGTAAGCAGGAATAAATAATAACATAATAACTTGCAAATAACTTTTACTGAACTAAACTTTAACAACATTCTTATTACTTTAAATGGAATAGTCAATGAACCGAGTTGTCTAACTAAAACCAGCCTTCCCTTTGGAAGACGAAATACGGGCGCGACTCCGTATTCCCATGACCTACGATATCGAGGAACCTTTGAAATAAAAATAGGACACGGTGATCAATCCAGCCCCAGAAAAAGCCATGGCCCGCTCACCATGTACCCCAACTCCTAATTGTCCAGCACTTCAGACGTGCACCAGTCTAAAGCTATTGCAATCCGATTTCACATTACATGATTTACCAGTTATTACTTGTTATGACTCACAAGTACAACAAACATCATAATCAACCAACAATTACAAACTTCCATTTTTTATCTTAGGATTAGATAAGTGATCACACAACTTAACAATCCAAGATTATTTTCAACTTTAATCCAATCTTTCTTATTTGTTGAACCTAGCCAACAACCAAATTACCTTTCATAGGTATAAAATATCAACTTACCAAATAAGGCCCTCGGTCCTTATAAAGCAGTGAAATATTCAAAAGGGAACAATGATCAATCATGATCCAACTAATAAATATATTAATTCCCCCATGTGAATAAATAAAATAAAGTTTCCAACCAACATGCTTGCATCAATCTTCCATACAAACATGATATAAACCTCATAATATAAATCTCATAATCAACATGTTTACACAATAGCATAAAACATGCAAAATCCAACATAATAGAAATCATATATGAACTCAACATAGTTCCTATACATGATACTACATAACTTTCCTCCTTATAATCATGATACTACATCAATCAACACATAGGTATGTACGTACCTTGTGTAGATAAAATTCGAGGCTACTTTAACAACTTAAAAGTCGTCTAAAGAATAATCTCAGCCTAAAACGACCAATATAAATCGATAATTAATCCTTCATGAATTTACAGCAATGATAAAATACTTTAAATCCTTCTAAAACATGTTTAAAATCTTTTCCAATAAAAAAACTTGATTATTAAACCTCCTAACATAATACCCACTACACTAGTGGTTAAAACCATCATAAAATTCCATCAAAACATTCCCTCAAAATTTCCAGCAACATATTATAAATTAAAACTCCTTCTAAACATATTTAAACATACTTAAAATCATAAAGATAATAACTTTCATAACTAATAATAAACTACTAGGTTTTTCTAACTTTCAAAACCCTAAAAATTCATGCTTTGATAATTAAAATCTACTTTAAACTCAAATATGCAAATCTGAATTTTATTTTATCAATACACAAATTATATAACTTAGATTCAACAATAAATCATCAACTTATAACTTTTAAACATAAAAAAATTAATATAAAATTTTAAAGATACAAACTTTGAATAAAACTTGAGGCGGAAGACAAGAAACAAACCAAAACAAGGAAGCAAAGAACGAAGAAGGCACATGACACGAAGGACCGGCGGTGGCATCGACTGAGCTGCTGTCGACTGGCGACGGTGGTCGGCCGACGGAAGGCGGCGGCGGTCGACGGAAGAGAAGGAAGTGTCGAAGGAAAAAGGAAGGAAGAAAAAGAAAAGGGATGGCCGAAATTCTTGGGAGGAAAGGAGGAGAGAGAAAATAATGTGTGGGGAAAATTTGGGGTTTAGGAGATTTATATAGTTTTCTCCTTGCGGGCTTAGGAAAAGGCAATTGGGCTTCAAATAGAGTTTGATGATGAATATGAATAATGATTGAACTCCTAACATCACTAGAATTAATATTTGGGTTCCTCAAGCCCATTTAAACTCCTTTTTCAAATCCAAATAGGTATTTCAAACATTTCAAGTACTTTCAAAGCATGAATTTCATAAACATTTGACTTGAATAAATTATTAAAAAAAATTCCTGTGACTTTCAAATAGTCAACCTTTGAAGAATTAAATCATTAAAATGCTAAAATATATTAAAATATAAATAACTATATATTAAAATATATTTATAAAATTCATAAAATTACGGAGGATTACAGACACCATTCAAGCAACAAACACTTTGTTTTCGCTTTGGTTGAAGAAGTAGTATCCCTTAGTCTCTTTTGGGTAACCCACAAAAAGACATTTATCGGATTTGGGTGAAAGCTTATCAGAAAGTAAACGTTTTACATAAGCTTCACAACCCCATATCCTTAGAAAAGACAATTTTGGAACGTTTCCAGTCCACATTTCATATGGTGTCTTTTCAACTGCTTTGGATGGTGCTCTGCTAAGTGTGAATGTCGTTGTTTCAAGCACAAATCCCCAAAATGAAATAGGAAGATCAGCAAGACTCATCATGGATCAAACCATATCAAGTAGTGTTCGATTCCTTCCTTCAGAAACGTCATTTAACTGTGGTGTTCCTGGTGGAGTCCATTGTGAAAGTATTCCACAATCCTTTAAATGATCACCAAATTCTTGAGATAAATATTCACCACCACGATTGGATCGCAATGCCTTAATGTTCTTCCCAAGTCGGTTTTGTACTTCATTATCGAATTCCTTAAATTTTCCAAAGGATTCCGGCTTATGCCGCATGAGGTAAACAAATCCAAATCTGCTTACATCATCGGTAAAAATAATAAAGTAAATGTACCCTCCCCTAGCCAAATTACTCATAGGTCCACACACATCCGTATGTATGAGGGCTAAAAGGTCATTGGCCCTTTCACTTGAACCCGTGAAAGGAGACTTTGTCATTTTCCCCATCAAGCAAGACTCACAAGTATCAAATGATTCGAAATCAAATGATTTGAGAATTCCATCTTTATGAAGCTTCTCAATACGCTTTGAGCTTATGTGGCCTAATCGACAATGCCATAAGTATGTAGGGTTTGAATGATTTGTTTTATGTTTCTTGCTGTCTATGTTATAGATGTGGGTTTCTAAGTCTAGCACATATAAACCATTTGAAACTTGGCTGAGACATAGAATAAATCATTCAAATAAGCAGAACAACAATTATTCTTTATTTGAAATGAAAAACCTTCCGAATCCAAAACCGGAATCGAAACAATATTCTTGGTAATAGTTGGAACATAATAACAATTATGGAGTTCTAATACGAAACCAGAAGGCAAAAGTAGACTACAATCTCCCACAGCCAAAACAGCAACTCGTGCTCCATTGCCCACGCGGAGGTCCACTTCTCCTTTGCTCAACGTTTTACTTCTTTTTAGTGCCTGGAAATTACAAATAATGTGAGATCCACATGCAGTATCAAATACCCATGATGGAGAAGTAGATAAGTTAATTTCTATAACATAAATACCTGAAGTCGAAGCGTAAGTCTTTTTATCCTCCAGATACTTAGGGCAATTCCTCTTCCAATGACCAATCTTGTGGAGTGGTAGCACTCATGTAGTGCTGTACTTTTGCCTTAGGAGTGGTTTTTGGCT